>CM053031.1:240596754-241796754 GCA_028564925.1 Lithobates sylvaticus | reverse complement strand
GGAATTACAGCAGGGGAATTATGAAGGAGATATAAAAATTTGGGCAGAAGTATCATTTTAATTAAATTAGTTTTCCCCGCCAGGGACATTTTAAGCTTATTACAGATATTTATTTTATTTTAAAACGGGCCATCAGGGGACGCATGTTTAGGCTACAATAGTCCATTATGACAGGAGATATTTGGATACCCCGATATTTGAAAGAGGTCACTAAGGAAATAGAACAGGGGAAAGACTGCTTGTACGGGTGCGTTATCTACCAACATTAATAATGAGACCGGAAAATCGTCCAAATTCCGAGATTAGGGACATAGCACTGGTTAAAGATGAGATGTCTCCCAGAAACAACAACATATCATCAGCGTATAGCACAAGCTTCTCGTGAAATCTGCCATACTAAAACCCAGTGATATATGGACTGTTACTAGCCAAGGCCGCCAGGGGCTCAATCGCTATGGCAAAAAGCAGGGGCGAGAGGGGACACCCCTGTCTGGTGCCCTTGCCCAATGCAAAGGGGACATTCTATCCAACACCCTAATAATCATCTTGAGATCCGTAAAGATCTGAGTAAAAGGATGACAGTTCGCTAACAATTTAAATCAGGGTCGTCAACTACCCACCCAGTGGAAGAGCGAATGGTCCTGTGGCTGGTGAGGATTGTTGTGACCTAGCAATTTTTGCCAATAGGCAACCTGTTTTCTCCACCTCATCATAGAATGCCATTTTTTGTAAAAAAAACGTCTCTGTTCCGCGGTGGAGAATCTCAGCTGATCCAAAGAATCCTGGGCCGACATCCATGCCTCGTGATTGATCATCTTAGCTCTGGTATGTCTTAGTTCATCTTTCATGGGGCCATATCATCCTCAAATGGGCTTACTCTCCCCTCCAGTGCAGTAGCAAATTCGCATATTTTTTTGTAATATCTGACAGACAATCGATCCATCTTCTTTAATACTCAGGACCTGGTCGGTTAGGGTTTACACGGAAATATTACAGGTTTGCACTGCTAGAAACACATCTGGCAGCATTGGTTTAGTAGCAGCATGTGAACCGCCTGGCTGCATCACCTCTCCCTGTGACTGGCATAATGGCGTTGCTGCCCCACCTCCCTCTTGCAGTGAATTGTCCTGCTGCGATATGTAACTAAGGAACCTAAGGGAAAGAAATACTGGGAGTATGCGATAGGAGTCCCGCCTCCCCCAGGATAGGGGACCTATCACAATTTGGATTAGGAGGAGTGTCATCATAATGGGGGATTTTAATTATCCAGACTAGGCGGAAGGAACCGTGCATTCGTTTAAGGCTCGCCAGTTTCTAAATATCTTGTAGGACAAATTCATGGGTCAGATAGATGTGCCAACTAGAAACAAAACGTTACTAGGCCTACTGATTACTAACAATAAAGACCTGAACACGGATGTGGAAATATGGGGCAATTTAGGGAACAGCGATCACAGGTCAATTAGCTTCAATATAAATCACACGAATAGGAAACATAAGGGGAATACAAAGACACTGAATTTCAAAAGAGCCAACTTCCCTAAACCATGAACCTTGCTAGAAGATATTAATTGGGATAAAATCTTAGGAACCAAGAACACGGAGGAGAGATGGGCTTGCTTTTGCTTTTATATTAAATAAAAGGGCATTAGCCAGTGCATCCCATTGGGAAATTTTATTTGGGTGGGCAAGTAGGTGGAACCAACAATGGTCTATCGCATCCCAAATTTGTATAACAATTTAATAGTAGGCCATAATGTGCATAAAGTAAAGGCCAGTACCCCTGGGGGATGCTTGGGGTATAGATAGACACTTAAAACGATGTATGCATGTGAAAGAGTAAACGTTTATTCAAAATTGTACACAGTGAACAAGGGAATGCTCAGAAGGCATGGTATGTTTACAATCAAGATAACAATCAGTTGATACAGTTTATATCATGTCAAAGGGGCAAAAACATACAAAGCATTTATGACAGAGGTATAAACTTGCTTGGTACATATGGTAAGGAGAATGCCAACATGTTTCGGACTGTGGTCCTTTGTCAAGGCAATTTTTGTCCTTAATAGCTCATCTAAATAGATGAAGGGTCATAAAGTTAGTCTCAGAATATCAATACATTGTGTTTGCACTGAAAAATCTATATTGCTAGAAAAGATTTATCTCAAAGGAGAGAAGTACTCACATGTCTTGCCAAAGCTCAATTCATTGTTATATAGGGGGAGCCACTGAGCGTGGGATCGTGGAGATCAGAAGTATGTGCAGTAAAAACAAGCAAAGTGTATTCAAACACTAAGGCAAGGAAGACCTGCTGAAAGCCCCCTCAGAATACAAGGTCCAACATACAGGATTTAGGGCTGAAAGCCCATGGCCTGTATTTAACACAGTAGATCAGCATATGTATCACTGTAAAGTGAAAAAATGGAAATAATTAGAGACAAAGAGGGTTAAAGGTGTCTGGCTGCAAACGATCTGTAGATCTTGTATTTACCTGAGTATAGTTGGTGAGTAACATATGGGAGGTCCTCTCTGGTCAGTCAGCAGCAAGAGACTGAAGCCAGAGTGTGGAGAGTTTATATTTGGTCAGATAATCAATAACAGCTGAGGGGGGGTGTGTGTCAATCACCCTCAGATCTCAGTGTTGATATACTGCTGTGTTGTTGGGAGGCAGGCGCCAGGAGGCGCTGTAATAGCCTCCCCATGTGAACCTCTGACGGGGCGGTGCCGGGCGCGGCCGCGTCATGGCGGCGCGGTCGCGTCCGGCGTCGTGACGTCACCGACGCGGGACAGACAGCCGCCGACTTCCTGGTGCGCTCCACGGTGGAGCGCAAACAGGAAGTGGACCAGTGACCTGGTCTAGATGGAAGGCGGGAGGGTGGCGCGTGCGCACTATATCGAATGCGCACGCGCACCTGGTCTTACCCGCGCCGGGTATTCTAAATAGAGGGGGGAATTCAAAATGCAGGTGGGATGTCAAATGGGTTGGTCCATAGAGGACAATTTTTCATAGAATTGAGCGATGGGGGACATGCGGGCTTGTTGCAGTAAATAACCCAGTGGTGTAATGACCTATAACAACTTGGAGAGAGGGGAGAAGAACACATGTGTCAATGTTAATACACCGTATATAATACGAGATATGGATTGGTAATGCATAATAGAGTTATAAATACATATACAGTATGGGATATATGAACATATATTTTTATATGCAGTAAAAAGGTATCTAGTCCACAGAATGGAAATGTGAAATATAGATAAATAGTAGTCATACAAGCAATATGCATACAGTGTGGATGCTTGGACGTGGGAGGTCATGGGTCACAGGTCTAATTCACAGACTCCGGTCTCGAAGCCCTCAAGGTAAGGTTTAAAATTAAAGGCCTCGTTCAGGCCAGGAGGTAGGGTGGCGTTAAGGTGGAAAATCCAACGAAGTTCACTCTGGAGGAGTGCTTTGTTGTAATCACCCCCTCGATTGGGGGGGGGAATATGATCTAGAGCTCTAAATGAGATCTTAGGAGTATTTTCAGGGTGAACAATGGAGGTGTGTCGTCCCAGAGGTAAGTCGGGGTCTCTTTGGTTTATACTGGTCACGTGTCCGTAGATACGTTTCCAGAATGGTAGTTTGGTTTTACCCACGTAAAAGCATCCACATTCACATTCTAGAAGGTAAACAATTCCAACTGAACGACAGTTGACATAATGCTTAGGAAAAAGGTGTTGACCGTTGGGTAAAAGGTTGTGTAGATTGGATTTGGGTAAGTATTTACAGTAATTACAATTGCCACATGGGTAGGTGCCCTTGAGCTGTCTTTGGGCAGGTCTTCCTTGCCTTAGTGTTTGAATACACTTTGCTTGTTTTTACTGCACATACTTCTGATCTCCACGATCCCACGCTCAGTGGCTCCCCCTATATAACAATGAATTGAGCTTTGGCAAGACATGTGAGTACTTCTCTCCTTTGAGATAAATCTTTTCTAGCAATATAGATTTTTCAGTGCAAACACAATGTATTGATATTCTGAGACTAACTTTATGACCCTTCATCTATTTAGATGAGCTATTAAGGACAAAAATTGCCTTGACAAAGGACCACAGTCCGAAACATGTTGGCATTCTCCTTACCATATGTACCAAGCAAGTTTATACCTCTGTCATAAATGCTTTGTATGTTTTTGCCCCTTTGACATGATATAAACTGTATCAACTGATTGTTATCTTGATTGTAAACATATGCACATTATGGCCTACTATTAAATTGTTATTCCCATTGGGAAATACATTTTAAATAGCCAACAAAAGTCCTGGGTGGCTTAACTCCAATGTAAAAATGCAAGAAAATGTAAGGGTGCAATTAGGGCGGCTAAGATAGAACACGAAAGACACATAGCGGAGGAGAGCGAAAAAAAAAAAAAAAAAATCCCAAGAAATTCTTTAAGTATATAAACAGTAAGAGAGGGAGAACAGACCATATTGGCCCTGTAAATGAGGAAGGAATCTGGTTACAAAGGATGGTAAGATGGCGAAGGTATTGAATGTATTCTTTTCCTCAGTCTTCACGAGGGAATCAGGGGGCTTCAGTAACCAAAACTGCAGTGTTTTTCCTCATGGAACATCACAGGAAGCACCCTCAAGGCTAACAGAGGACAGAATTAGGAATAGGCTTGAAAAGGGTAACATTAATAAGTCACCAGGACCAGACGGCTTGCACCCGAGGGTCCTTAGGGAACTCAGTCAAGAAATTGCCAGACCAGTGTTCCCAATTTTTACTAACAGTCTACTGACTGGAATGGTACCAGCTGACTGGAGAAAAGCAAATGTAGCACCAATATTTTAAAAAGGGACCAAATACATCCCTGGGAATTACAGACCAGTTAGCCTAACATCGATAGTATGCAAGCTCTTGGAGGGGAGGATAAGGCACTATATACAAAATTTTAGTAATGAGAACGGTATCATTAGCAGTAATCAGCATGGATTCATGAAGAATCCTTCTTGCCAAACCAATCTATTAACCTTCTATGAGGAGGTGAGCTGCCATCTAGATAAAGGAAGGCCTGTAGACGTGGTGTATCTGGATTTTGCAAAAGCATTTGACACAGTTCCCCATAAACGTTTACTGTACAAAGAAGGTCCGTGTACATGGATTGAAAACTGGCTACAAGGGCGAGTTCAGAGGGTGGTGATAAATGGGGAGTACTCGGAATGGTCAGGGGTGGAAAGTGGGGTCCCCCTGGGTTCTGTCCTGGGACCAATCTTATTTAATTTGTTCATAAATGACCTGGAGGATGGGATAAACAGTTCAATGTCTGTATTTGTGGACGATACTAAGCTAAGCAGGGCAATAACTTCTCCGCAGGATGTCGAAACCGTGCAAGTAGAACTGAACAAATTAATGGGGTGGGCAACTACATGGCAAATGAGGTTTAATATGGAAAAATGTAAAATAATGCATTTGGGTGTCAAAAATATGAATGCAATCTACTCCCTGGGGAGGGGGAGAACCTCTGGGTGAATCAAAGACAGAAAAGGACCTGCGGGTCCTAGTAGATGATAGCAGCAGCTTGGCATTGCATGCCATTGCTGAGCCTAACAAAGCAAAACAGAATATTGGCATGCATTAAAAAAGGGGTTCAACTCCAGAGATAAAGCAATAATTCTCCCGCTCTACAAGACTCTGATCCGGCTGCACCTGGAGTATGCTGTCCAGTTCTGGGCACCAGTTCTCAGGAAGGATGTACTGGAAATGGAGCGAGTACAGAGAAGGGCAAAAAAACTAATAAAGGGTCTGGAGGATCTTAGTTATGAGGAAAGGTTACAAGCACTGAACTTATTCTCTCTGGAGAAGAGACGCTTGAGAGGGGATATGATTTCAATTTACAAATATCATACTGGTGACCCTACAATAGGGATAAAACTTTTCCGTGGAAGGGAGTTTAATAAGACACGTGGCCACTCATTAAAATTAGAAGAAAAGAGGTTTAACCTTAAACTGCGTAGAGGGTTCTTTACTGTAAGAGCAGCAAGGATGTGGAATTCCCTTCCACAGGCGGTGGTTTCAGCAGGGGGGCATCGATGGTTTAAAAAAACTATTAGATAAGCACCTGAATGACCACAACATACAGGGATATACAATGTAATACTGACATAAAATCACACACATAGGATGGACTTGTGTCTTTTTTCAACCTCACCTACTATGTAGGCTGCATCCTGTGTGCCTGTACACCCCTGCTCACTAGGCATTTCATCAGCGGCTCGGGATCTAGATGGGGTGCGAGCGTAGCGCTCTAGCTTACCCGCAATCTCCCTTGCCTTATCTCTCGCTTATCTCAGGACCGCCCACCACTGGAAGAAGACCAAGGAGGAAGGCGATCTTGCAGGTCATGTGACCTGCCAGAAGACATCAGAAAAAGGCAAGTAAAACATACTGTTGGTAGAGGCTACAAAGGGGAGGTCTAGAGCCCAGAGTAAGGCTTTAAGTACAATTTACCCAGCAACATTATAGTTGCTCTTTGAGTAATATACTGTGGCAGTTACAGCTATTAGTATCTTCGATCCATTCTCATACCTGAGGCGTGGATTCTGTGCCAGGCTCTGTACACGTGCCCAGGCCTGGTTACTCCTTGGCTGAAGTTCCACAGGTACCTTCAGAGGCAATCGCACCGGTTTCTGATCCTCTTCATCACTCAGACCTGGAAAAGTTACAATAATCAATTCAATAGCTGAAGCTAGAAGCAAAAAAAAAAAACCCCAATACCCATGTAGGCAGCCAACTGTAGGATGAAATGGAATTAATGGAGCTCACAACACACACAACCCACCTCTGAAACACATAAACCTCATTGCATCATTCTACGCGTTCCATGAAAATCCTATTTCTTTCGAAAGCTTTTTTTTTTTTTTTTTTTTTTTTTAACCTCCCAATTTTACAACCAACAAAAAAAATCAGCGTGTGGGCAGTAACAAATTATTTTAAAGCAGAACTTTACTCATAACAACTTGATGCAAATGATTGTACTTTAGCAAGTGTGTGCTGTAAATTGCCTCCAGTATTGCCGGAGGCTGCCATTTTTTTTTGAAGCCCAGAGCCCCTGAGCAGCAGTAAATCATAAAGGTTTCACAAAACAGTTACATTCCTGGAATGCGGGAACTGCTAACTGTCACATTTCCTTTGTCAACCAAAAACTGTCCAACCATCAAATGTCTGGTGTCATAACTGATCACATGTCCAGCACCATGGCAGTTGCAGATTAACTACTTAAGGACCGGAAGGATTTACCCACTTCCTGACCAGGCCATTTTTTGAGATACGGCACTGGGTTACTTTAACTGACAATTGCCTGGTCGTGCGACACTGTACCCAAATAAAAAAAAATATGTATGTCCTTTTTTTCCTACAAAGTTGGGAGCATGAAAGTCCAAAATGTCTTGGTATGCTGACGCTCTAGGATTTCCCCTTCACTGGAACTAAGGGGCCAACACCTGAAAAACAACCCCACACCATTATCCCCCCTCCACCAAATGATCTGGACCAGTGCACAAAGCAAGGTCCATAAAGACATGGATGAGCGAGTTTAGGGTGGAGGAACTTGACTGGCCTGCACAGTCTTGACCTCAACCTGATAGAACACCTTTGGGATGAATTAGAGTGCAGACTGCGAGCCAGGCCTTCTCATCAAACATCAGTGCCTGACCTTACAAATGCGCTTCTGGAAGAATGGTCAAACATTCCCATAGACACACTCCTAAACCTTGTGGACAGCCTTCCCAGAAGAGTTGAAGCTGTTATAGCTGCAAAGGGTGGGTCAACTAGATATTGAACCCTACGGACTAAGACTGGGATGCCATTAAAGTTCATGTGTGTGTAAAGGTAGGTGTTCCAATACTTTTGACTATATAATAAAAGGAAGGGTTCGGTCATATCGATGTGAATTGACAATAAGCCTACCCAGCTAAAAGTTGCATTCTCTGTATCAAGGCAACACTGGTAACGGTTACCTGTCTTTCCTTCAGGGTCACAAAGTTTCTTCAACGCTCGGCACATAGGAGCCTTAATTCGCAAGTTCCTTCCTTTGTACCGCACAGTAGTTGCCCTGTGAAAACATATTTAAAAAACAATTATTATTAAACCTTATTGTATGTACCTGGACTATTCATGTGATACAAAATTACACTTGGGTCCAAATGTTCAGACCTAATTTAGAAGCGTCATTTAAAGCAACCCTGCAGGTTCCTGCAAAAGAAGAGCTTGTATACTTACCTCTTTGGAAGCTTGCATGTGAACCTCATTTCATAGCAGTCATTGTGATCACATTATTGGGAACAGAGCTTATCGATTCCTGATCAAAAGTGGGGATTGGAGCCATCAGCGACAGCCTGGCAGTACTTACACCTGGAGAGGTTTATCGACAGACTACAGGCACCTAGTGCTCAACTATGAGGCCAATGAACAAAATCCCAACATACAGCGCAAAGCAGTGCATGAACACTGTGACCTTCTGCAACCAATCAAAAATAATCTTCCTTTACTTTAACCACAAGACTTAGGAAAGGGTAATCTGATGCAACATTTATATTTGGCTTCTGAAATTGTTTTACTCCTGAACATTGATGCAAAAATCGGCACAGGAAGTTTCAGCTTTAATAAAATACATGTGAGAATTGTCGTTAGCCATATGTGTCTGTCATCGACTCTTAAGCCTCGTACACACGATCGGACTTTCCGACAACAAAACCGTGGAGTTTTGTTTGAAGGGTATTGGCTCCAACTTGTCTTGCATACACATGGTCACACAAATGTTGGCCAACAATTACGAACGTAGTGACGTACAAGACGTACGTGGTATCTCCATTACAGACGCTACTTTTACAAGACCGAGCGCTTCTGGCTCGTACTTGATTCCGAGCACGCGTGTTTATACTTTGGACTTTTGTCTGACGGGACAGGTGACACGATCGGAAAGTCCGACAACACACATTTGTTGGTGGAAAATTTGAGAGCATGCTAGAAAACATTTATTGGCGGAAAGTCCGACAACAAAATGTCCGATGGAGCATACACACGGTCGGACTTACCGCCAACAAGCTCACATCCAACATTTCCGGTCGGAAAATCCGATCGTGAGGTAGGCAAGAGGTACAACAGAGGCAGTCATATGATATTAGATACCAGAAAACATATTATACCCACCCTAACTGGATCAGCTCATTCAGCTTGGCGGCGTTCTTATCATCCATGCCTACAAAGAAACAAACATTAGAAACATAGACTTGCTTGTGGCATGACTACCACGTGGCATCTATATAAAGCAAAGCTTTTCAACGATACTTGTGGTTATCATCGTCGCTTGATAAAAATTTATGTAACCTCTGTTGTGTGCCAGGTTACGAGAGAGAGAGAGAGAGAGAGAGAGAGAGAGAGCGCACGCGCGCGCAAGTGAAGCATCTGCATGCTGGAGAAGTTTGTATACTAACATACATGTCTAGCCTGCAAGTGTCTTTCTCAAGGTCTGTCCATGAGATGACATGAGCAGGAAGCACCCTGATTGGTTGAAAACTAGGACCACACACAGGTGCACACTGTCACCTCCTTAGCACAAGGAAAATGTGTTTCTACCAATCTGGTAATGGACCAGATGACCTTTGCTAACATGTTACACCCGTATTTAGGGTATAACAGGTCACCAAAAAGCACCTGCCTTGCGCCCCTCCAATCTGTGACAGTGGGCAGAGGATCTTCTCCCTGCACCAGATGTCACAATTTAAAGAGCATGGCCATGTGTGTCTCCGCCCACACAGCCGTGTTATTAATTCACAGCAATATGTGAATTAATGAACTACAACTACCGTCTTCCAACGCAGCACACGGCTTGTAGTTCTCAATGAACTAGGTGGGCGCTGGTGAGCACTCTCAAAATGTATTGATTTTCCTGCTCTCCATTAACTGTCTGCCTGTTTGGAATGGACAGACAGCAATACTGGAGATGCTGTAGGAGCCTGACACAGCACCGGCAATCTGCTGAAACTATGTGCAATGCTCTGCAAGCTCCAGGAAAAAAATAAAACATATATGCATTTATTATTTGAAGATGAACTTAGCTTTTAAAGTGTTACTAAACCCAGGACCCTGCATTCACTGTATCTGGTCTCCCAGAGTACACAGAACATGGAAATGCAATTATTTTAGTAAATATGAACTGCTAAATTATTTTTCTCATCAGCAGTATATAGCAGTCTTGTGACTTCTGTCTGGTTAAAGCTTGAAGGAGGCGTTTTCATAGTCCTCTGACTGTCCTATGACCACTGACCCTCTGTCTGGACAGTGCTGATTGGCTGGCCCTGTACCAATCACGTCTCCTCCCACAAATAAAAAAAACTCTCTAGCAACACACACCATACTGAGCATGCGCAGAGAGCCTCCAAAAACTCGGTCTTATCAGAAGATGGATTGGGGACACTCTAAGGGAAGGATCAGAGAAGACAGGATAAAAGAGTCTCCTTATACAATGTGGAAGATTTACCCCTTAGGCACCACGGTTAGTAAAACAAGCATGCTTTACTGCATATACAGACTGATTTTACTTTTATGGATTTAGTAACAAGATGAACTGCAGTCTGCTCGAATAATTTGTAATTAAAACATCTTTGCCATGCTGAAGCTTCCCTCCAACCACTTTGCATATTATTTTCTATATACTGTGATTCTGTACTTGCCAAATATGCTGCCGAAATCTCCCTCCACTAAATCTGGCTGCAGCCATTTTAACTGTGGGCAGCTAATGCTGCTGCCTCTGTTCACTTCCTGGATTTACACAGACACACACCTCAAGCTCTGATTGGCCCTCTTAGGACTCATCCTTCCTCCCTTCCTGGCAAACTCCCACGAGAGTGAGAGAGAGCTGTGCATGATGTCATAAGCCTACCTAGGCTAATGACCAGAACAAGAAACAGAAAGTGGGCTGTATAAGGTATACCGTATATATACTCTATAAAAGGTATACTGGCAGAAAAAAAATGTTTTACTATCCAAAGGGCGGAAGATTTAATAGATGGAAAGTTGAAAAAAATGACTGAAGGTCCGCTTTAAGCTACCTACTACTAAAATAAATTGGCATCACATTAAAATATTGTTTTCCATGTTTGCAGTGTAAAAACTTACATCCGCCAATTTTTTTCCGTAGCTCCCCATAACAGATGAGGCCATAAAGCTCCTGTGATGACTTCTTAAGACCAAAAGAAAACACTGCAAAAAATAAAAATAAATAAATAGATAAATTATAAAAATCTGTAACAAAAATATAAATAAATATTAGAGGCATTTCCCATTACAGAAAAAAAAAAAACATCCTGCTGCTGTCATACAGAAAAGCGAACAAGAACACAGTTTATGCGATCACCATAGATCGGGTCTTTTGCTCAAATCCATTCTTTAAACTAAAGCAAGATTGGTTTCAAACGATAGACTGGGTAACACCATCCAACATTAATATCGTAAAGTAAAAAACCTAAAAAAATAAATTTATTTGGATAAAGCAAAAAAGAGGGTTATAACCCAAGACGTTTTTTTTTTTGCCATCTTTGTCACATTGGCTATGGGAGGGGAAGTAAAGGGAAATCTCCCCAAACAGGAAATGTGAGGGAATCCCTGTGTGTCACCAGATCTAGTGTCCCCATTGGAAGATTTCCCCTCTTATTACTCTTCTGGGGTCAACCTACAATTTGGGATTTCCATTTACTTAGATTACAATGGTAAACAGGCCAAATAGAGAGGGTGAATCTCCCTAACGGGGCACAGACAGCAATTAAAACGGAGAGGGGTTCTAATCCTTCGCCACTATATAACAAAGAAACAAAAAAAAAAAAAAAGGCTTTAGCCTTGCTGTTAGTTGAACTCTAAATATGGTGCACTTTCATAAACTGAATCATCCCCTGGCCTGTTCCTTTGAGAAAAATAGAAGGCAAAATGTCCAGAGCTGAGTTTTTGGGGCCCTCAGAGAGAAAGAAATACCTGGATCATTAAATCCGCCAGTATCTGGATCACTAAATCTACCAAAAAGAAAAAAAAAAAGAAAAAAAAAAACAATCTGCTTAGCAACCAAAGAAAAATACCTGGTACTTCCAGGTATGAAGGAGCATGTGACAGTGCTGGGCCAATTAGCACCATCACATGGGAAGTCATAGCCTTGTATAAGCTACAACTTTAGCATCTTGTAGTTTACCCAGGACTATCCTTCAATCCCGGTGACGGCTGCAAATACTTACCATTCCCGCTGCCCACCAGCTGATCTTTGCTCCATTCAGTAGAAACCTTGATCTGAGGTCCTCAAGGGGTGTCAATATCAAGGTCCTCCACAACTCTCACTGGTTCCTCCTCCATGTCACTATCGGGTCTGGTAACAAAGTGAAGGTCAGAGGGAGGAACCAGGGAAGTTTGGTTTCCCTTCGAACTTCAGAGGATTGCTACTGAATATAGTGGAATTGTGAGACACAGGCAGCAGTAAGTATTCACAGTCTTCGCTTACAGGTATGTCAACTTTGCAATTTGTGGCAGGGATGAACTTCCACCTGGCAGCACTAGGGTCGTCGGTTTAAAGTCCAACCACGGCACTGCCTGTAGCTTGCATGTTTTCCCTGTGGGGGTTTGCTCCCACATTCCAAAAAAATGCTGGTAGGTTAAATGGCTCCTGTCCAAATTGGCCCCAATATATGTATGTATGAATGTGAGTTTGGGACCTTAGATTGTAAGCTCCTAGAGGGCAGGGACGGATGTGAATGTACAATATATGTAAAGCGCTGCAAAAATTTACGGCGCTGTAGAAGTACGTTGTAATAAATAAGCAGAGGACACTCACCATTGTTGAAGTCAATGTACTTGGAGATTTTGTGCCATGTTCTGTAGTAGAAGTGGCGCACTTGCTCCTTGTTCTTCACCATGCTGACTGGCTTGGCTTTCTTCTTGTACTTGAGGGCAATGTTGTTCTGAATGGCTTCAAAATCCTTCCCATGCTAAAGAGTGAAAGAACAGATGCATAATCACGTTTGCCTCAATCATGTCCTGCTACAATATTACTAGCCACAGAGACAATTATTGTTTGATATGGTTTCATCGCATAGCGGTGCTCAAAAAAGTGACCACTTACTGTATAGTATTTGAGCTCTGACAACATTACACCAAAAAAAAAAAAAAAGGATGAAAGAAATAACACATCTGCCAAACAAGAAAAGATACATGAGATAAAAGGGTGGTTTAACAGCTATCCAAACAATAGGTAAGACAATTGCTGGGTGTCGGGTGTGTCCCCATACCTTTAGGGAGGAGTGGGCTCCCTACAAGCAAACCTGCCCTTAAAAGAGAAGTTCACCTTTTTAAAATAAGTAAATGCACATCTTTTTGCAGGTAAATATAATTGTTTTTATTATTAGGAGCCTGTAAAGCAATGCACACACGAACAGCAGATAGCAGGTGCAATCTCAGGCTCCTGCAAACTGTCAATGTATTTATCTGCCTGTACCTCCACAAGCAGGCAGTTACTAAGTGACAGGAAACAAAATTAACTACCTAGAGCACTCATCAGCACCCTGGTAGTTCAAAAAGAGAACTAAAAGCCGTCAACCACCACCAAAAAACTTTAAGCTAAACATTTCCAAAACAGAAGCCCTGAACATCACCCTACCCCCACGACAGCTGGAAGACATACGTGCACGATTCCCCTTTAGATGGCAATCACGTTCCGTCAAATACTTAGGGACAGAGATCCCCAGAGAAATACAAGACATCTACCCCCTAAATTTCAGCCCTCTATTGACTTCGATTAGGCGTTCCCTGGAATCGTGGCACAACCTTAAACTCTCTTGGTGGGGTAGAATGAATGTTATTAAAATGGACGTCCTCCCTAAGACATTATACCTATTCCAGACACTCCCCATTATCCTTCCCAAAGCTTTCTTTCCATCTCTCCGCTCCATCGTGGGGAAGTTCATATGGCTGCACCGACCCCCCAGACTCAAACATAAACTCCTATGTGCTCCCCGAAACAAAGGAGGCCTGGGACTACCAGACTTCCAGACATACCACTCCTCCTCCCTATTCTCCAGAATACTCGAATGGTTCCCTAGACCCTTACTAAAACCCTCAACCTCCACAGAACAGGATATGGCCCAAACTGACTTGAGGGCCCTCCTGTGGGGACACAACACCAAATTCCGTACCATCCAAGGGATCTCCCCGCTGACCACAGCGGTCCTCACCCTGTGGTATGATCAAGCCAGTAAACTGGCCCTCTCCTCGGATCCCGGTCCTCTCTCCCCACTATTTGACAACCCTGCCTTACCTACCACCCTCTCCAGAGAACACTGGGGATCTTACACAAGGGAACAGTGGCCTACGGCTAATAAATTTGTCCACCCCTCCACAGGCCAATTCAAACTGACCGAGGACACGCAAACCCCCAATGACATTGACTGGCTCTCTATGATATCACTGAATCACCTAAGTAGATCACTACATATGTCAGGTCAAGTCCACAGGCAGCTCACTAACTTTGAGGAACTATGTAATCGCTCTCAGACCCCCAGACACACCTTATCGCTCATATACAAGGACATTCTACTACATCTCAATAAAACGCTACCAACATACACCGAAAAATGGGCTAGAGACTTAGGAATGGACATATCACCGACCCAATGGACCACATCCTTTATCCACACACACCAGGCATCTAGATCAGGCTTCACACAGGAGAAAAATTATAAATTGATATCTAGGTGGTACAGAGTTCCTACCTCGGTGCACAGGATGTTCCCCAATTCTACTGACATCTGCTGGAGGTGCCACGGAGGAGAGGGATCCTACATCCACACATCAAGATTTTTGAGGTGTACAATGATATGTATCAGTCTTCCCTATCCCCCACACCCCTGATCGCTCTTCTATCCATCATACCAGGCGCAATTCAAGCACAAAAAAAATGCCTCCTGAGATTCATGCTTTCAGCAGCTAGATACAACATATCCCTATATTGGAAAAGAGATTCCATTCCCCCTATGTCAGGTTGGGTGAGCATCCTAAATGATATGATGCTGATGGAGGAGCTACAAGCCAAAACAGATGACACCTATGATAAATTCAACACCTTATGGTCCATATGGAGACACCACTCGACATCGAATGGGTTCCTAGACAACCTACAGAACTGAACATCCCCCTATACCCTTACAATAGCCGAAAGGTAACCCAGACTTCCCCTTTGCGGGGATATATTAGATGAGCTGCCCTCCCCCCTCCCTCCCCACTCTGCATCCCCCCTTCTCCTCCTCCCCCTCTCTCCCCTTCTTTACCTAAGTTACCATGCCCCCTCCTCCCCTACTACTCAAGAGGCACAGAGATAACTTTGTCGACAGCGCTCCGGGTGGCGTCCATAGAGAGACGACGCCACACAGAGACAAAATATATAGTTTGACGACCCCTGTGCCCAAATTGCTCTTGTTGGTTATAATAGAATACGATGTTCATGCACTTTAAAATGTAATGCAATAACCCCTTTATGCTCCTCCCCCCCCTCCTCCCTCCCACCATACCCCTCCCTCCCCACCCCCCCTCCCCCTCTCTTCCCCTTGATGAAACTGTTTACAAAGTTAAGCTTTACGGAATTGTTCACACTGTAGATTTGCATATCTTGTATGTTTGAAACTTTAATAAAATATATATTCAACCTTAAAAGCCGTCAACCGCAATGTCTGGCGGTAGTCGTAGTTCTCCCATTCACAAAACTCTGAATGAATAATGTGGTTGGGTGGCCCCAAACGGGCAAGTTTTTTTTTTATTTTTTTATTGTAACAGTGGGTGCGGGGAGAAGATTCCCAGCCTGCTGTCACAACGAGGAGTCAGAGCAATGGGGGGGGGCTTCTCAGTTAGTAACATGTTACACCTTAAGTGTTACTAAAGGTGAACGTATCCCTTAATCTATCCATTGCTGTATATGCTCCAATTAGGGGACTCTCAAAACTATAAAGTTAGGACCGCACTATACAGTGGTGCCTTGATGTGGGCACTGCGGCTTACACATATATTTGCAAATGTGTACAAATAACCCCCTGCCTTTAATGTGAATTGTAGTCTCAAGGTCTTTTTGCAGGCTGGCTGGTAAGAGTGCTGGGAAATTTTTGTTTGTTTGTGATCCGTGTTTAAAAAGTAAAAAATGTACTTGTGCCACATTTTTAAAGGAGCTGTAGGGAGCACATATGTGGAAGCACTGATTTGTAGCTAAGTCCAAGTAAAAGGTAGTGAGAAACAGTAATCAGGGAAGAAATAAAAAGAAATTGTAGGACACTGAATAAAAAGGTAATAAAAAAATTGTTTTAACAGAGTAGCATACCATTTTGAAAGGGACACTGAGAATTTTAATACCAGAGTATAAAAAAGTTAGGGCTCTTTCAAACGGGCAGCAGTCTCTACTACATGCTGAACAGAGGCTGTTCGGCATTTAGTAGGTGATCCTGCTGTCTCCTAAATGCGTTTTTTTTTTTCTTCTAAATGCCAGGGGGATTTTGTAAGAAAATACCATGCCACCTGTGAAAATTAGCAATCAGACTAAAATTTGCCTTTGCTTGTGGAGATGGCATGTGTGCCACACACCGACTAGCTGCAATGGATTTAGGTGGGTGGTGGCTGTAAAAATGCAAATCCACTGCCTGTTTTTACTGCCCCTTTGCCACCTGTGCAAAATGGACCTTAAAGAAAACCCAAAAGTGGAACTTCTGCTGATCTGCTCCCCCACAACTCCCCCCCCCCCCTCCGGTGCCACATCATTTGGCACCTTTCAGGGGGAACATGTTTTTGACAGGTCGCCCTTCCCCACTTCCCGAGACGGCGCCCTCGGAAGTTCGGCCCCCTCCTCCTTCCTCTGCCACCGGGCCAATTGGAAAGTGCAGCATGCTTCGCGAATGCGCAGTAGGGAACCATCAGTGCCGGGTTCCCTTAGTAGAGATGGCAGCGGCAGCACCCGACAGCGGATCCGAAGATGTACCTGTACAGGTAAGTGTCCATATATTAAAAATCAGCATGTACATTTGTAGCGGCTGACTTAATTTTTTCCCCCTGTCAGGAACTCCTCTTTAGGCAGATAAAGGGCACATAAAAGGGTACTCACTTCATAAAGGGCCTCAAAGAAGGTGTTTTTGTCCTCTGTGCTCCAGGACTCCCACTGTCTTCGAACCTTTTTCTTGTTGCCCTCATCTTTCTCGCCGGCAGATGGCGCTGTATTTCGGTTAGAGGTTTTAGTCGCACTGGGAGTTGTTCCGGTAGAGCAGCTTGGTGAGGACGGAGTGGCATTGTCCAATCCTAAATAGAAGAAAAAAAAAAAAATATGCATAAAAATTATATATTAAAAAAAACAAAAACAAAAAAAAAAAAAACACACACTCTATTGGAACCTCAAGAAGAAGACATAAAACAGTATAATAAAAGTAGAACTAAAAGGTAAAACTTTTTTCTTTATTGGTATGGTATTGCACAGAGTGGCCCTGAACCTCCTCTTCAGGGGTCCCCCACTGGCCCACTTGGCTCCTCCATTTCAGCATCTGCCACAACAGCAAGCCACTTGCTATGGGGGCAGGCGTGCGGGCTCACTCCCAAGACAGGCGGTGTATGTCCATAGACGCAGTCTAATATTTGCAATTGTTCGGCTACTAGACGCATGGGACTAGCGCAAGGGTATAAACCCAAGTGAACCCATCAAAAAATTTCAACAAAATAAATTTGAAAATGTGACAGTGTAACATGCATTGATTAAACTCTGATAGGATCAGGAGTCAGGGAACAAAACCTAAAATGAGCATCAAAGACAAATTTAGAGAGAAAATCTCGACAGAGCAAAAGCAGGAAGAGAAAGAAAAGGGAAAGAAGAGAGACAAGGAATGTCCGTCCAAAGATCTAAAAGTCCAACGCCATCTCACCAAGGAGACCACCTCTAGGTATCCAGGACCTCTAAATAGGAGAGCCAGGGTTTCCATATTTTATGAAAAAGTGGTTGTTTATCCCTTAAAACATTCACCATCTTTTTGTAGAGCATAATTCAGGTCAGCTTGCGCTTCAGTAAAGCGATATCTACCACCGGACTTTTCCACGCAGTGGCTTTTGCGATTTTAGCCGCCAAAAAGATAAAACAAAGCAAATGTTTGTATGTGTCTAGAGATATTTTCCACTGGTTCATTTAACAACGCTATCCGAGCGTCTTCAGTAATATTGACCATGGTGACAGAATAGACTAAAGAATGGACACGTATCCAGAAACCCCTGACTTTAAGACAGATCCACCAAATGTGAAGGGTTGTCCCCACTTGACCACAACCCCAGAAACAGGAGGGCGAGGTGCTCTGGTACATTTTAGAAAGCCGTTCAGGTACCAAATACCATCTTGCATATACTTTGTAGCCTGCTTCCACCAAGACGGTATAACGCCCTTGTATATACATGCGTTCCAGGACCACCACTCCTCTGGCTCAGGGGCTATGTTCAGGTCCCTTTCCCAACGCAATCTGATATGACAATTTAGACAAGGGAGTGACAAATGGCCTGTATAACATGGAGATGCATCCACACTGAAGAGTCTCTGTAAACATCCATTTTCAAACATTGAGCGTACAGTTAGATCAGGGCTCCTTTTCTGTAACGAATGAAGAAAGTGTTGAATTTGATGCAGGCATCACTAGATTCTTTACAAAATATGGGGGGGGGACATATATTCTTCTGATCAAAAAAATGTCCTATACGGTAAAGGCCTTTGTTCTTCCACCAATTAAATTGAAGGGACTGTAGCCCCGGTGGGAATAGAGGGTTATTAAAAAGTGGGGCCCCAGGAGTATGAGGGGAGCAAAGGAGACACTTTTTATAAGGGGATTCCCACAGGTTTACTGAATGGGAAAGCGCAGGGCATAGGATGGCTTTACAATATTTAGAAGGGACCCAGAGCACCGGATCAATAGGAAGTGGTAAGCAAGCTTGGGCTTCTAGAGGAACCCACTCTAATTATCTTTTAACCGCTTAAGGACCGCCTGCACATTTACGTCGGCAGAATGGCACGTCTGGGCACATCAACGTACAGGTACGTTGCTCTTTAAGTGCCCAGCTGGCGGCGCGCTCGCGACCCGGTCTTGGAGCTCAGTGACCGTGGGACCCGATCGCCACTGGTGTCCCGCGATCAGTGATGTTGAACGCCAAGCCACGCCCCCTACAGTAAAAAAATCTAAATAAAAAAAACAGACACAGATCACACTTAACCCCACCCCTAGTGGTTAATCCCTTCACTGCCATTGTCATTTACACAGGAATCAGTGCATTTAAATAGCACCGATTGCTGTATAAATGACAATGGTCCCAAAAATTGTCAAAAATGTCCGATGTGTCCGCCATAATGTCACAGTCACAAAAAAAAATCGCTGATCGCCGCCATTACTATTAAAAAAAAAAAAATATAAAAATATATATAAAACAACTATCCCCTATTTTGTAAACGCTATAACTTTTGCGCAAACCAAATCAATAATCGCTAATTGCGATTTTTTTTTACTAAAAATATGTAGAATACATATCGGCCTAAACTGAGGAAAAAAAAAATTTTTTTTTTATATATTTTTTGGGGATATTTATTATATCAAAAAGTTATAGCGCAAAAAATAAAAACCGCAGGGGTGATCCAATACCACCAAAAGAAAGCTCTATTTGTGGGGGAAAAAAAAAGTATGCCAAATTTTGTTTGGGAGCCACGTCGCACGACTGCGCAATTGTCAGTTAAAGCGACGCAGTGCCGAATGGCAAAAAGGGGCATGGTCCTTTGGCTGCAATTTGGTCCGGGGCTTAAGTGGTTAATAGGCTATTTACTTTTTCACCAGAGTTCTGCTTTAACTACCTTATTATGCCATTTTGCTTGTACTGGCTTTAGGGGTCCACTTTAGCCAATGACAAAAGCTCAAATTTACAATGTTTCTATGGAGGAAACACTATATATTAATCAAGTGAATGTCTGTAAAGTGATTATACAATTCTTTCAAGACAATGAGCATAATTTGATCATTTCTCACTGGTACGAGATGTAGTTCCAGAGCTTGTACAAAAACAGCAGAACAAGATGAGCAACGCATACTTTTTACAAAGTTGAATAAAAATGTTAGTCCTGCTTTTCAGTATTAAATTGTAACACACGCACACACAACTAACACACGCATGCACAACTCCTGGCTTGTCCGTGAATGTGGAGAAGAGCACAGACAACAGAGCTCACACTCCCTGCCAATGATTGCTGGGTAGTGACAAATTATCATGGAAGTCTGCTTAACCACTTGCCGCCCGCCCACCATCAAATGATGGCGGGGCAGTGCAGCTCTCATTCAGAGCGGCCGCTTTCGTGCTCAGCGCGGCGATCGCGGCCACGCCGTGTTGCTAGGACGCGGCACGACCCCGATATCTGCGGCTCTTTAACCATGTGATAAGCTGTGTCCAATCGCAAACGGTCACATGTAAACATGGAGATGCCCGTAATCGGCGCTCCTTGCCTCACACTGACAGAGTGAGGCGAGCCGATCAGTGGCATCTCCTCAAAATCGTCGGTCTTTTTTTATATCTTTTTTTTTTTTTTTTTTTTTAGGAAAAAAATAAAAAACCCAGAAGTGATTAAATACCACCAAAAGAAAGCTCTATTTGTGTGAAGAAAATGGTAGAAAATGTCACATGGTTACAGTGTAGCATGACCGCTCAATTGTCATTCAAATTGTGACAGCGCTGAAAGCTAAAAAATTACCTGGGCAGGAAGGGGGTGGAAGTGCCCTGGTATTGAGG
The DNA here is from genome assembly GCA_028564925.1 of Lithobates sylvaticus. Lineage (NCBI taxonomy): Eukaryota > Metazoa > Chordata > Amphibia > Anura > Ranidae > Lithobates > Lithobates sylvaticus. The sequence goes on along the minus strand of CM053031.1, from coordinate 241,775,918 downwards.
TGGTTAAAAAGTGACTGTAAAAAAGGTTTCTTTTACCTTAATGCATTCTCTGCTTTAAGGCGAAAAACCTTTCCATGTCAGCCCCCCCACCCCAAGCAATACCAACCTGAGCCCGATCTCGATTCAGGGCTTTGCCCGTCTGCAGCAGCGCTGCTCTTCTCACAGGAGGCTCAGCAGCAGTGGGAGCCATTGGCTCCCGCTGTGGTCAATCAAATCATGTGAGCGCCATGAATAAATAATATTAGCATGGCAGTGAGTTTTAGAGCATGTGTGATTTTGAGCGCATTACAGACACACACTAGCCTTAGATACATTCGAGAAAATGTGTGTACTGCATTTTGTTCCATCAACAAACATCAGGCTTATTTTGTAAAGTAATGCAATAGGCTTTGGTGGTCCAATAACCCAAAGAAACAATTGCAATTTCTGCGAAGTAAAATAAAAAAAATTAAAAAAGAATTCCGATTGGTTGTCTTGGGTTACTAATTTTCTGCTTTCACATCTAGTAGGCCTTTGGACAAGGCAAAACAACATGGCCATTCTAAGATGGAAGGTTCCTAGCGCAGAGAATAAGGGAGGAGGAGGAGGAGGAGGAGGAGGAGGAGATCTCCCATGTGTGCTATTAACTTGTACCAGAGCAGAACAGTGGGACTGCAGAATGAAGTCAGTGGGTATTTTTAGACTGAAATCCAACATCGTGAAAGAACACAATCAGCTCCGGCAATCCACCTCCTCACGGAGAGGATCGTGGGAGAAAAACTTTACATTAAAAAAATATATACATGTGTAAGAAAAGCTAAAGCTGTCAACCAACCCTGGGGATTTTAGAACTGGATTTTATGCATTTAAAAGTTCAAATATTAAAAAAAAAAAAAAAAAAGCCTCACCAAATACCCCAACTTCCAACATCTGATGGGGACAAGGCATACTTAAGCCAGCCACACAAGATTCAAATATTATTTGAAAATGGTAATTTTTGAAAAATTTGTTCAAATTTTTTATAGGGACACTTTGATGATTATTTTTGACCAGTAATGAGAAAATTCTAAGGCAAGGGATGGAAAAAAAAACTGCGCTTCTTTTCTAAAGGAAGAACGTTCTAACTGTAAAATGTGTTTTCCGAAATCAAGAATTAAAATTCGAACTACTGGCATGGCAAACAAAATTACTAAGGGCTTTCTAACATTTCCCAAGTCAACGATTTTTCTGAATTTCTGTGTGAAAAACGAACTTCAGATCCCCCAGGTGTGAATAGGGTCAGTTCTTCTTTCTTTGCTGCACTGCCATTTGGCTGTGGCAACCAGGGAGAAATATTAGCCACATGCTCATCCATACCTACAGATGCCAAACTAGGTGCTGCGTGGTTGGCCGAGAGAGTCACATGGGCCTAGGGAATTAGTCCATAGCCCTGTGTAAGCTCAGACAAGTTGGTTAGATGGATGAACTGAGTGGCATGGGGGCAAGAAAAGGGGAGTATAAACTTCTTGTAAAGGGGTAATGGGTATGAGTTAGAAGACTCTTTGCCCTGTGTGGGCAAAAGAAATTCACTTCAAAAGGCATCTTTTAAATCAGGGGTAGGCAACCTTAAAGAGGTGGAGATCTACCTGAACAACATGGGAAAAGTCAAAGAACTCTTGGCAGTGTCGCCTGACACCCGATTTAAACTTCTAATTGCTGTACTATCCTGTCGCAAACATGTGAATTGCACGGCAATCATGGGTTTAAATTCAGGTGGTAAGAAAGGCAACATATCGCCTCCTCACCACCTGTCAAACACACTTGGATCTCTTTTCAGAGGAGCAGCAGTGCCTGCTGCACTTGTGAATGAGCCCACCAAGGCATTCTACAGCACATCAGTGTGAAAGCAGCCCTATACTATTATGCCCAGTGTATTGTTTCACACTGACCTGAAGATCTCTTCTTTCCTGCTCCTGGCACCACTCTGGAGACCGCTAAGAGGTGGAGTGCAGCTGGTATCACTCCACATGCGACAGGAGAAGCACTACAGAGGAGGCATCGGCTTATGTGTCCATTGCTCCCTACAACTACAGCTTTACACATAGTCCCTCTGCATTGCACTCTGTTTGATACTATGTAATGGCGGGCCAGAAACCCTTTAGATCAGGGGTCTCAAAATGGTGGCCCTCCAGCTGTTGCGAAACTACAAGTCCCATGAGGCATTGCAAGGCTGACAGTTACAAGCATGACTCCTCACAGGCAGAGGCATGATGGGACTTGTAGTTTCGCAACAGCTGGAGGGCCGCTAGTTCGAGACCCCTGCTTTAGATGCAATTTCCTATTGGGAGTAGACTGAAAAGGAAGGAGAACAGGTCTCATTATTTACGCACAACTATAGAATACGCCTGGATTGGCCCCTCCTTGGATAGATTAATACACATGCCTAATATTACCAACTTTGAGAATTTGTAGTGATGCAAGACTAGCAGAGAGCGTGTGTCATCAGAGGCTGGGAATTAACAATCAGTTACTCCCACACATACAGGTCATCTGGCGAGGACCCCACCCAAAACATTCACCTGCTTCAACTAGTTTTCATCTTGGTTTCTTTTAGTTAAATGAGCCATCTTTATCAGATAAATATGCCTTTTTTTTTTTAAATGCATAATAAGTACAGTTCCAATGGCCTGGTCTGTAGTAGGCACAGGGCAGACATCCCTTGGATTTTACAAGAGAGAGGTTAGCTAGTACAGAAACGAGTATTGCCAGGCTGACACAGACCCCGGCCCCACTTCTCCAGTATATGCCCAACCTTTGTAGGAATAAAAAAAGTATGCTTAGTTTTTTTGTGCCCCGACGCTCCCGTAAAACTGCACTAATCCATCAAACCTGTTGAACCCAACGAGATTAATGGCGAAGGTCTTCAGAGTTTTAGCAATGTTTTTTCTGCCAGAATAGGTATTAATAAACGAAGAATAAGGAGATCTTTCCAGGTTCTGTTACAAAATGTTTTATGAATCTTGCTTGAAGATTGTGAGCTTTGTGGTGAACATATAAAGGCTACGGGAGAAGGACTTGAATCTTGTTATTTAAAATGGTAGAAGTACCAATACCGAAATTGAAAAAAAAATTTAAAAAAAAAGACACACACACACACAACAGAATCCCCCCTTACACAGAATTGTCAGCTTTCCATAACTGTTCCAACACCCCTCTGACAAAATGGGTGCTGTTCCGTTTTATAGAAAGGGGGCTGGGTTATACATGCCTTCGAATTACTAGTTCTTGTGACTCTAGTGCCAAACCTGCAAAGTTTTTGGCTAAAAGTTCACGATTTGCAAATCCTATGACTTCACCATAAACCTGAACTTCATCCCTACTGATAACCATCCAAATCGCCATCCAATATTTACTTTCTGGTGAAAAGTGGTGGGTGTGGGAGCCAGAGGACTAGAACTGGACTTTTGTTCTATTGCACAAACACATTGGTTTGCGATGGTCGTCAATCCACATTAATGCTTCTGAGCCACTTCTGCACTCAAAATGACATTTCTGGGGTCAGAAACCAGTGACATTGTTCGAATACACAAACACAAAAATAAATTTGTTTCAAACCATCCAAAAAATTATATTTCAGTTTTTGGTAAATGGTGGACAATTGAGCCACATCACATGATAGTTTCTTATATCTTTTGAGGGGCTCTACTGGTGAGATGTTCTTGGGTCTGCACATCATGAGGGGCACCCACTATATTTGTTGGACTTTTGGGGGGGGGGGCAAAACAATGAAAATAGTACCAATTGAATGCCCCCTAAACCTGTGTCCGTTGGATCAGCATGTGAATAGGTTGGTGCAAGAGACATACAGGAACAGCCTCTCGGGCTCTAGAAGACTTCAACAAAATGGTAGCCGTCTGCACACAGATGACGACTCTCTGTTGCATAAATGTAAATGAGATGGGTAAAAGATGGCTTCAGCTCCTGTTCTCCACCAGCAGAGAATTCCACAGATTAGTTTCCTCTCACGTGTTTGGCCTAGAAGATAAAAATATAACTAAAAAAGCTAAACTTTTAGTTTTGGATAGAGATGGATTAGATCACCTATTAGGTTATTATTGCTGCCTGTACCCTCGTTAAGGCGTTTCTCCTTTTCCATTTGCCCTGTTTACCATTCTAATTGCAAGTGGAAGTAAAAGAAAATCACACATTTTGGATTGTTCCATAAAAGTAATAGAGGGAAATCTTCCAATAGGGACACTCGTTCTGGTGACCTGGGGGGGGGGGGGGGTATTGGTCCAATGGTTTCCCTTATATTGAAGGGATTTCCCCTCACTTCCGGTTTGGCTATGGGACAGGAAGTGAAGGGAAATCTCCAGAATATCCTAAAGATTGCAAAAATAAATTCTGACAGGAATTATGACCCTCCCTTACTCTATCCAAAATGAATAAAGTTTTGCCTATAGTTCTATTTAAAGCCTGACAAGGGTGAAACGTGCCTGCGGAATCCTCGACAGGTGGAGAACAGGAGCTGAAGCCACCTTTTACCCACCTCATTCACATTTATGCAACAGGGAGTTGGTGGCACTATTTTGTTGAAGAGGTGTGGGGACACACAAAGATGTGCAGAAATAGAGTTGGGATCTATGGTAAAGTGATCTCTCTGTTGATATATCAGACACACAAAGAAGACAAGGCCTGGCTTAGCCAATCGGGCTCCATCTACGACTAAAACATCACATTTAGCAGGACTGGCTCTCAAATACCAGAGAAGGCCATGATGTTATGTAATTAAGAGGAGAAGGAATAAGAATTGTATGTTTTGTTCTCATCCAGTAAGGTCTTCATTTTCTTAAAATTAAAGCAAAGCATCCGATTGGCTGTGAGACAACAAAGTTAACCAGACTATGGCCAATCTCTTGTTTGTGATGGACTCTCCACTACATTACATACACCTACCTATGTACCAATCTGTAAATAAAGCAGCGCAGAGTGCAAATCCACAGCAAGGAAATCTCAGCTCCGGCTGTATTCAAGAGCTGAATTCTAATTGGCTTCTGCACTTAATACTTCAGTAAACAAACCCAATTAGATGTACAGTTGAGATATGGCTCGATTGGCCTCATTACTTTCATGGTATGCAAACAAGACTCATTTCACAATAGGAAGAGTTACTTAATGGCACTGTGCCTGGATGGCTTGTTTATGCAGTTATATGATCTTATAAACACACTATTAAAGATCGCAGACCCTGTAACACACCATTTCCAGAATATCAGAAGCCAAGGTCGATATGAAGATATTACACTGAAAGGGTTGTCTGGACAAGTTCCCCTTTAGAAAGTGCTCAAATTGTGATACAAAACAGAAAAGAAAAGAAAATAGGAGAAACAAAAATAAAAAATAAAAACGCAGTCGAATCGTTACTGAGAGTCTAGGATTTGGTCCTTGTCCCTAATGCCTGATACATACGATCAGTGGGCTGAACGGAAAAAAAGAGCTTGGGAGGAGATTCTGTACTAATTATCCAATGTTGGTATATTGGTCACCCCTGCTCAGCTATCATGGCTGCCAGCACTGGTTTTCCAGCATGCCAGTTCGGCCCACATCCACCAGGCTGGCTGGTGAACACACAGGCATAACGTCGCCCGGTTTCTGTTTTACCAGCCAATACCGGCCTTTATTCGGCCCATGTGTACCAGGCTTAAACTCCAGGAAGACAGGATCAAACTGCTTTTTTTTACACAATGCAGAGGATTAAAGCGTTTGTTAAACCCCACAAAAAAAGGATCCTGCTCCTTTAAAGCATGTTATATGACACAGTGCTTGTGCTGTGTCATTTGGCCCCCTGTAACATCTAAAAAATCTGTCTGATCGTGACAGTTTCTACCCTCCCCCCTGTAAACTGACCACGGTGTATTATGGCTGCTGAGCACCGTGGTCAGTATACGTGCCTCCGTCATCTGCAATCATGCTCTGTCTCCTCTTTGCTCTCTCTCCCCCCTCCCTCCCTGTGCACCTTTTATTCTGGGTGGTTCCGCCCAATACCTGGTCTTCGAGGTCAATCAACACTTACCCAGTATGTCTTGAGGAAGCAATTTGTTGCAAAACACATTGACAAGCACGCATGGAGGAGTTTATGGACCTTACGATACTTATCTGCACCTTTTTCGGCATATTGATGGACATTCCACTATTCTATATGAAAGGATCTACACCTCCATGTCTGTAATTAGGCATCTGTTGATCTACTAATTAGTAGAGGGTGGTGCTGTGTTTTTATCATGTGTGTGGTTTTAAACAACTTTGTAATAATGATGATGCATTTTATTTTATTTTTTATATACAAACTGCCTCATGTTGTGCACACAAATTCTGCCCTTTTTTGAGAGAGAAGTGTTACTCTCTCAATCCGTCTTTTCTTTTTTTTATATAATGCACAGAAGTTGTCATCTTGGCCAATTAAGATATCTGAAGATCCCTAGAGTGAAGATTTTGGTGCCAGGGAGGAAGACCTGGCAAATCAAGATGGCCGAAGAACCTGTACCCCACTGCCAGAGTATTTTTTTTTTTTCATGTCCCTGGAGTTCAGCTTTAACTACTTGCCGCCCGCCATATAGCAGAATGACGGCGGCAAAATGGTTTCAAAATCCTGACTGGACGTCATATGACGTGATCAGGATTTTGAGCCGCTGCGCGCCCCCGGGGGCGTGCATCGCGTTGATCGTTGTAGCGGTGTGTCAGTCACCCTGCAACTACGATCTCGGTAAAGAATCTCCGACGGAGACTCTTTACCATGTCATCAGCATCAGCAGTGTCCAATCACGGCTGATCACAGTGTAAATAGGAAATGCCGGTGATCGGCTTTTCCACACTCGCAATAGCAGACGCGAGTAGAGGAGAGACGATCGGATGCTCCTCTGACAGGGGGTCTGTGCTGATCGAATATCAGCGCAGCCCCCCCCCCCCCCCCCCCCCCCCGAGGATACCCACACTGGACCACATCATGGGACGCCACCAGGGATGCCCAGCTCCAGGTATGCCACCCTAGACCACCAGGGATGCCAGTCAGTGCCCACAATGGATGCCAGTGCCCACAATGAGCATCACTGATTGGCATGCATTATTGTTTGGCACTGATTGGCATCCCTCAGTACAATACATTACACTGCAATGCCGCCTATCAGTGCCCATCCGTACCGCCCATCAGTGCCAGTTCCATGACAATTTGTGCCACCTATCTGTGCCACTTCATCGGTGACACTTCATCGGTGCCACCTCATTGGTGCCCATCAGTGCCGCCTTATCAGTGCCTGTCAGTGTAGCCCCATCAGTGAAGGAGAAAACTTACTTACTTACTCATTTACAACGTTTTGAAACTGAAAAAAAAAAAAAAACATTTTTTTTCAAAATGTTTGGTATTTTTTATTTGTTTAGCAGAAAATAAAAATCCCAGAGGCGATCAAATACCACCAAAAGAAAGCTCTTTTTTTGGTACAGTGTAATATGGCCGCGCAATTGTCAAAGAGCGACAGTGCTGAAAGCTGAAAATTGGTCTGGGCAGGAAGGTGTTTAAGTGCCCTGTATTTAAGTGGTTAACCTCCCTGGGGGTATGATTATGTCTGATTTTTAAATGTCAAAGCGGTACATTGTTTTGCATGGAAATTTGGCGTTTTATATCTTAGGCCTGTAATTCTTAGGAATAACTCACTTAAATCTGTCCAAACAAGAGTCTAGTAGACATCCCGGGTATGATAAAGTTTGAAACACGAAATCATAAATTATAATATAATAAATAACTAAAATTATAAAAAAAAATAATACATTTTAATAATGTAATCAAATCAAAAAACACTGAAATTTGTCCAAACAAGGGTGTAATATTACTAGTCACTCCAATACTGGACACTGCATATTGGTTTAGTAAACATCCCGGGAATTAAAAATGTAAAAACATGGGACTGTACAAAGTCCGACGTCACAATCAGGACAATGGAAAGGGTCCCTCTACGTCAAAAGTGGGTTTGGACCAGCTAGAAAACAGTGATAGTGAATTAGAATCACTTGCAGAATTGAGTGATAGTGATTTGCGGGGAAATTAGACAGACGACACTGAAAATGACAACAGCGGCAATTCTGTGACTGAGCGCAGTGCTGCGTGATCCGTACCACATTCACTAGAGCACCAAGTTGGCACATCACTGAGCTCAGTTGCAGTGACATTGCTGTCGCCACTTTCAGTGTCTGATTGCCCACAAATCACTATCGCTCAATTCTGATTCTAACTTGCACTTACGCTTTTGACGTAGAGGGGCGCTTTTTGGATGCCATGAACATTCTCAAGTTTCCAGGAAGAAAGAACAGCATATATAAAAGTACAGGCAGGGTACTAGACAAAGCACTAGGGACAAAATTAGGAAGAAATTATTTGATACAGTAATGTAATCTACAGATTACAATGTATTGTGTGTTATGTTTTTTGTACTTTTCTTTAAAATTTGCCGCCGGGCTCCGCCCCCATGCGTCGCTACGCTTGCAGGGAATGAAGCCCGGAACATTGATGCATCGGGCGCAGAGGCTACAGCGGGTAGAGATGACAGGATTCTAGGGACAAGGTAAGTAACTGTACCTGGATACTGCGATACAATCCCGAGTAAGGCTCAGGGGTTACCGCTATTGGAACTGAAAATTAACCCAGAGAATACCGCTAGGGAGGTTAAAGCAATATTTTATTATTTTTATTTATTTCAGGTACTTGTATAGCGGCGTCAATTTACGAAGCGATTTACATATACATTGTACATTCACATCAGTCCCTGCCCTCGAGGAGCTTACAATCGAAGTTCACTGACTCACATTAATAAATATACAGGGGGTCCCCTACTTACAAACATCCGACTTACAAACGACTCCTACTTACAAACGGAGGGAGACGACAGGAAGTGAGAGGAAATTCACCCCTAGGAAGGGAAATTCACTCCTGTAAGAGTTAATATGGGAAAAAGGTGTCTCCATTGATGCTTTATCACCAGTCCATGCTTCCCTAACAACCCAAAATTTTCAAAATCCAATTGTCATTGGGACAGAAGGTGAGGTGAAATCTTCTGAACAGGGGCACAGACAGCAAAACAAATGTTACAGGGGTGATAACCCTTCTCTATGTTATCTAAAAAAAAACTTAAAAATAGATTTTTTGGCTGGAGCTACACTTAAAAAAAATGTACCTGTTCCGACTTACAAACAGATTCAACTTAAGAACAAACCTACAGTCCCTATCTTGTTTGTAATCCGGGGACCCCCTGTACTAGGGCCAATTTAGACAGGAGCCGATTAACCAACCAGGTCTTTGGAGGGTGGAAGGAAACGGGAGTACCTGGGGGAAACCCACGCAGGCACAGGGAGAACATGCAAACTTCCGGAAGGTAGTGTCATGGTTGGGATTCCAGCAACCCTTTTGCAGCTAGACAAAAGTGCTAACCACTACACCAAGCTGCATTTGTTTTCTTTTTTAGGCTTTCTATCCTTTATTTTCACCTGGTGACCCTGACAGTAAGTCTGTTTTTCAACAGGACAAACTGCTCTACAGATGTAGCAGTTACAGGGTTGAGACAAACCATTTACTACTGACAGGGGTGCTTACAATCAGATTTATGTAAAACCTTTATCCAAAAAAGGGGGAAAGAAAAAACTGTTTGCTGTAGCAGCCTATAAAATGTTAGTTGGAGTTCAGGTTCAATTTGTTAGGGTATTTAAATCTGCTAATACACACACACACACACACACACACACACACACATATATATATATATATACACACACACACACACACATATATACACACACTACGTTTGCATTACTGCCTCATTTGGACGTGCAGTTGGGGGGGGGGGGGGTAAAAATGCGCAGTTGTGCCTGCGGCAAAATCTACCCAATATGTAGCAATCTGCAGATGGCAAGCCTGCCGAATGCGACACAATGCGGTAAATGGGTCACAAATTGTTATTCCATGTAAAACCTGTACAATTCAATCAGCGCTCAAAACTGCCAGTGAACGGTCATAGATCAATAGGTAAAATACATCATCAGCAATTGTTTCTACACCCACACTTTTCATTTGATCCAATTTTAACATTTGATTGGATCTGAGTAATACATTTTATTCTGAAAACACGTTTCTCGATGACTGAATTTTTGATCAAAAATATCAGTCACACACAAAAAAAAAAACTGCTGAAACGGTTGAAGATCTTTTTAGGTTATTATTTTGATGAAAATATTTAAAACTCCTTTTCCTAGCCCCAAAACGTTCTTACAGTCTCCTATTATATATAGGACTGAACAAATCCTGCTGGTTACCAATCATTAGTGGGGGAACAAGAGCTGGTTTGACAGCTCGGTCTCTGTGCTGGAAGTGCGCTCTCAGTGCAGACGCATTGGCCTCCCAGTGACACATATGTGTGGCATATGGGTGTTAAAGCTCATCCTTTTGTCGTCACACAGGCAGCAACATGTTAAAGAAAGGCTTCTAAAAAATAACAAAACATAAAAAAAAAATATATATATATATATATATATACACACACACACACACACACACACACACACACACACACACACACACACACGTGTTAACGCATGGCAAAGACATAACTTTGCCCTAAAATAGATGTAAACCCTCACATATACACAGTGAAGTGAACAACCTCAGATGATACACAGATGATACAAATCGCCCTACATAAGTTTTACATCTATATCTGATGTCTTCAGCTTTATATACAGTTTAGAAAGTGCATGACCTGTTCAAATTTCCTCTTCCTGTTCCAGCAGGGGGAGGGGAGTCTTGCCATAAACTGAGTCAGCCGATTGGAGGAAAGGCACACACCCCCTCTCCTCATAGGCAGAGACTCGCAGAGCTGTGCTGTGAATGGACCAGCTCTTTGCTAATCTATTTATAGCACCCACCTTGACACAAATTTCAGGCTGGTTTTATCACAGTGGACAGAGAATTTGGCAGAAGTTATCATGCTGCTAACAGAAGAACGGAGCAGGAGAAAGCAACGGGACTTAGTGCTTTAAAGACAGATAAGAAAGCACTGCAGATATATGTGCCCAGCTCAAATTTAATGAATCGGTTTACATCCACTTTAATTAAAGCCCGCCCCACACTTAAAACCCCAATCTTAAGCCTCCCCCATTGAATGTCAGGAATATGCGCACACAATTATGTGTTCTCAACATGCAAAGGAAATGCGATGCTCTTTAGCAGAGGCAGAAGGGTTCCAATAATTTTTAATGGCACCCTCACACATTGGTAAAACACCTGCATTTCTGTGAGGTGCAATTTAAAAAAAAAGGGATTGGGATATTATTTCCCTGCTTTTCTGCAGGTAGGGCGGTCCACTGAAACAAATGGCCTGCCCTACACACAGAACGCAGTCGCACAATTATGAACCTTGCCTAAGTCTTGTTTGCATGCTCACCTCTCCTGTACTGGGATGTTCTGTTCCAAGAGACTAAACCCTCCTGGATCAAAAGGCACCATCATACTACAATGCAACATCATGTCTTCTCATCCACTTCTACAAAGCTGACCCTAGATCAGACTTACCACCCTCCACATTCCTACACTCTGTCCAACATTCACCAACATCTTAAACTAGTTTCTGCTACTCAGCAGAAACACAGAATTCACATATTGATGAGCGCTGTCTGCCCTCAACGAATTCTGCAGGGATCCAGAGGGAATCAAGTCTGCAAATTACTCTCTGCCATTTATATAAATGGCAGAGTCCATTCCAGAACTGGAAAGGTTAGGAATATTACAATCAATGGGGGAAGAAGTGAAGTGTTTAGCGGGGTTTATATGCAGGAGAGGAGTGCGGAGAGTATGATGTGGGGCCAGTACCTGTAGGAGGGGGAATGTCGGAGGGCATGACAGTGGGCAGTATATGCAGAGACAATAAGAGTATGCTGCAGGATAGCAATGTCAAAAGTTATGAGATGGGGTCAGTACCTGCAGAAGAGGAGTGTCAGGGATCATGGCATAGGCACAGTACCTGCAAGAAAGGAGTGTCAGAGGGTATGACATGGGGACAGTACTTGCAGAATAGGAGTGCCTGGGATTATGGCATTAAAACTGTGCCTGTGGGATAAAAGTGATAGAAAGATGGGGTCAGTACCTGCAGGATAGGAGTGTTGGAGATTATGAGATGGGGATAGTACCTGCAGGAGACAGTACCTGCAGGATAGGAGTGTCAGAGGGTGGGACAGTAGGAAATGTGAGCGGGAGAGGCGTGCAAGTGGTATAATGGCAAGCAGTATATGAAGGACAGGATTGGCAGAGGGTATGACCGTTGGCAGAAGAAAATTGAGAAGGACATGGACGGGCAGTATGTGACGGACAGAACTACAGGGCATGCAACATATCACAGTAGGTCATGCAGAGCTTTTGGCTACAAAGACACACATATTTGTTAAAGAAATATACAATTTTTCAATTTCTGGATGAAATTAAGAACAGCAAAAGCTTAACATGATATTTTAATCTTTAAATAAATACTACATAAACAGTCAAATTACGCCTGTTTAGATTGCATGAATAATATTCGCCGTTTGAGCCATTTACTTGGAAAAGAAGCAAAAAAAAAAAAAAATATTGCAGATGATTTTTAGTGTCCTCTGTGAATTGCTTTCACTGCTCCTGTAATGGGCGATATCAATATTTGATATGCTTAAAGGAACGCTAACTCTAAAACAACAAGATATTATATGCAATAGCTGCTGATACAAAAGTCCACACCTGAACAGAAATTAGGATATCAGACATTTATTACTGCTCCGCGTTATCTACCATAATAGGCAGAAGTAAATACCAAAATAATAGTTGGATTGCTGGGATTATTGGGCAGGAAGTAAGATGTAGGCTGGAAAATACAACTCCCTGCTCTACTAACTCTAAAGTATCTTCTGTTCTAATTATTTTCTGGACAATTTTACATATTCATACATATGCTTAAAAAAAATAAAAAAATAAAAATAAATAAGTTTTAAAATTAGATGCATCTAAATTTTTTTTCAGAACCTTAGACATTCTTGGTCAAATATAGTTGGGTGAACAAGCGGTACTTGAAGCAGATTGTTAAAAGCTTTTTTTTTTTTAAATAGAGAATTCAGTTAAAAAAAAAAAAAATAAAAAAAAAGAAACACGTAGGCAGCATCAAATACTTTGACGAGTACAAAAAGTACCAAAAATTTTGCCTGCGTAATTAGCATATTACTTGCCTATTTTTCAAGGAATACCTGGAAATTCTATTAACTTGATATATGACAATAAGGCGAGGTTCACACTAGGCTGCATGGTAAAAAGCAGCATTTTATCATGCAAGCTAGTGCAGTATCAGCTCCAACAAGATGCAAAATTCAGCATGTTCTTTTTTCGACAACTTTATTTAAAGAGTCAAAATGCAGACCTGTTGCATTTTTCCAAACCAGCATTGTGTTGTGAACTAGAAACAATGTTTTCTATATGCCCTAGCTTTCATCTTTGTTTATCCAGTGCAGAAGAATGCACTGCACATAGTAAGCTCTAAATTGCACAAAAGTAAAAAAAATAAAAAAATAATAATATTAATAATCCCACAAAAAAAGGCAGTGTTTTAACCAAACAGACTACAGATTTCATTTTCTGGAGCAGGTTAGAAAACTAGAGTAAATAAATTTCCAGAGATCAAAAATATGCATATAAACTTGTAATATTAATATAACACAAAAGGAATGCAAAAATAAAGTTACATGGACTAACAACTAAACATTCTATATGCCCAAACCAGTAATTCTGTCCAATTACTCTGGTCCCAATAACGCTAAAATCCAAAGCATCAAAAAAAAAAAAAAATAATAAATAAAAGGAGAGATAGTAAAATAGCATACCAAAGTTTGTATAGCACACTGCCCACAGAACATTCAATACCCCTCGAACAAGCGTCACCTGAAATACCTGGGAAATACCTGGGACTGCATTTAGGTGAAAAATGAGCAGTAACCTCACAGAATAAAAAAAAAAAAAAAAAGAGAAGGAAAATGGGGCTCCACTGAAATCACAGCATACAACTAGTATTTTTGTAAAAGCGAAAATATTTCACCATCTGTGCCTGAGCGTGTGCATAAAAATATCCATATCTCCGGCTTCCTTACAAGTGCTGTACAGATTGTTTGCCACACACATCCTCTCCTATTCCCCTAGAAGTGGTCCTAAAATGTCCCTGTCACACCCGTCTTACAAATATACATAAAAAAAAAAAATACATTCTGTTCCTGGTATTTCCAAATCATTCACATAAAAATCAGTATGTCTTCAGTCAACTAAATAAGAACAAGATGGTAATCGAAAGTATGCACATTTAAACACAAAACAAATTTAAACAAGAACATAAGGAAAAAAACAAAAAAATTAAAATGTTGTTGCGATTTGTTAATGCATTGCTGAAGCATAGTGTGGGGGTTCAGAATCCTACTCAAGAAAAAGAAAAAAAAAAAAATGTAAACACTGGCTATAAATGCACCGCGTTATACAGAATCATTGGAATATGTAAAAAAACGCAACGGGCATGCCTCTCAGGCCCCTTTCACACGGGGCTGTCTGTTTTTACTCATCCGCTTGCTCAGCGGGGATTGCTCCGATGATCCCCGCTCAGCCGGCGGATGACAAGTCCGCCTCTGCACACTGTGCAGGGACGGACCTGTCAGAGAGACCGTTCTCTATGGGGGGGGAATCGGATGATTACGGATCGCCTGTCCATTTTCCGATAGACGGAAAATAGGTCATCCATCCGTCTGGATTTTGCGGAGCGGATCGGAAATCAGCGGACATGTCACGGCTGACACCCGTCGATCCATAGAGATGTATGGAGCGACCGTATCAATCCGCTGAAAAAATTGACAGGCGGATCTGAACGGTCCACACATGTGAAATGGGCCCTTAAAGTGATTGTAACGTCTCCTTTTTTTTTTTCTCTAAAAATAACAAACATGTTATACTTACACGCTCTGTGAAATTATTTTGTACAGCAGCCCAGATCCTCTACTTCTCATGTCCCTCTTTGGCTCTCCTGTCCCCTCCTATCGAATGCCACCACAGCTTGCTATGAGGGCACCCACCCAAGCGGAGCTGCAGCTCCTTGTATCCATTCAGACACAGAGCTCTGGTTCGGCCTCGCCCACTTTCTCTAATGATTGGCTAACTAACTTTAATTGACAGCAGTGGGAGCAAATGGCGCAGCTGCTGTGTCTCAACCAATCAGGAGAGAGAGTCCTGGATGACTGATGCACATCGCTGGATAGAGAGGGGGCTCAGTTAAGTATTAGGGACGTGGCGGCGGCTGCACACAGAAGGCTTTTGATCTTATTGCTTAGAATGCATTAAGATAAAAAACCTTCTGCCTTTACAAACACTTTAAGTTTCAAGAGGTGGGGGCATCCATTGCGGTCGAATATTTGGGAATTTCCACTTGACATTGGAAGAAGACGAATGGAAGAAGACGCATTGAAGAATCCAAAATGCCCATCTCCATCACCTGTCATGTCTCGACAGCCATTGCTGGAAGAAATCACCATTAATATACCAGCCAGCACTTCTTCTGGTTCGAGAATGAGTCTCAAGCACCTGGAAATTACTTTACCCCACCCAAAATTAAGGCTGCATTCACACCTGAGCGCAGCGTTTTCAGGCGATTTTTGACACGGTTTTGTACAGGTCAAAAGGTCACTAAAGTAAAAACACGAAAAAACGCCCAAATTGAGCTACAAAAAAGCTCCAGAACTTTTTTGAGCTTCAGACGTTTGGCTTCTGGCGTTTTTGAGTGGTGATGTGAATCATCTCCATAGAGAATAATTGATTTTTTTTTTCACCTCCAGCGTTTTTGTAGCTTCAGGCTTCAAGCTACAAAAAAAAAACAAAAAAAAAACCGCTCAGGTGTGAATGGGGCCTTAAGCCTGGTGTCATCCAGCCAAACAGGAACACAGACAGGCATCACACCCAATGCAGTTACTGCGTGAGCCCCCGCCACAAAGTGACTTACAGTGCATGCAAAAAAAAGAAAAGAAGGAGGGCGCACCGACCTCGTGCATTATAATCTAAAATAGCTTTATTTAAAAAGGGTAAAACAGCAAAGTTTTATACTCACAAACGAGTATTGGTAGAAGGCATAAACAGTAAAGCAAGTCCACTATTCAGAACTTCAACAAGCCAGGACCTGACGTTGAGTGGATCGAGCAATTCCTCAAGAATGGCTGATGCGTTTCTGGGGAGAACCCCTTTCCTCAGAGCCTAAAATGGACATGTGCCCGTTTTAGGCTCTGAGGAAAGGGGTTCTCCCCAGAAACGCATCAGCCATTTTTGAGGAATTGCTCGATCCACTCAACGTCAGGTCCTGGCTTGTTCTGAATAGTGGACTTGCTTTACTGTTTATGCCTTCTACCAATACTCGTTTGTGAGTATAAATTTTGCCGTTTTACCCTTTAAATAAAGTTTTTTTAGTGGTAATGCACAAGGTCGGTGCGCCCTCCTTTTCTTTAGTATATGAATACCCATTATTCTGAGGAGGGCTGCAAGACACCAGGCATTACTATATGAAGCTGACTACATCACGTATTGAGGAACCAGACACCAGAGCGCAGGAGAGTTTTTTTCGCGTTTACAGTGCATGCATTCAGACACCTCGCTGGGAACCCAAGCTGGTCCCCATCAAGGGGTGTTTGTCGCTTTCATACATGCCATTTCGCCTAAATCTGCCATTTTACGGATGCCCTGAGCAGCAGTAAATCTTCAGGCCATCAGCAGATCAGCCTTTTCAAATTCGTCACAGTGCCAAAAAATAGAGAGCAAAGCAGGGTGAGACAGTGGCGGTTATTTACGAAAGGCAAATCCACTTTGCGCTACAAGTCACACTTTGCACTAAACACTGGCCAAAGATCGATCAAAATATACAGGACTGTGTGGAAAAAAATAAAAAAAATAAAATGACATGGCATGCCCCTAATTTCATGTGAATTTTATGTAGGGGGCAAACCTGTGCATTTCCCCTTTGCACTGGACATGTTTATTTTTCAGAAGATAAAAGAAAAAAATAAATAATTTTCACAAGAATTATAAATTTTCAAAAAATAAAAAATAAATAAAAATTTTTTAAATTCTCCTAATTTATTACTGATGACTTGGAGCGGTGATCAGGATCCTTCCCTAGAAATGAAATAAATCAGGACATTCAGAAACATGAACTATAGGTGTGTGTCTATAGTTTTAGAAGTGAGCCCCTCAAAACCTACAAAAACAAAAAATGTAAATTTTTCTCAAGCTTAGTTTTTGCATTGCTGATAATTTGGCGCTGTGATCAGAATCCCACCCTGTAAATGCATTTATGTAAACACCAGCCAAACATGTATAAAAATTTACAAAATTGTGTAACAAGGCAAAGATGTCGAGAAATGAATGGAGGGTAGGAACTTGGCGGGTGCCCCGTGGATCCCCCTCCTCATTCAGAGGTCTCTCTGACTGGACTTCTCCCCTGACTAGATCGGCATTGACTGTCTGGGACAGGTTAAACAAGACTAACCTTAATGCCCCTCCGACAATCCCTGCTAGCTCCACTAGGGGAATAGCCATGGTTCTCACCGAGCGAGGATCACAGATTCTTTCGCTCATGGGGGGGGGGGGGCAGATGGGAATATAATCTGTGTGAAACTAGCCCCTCAAGGGACCATCTTACCCCTTCAGGTTTTGAAATCTTCCCTTAAGGTTTTGGGGGTAATTCCCCCCAAAACAATAAAAAAAATTTAAAAAAAATTGTGCTTCATTAATAATTTGGCATTGGGTTAAGAATCCCACCCAGCACGTGAAATAATGTAAACACTGTATCAAGGGAAAAAAAATTAAAAAAAAAAAAACACTCTGCCACACCTAAAGTTTTTAGGAGAGCCCACAAAATAATTGTAAAAAAAAAAAAAATGTGCGCTTCTTTATTAATTTGGCATTGGAATCTGAATCCCACCCTACAAGTGAAATAATGTAAACACTATCAAAATTTACAGAATTGGGCACAAAAACCACACACCCCAAATTTGAAGGACAAAGGATGTGGTTGGAGATGAGCCTGTGCATTTCTCTTGGCACTAAGCTAGTTTAGTTTTCAAGAAAAAAAAAATATATATATATATATATATATATATATATATATATATATATATATATATATATATATATATATATATATATATATATATATATATATATATATATATATATATATATATATATATATTTTTTTTTTTTTTTTTGCAAAAAAATTATAATATTAAAAAAGTAATACACTGCTGACGATTCGGCATGGGGATCACAATCCTACCCCGAAAGTAAAATATTATATACAAAACCAATGAAGTGTAGAGATATCTAGAATTATGAAAACTCTCATGGTGCGCTTGTGACATTTTTTGGGGAGCTCCCCTCCCCAAACCTGCAAAAACTATTGTAAAAAATATATTGTGCTTAATTAATAACTTGGTATGGTGTTCAGAATTACACCATACAAGAGAAGTAATGTAAACACTATCAAAATGTACAGAATTGTGCAAAAGGAGGGGAAAAAAAGCCAAGATGGACCCCTAATTTAAAAGAAGAGCGGTCTGTTGGGGACAAGCCTGTACTTTTTTTTGGCACTGGACTAGCTCAGTTTTCAAAAATAAAAAAAAATAACACGCTACCGATAATTTGGCACAAGGGTTCAAAGTGTTAGCCTGAACGTATATAAATAAGCCCTAAAAAAGCATTCAGACACCCGGAATTGTGAAAGAAAGCATGGTGCACCCCAAAAATTTAGGGGACCTGTCCCCCAAGCATGCAAAGACACCTTTAAAAATGTCCTTGCGCTGCATTAATATTTTTGGCATTGGAATCAGAATTTCACCCTGCAATACAGTACAATTCTATCACATTTACAGAACTGTGGGAAAAAAAAAAAAAAAAAAAAAAGAAGGTGGAAAAAAATAAATAAAATAAATAAAAAAACATTAAAAAAAGGCAATGTGCGCCCCTAAAATTTATAGGGGGGGGTAGTCTGTTGGGGGTGAGCCTGCTCATAATTTGGTACGGAGGATCACTAGATTACCCAAAAAGTTAAATTATTCTAAACACATCCAAAAAAGCGTTGAGACACCCAGAATTGTGAAAGACTGTATGGATGCGCCCCTAGAACTATTTTTGCCCCGCCCCCCAAAAAAAGTGCATGCTGCACCCTTAAAATTGAGGTATCCCCCCTCCTCAAATCTGCAAAAACAACTGTAAAATGTTCTTGTGCTTCATTAATAATTTGGCATTGGGATCAGAACCCCATCCTACAAGTGAAGTAACGTAAACACTATCAAAAACGTACAGAACCTTGCCAAAGAGAAAAAAAAAAAAAAGCCACAACCCACAAAATTTATAACAAAAAAAAAAAAAAAAAGGGGGGGGGGGTCTGTTGGGGACAAAGCTGTGCATTTATATTGGCACTGGACTAGTTTAGTTTTCCGAAAAAAAAAAAAAAAATGTATATCTATTATTATAATAATAATTAATAATAATAAATTAAACAAAATTAATCATAATTTGGCATGGGGGAAATCACAATGTTACCCCAAAAGTAAAATATTGTACACACAACCAAAAAAAAAATGTGAGACCCAGGAATGTGAAAGATGGTAAGGTGTATTTATATATTAATGAAATTAATGATAACTGTGTTGGGGATCACAATGTTACCCCAAAAGTAAACTATAAAAACACAACCAAAAAAAATAAAGTGCGAGACATTCTGGAGTGTAAAAGATGGCATGGTACACCCCTAAAATTAGGTACCCCCCGCCTCTTCCCTAAACCTTTAAAAATAATTATTGTGCATCAATAATAATTAGGCATCGGAATCACAATCCCACCCTGCGAGAGAAGTAATGGAAACGTAGTTATCAAAATGTACAGAATTTGTGCGAAAAAAAAAAAAGGCACGGAACACTCCTAATTTAAAAGTAGGGGCTGTCTGTTGGGGGAAGAGCCTGCACATTTCTCTTGGCACTGGACTGGTTTAAAAAAATAAAAAAAATAAAATTATAATAATATATATATATATATATATATATATATATATATATATATATATATATATATATATATATATATATATATATATATATATATATATATATATATATATATATATATAAATATATATATATCATTTTTATTTTATTTATTTTTTTACAAAGTCTTAACGTGCTGCAGAAAATTTTGCATGGGGGAATCACAATCCTACCTGGAAGGTAAAATATTAAAAACACAACCCACAAAAGCACTAAGACATTGTAAATAAAATTTGAGGTGCCCCCCCCCCCCCCAAACTTACAAAAACAATTGTAAAATATTCTTGTGCTTCATTAATAATTTGGCACTGGGATCACAATACCACCCTATAAGAAAGAATTATGCAAAAGTAAAAGCCATGGTGCACCCCTAATTTAAGGGGGGGGGGGGGGTCTGTTGGGGAAAATATGTGCATTTCTCTTGACACTATACTAGGTTTTGTTTTCCAAAAAAAAAAATTTTTATGAAATTAATGATAACTGGGTATTGGGGATCACAATGTTACCCCAAAAATAAAATAATATAAAACACAACTGAAAAAGTGCGAGACATCCAGGTGTTTGAATGACAGCATGGTGCACCCCTAAAATTATGAGCTGCCCACCCTCTACCCCCCAAACCTGCAAAAACAATTGTAAAATATTCTTGTGCATCATTAATAATTGGAAATCACAATCCCACCCTACGAGTCAAATAATGCAAAAAACACTTATCAAAACGTACAGAACTATGCAAAAAAAATAAAAAATCAGGGTGCACCCCTAATTTAAAGGGGGGTCTGTTGGGGGTGAACCTCTGCATTTTTCTTGGCACTGGACTAGTTTCGTTTCCCAGAATAAAAAAATAAAATAATAATTTTTAATGAAATTAATGATAATTTGTTGTTGGGGATCAAAAGGTTACCCCAATGGTAAAAAAAAATAGACAACCGAAAAAAGTGTGAGACATCAGGAGTGTGAAAGACGACATGGTGCACCCCTAAAATTATCTAGTGTCCCTTTTTCCCCAAACCATCAAAAACAGTTAATGCGTGTCAATAATAATTAGGCATTGTGATCACAATCCAACCCTATAAGACAGAATAATGCAAAAAAAAAAAAAACACATCCATGGAGCACCCCTAATATAAAGGGGGGGGGGGGGGTCTGTTGGGGACGAACCTGTGCATTTCTCTTGGCACTGGACTATTTATTTTTATATTTTATTTTTTTCGGAAAACTACAGTTTAATGAAATTAATGGTAATTTGGTGTTGGGGAATCACAATGTTACCCCAAAAATAAAATGACATAAAAGACAACTGAAAAAAAGTGCACGACATCCAGGAGTGTGAAAGACGGCATGGGGCACCTCTAAAAAAAATTTGAGATCCCCCCCCCCTCCTCAAACCATTAAAAAAAAAAAAAAAAAAAAAAAAATGTATGTGCGTCATTAATAATTAGGCATTGGGATTACAATCTCACCCTGTGAGAGAAATAATGTAAACAATGTTATCAAAATGTAACAAATTGTGAAAAAAAAAAAAAAATGCCCTGGCGTACCCCTAAACTTGGTGGCCCGTCTGGGTGTGCCGCTAAAATTTTTGGGGTACCCCCCCAAACCTGCACAACATTAATAAAATGTTCACGTTCCCTAATAATTTGGCGTGGCGATCAGAATCTCACCCAGAAAGTGTAATCATGTAAATATTATATCAAAACTGAAGAATTTTTTTTTTTTAAATCTGCCCCGGAGTGCCCCTAAACTCGGTGCTCCATCTGGGTGAGCCGCTCAAATTTTGAGGTGCCCCCCCAAACCTGCAAAACAATAGTAAAAAATGTTCATGTTCCCTAATATTGATGTGGAGATCAGAATCCCACCCAGAAAGTGTAATCATGTAAATATTATATCAAAGCTGTGAAGAGAAAATAAATAAAAAAAAAAATTTAAAATCTGCCCCGTAGTGCCCCCAAACCTGGCGGTCCATCTGGGTGAGCCGCTCAAATTTCGAGGTGCCCCCCCAAACCTGCAAAACAATAGTAAAAAATGTTCATGTTCCTTAATATTTATGTGGAGATCAGAATCCCACCCAGAAAGTGTAATCATGTAAATGTTGTATTAAACTGTGGAATTTTTTTTTTTAAATGTGCCCAGAAAGTTGGTGTCCCATCTGGGGCAAACCCCTGTAGTTAGGGGTCATGCCAATGTTGGTGTACCTTTGCCCTTGGCGGCGGTGGCAGCAGCGGCGGTGGTGGTGGCTTTCCCATTGCTGCAGGAGTCTCTCCTCTGGCGTTTGCTGTGGGGCCGGACGCTGGACCTCAGGAAGTGGTGCTGGTCTTGCGGGCCCTTGGGGGTGAGGGCCTCCTGTTGGGGGGTGCTGGGGATGAGGGGCTCCCCTTCTTTCTGCCCTGGCTCTTCCACTTCTCCTGCCGCCTCTTCTTCCTCCTCCTCGGCTTCTCTTTTATTTGGCTTCTTCAACCTTTCCTCCCCAGTCTTCAGCTTCACTGTCATTCTGCAAAAAAATATAAAAAAAAATTAAAACCAAAAAAGGAATTAAAAAAAAGGGGGTGCAGAGGGAAGAGGGGGCCCCCCAGAAGGAGGCACAGGGGCCCCCAAAACCTTTAGGGAAGAGAAATAAAGTTGTGTGGAGAGAAGGAGCAGAGAGGAGAGCTCCTGAACAACATGGCCGCCATTGTTAGTGACAAATCCTCTTCCCTGTCCCGACTTCACCGACCTGCCTGGATCTCCGTGTGGGCGGCCGGGGCTGGGTGGTGCGGGGGCCCCCAGGGGCCCGGGGGTAGTCTGGGGGGTGGCGGGGGACCGGCGGAGGCGGCAGGCCGGGGTTGCTTTTTGTTGTTCTCTGAGCACAAGACAAACCCGACATGATGATCAGCCCCAGCCGCCTCTACCGCTCCGCCCGCCTTACTAAAAAGTGTCCCGGGCCGCCCGATCCCGACCCGCCGTCCCCCTCTCTCCCTCCCCGGTCCTCACCCTTCAGCCGGGGCAGCCTGGTCCTCCACGGGCCCGGGATCGCTCATGTTGTCGGCGGAGGGAGCCGCTCTGCGCCCTCGTCTCCTCTCTGCTGCGTCTCGTTCTGGCTGGAGACTCAGATCCCCACTACTCTGCGAGCAACAGCCAGGCGCCCGGCACCGCACCGACCCTTCCCGGCCCTCTAGCTCGCGATCGCCGGCACCGACAAACTCCGCACCGGGTGCAAACGAAAGGGGAGACCCTCGGCTTTCTAAAG
Source organism: Lithobates sylvaticus (assembly GCA_028564925.1). Taxonomy (NCBI): domain Eukaryota; kingdom Metazoa; phylum Chordata; class Amphibia; order Anura; family Ranidae; genus Lithobates; species Lithobates sylvaticus. The sequence continues at coordinate 241,752,568 of CM053031.1, read as the reverse complement.
AGGGGTCTCCCGAGCCCCGGCGGGCCCGTGATTTTAAACGGCAGCCTGCCAAAGTGGGGTCACCCGCCGGAGCTGTCGGGAGGGTTTGTCTGGAGCTGGCTGAACTTTGTTTGCTACGTCATCAGATCTTTACTGCTATTCATTTTATTGTTTTTTTATGTTTTTTATGAATCCCCCCCAAAATATACAGACCCCCCCACCCATCACACTAAACCCCCCGGGGGTTTATTACACACGAAAACAAAACTGCAACTACTTCACCAAGGATGGGCAACATCATCCCCAACAACAACAACCTCCACTACTCCATTTTCAAAATGTCTGTCTAGGAGATCAACACTAAAGATCTACAATAATTAGACCAAATTAATGATGAAAAAAAAAAAAAAAAACACCAAGATCTGCACTGATAAGGAAACAACACTGACATCAACATTCATTATAACAAAAAAATAAAGATGCATTCATGAGGAAATATACCTATACGAATGCAGAAAGGATCAACCTCATTGAGGAAAACACTCAAGAGGGAAAGCACTGATCAACTTTAGAAAGAAGAAAACACTCATCAAATAAAAAAAGAAAGAAACACATGATATCAATATTAAAGAAAAAATATAAAAGACCATTAAGAAAAAAAATAAAATAATAAAAAACAGATCTACACTAATGAAAAAAAGGAAAACAACTTCATTGAGAAAACACTGATGAACATTGACAAAGCACACATTGAGACCAACATTAAAGAAGAAACACTTAACATACAAAATAATAATATAAAAAGCTAATATAAAAACAAAACAAACACACTGAGATCAACATTAATACAAAAATACAACATTAAGGAAAATAAAAAACTAAGATTGAGAAAAACACTGAGATGTATAATAATACAAAAGGAGGGAGGATTAACCTCATTGAGAAAACGCTGATCAACATTAATAAAACACACATACACACTGAGATCAACATTCATACAAATAATAAAAACACACACACACACACACACACACACACACACACACAACACACAAGATCAATCATAATTTAAAAAAGGGGGGGGGGGGGTCAACATCATTGGAAAAATAAAAAACACTGGGATCACCATATAAACATTCATAAGAAAACATTGAAATCACCATTCAATGATAAAAACGCTGATCAACATTCATAAAACACTGAGATTAACAATAAATGTCAACAAGAGATCAACACCATGGGGAAGATACTGAAATCAACAATGATAAAAACAAACACTGAGATCAAACATCAATGATAGAAGACAGGTAACACAGGTAAGAAGTCACATGCTGCCGCCATCTGATACAATGTAAACAATACACTGTTTTTATATCAAACAGGCATCAGGATCATCACAGGAAAACAAAGGAACAGAGAAAGTAACTGTCATAAAACAACCACAAAATAAATATTCCGTTACACAGACATTTGTAGACAATTAGTAATATCTACAGATCAGATCTATGTTGTAAAATCAACACCTGACCAAATGAAGAATTGAATGACAGCAGAGGAAATGTATTATTTATTATTATGTATCATTTTTATGATTAGGTATCATTCTGCACACTGGGACTAATCATGATGGAGCAGAGATGATGAAGCTTATAACAGAAAAGAAGATATTGGAGCTTGCTGCCTCCCTGATTATTGATCAGCAAGCACAGCTGATCACCAGGAAATCAATGGATACATTCTATCAATACACAATACAAACACTGGGCGAGGCAAATAAAAGCACAGCCCTTCTTTTCAGGACTATAAGAAGATTGTTATTGGATGAATAGAGCAGATAAGGATTTCCAGCAGACAACAGCTGCTGTCAGCCATCAACTCCCCTGCAGCACCTGTTTCCTCTATAGAAACCCACTTGTGTTGAGGGTGTGGGGGTCATGTCCTGTATATTGTGACACTGATTGGAGGGATGTAAAGCTTGATCACCCCCTTCTATTTACTATCTAAATGGCACCTGGAACTGAAAGAACTGGATCCAGACTGCAGCATGCTGACAGGTCAATAGGAAGAGTCCAGCACTGCTGATCACACTGCAGCATGGACAGGGAAGTGACATAAAGGTGTGATGGAAGGCATTTGTCACCCTGACAGCTGTGCAGATAAGACAGCAGCATGTCCCCCCATCCTCTGGGTATAGGAGTGGGGCAGGAATAGCTGCAGCAACCCAGAGGCTGCCTGAGATCACTAATCACATAGCAGGTCTCCTTTTGCTAGCAGCTTGCTGGGACTTGTAGTGCCACACCTGCTGGGACTTGTAGTGCCACACCTGCTGGGACTTGTAGTGCCACAACCCACGTTGCTGAAGACCATGCAAGTCTGATGGGTGGGGGGACACAGGTCTTACCTGCAGCATCCAGGATGATGGAAGGGCCTGCTGCAGCTCCCCTTATCCTCGGCACGACCAGAACTGACAGCCCAGGCCCTCAGGCCTATGCGGGTAGCGCCTAATGTGCTCCAGCGGACATCTAAGGTGCGATAATACAGATCCGATCTCACTGGGCCCGGCCCAAAGCTCCTTCAGACCCGGGTGCCGACCTCCCTCTCCCCAACCTGCGTCCGCATCTGACAACAACCCGCGCCAAGCCTGCCTGCCAAAACAAGTCACGCCCCTCGCAACCCAAACAAACGCACGGGTTGGTGGGTTCGCTGGGAAGGGCGGCGCTGGCGGCAGGGTCGCCAATCGGAACGCGCAACGCTAGAGCAGCGCAAAGAGTCATGGGCGCGTAGGGACGGGCCGTGTGATGTCAGTGGGCCGGGAAGGAAAGCGCGGATTGGCTGGGGCGGTTATCCAGTGGAAAACAAGGTTTCAAAAGTGAACTCGTCTGTCTGCGGCAGCTTCCCTCCCTCGGGATTCTATTGGCCGTTGGAGATTTGATTGATGTGGATGGGCGTGCCGGAAGCTGGCTGTCATTCAAACAGTGACAACTTCCACTTTGTGACCAGTGTACGGGATGGGGCATGTTTTATTGAAGGACAGTTATCCAACATCACAGTGTCCTTGCTGCCTTGATCGCCCTGATTGCACAGATCGCTGCTAGTTTTCTCCTTCTGTTTAGAAGGGATGCTTATTATAAATCTTAGGGTAGACATGTATGTAAACAAGATAAAAATACAGACTCTCTGATCACATATGTACATTTATACCATCAAGAAATAAAAAGATCCTGCCTGATCACATATAATCAGTGTTGTATTTTGGTTTTGTGTTGCCGCAGGCAACCCACGCCCATCTAAATTTGCCCCAAGAGTGTATACTGCTCTTGTCTCAGGGTCTGATGGGGAAGCTGCACTTGTTCAAAGTGATCAGCTGCAGCTTCCTAATCAGACCCTAAAGCATGATTCGTCCAAGTGCCATATATACAATTACCGGCCATGATCTGAGGTTTTCGGCGATATCTCACATGTGGAACGATCGATATTTGCGTGCGTGCAGGAGGACATATGCGTTCGCCTTTGCGCACACTTTACATTTTTATTTTTTTAATTATAAATTTATTTTATTTTTTTATTTTTACACTGCTGCTTTAAAAAATAGATTTTCCGATCACTTTTATTGCTGTCAGAAGGAATAGGAATAGGCATGTGACAGGTACTCTTTATGGAGCGATCTGGAGTCGATTAGACCCCAAATCCCTCCTCTGTCCTTAAAAGCATTCAAAACACCAAGATCAGTGTTTTTGAAGGCTTTAGATTTTTAAAAACTGGCCAAAAACCAGTAAGTAAACCGGAAGTTATGTTATGTCATCTTTTACGAACAGCCGATCAAAGCCGATCCCGGCTTTAGTTAGCTGTCCGGCCAGCCAGTGGACAAGCCGGCTGGTTGCTTGGGTCTCCCGATGAGGCAGGGGAGCTCGAGAGAGCTGCAGAAGGCTTGTAATAGCAGTTGAGCGGTTAATAAGCTGCTCCAATTGCTATTACAAGAGAGCCAACCACGGCTCTAAAAAACGATAACGGCGTGATGTCTGCAGCTGAAGGTATCATCCTGGTACAACCACCGAAAGAAGAAGTGAGTAAAGAGCCTCCTCTGCTCTTCTGCCTGGGAGTGGCGCCACCCCCCTGAAAAATTCTGCCAAAGGTTTGCCTCATGGTAAATACTCCCCTGCATACAGTGGGTAAAGAAAAGAATCACCCCCCACCTTTAAAATAATCACATTTTGTTGCTTTGTTGCAGCCTGAAATGAAGACAGATGCCGTTTTTGTTTTGTCCAGCTGTTTACTTATAACATCCAAGTAAAAAGATATAAAACCAACATGTCAAAAAAAATCTAAAAAAATTCAAAAACAGTTGGAAAAAGGATCACCCCCTTGTGTCGGTATTTTTTTGGACCACATTTTGCTTTAATTCCAGCCTTTAGTCTGTTGGGATATGTCTCTACTTTGCACATCTAGACTTTGCATCAATTGCTGACTCTTCTTTGCAGAAGAACTGTCACATTCGCTTGCGCACTCATGTAAACTGTCGAACCATCAAATGTCTGGTGTTATAACTGATCACACGTGCAGCATCATGACAGTTGAACATCAAACAGAGGCTAAAGCCGGCCATACACAGGTCAAATTCCGAAAAATGTTCTTTTGAAAATCGTATCTAAGAATTTTCGTCCTAATTTCGCACCATTAATGCAGCAGCTGCCATTGAATTTTAGTGATCGAGCATGTTGGACATTTTTTGAAAAACAAACGATTTTCTAGTCAATGATGGGAGAATCGTGAAAGAAATAGAATCGAAAAAGAAATGTGCACCACTTCCCGCCTATGCCCCTCTTTCCACCCATTACCATTTTTTTCCTCCTGCTCCTCTAATCTCATTCCCGTTCTCTCCCTCTATTATTCCCCCACATCCCCCCATTTTTTTTTCTTTTTCCCTTTTTAAGTCTGGATTTGTTAATCCCCCTTTGGGGACAAGTTCACTCTCTTCACCCACCTTAGCCCCTAAACCTGTGGGCTCAGGAATTTAGCCTTGAAGCCCAGCCTTGGCCAGACGGTCTTTGTTAGTTCATAGTTCACACCCTATGATGACACATTATTTCTAGGACTATTACTGATTAAAATTTTCGTGTTCGATTAATCTATTTTTTTTTAATCGATTAATGGACTAATTTCGATTAATTATAACGCACATAGAGATCCAAATACTTTTAGCTGATCTCCTTGCATTGCAACTCTGCATTAGTCAGTGATAAATGTGGTATACACTATATACAATCACCCGACACTAGTTAGTTTCCACAATCCATGACTTAACTTCACAGTTCACACAAATATGTTTTAAATTCAAACTGTAGCACTGACGTAATTTTTTTTCCCACAGTAGCGTGACAATCCCTCCACCTCCGGTCTAACTAATCACTGTCACCTTATGGCATGGACCCCTGTGCAAACAGGTGGTCATGCAAGCGGGTATCAAAAGGGTTAACATGGACCATAAACTTCTCTCACGTCTCCTTAGATCTCAGCAAGGACGCAGGTCATGGGTAGAAAGAAAAGATCTAAGTGCTCACCGCTTAAGTATAAGATTACATTTTTGTGTTCAAACACAAACTACTCACATAAAGATGATAAAAACACAGCATGTAAAGCCGACAATCTTGTTAGTTATGTAGGGCAGTAGTGGGTGACGTCATGCGTAGCTCCTCCCCCGTAGGTGTTACGTTCAATCAGAACTTCAACGTCACCAGACTCCTCCCCCTTCCCTTCGTTAGCAGACGGAGGCACTTGGGGAAGGGGGGAGGAGTCCGGTGAGGTTGATGTCCGTGACGTCACCGGATCTCCGACAGAACTCCCTAAAGACCCGGAAGTCGGCGGAGAGGTGAGTACCGATCAAAAGAATTTTGATCGATCAAAAAATTAATCGATTAATCGAGGAATTAATCTTTAATTTCCACAGCCCTAATTATCCTGTGTTTTTTTGCGTGAAATTTTGCACAGTGTCTAATGCTCATATCCCCTGCATGGGAACTTTGCAGTTGTTCACTTTAGATTTCAATAAAAAACATTGTACTGAAAAAGAAATATGCATGAGTTGTCAGCTGAAAAGAAAAGAAGATTCCCGGCCACGAAAATTCTTCAACATGAGGTGAAATTGAAAGGTTGGTTGGTCAAATTTTGAAATCAATGGTGGCACCATCGGATCACAAAAAATCACAACATATCTGAAAGAAAGAAAATGTTCTCTAAAGAGAATTTGACCCATGCATTAGATGGCAGCTTCCTTGGCTGAAAAGGAAAGGAGGGTTTAGTTCCACTTTAAAGCCCAACTGAAATTTCAGTTTAAATCAGCTAAATATATTCTGGGTGTATCAGAACAAAATAAATTTTAACTGAAAGTTCAGTTGGTCTTTTAATTTTAATTGTCAACTATCAAATCTCACACGTGGCATTGTGGGAAACAGCATGTGATGTCTGGGGGTTGAGAGGGCAGCAACTGTCCCTACAAAAAAAAAAAAAATGGAGATTTAAAGGAGGTTGAGATCAATAGAAGGAACTTATTTGAGTTGAGAATACATACTTGAATAGATTTATTCTTTCTAAACTAGAATTTACTGTCACTAAACTATACTTACCTATGCTTCAACAGTCCAATGCCCGTAAGGTCCCTCACAACCTTCTTCTACCAGGCTTCTTTGGAACACCTTTCGGATGAATCAGAGTGCAGAGTGTGAACCAGGCCTTCTTGTCCAACATCAGTGCCTGACCTCACACAGATGCGCTTCTCTAAGAATGGTCAAACATTCCCATAGACACTCCTAAATCTTATGGACAGCCTTCCCAGAAGAGTTGAAGCCGTCATAGCTGCAAAGGATGGGCCAACTCAATATTGAACCCAGTGGCTGGTGTTTTTTTTTTTTTTTTTTTTGGGGGGGGGGGGGGCAGCAAACAACCACCACCCCCCCCCCCCCCCCCAGCAGCACATGGTCAGTTCAGCACATACCCCATGGGTGGCGGCGGGCAGCAGGCAGTGTGGTGCAGCGGCTCCGTGTCCTCTCCTCCATGGTGGCTTCCAGCTCCTACCCTTCTCTTCCTAGGCATCCAATAGGATAGCCTGTCCTTTCAGCCAAACAGGTGACCAGTGTCAAAACCGGCTTCCTGATTGCCCAGGAGGAGGATCAGTGTTACAACAACATATTCATGTGCTGTTGTAACACACCTGGGTGGGATCGGAGCACACTCTCTACGACCCAAACCCACCCTATACTGGAGCCTCTGGCTCTAATTGGTGCTTCAAAAAAAAACAGCCCCCCCACCCGCATTGGAATCCATGCACCGGTGTCCTGAAAGGTTCCGGATGCATGGATGGGGGAGGGGCGGTGCCCGTGTGCCCTTAATAAATGGGCTGCCCCTGATTGAACCCTACAGACTAAGCCTGGGGTGCCATTAAAGTTCATGTGTGTGTAAAGGCAGGTGTCTCAAAACTTTTGATAATATAATGTAGATCAGGGGTCTCAAACTGGCGGCCCTCCAGCTGTTGCAAAACTACAAGTCCCATGAGGCATTGCAAGGCTGACAGTTACAAGCATGACTCCCACAGACGGAGGCATGATGGGACTTGTAGTTTCTTAAAACAGCTGCAGGGCCGCCAGTTCGAGACCCCTGGTGTAGATGCATTTTCTAATTCATCTCAATGGGTGGCTGTATGTGGCAGCTGTGGTCCCCAGGAGAGAATATGCTGGCTCTGCAAGCTGTATGGACTCTGTACAGGCCCTGTATGGCCGTGTGCATGAAGTGTAAATGTTACCAAAAATGTTTACATGCATACAGCATGCTATACTGACCAGATATTTGCGCTGCTATAGGCAGCTGTCGGAGACAGACTATTATACAGCTGCATACAAAAGTATATTCCGTAACTTTCTTCTCACTTCCTGTTGTGTCTCCATGACAGGAAGTAAAGGTCTTCTCACTTCCTGTTGTGTCTCCATGACCGGAAGTAAAGGTTAATTTCCGAAAAACGAGACACAGCAAAAAGAACAATAACTAAGTAAAATAAAATAGATAGAATAGACGTAATAAAGTGCCAAGAGATACTAAAAATTAAACGGTTCCTGTAATAGAAATGGTTTTATACTCACCTCTTCGGCAGCATCTGTCCTACCTCCATGTTGTTCCAGGGATGAAGTGTCTTCATCATTCTACATTACTGGGAGGGTTGGTTGTCAGCGTCCCCTGTCTCAGCCAATGGCTCTTCCCTCAGACCCCTATGTTCTTGCTGAGGTAAGGGTTTGGCGGAAGGAACCACGGTGTACAGCGGGGGACGACACTGACAGAGGCTGTAGGCCTGGAATGGGGGGGAGGCCGCAGTACACATGGGCCGACACCTCTCTAAAAAAGGACCTTTTTATATTTTGAATTCCCACTAACATGGCTGCTTTACCTATTCCCTAACCTCTCCAAAACTAAACAAAATTGTTTAGGCTTTAGATACACTTTATACATGACAGAAAATATTTTATTGGACGTTTTTATATTTGTATCTCCCAGACAATCATTCTGCATCACAGGAAGTAATAATCCCTCACAGGGGGGCTTTTTTTTTTTTTTTCTCCGGAAAAACACGAGCGGTGTTCGGTACATTCCGGAACTCTTCGGAAGCGCTCGTTTAGTTCGTGTCAGCGCGCTGCCAATAGGAAAGCCAGGGTTGGTGCATTCGGGTCACGTGACTGCCCGGCCTGTTGTCAGGGTAACGGGAAGCGAAGCGGCCTGGCACAGGAGTAAGAAGCCTTACGGGAGGAAAATAATAAAAGAAGCAAGCCGGCGGGGTAAGACGGTGGTGTGGGGGGATTGGGAGCCGGGGAAGGATGAGCAATGGATTAGATCGGTGCTGGGGGGTAATATGGCGTGTTAGATCACCCTAGGCCAGTACTAGGCTGTGTGTGCTCCTTTATGGGATGCCTGGCTGTATAAGATATCATTGGCTCTCAGCTGGACCGGTAGTTGCAGTTTATTTTCTGCCTGGACAGACTTTGTGAAGCCAGGAATGAGATTTCATTCAGTCCATTCACATCAGATGCGCTGGCATTTTTGTTTTTTCAACACAGGCCAATGCGAGAGCCTGTAAAAAAATAAGGCCAGCGAATGGGAACGAGTCTCACTGATGCGATTGATATCTGCTGGTTTGGGGGAAAAAAAGTAGATCAAACCCAACTTTATTTCTGTGCAATGTGTGACTAACATGCGTAAGTGCATCGCGCATCAACGCACAGGAAAACAACAGTCCAGCACAAGTTTGGCTCCTCCTCCATGCCAGAGACTAGGGATGAGCTCAGATGTGTCTGGATCCTAGTCCCAACTAATCAGAGGAAGCCGTCACTGCAGCCAGCCAATCAGAAGTGGCCGAGGCATTCCCCATATACAAGGAGCGTATATACGCGTGACTGTGGGGTGGGGGAATGCCCCGGCAGCATATGATTGGTAGTCTGCAGTGATGGCTACCTGGCGGGACAACTCTGAGTAAGATCCAAACCCACCTGAACTCATCCCTGCTGTGAATCCTTTGCATGAAGTGAATAGAAAAGTGCTGAAACGCAACGCACATCCATTAACCGTTTATCGCACACGTTGTGGTGCAAATAGACCCTAAGACCCCTTTCCTACCTGCAGCCGCATTAGCGCTAAAGTGCTGCTCGTTTTAGCGGTGCTTTTCGGCTGATAGCGGGGCGCTTTTAACCACAAGGGGTTAAAAACTTCCGTGTTGCAGCGCTTCCGAAACGATTTTCAGGCTCTTCGGAGGCGCTGCCCATTCATTCCAATGGGCAGGGTGTTTTGGGAGCACTAAATGCAGCGCTCCCAACCCGCCCCAAAGATGCTGCTTGCAGGACTTTTCTTAGCGTCCCACAAGCGCACCACCCCAGTGTGAAAAGTCACACTTGAATGAATGGGAGGCGGCTTTCAGGCGCTTAGCAGAGGCTATTTCCAGCGCTAAAGTGCCTGAAAACTGCCCCAGTGTGAAAGGGGTCTAAATCTGCAGCTACCTATGTTGGGTACCCTAAGGGTACTTTCACACTGGGGCAGTGCTGGCGCAAGCGGTAAAGTGCTGCTAGATTTACTGCTGTTATAGCGGCGCTTTTCAGCCGCTAGCAGGGCGCTTTTAACCCCCGCTAGCAGCTGAGGAAAGGCTTAAAAGCGCCTGTGTTGCGGCGCTGCCGAAGCGCTTTGCGGGTGCTTCGGCAGCGGTGTCCATTCATTTCAATGGGCAGGAGCGGTGGAGGAGCGGTGCGTACACAGCTCCTTCACCGCCCCGAAGATGCTGCTTGCAGGAATTTTTTTCCCATCCTGCAAGCGCACTGCATGAGAGGCACTTTTTCAGACGCTATTTTTAACGCTAAAACGCCTGAAAAGCACACCAGTGTGAAAGGGGTCTAAATGTTGGCTAGTGCCATCACTTATTCCAATCCTGTGCCCGATGTGTGTACAGTGATAAGCTTAGTCCACAGATTTTCCACCATGCCCCAAACTCTACAATTGGCCATACAATGGACGAATCTCTCACTCAGGCTATTGTACTTTGATAACGGGCCCTGCCAGCTGTTAAAATGCCCATCTGATTGGATGCAGCCACTGTTCACCCAAAAAAATCGAATGATCAACTTTTGTCAAATGTAGCGGGGCTGGCAGGGGCACCCACTAATAGAATTTTGACACGTTCTTCAGAAACCAGACAAAATTTGCACAGTGTGTGGCTAACTTAAAGTGACACTAAAGGTACAGTTTTTGTTTTTTTAAATAATAAACATGTCGTACTTACCTCCACTGTGCAGTTCATTTTGCACAGAGTGGCCCCGATCCACCTGTTCTGGGGTCCCTCGGCGGCTCTCGTGGCTCCTCCCCGCAATAAATAACAGCCTCTGGGAAGCTCTCTCCCGAGGGGGTTACCTTGCGGGTGCACTCCCGTGTCATACATTCGGCGGTCAAAGCTACCGAGTGTATGACTTGCCCCTGTCCCCGGTGCCCGCGTCATTGGATTTGACAGCAGCGTGAGACAATGGCTGCGCTGCTATCAATCTATCCAATGAAGAGCAGAGAAGCCGTGGAGAGAGCAATGCGGGATCGCGCCCACGGAAATTCAGCGCTCAGGTAGGTAACACGGGGCGGGGGGGGGGGGGGGGTGTTTCTGGGGTGTTTTTTCACCTTAATGCATAGGATGCCAGGTGCTCTAATCCCTCTCCACTTTATCCAGAACTAAAACGTTTTGTCTTTAGTTATACTTTAAAGTATAGTTCACCTTTATCAAAGAAACTGTCTATGCAGGTAGGAGGCGTCTATAGATAAAAGCAAACTGTGCAGCTTTGATCAAAAGATGAATAATGCCTTTGTCATATGTTTAAGCCATTTAGGTAAGTACCTCCTGAAACCTGTATGAAAAATTCATACTTCATAATTGTATCATCTTCATCCTGCCTTGTTGCCGGGACGTTGCTCAAAGACTCCTAGTTTTCTGTTCACCTCCACCCTCACAGTATTGAGCTTTTTCTCTGATTCAACCTCCTCACATGCTCTTCCTCCCCTTTGATTCAGTAACTCTGAGCTCAGCATTTGAGAGCTCACTCCTGTGATATTGGAGGTGAACAGAAACAGCTAGGAGTCTCTTAGCAACATCCTAGCAACAAGGGAGGATGGGAAGATGCGATCTCTGGGAGTTTTTCATACAGACTTCAGGAGGAATGTAAATGGCCTTCACCTATAACAAGGGCATTATTCAATTTTGGTCAAAGCTGCCCAGGTTGTTTTTATCTACAGATGTCCATTATCTGCATTGGCAGTTTTTTGGTAAGAGTGAACTTTGCCTTTAAGATTTAGGCCCCTTTCACACTGGGGCGGGGAGCCGCGGTGACGGTAAAGCAGCGCTACATTTAGCGCTGCTTTACCGTCGTTTTAACCGCGGTATTCGGCCGCTCGCGGTGTGGTTTTACCCCCCCGTGAGCGGCCGAAAAAGGGTTAAAGACCCCCCCAGAGCGCCGCCGTAGCGGCGCTTTGCGGGGGTATTGCCGCGGTTTTACCGCGGTGTCCCATTCTAATCAATGGGAAGGAGCGGTATAGGAGCGGTGAACACACCGCTCCTATACTGCTCCAAAGATGCTGCTAGCAGGACTTTTTTTGTCATCCTGCTAGCGCACCGCTCCAGTGTGAAAGCCCGCCGGCTTTCACACTGGAGTTAAAGGGGCTGGATTTTTTCAGGCGGTGAACAGGCGCTATTTTTAGCGCTGCACCGCATGAAAAACGCCCCGGTGTGAAAGGGGCCTTAGTGTATGGTCAACCAAAGGCTGTCAATGTCCATGGGACTATAGCTCCCAGCAATCTCTGCTACAGTAATGCATGGAGTGACTTGTAGTTCTCCTATTAACAAAGAGCTAATTTTAGAGGCAAAAATCTCTATATTGCTCTTGGATGCCATTTTTTCAGTTTATAAAAGTACCAGTTATGATTGGCTCTATCCATAAATTTAAATATTCCATCTTAAGCAGAACTAAACTTATCAATTTAACGGTTTTAAAAATACAGGGATTGCTAACTGTCACATTCTCTTGTGCACTCATCTAAACTGTCAAACCATTAAATGTCTGGGGTCATAACTGATGACACCAGTGCAGCATCATGGCAGTTGAAGGTCAAACAGTTAGGCCCCTTTCACACTTGTGCGACTTCAAAGTCATGCGATTTTATCACGATTTTTGCTGCGATTTCAGGGAATGCCTGTGTAAGTGGCATCAAAATCGGACCACAGTAGTGCAGGGACTACTTTGAAGTCGGAACGACTTGAAGTCGTACTAATATGAATGGCTGTCATTGGAAATCATGGGGAACTACTATGTCATGCTACTTTGCAGTCCCAAATCGTGGGACAAGTCGTATAAGTGTGAAAGGGGCCTAAAGGGCGTACACACGATATGAAGATCAGATGGAAAAATTCGTACGACGAGCTGTCTGCCGATTTCCGGATCGTTAGTACGGTGCTTTCGACAGGCGATTTTCGCTTTTTCGGCAGACAAAAGCTAGGTGTGCAAACTATAACATTTTTGCTGGATGTGAACTCAACGTCCGATTTTCGTTTCATTAGTACGGTTTTCGTACGAAAAAAAAAACAAAAACGTAAGAGCAAGACTAGGCATGCTCAGAAATGAAATAATACATACAAAACTATTCAACGCATTACGTCACTTCTGACGTTGTATTCTGTTGTGCGAAAATTTTCGCATTGTGAATACCCTCTTCACTTTTGACATGAGACTAGCATGGAACAAAAAAAACGACGTTCGGTCGTCCAAAAATCTAAACGTGTGTACGAGGCTTAAGATTTTTGCTTCCTTGGCTGAAAAGGATAGGAGGGTTTAGTTCTACTTTAACCACTTAAGGACCGGAAGGATTTGCCCCCCTTAATGACCAGGCCATTTTTTGCGATGCAGCACTGCATAGTTTTAACTGACAATTGCGCGGTCATGCGCTGTTGTACCCCAAAAAAAATTGACGTCCTTTTTTTCCCACAAATAGAGCTTTCTTTTGGTGGTATTTGATCACCTCTGCGGTTTAAATTTTTTGTGCTATAAACAAAAAAAGAGCGACAAATTAAAAAAAATATATATATATATATGTTTTTTTACTTTTTGCTATAATAAATATCCCCAAAAAAATGTCTTCCTCAGTGTAGGCCGATACATATTCTTCTACATATTTTTGGTAAAAAATCGCAATAAGCGTATATTGATTGGTTTGCGCAAAAGTTATAGCGTCTACAAAATAGGGGATAGATTTATGGCATTTTTATTATTTTGTTTTATTATGTGTTTTTACTAGTAATGGCTGCGAGCTGCGCTTTTTTAACGGGACTGCAACATTGTGGCGGACAGATCGGACACTTTTGACACTTTTTTTTGGGACGATTGACATTTATACAGCGATCAGAGCTAAAAATAGCCACTGATTACTGTGCAAATGTCACTGGCAGGGAAGGGGTTAACACTAGGGGGCGATCAAGGAGTTAAGTGTTCCCTAGGGAGTGTTTCTAACTGTGAGGGGAGGGGACTCAATGAAGGAGGAGAAAGATCACAGTTCCTGATCACTAGGAACAGCAGATCTCCCTCTCTACTCCCCTGTCAGAACGGGGATCTGTTTGCTTACACAGATCCCCGTTCAGGCTCTCAATGGAGAAATCGCGGGTGGCCGGTGGACATCACGGCTGCCGGCCACGCAAATTGGCGCCAGCATCGCACCCCCTATCGCTCTTAAAGCGGCCGACGTACACCTACGGTGATTCGCGCAGGGGAGCCAACCTACCACAGTATAATGACGGCAGCTGGTTGGCAAGCTGTTAAAGCCCAACTGAAATTTTAGTTTAAATCAATGAAATACTTCCTAGGTGCATCAGAACATAATACATTTTAACTGAAAGTTTAGTTGGTAATTGTCAACTGTCAAATCTGAGAAGGCCTGGCTCGCAGTCTGCACTCTAATTCATCCCAAAGGCATTCTATCGGGTTGCGGTCAGGACTCTGTGCAGGCCAGTTAAGTTCCTCCACCCTAAACTCACTCATCCATGTCTTTATGGACCTTGCTTTGTGCACTGGTCCAAATCATTTGATGGAGGGGGGATTATGGTGTGGGGTTGTTTTTCAGGGGTTGGACTTGGCCCCTTAGTTCCAGTGAAGGGCGTCATTATACCAAGACATTTTGGTCAATTTCATGTTCCCAACATTGTGGGAACAGTTTGGGGATGGTCCCTTTCTGTTCCATCATGACTGTGCACCAGTGCACAAAGCAAGGTCCATAAAGACATGGATGAGTGAGTTTTGGGTGAAGGAACTTGATTGGCATGCACAGAGTCCTGACCTCAACCCGATAGAACACCTTTGGGATGAATTAGAGCAGAGACTATGAACCAGGCCTTCTCTTCAATATTAGTGCCTGACCTCACAAATGCGCTTCTGGACGAATGTCAAACATTCCCATAGACACTCCTAAACCTTGTGGACAGCCTTCCCAGAAGAGTTGAAGCTGTTATACTGCAAAGTATGGGCCAACTTAATATTGAACCCTATGGACTAAGACTGGGATGCCATTGAAGTTCATGTGTGTGTAAAGGCAGGTGTCCCAATACTTTTGGCAATATAGTGTACCTATGCTTCAGCAGTCCAACGCCCATGAGTTCCCTCACCATCAGCTTCCACCATCTTCTTCTAGATGCCCATTTTCGGCTATCTTAATTGGCTGGTGCAGAATGATGTCACTCTTAGCAAGTCCAGGAGTTCAGGCATCCCGGCACTCTGGCACTACACCAGAATGTAAACTGAACTGCGTATGCACAGCTCAGTGTACATTGTAAGGTAGACCACAAGCAAGCAGGTAGGTTTCATTTATTGCAGGAGAGACATTGCTTGAATCTTCTGCAATAAAGAGCCTGCTTGCTCACAGTTTTTTTTGTTTCTATTTTAGACATTAGTTCCACTTTAACCAGTTGCCGACCGACCGCCGCACGCCGATATATACGTCGGCACAATGACAGCGGTGGGCAAATGGGCATACCTGTACGTCCCCTTTAAGAGCCGGGGATAGCAGGCGTGCGGTGGTGACGTACAGCGTGACCATGTCCGTGGGACCGGTGGACTTGATTTCGCACGGCGATCGTGTCACGGAGCCTCAGAATGGGGAAGTGCCTATGTAAACAAGGCATTTCCCCGTTCTGGCTTGTGTCATGACAGAGATCACTGCTCTCTGTCATCGAGAGCAGTGATCGCTGTCATGTGACTTGAAGCCCATCCCCCCACAGTTAGAAGCACTCCCTAGGACACACTTAACCCCTTCATTGCCACCTAGTGCAGTGGTCATCAACCCTGTCCTCAGGGCCCACTAACAGGCCAGGATTTATGTATTACCTTACGAAGATGCAGACTAGAATCCTGCAATCACTGAGCAGCAAATGATATCACCTGTGATGTATTTCAGTTATCTTGCAAACCTGGCCTGTTAGTGGGCCCTGAGGACAGGAGTTGATGACCACTGCCCTAGTGGTTAACCCCTTTACTGCCAGTGTCATTTACACAGTAATCAATGCATTTTTATAGCATTGATCGCTGTATAAATGACAATGGTCCCAAAATTGTGTCAAAAATGTCCGATGTGTCCGCCATAATGTCGCAGTCCCGATAAAAATCGCAGATCGCTAAAATAAAATAATAATAAAAATGCCGTAAAACTATCCCCTATTTTGTAGACGCTAAAACTTTTGCGCAAACCAATTAATATAAGCTTATTGAGATTTTTTTTTTTTTTACCAAAAATATGTAGAAGAATACATATCGGCCTAAACTGAGGAAAAAAATGTTTTTTTTAATATATTTTTGGGGGATATTTATTATAGCAAAATGTAAAAAATAATGTGTTTTTTTTTTTTTTTTCAAAATTGTCGCTCTTTTAGAATACATATCGGCCTACACTGAGGAAGACATTTTTTGGGGGATATTTATTAGCAAAAAGTAAAAAATATTGTTTTTTTTTTTTAAATGTCGCTCTTTTTTTGTTTATAGCACAAAAAAAAAAAAAAAAAACGCAGAGGTGATCAAATACCGCCAAAAGAAAGCTCCATTTGTGGGAAAAAAAGGACGTCAATTTTGTTTGGGTACAACAGCGAACGGTTGCGCAATTGTCAGTTAAAGCGACGCAGTGCCAAATCGCAAAAAGTGCTCTGGTCAGGAAGGGGGCAAAATCTTCTGGGGCTGAAGCGGTTAAACTACTTCTTATCTGTCAAAACACACAGCAGTATGAAAGTCCTTACACAATGAATCTCTAATGTCGCTGAGAACAAAGGAAAGTCCCAGGTTAGGCCCCTTTCACACTGGGGCGGTTTTCAGGCGGTACAGCGCTAAAAATAGAGCCTGTAGAGCGCCTGAAAAAAACGGCCCCATTCACTCCAGTGTGAAAGCCCGCCGGCTTTCACACTGGAGCGGTGCGCTAGCAGGACGGTAAAAAAAGTCCTGCTAGCAGCATCTTTGGAGCGGTATAGGAGCGGTGTGTTCACCGCTCCTATACCGCTCCTTCCCATTGATTTCAATGGGACACCGCGGTAATATAGCGGCAATACCGGGGGATTTTAACCCTTTTTCGGCCGCTCGCGGGGGGGTAAAACCATCCCGCGAGCGACCAAATACCGCGGCTAAAACGTCGGTAAAGCAGCGCTAAATATAGCGCTGCTTTACCGTCGACGCGGCTTCCGCCCCAGTGTGAAAGGGGCCTTAAGGTTGGTGTATGCTACGAAAAAATGCAAACAATTCTGTTGTGGAGGGATTGATGAGCTTGATAAGGATTGATAAGCTTATTGTCCCATCCCATGATCAATTCATTACATACAAATATTAATAAATGATGGTAGTCACAAATGCAGGATTATACCTGTGATAGGGAACTGATATACTGTGTACCTGTCGGGCCGAATTATTGATGGTTCCACTCCAGCTTTTACTTCACAGATTAGAATTTACGAGGCGTGTCTAAAAAGTTTGGTGAATAGTATCAGAAAACAAACAAATTATCTTTATTGGCCTTCAAAATAATCGCCATCCTTCTCAACACGCTTTTGGCAACGTTCATAAAGCATTTGGAAATTGTCAAAGGCCTCTTTAGGAATCGATCGCAGAACTTTCTTGGATTGCCGCCACGTCCGCAAAACCTGCGCCTTTCATGGTGCTCTTGAGGCAGGGAGAGGCGGGGGAGGCGGTGAACGCAATTCCATCGATTGCCGTTTAGATTCCAGGCCGAACTGGTAGCACTAGGTCTCATCTCCTTTGATGATGGTTCGATCCGTGTCACAGTTGGTAATGAAATCTCCAGAGGTTTCCATCCATTTTTGCTTTCTGTTCATCTGTCAGTTTCTGCGGCACACACCGGCAACAGATCTTCCGCTTACCCAAATCTTCACGTATGATGGTGCGTGTCCTTGCTAATGCCCAATTTATCCGCCATCAATCGTAGTCAGTCGCCGGTCTTGTGCCAGCATTTCTCGCACTCGCTCGATCGTGTCTGGGGTTCTGCTTGTCGACAGCCAACCCAAACATGGCTCATCCGTAGTTGTTTCCTTCCCGACCCGAAAGCTTTTGAAGCAGTCGTAAACAAATTTTCTCGTACTCTTGCACCAACATTTAATGCTTCCACCAATTTATAGCAGAACTTGATGTTCACTCTTTGCTCCATTGCACTGTGGCCGCACCTCTCACACTGACTACGTTCCACTTCCCGCAGCGGGTTTACCCTGAAAATCACATGTACTCCACGCTAGGAGAAGCTTCTCAATTTGTCTCTGGATAGCCAATTGCATTCGCGTGCACCCGGCCCATGTTGCCGTTGAGATATCGGACCATTCACCAAACTTTTTAGACACACCTCGTATGTGCAAATCCTGGTACTCGGAATCTTGCACTGAGAAATTATGTTTTTGAAATCTTGATGTTTTTCTCTAATTTTGCAATTACCGTATATACTCGAGTATAAGCCAACCCGAATATAAGTCGAGGCACCTAATTTTACCACCAAAAACTGGGAAAACGTATTGACTCGAGTATAAGCCTAGGGTGAGAAATGCGCAGCTACTGTAAGTGGAAAAGAGGGCCAACAATGCCCATTTGCAGCCTCACTGTGCCCATTTGCAGCCATAGGTCCCCTGAACTTCAAATTTGGTAGTTAGGGGTTCCTAGAAGCCCCCTAGCTACAGCCAAATTTGGGGTGTCTGGACCCAAAGGGTCCCGAAATGACATTGCTGCAGATGGACACAGTTGACCGACTTTGGGGCCCCGTATATCAGGGCCACTTGGTGCTAGGAACCCCAAATTTGGATATTTCGTAGTGCTAGTTCCACTGGGTTTGCACAGGTGTGACCCCGAGATACGGGACCCCAAAGTCAGGTTGGAAAATGTCATTCTCTGCTGCAGAAAAGTGCTTGACTCAAGTATAAGCCGAGGGGGGCACTTTCAGCACAAAAAAATGTGCTGAAAAACTCGGCTTATACTCAAGTATATACAGTATGTATTTCAGTAGGTTAGTGATCCTTATTGGTATCCTAAGGGTTATCATGTGACCCCCCCTGTTTCACTGTGGTGGACCCTCATTTAGTGTCAAAGGAAGATCAAAAGATCAGATTAAAGTATAACTAAAGGCAAACCTTTTAAAAACAGGAGCCTCTCTATTTGTCCTGTACAGGGGGTCCCCGACTTACGAACGCCCGACCTACGAACATCCCCTACTTACGAACCGGGCGCTGCGGGGACCCTCTGCCATTTTCCGCGGACCTTCGGCCGTTCTGTGCATGCGCGGCCAGGCGGAGCCTTGGAAAATGATGGTAAACATTGGAAATGTCCGTAATTGGCCGCGCATGCGCAGAACGGCATTCGACGGAACATCAGAAATGTCCGTAATTGTCAGTCTGCGCATGCGCAGCCGACTTACGAACATTTCCGATTTAAGAACAGGAGGACAGTCCCTAACGAGTTCATAAATCAGGGACCCCCTGTATTATCATTAAAAGTGATAGAAAAACAAAATCCCAAATTTTGGGTTGTCCCCAGAAAAGTAATAGAGGGTAAATCTTCCAATGGGGACACTAATTCTGGTGACCTGGGGGTCCCCAAGAAATTCCCTTCATTTGCAGGGATTTCATCTCACTTCTTGTTTGACTATGGGACAGGAAGTGAAGGGAAACCTCCACAATGGGACACAGATGGTGAAAAAAAAATCTGATAGGGGTTATAACCCTTCCTTACTCAAAAATGAAAAAAAAAAAAAGTTTTGCCTATAGTTCTACTTTAACTACTAGGACCTCCCGCCGCAGTTCTACATTGGCTGTTTGAAGTGGAATACCGTTGTTATGGCAGCAGATAGCTGCTATAACCCCGGTATCCTCTTCAACAGTGGCCGGTCCGGTTTCAGATAAAAGTGGTCTCAGTGGCAGATGCGCCGCAAGAACGCTTTTATCAGGGGCGGAAGAGGGTCCCCCCTCCCTCCGTGCTCTGGTGGTCTCCACCACTTAACAGAGCCGTCGGTAGCAGCGGAGACGATCAGGTCCTCTCTCCTCACAGGCTGGATGCCGAGTGAGGGAAAGATGGCCCCCCGCTTGGCTCCACACCATTGGATGGCAGAAGCGACATCAAACGTCACTTCCGCCCAATGGTCTTAAAGGGGAAAATAATTTTTTTTTGCAAAAAAGAAGACATTTTATTTTTTATTTATTGCATTTTAATGTAAATGTTAGATCTGAGGTCATTTTGACCCCAGATCTCTTATTTAAGAGGTCCTGTCATACTATTTTTTCTATTACAAGGGATGTTTTCAGTGCCCCCAGGGAAAGCGTCTTTATATAAAAAATATTATTAAAAAATGTTTCCCTAGGTACTTATCCTATGAAACTGCATGTGCATTTTTTTTCTGTTCAAATGGGGGCATAACAAATGTATTAGGCTATTTTCTCTACCGGTCAAAGGTTTTTCATTCATAAGAATAGCATAAATCGGGAAAATACCGCATTATGGCCGCTAGATGGAACTGATGATCATAGAAAAAAAAATTACCATTTACTACCACTGCTCCATCTAGTGGTCATGATGTGATATTTTCCTGATTTACTTTATTCTGTATGAACAATAGCATTGGACCTGGAATCAAAATAGCCCAATAACGTTAGTTTTTGCCCCCGGTTATGCAAAGACACATGCAGTTTCATAGGACAAATAACTGCACATTTTTCATAAAGGCCCCTAGGCTTTTACTTTGATGCAAAGGTTTTAGTACCTAATGCAACTAGTGTTTCCGGAAGAAGGTTAGCAATAGTAGTTTTTATATTCTACTACAGCTTTCCTTTTAATTGGTTTATTTATAGTGACATAACTGCAACAGCTGTGCTGTCATGTCGTGGCAGAGACTGAAGACTATACTTAAATAACAGCTTTGTAATGTTGTAGAATGTGTGTGTAGATATATATGTCTATTGTTCATGAGATAGATGGCTGCACTTGCTTTTTTATCTAAATAGATCATCCATAAATAGGTGACATTTATTTCTAATATTCATTAATGTGTACGTGATCACACTAATAATATATGTGTTGCACAGGTCTGGTCTTGCGGGAGGTTCATTCACCATGGCGGTGTATTTTGACCATCGGATAGAAAACTCGAACCCTGCAGCATCCCCATCAAACATCTCTTGGCACAGTCAACATGCTCTGCTGGCTGTGGCTTCCATCAGCTCGTTGTCGGGAGGTTGTGTGGACGTCTACAGTGAACTGGTAGGTTCTTCTGTGGCACCGACTACTTTTTGTAGCCTACTAAATAGCAGCTCATGTTTAATAGTTTTGAAATATAATGTAAAAACTGAAAAAACATTGAAATTTCTCTGGCTTGCAACCATAACAGCAGTCTTTATTTCTTCAATTTCTCAAGATTTCTTATGCCTTGTACACACGGTCGGAAATTCCGACCACAAAATCTGATTTTTTCTGACGGATTTTGTCCGAAACTGGTGTTGCATACACGCGGTCGGACAAAGTTGTCAGAAAATCAGATCGTTCTGAACGTGGTGACGTTCGTTGCATACAACGGAACTATGTAGAGGCTAGTAGCCAATAGCTTTGGTCTCATAATTTGATCTGAGCATGCGTGGCACTTTGTCCGTCGGAATTCTCTACAAATGATCGGAAAAAGTCTGATCAGATTTTTTGGTCGGAAAATTTTAGATCCTGCTCTTAAATTTTTTTCCGTTGGAATTTCCGACGGAAAAAGTCCGATAGAGCCCACACACGATTGAATTTTCTTACTTCTTGTTTGGCTATGGGACAGGAAGTGAAGGGAAATCTCCACAATAGGACACAGATGATGACAGAAAATCTGACGGGTTAGGGCTATAACCCTTTCTTGCCCGATCCAAAATGAAAAAAATATTTGCCTATAGTTCTACTTTAATGGCGCATTCACACATTCTCGTGCATTGTGGTAATGTGTATTGCATCACAAATTAACATGTTGTGTTAAAGGAGATCTGTAGTCACAGAATACACTTTCATTTTTTAACATCAGTATTGTAACAATACAAACAATAGTTATTTTTGACAATCCTAAATAAGCTTAATTGAAGAATCTCCTTTCATGTTGTGGGTGCCTCCTGTCTACTGGCCATCACTTTTCACAAATTCCTGGTTTCCCGGCATGCTTTGCATCTTCTCTTCTGCTATGTGCTTTCAATTTCTAAGGACTACATATCCCATGGTACCTTGCTGCCTGCAAGCTGTGATCCCTGTACTGACTTCACCTCTGACACTCCTCTTCTCAGAAGCTCTGTAGTTCAGAAGGCAGGCTCTGTGCCTGTCCCCAATCCGCTGAGACAGCAGCTATGTAACCTCAACAGAGCTAACACAGGTGTTTGTCAAAATCTTTTGTGCCAGGCTCATGAATTTGCACTGCCCTCTCATTCAATTCTGTGGAGAGAAAGTCTGAAGTATAAGCTTACACTCCAGAACTCCCAGTGGATTGAATAAGAGCGCAGAGCATTGGTCCCAGCACAGAAGATTTTGTCAAATGGCTGCTGCTGACGAGATTATACAGCGGATATTGTGCTGGTTTGGGGACAGGTGACAGTATCGCCCTTCTTTCACGCATCAATTCTAAACCCCAATCCCACCTGTTAATTTACACAGTAACAAAGCCACAGCCAGCAGCCGACTGGCTCCCAATCAGCGCTCTCAGCCAATGGCTCAGAGTGCTGATCGGAGTGTTCTGGCGGAGGGGCGCCCTCAGCAGGGGGGATTGCTGGGTTTGAACGAAAAAAAAACCTCAGTGTGTGCCAGGCTTAAGGCTGCGTTCACCCCTGGGCATTTTAAATCACGGGTAGAATCGCCACGATTCTATCCCCGATTTCAAAACGCTCTGCTAAAATGACAAATCGCACAACGCGAATTTCATTAATTTTAATGGCACTCAAAAACGCAAGGCAGTTCTGCTTTAATTGTCGCACGATAAATTGCGCTGCAATCGTGGCAAGCTGCATCACGGGAAGCTTTGTCGCCCCCAAAAAAGGATCAGGAGCTTCTTTCGGGCGACAAGCTTCACACAATGCAGTTTGCAACGATTGCAGCGCGATTTATCGCGTGACATTTGTGGCAGAACCACACTGCATCTTTAGGTGCCATTAAAATGGAATCTGAAATACGTGTTGTGCCATTTATCATTTC
This sequence comes from Lithobates sylvaticus, assembly GCA_028564925.1. Classification (NCBI taxonomy): domain Eukaryota; kingdom Metazoa; phylum Chordata; class Amphibia; order Anura; family Ranidae; genus Lithobates; species Lithobates sylvaticus. The sequence goes on along the minus strand of CM053031.1, from coordinate 241,729,340 downwards.
AGAGCGTTTTGAAACGGCAGGTAGAATCGCAGTGATTCTGCACGCGATTCAAAATGCCCAGGTGTGAATGCAGAATTAAGCCTGGTACATAATACCAATACCAGCAGGTTGAATGAAAAAAAAAACTGTCAGCTCCCGTCAGAGCTGCTGTACTAACAATCCAACGTTAGTTCAGCGATCTCCCCCGTTGAGCTGTCATGTTATGACAGGGGGCGGCCCCCCCGCCAGAGCACTCCGATCAGCGCTCTCGGCCATTGGCTGAGAGCACTGATCGGGAGGCGGTCGGCTGCTGATTTTTTCAGCATGCACGTACCGGCTGGCATACACATGGACCGAATATCGGGGGGGGACATCGGCCGGTACAATAAGAACGGGCAATGTCTCCCAACATTCGGCCCATGTGTACAGGGCTTTAGACTTGTGTATGGCCATACTTAATTAATTCCCAGTGGAAGTTACCCATGCTAAAAAAAGCTATTTGTGCCATGGTTCTTTAGCACTATAATCAACTAGCAAACAGGCCTGGTATTTAAATTTTTTAGGTTTAACATGGTCTGAACACAGCATTTCTTACCTAGGTATTCAACTCACTAGAACCACTAAACTCCTCTTTTCATCAAACTTCAAGCCTCTCTTAGATAAATTACGTACTGAATCTCAGAAATGAGCTAAAATGGAACTGTCATGGTCTGGCAGATTAGCGGCGTTCAAGATGATGCATTTACCTCAAATTTTATACCTGTTTAGGACCATTCCTATTCCTATTCCTAAATATTACTTTAAGTCACTTCAAACGATACTCAACCGATGTATTTGGCACGGTACAAAACCTAGATGCGCTCATTCTATACTTAGGATACACAAATTAGCGGGAGGATCAGGTTCAATAGATTTTACAGATTATCACACTGCAGCGATCATAGCTCAAGCAACTGAGTGGTTTCAGCAAGATCCGAATAAAAACTGGTGCAATATAGAACTTTCCTTACTATTTCGTCCTAGTTTAAAAAATTGGTTGTTGAGCACTCCATTAGACGCTAAAATACCAAAAGCGATTCCCCCTACCATGATAGCCACGGTCAGAGCATGGAAAATTCTAACCCAAACTATCCATCAAGAACCCACTACTACACAGATACCGATACCTATAGAAGTCTTAAACCACATCTCACCTGAATTATCTACATCCCATTGGTCTAACCGAAAAATCTCATTCATAAATCAACTATTTCATGACTCAAACCCAAAATCCTTTTCAACCCTCCAAAATGAATTTCACTTGCCTGAATCAGACTTTATTGCATATTCCAAACTTCTGAAATGCCTTAACAAAATCAAACCTCTCTTATATACAGTTTCTTCAGTAATATGGAAATACCTGCACTTTGAATTTCCTAAACAGAAGGGTATTTCACTTGTATACAACACCCTGAACCAAAAGCGTGTATTTACTAAATCCACACCACATACACACTGGGAAAATGATCTAGCAACGACTTATACAGAATCACAATGGGAACAAGCTTCACGAAGTGTATACAAATCCACGAAAAGCTCTGCGTTGTGGGAACTCACACAAAAATTGTCCCTTAGATGGTATTTGACGCCTTCTCGCTTGGCAACATTCTATCCCACATTATCTAATAAGTGCTGGAGATGTAATTCCAACATAGGAAGCATATTCCACATATTTTGGGAATGTACCCTCATACAGGAATACTGGAAAACCGTTTTTTCTTCTCTTAAAAGATATATCCCAGATAGATATACCAATGTCTCCGGGTCTAGCTATCCTGAATTTATCCATTGAAGACATACCCTTTTCATTTCGTCATGTGACGACACATATCCTATTGGCAGCTAGGTTAACTATAACCAGATTATGGAAGTCAGATACAACTCCCTCTATCACTCACCTCTTAGATACCGTAAACCTACATTATAGTTATGAATTAATGATGGCATCCAGTGAGGGTAAATTACCCAAGGAAAAACCAAGTGGGCATCATGGGAACAATGGTCGACTATTACTAACTTTTTGTAACACTCATATCTAACAGATTGATATACACTTTTGACTCTGGGTTCTAGAGTATGGACACAGGTTCCTGGATAAGTTCTATTATTGTGGCAACGTTCTCCTCTTAGACACAGTGTAGTCCCCATGGGGGTGTCTAGAGGACATATTCTTCTATTTGATCTTATGTTACTATATTGATCTTATATTTCTATATTGAATGTATTGCGTTTTGTAGCATTTTAATAACAGTAATTCTTGTTCTGTAACACTTCATTGATAATTGAGTTGACATTATATAAGTGCTATTCTGAGTTAATTTATTTTAACGGCATACAATGTGTAATTTGCATCTTTACTGTATGTTATGAAATTCAATAAAAACTGATTGAAAAGTAAATTTTTTAGGTTTAGGCTCCATGCACACTGAAGCTCATAAACTGCAGTTTATTGGAGTTTGGGCGTTTTTTTAAAAGCCCATGAACTCCACTCTATGTTAACCTATGTGTCCATGCACACATGGACGTTTTTTAGCTTTAATGAGCAGTGGAGTTTATGGGCTTTTTTCTGAACGCCAGAAATTTGCGTTCAAAGTGCCGTTTTTCACCGCCAAAAAAAGCCAAACGCTGATAAACGCTCATGAACGCGCGTTAATTAGTATTTAGTGTATTTTTATTAAAAACGCCCATTAACGCTAACGCTAATAAACGCTCATAAACGCTAGTACAAAACGCTGTAAAAAGCAAGTTTTTCAACCAGCGTTTTCTGCCAGCAATCTGGCGTCCAGAAAAAGCTTTTTTGAGCTTCAGTGTGCATGGAGCCTTAGTGCTAATTCACACTGACTTGCTAAAACGTATGAAAATTATGTACATTTCCATCCATTTAAGTCACGTTTTACGTGCGCTGCGGTCCGTTGACGTCCATTGACATGCATGTGCAGAGTTATGGTGTGAATAGGACACAAATTATTGTTTTTCAGATGTCCTTCTGTTGATCTGCATTTTTCAGCATGTGTAAAAATGAAAATCAACGCACTGGTGTGAATTGGCCCTTCGCACCAGTGATCAGCAGGTCATGTAACATTATGTCTTCTTGTTGAGTGTAACTGTCAAATTAACTGTTGCTACTTATTGATTTAACAGCTTGAACTGCATTCTTTGTAATGTTCTGTACAGGGTGAACATGTCGCTGGTTCGCATGTGGAAAGGTCCTACCAGCCTACTTTGCTTAGCTGGCACCCAACAAAACGTCTTCTTGCCATGGGCTGGGTCACGGGAGAGGTGGTCATTTTTAACGAGCAGGATAAAGAGTTTCACACAGTGCCCCCAACACATGGCGCAGAGATCACATTGATGGTGTGGAGCGTAAACAACAGCCGTCTGCTTACTGGAGACTTGGTGAGTATTCAATACTTTGGAGTTTGTAGTGTATTAAACGTTAGCTTGGTTATTAGGGCAGCTATGGAATTTAGACCCCAGAAATGTAACTAAAGCTAATGCATTTGATTGTGCAGCAGTAAGCTTGATATTCAGCCACAATAGATATGGACAACACCCTGGTGCAGCGCTTAGTAGTGTGACCTTACAACTCTGGGTATGAATTCCCCTTGTGGGGTTTCACTCAAATTTAGTATTTTTTTGTGAATTTCAGTCCAGCCAGCGAAGTACATTTCATGGCTGTTTGCCCACTTTTTTTCAAAAGTTAATTTCAAAACATACATAGAAGGTTACGTGTAGACTTGGATTGCTTGTCAAAGCTGGGGGATAATGGGTGTCCCTACCGATATATTTGGGAGCAGGCGTCAGACACTAATTCAGAAGCGTGGACATATGTGGGGTAAGATGCCGCTCAATTTCAACCCAGTGCTTCCGATGTGGATATAGTTGTGTATGGCCTCAGCCAGTGCTGCTCCGGCCACCCCCCTCTGAAATGTTTGACCCCGCCTACCGGGGATTTGGTCATCACTGCCCAGTTTAGGGCTACACAGGCTTCTGCCTAAGTACACACAGTCTCTCAGGCAATCAGGGCCGTCTTTTTTTTTTTATCCAAAAAGAACTTTATTTTAACGGAAAAACACATACAGTTCAAGTGTCAACAGTCATATACGTCATGTACAATGAAAACCTTCTCCCATCCATCCATCCCGCCTTCCCAGCATATAGGTATACAAACATTATTATTCTCTCCTGTCCCCGACCCGCCTCCGTCCTCCCAACCTGCCGTCTCCTCCCCCTCATTACCATGAGTACTTCTCTATAGCATTATACAAATATTCAGTCATCTATGCCAGTGTTTCTCAACTCCAGTCCTCAAGGCGCACCAACAGGTCATGTTTTCAGGATTTTCCCTCAGATGAAACAGCTGTGGTAATTACCAAGGCAGTGAAACTGATCAAATCACCTGCACAAACTAAGGCCAAGCCTGAAAACATGACCTGTTGGGGCGCCTTGAGGACTGGAGTTGAGAAACACTGATCTATGCAATATATCCTCATCATTCAGGTTGTAGCAATTCCTTAGCACTATACCCAATATTAGATTATACCCAAGAGCATGTCCAAAACCATATCTTCCGGTGCCAAGCCCGGAGTATCTAGCCACGGTCCCCAGAGCTTCTCAAATTTCTGCGAGCAGCCTCTGTGTTGATAAATAATTTTTTCCATTCGGAGAGTGTCTCCTATTTTGGTGGTCCATTCTGTGAGAGTAGCTGGCGATTCAGACTTCCAATGCAACATTATCAGTTTACGGGCCATAAACGGAGCCCTGGAAAGGACCTCCCTCACGTGAGGTTTCCATTCCATCCATCAGATTCAGAATGCAGCATCTGGGGTCACACGGGATTGACACCCGGAATCACTCCCCTCCAATACACATGGAGTTTGGGACATCGCCACAGCATATGTATTAAGACTCCATGGTCTCTTTTGCATCTAGTACAGCTAGGGTTAGGCGATAAGCCCATTTTATGTAGCCTAAGGAGCGTATAGTAAACTCTCAGTATTGTATACAATTGTGTAAGTCTTTGTGTCACATTCAGTGAGCAAATGGCCACTGACTGTAGTACTTCCTCCCACTGTTCACCGTCCAGAGATCCAGAGGTTATACATCTATCAGGGCCGTCTTTAATATTGACTGGACCCTGGGCAAACATTTTCTTGAGGCCCCCTCTTCCATGCAATTTCGCTCTCCGCATGCTTTGAGACATACAATAAATAGCAGCTAGATTTAAAAATACGTTTACTGAATCAGATTAGGCAGCGATTGGTTGCCAGAGGTTACAGTGTATCATTACGGCTCACTGGCTGCTAGAGGTTACAGCACACAGTATGGCTCACTGTTATTTACTAGCGGTTACAGCACAAGATTTCTGCTTGTTGATTGGTTGCTAGAGATTACTGTACATCAATACTGCTCACTGATTGAATGCTAGGAGGTTACTGAACATGTATACCACTCACTAATTGGTTGTTAGAGGTTATTGCACATTATTACTGCTCACTGATTGGTTGCAAGAGGTTAGTGCACAGCATTACTGGTCGCTAAAGGTTGCAACACATCATCTCCTCACTGCCTGCCTGCGTATTCACATGCACCAAAATTCAGGGTGCTGTGGCACCATGCTATTTTGAAGAAGGGTTCCACCTCCAATTTGCTTACTTTTGCAGAACATGATGTTGGACTTAATGACCACAGTTGTAGGCAGGACTTTCAAGCATGCTCCTTTACCTCCCCAATGGGCAGCATTCAGCAGAAGTGATGGTGGACGTGACCTCAGGAGGCAATGATACACATATGAATACCGTCTCTATTTAACGAATCAACGCCGCGTTCCATGACTAATTACATATTAATGCAGCCACTATTTACATATCAATGCAGGTTATTAACATGTAAACACAGTGTCTGCAGGCGAGTCCTCTGTACATGGCAATAGGGCAGAGCTGAGCAGCGGCAGCAGAAGTTTACACTGAGATATCGGGACACAGCACAGGACTAAAACTTCAAGAGATAAGGGAATTTAAACTGGGATAGTTGGCAAGTATGAGGCACCTGCTTTGGGCCCCACTACAGCTGCCCCTTTTGCCTTGCCTTAAAAACGGTCCTGCAGGCAATGACCTGCTCAGATTGCCTTTCCTTGAGGCCAGAATAGACATTCTCCCAGTGTCTGTTCACACACATTGCTCGTGTAGCGTTTTGTTTCTAGTGGAAAGAGGCGTGATCCATAGACAACCCGTGAAAGAAAATGAGCACAGTTGAAATATCAACACCACCTTCCCAATGTAAGTACAGAAAATAATTAAGGAAGTGGGACTTTAGAGGTGTTGAAACCTTCTCGCAGAATGACTATCAGTATACAAACATTTGATTAAAAATATTCTTTATTACAAAATGTGATTAAAAAGTAACATAGGGGATATATTGTATATCCCTAAAAACATGAAAGCTTCCACTACCCATATTTCAACCAAGACACCCCTATAGATAGAGGTCCTTCCCTATGGACATTTTAGAGAGTGAGATCAGTTTGATATACAGCAAATAATACATCCAAGCGTTTTTTCACATATGGAAAGGATAACTACAACCAACGCGTTTTTCGGTTTTATCAGCTTTCTCAGGGGTTCAGGGGGTGTGGTTAGAATGGATTGCTGGGAAGAAAAAATATACATAATATACATTCAATACATATAATCTACATTATTTTATCCTAATTGTTATTGGCCAATAATTGCAATCATTGGCTATAATGACTTACAATGAATATGAAGCAAGACTCGTCACAGTGACAGTCCATGTCTTTATGGACCTTGCTGTGTGCACTGGTCCAAATCATGTGGTGGAGGGGGGATTATGGTGTGGGGTTGTTTTTCAGGGGTTGGGCTTGGCCCCTTAGTTCCAGTGAAGGGAACTCTTAAGGCATCAGCATACCAAGACATTTTGGACAATTTCATGCTCCCAACTTTGTGGGAACAGTTTGGGGTTGGCCCCATCCTGTTCCAACATGACTGCGCACCAGTGCACAAAGCAAGGTCCATAAAGACATGGATGAGCGAGTTTGGGGTGGAGAAACTTGACTGGTTCTGATCTCAATCCAATAAAAAACACCTTTGAGATGAATTAGAGCAGAGACTGTGAGCCAGGCCTTCTCTCCTACATCAGTGCCTGACCTCACAAATGCTCTTCTGGAAGAATGGTCAAACATCCCCATAGAAACTCCTAAACCTTGTGAACCGCCTTCTCAGAAGAGTTTAAGCTGTTATAGCTGCAAAGGATGGGACAACTCAATATTGAACCCTACAGACTAATGCCCTGTACACACGGTCGGACTTTCCGACAGAAAATGTGTGATCGGATTGTGTTGTCGAAAATTTGGATCGTGTGTGGGCTTCATCGGACTTTTTCTGTCGGAATTTTTCCGACAACAAAATCCGATCGTTTAAATTCCGATCATGTGTAGACTATTCCGACGCACAAAGTGCCACGGATGCTCAGAATAAATTACAAGACGAAAGCTATTGGCTACTGGCCTCTTTATAGTCCCGTCGTACGTGTTGTACGTCACCTCGTTCTGAACGATTGGATTTTCCGACAACTTTGTGCGATCGTGTGTATGCAAGACAAGTTTGGCCCTAATTTTTTCGTTCCGTATGTCCGACCGTGTGTACAGGGCATAAGACTGGGATGCCATTAAAGTGTGTGTAAAGGCAGACATCCCAATACTTTTGAAAATCTGTTGTGCGTACCAAGAAAGCTGAAAAAACTAAGAATGGTTGCGCTAGGTGTCAGAAAATAATCAAAAATAAAATACAGTAACTATAAAGTGATAGCAGCACTCACTAAATGCACACATACATATAATTGATAAAAATGCAAATGTGTTGCGCTGTCAAAGTGCTAGTGCATCAATAATTCAAAGATGTCAATCAATTAAGTGAAAATACAAAAAACGAGTGCTTAAATATATATAATAAACACCAGCATGTGAAGATAGATTATTTCATAAATATCCAGACACAATACATTGGCAAACAAACAACAAAAAATGCTTAGTGCAAACAGTTCATGAAATTGATGCGTGTGCTGCCCAGATTCGATAATCCTGTGTAGTAGTATAAAATTCCACCATCTGTGTATAGGTACTTATGCGCTGCTACGCACAACAGTGGCTTTATTTAGGACTGAGTACTTGCACGTTCAAATTGGACTCAATTTCTTAAAGCGGTTCTGCGCTGCTTTTTTTTTGGGGGGGAATATGCCAAGGCCATATAGCTAAATTGGGGGACTTACCTGTTCCATCTTCCATCTCGATCGCAGCCGGTTTTCCTCCGATAAAATTCTTTATATTCTTCTTTTCTGCTGGGGGCCATCTTGCCTGTGGGCATGTGAAACCCCACAGGCACTTTAGATGGCCCAGCATGCACCGCCGTTACTGCGCCGAGCTTGCGCATGCGCAGTAACGGCAAAGTGCAGCTCACTTTCTCCGAAATCTTGCGAGATGTCGGCACATCTGCCGACATCTCGCGAGATTTCGGAAGATGTGGCCGAAATCTCGCGATATTTCGGAAGATGCCCGCACAGACTCCTGGGATCAATGACACCAGATCCCAGGAGACAGTGCGGCGTGACGAGGATCCCCGCACAGACCCCGCCCACCCCCGAAGAGACAGAAGACAGGAAGTCATCGATTACAAGGTAAGTGAAAAAAAAAAAAAAAAAAAACACATTTCATTTAGTACTCTGCCTGATTTGGAAGGCAAAGAGATTTACTAAATGAAATGTGTGCAGAACCGCTTTAAGTTTTTGGAGCACATTTTTTTTGTTCTTTTATTGTTGTTTTACACATTTGTAACTGGACACTGTTTTATTTATGTTCTATGCACAATATATCGTCATGCCTTTTTGCCTTTTTATGATTGATTTATGATTTTTTTTCTGAACTAGCGCACCATTTTTACACATTTTATTGCCCTTTATAAAATTTCACCAATTTATCAAATTAAAAAACTACTCGCATATGCAGTAAATAAAATAGCATGTAGTCAGATGTGCACAATCAACACCCAGACAGGCGTGATTACATCAACGCTGTAGCTCCACCCCGGGTGAGTAGATATGTGAGTCGTTTTTTAACTTTAAGGAGAAGTCCAGCCAAAGCTCGTTTGGCTGTACTTCTCCTATGGATCACAGAAGTGCAGTTAATTTTGCACTCCTGTGACCCGTTTTCAGCAGAGAGCGGTCTGAAGTCCACTCCCTGCTGATGTTACCGATTTCAGTCCAGGCACTGCGTCATCCCGACCACGGAGTCAGGATCCGTCAGGTGCCTGGACTGACACCTGTCTCGGCCTGTCAGCGAGTCACTGAGAACCTGAGATGGCCGCTCCGCCCCCTCCACAGCTCAGCGCTCCAGTGAGCGAGGAGAGAGAAGAGCAGAGAGTTGTGACTGATGGCAGCTCTCTGCTCACGGAGCTCTGAAAACTGAGCGATCAGTGGTGTTCGATTGCTCAGTTCTCAGTATGGAGGCGCCAGGGGACAGATGCAGCATCTGAACGATGCTGCATCCACCTAGGTAAGTATGATTGGGGGAAAAAAAAAATCCTTTAATTCTCTTTTAATAAATTGGTGGAATTGTATACTACTACACTATGCGTACCTCCTTTGGCTTTACATCTTCTTGAGCTTTTCTGTGGATTGCTTTGGAAACCCTGTTCCTGAACGCTTGCGTGTGCCATCCATCCATCCCAGTGGGGATTTCTCCCAAAGTGCAGCCAGATCTCCATCTTTGAGGTCTTACCTGTCGGTAAGCGGCTTGTGAGTAGGGTGTGCACCTGGGTATAAAGTGGATTATCGGATTTGGGCAACACATGCATCAATTTCATGAACTGTTTGCCCTAAGCATTTTTTGTTTGGACTGGTTTTGCACTGAGCACTTTGCCAATCTATTGTGTCTGGATATTTATGAATGAATTCGTCTTCACATGTTTATTATATTTATTTAAGCACCGGTTTTATGTTTTTTCACTTAATTGATTTATATTTGTTTTATTGATGCACAAGCTCTTTAATTGATAGCGCAACATACACATTTGCATTTTTATCAAAAGGTACAGACAAGTTCAGTGGAAGTACACACGGTCGGAATTCTCGTCGGAAAAAGCTCTGATGGTTTTCCCGTCGGAATTCCGACGGAATTTTGCTCAAACTGTCTTGCCTACACACGGTCACACCAAATTCCAACGGTCAGTAACACAGCGGCATAAAACGCGTTCGACAGCACTATAAAAGGGAAGTTTAATACTTCCGAGCATGCGTCAAATTGTTTCCGAGCATGCGTCGGAATTTTGAGTGTCGGAATTGCATACACACGATCGGAAAAACCGATAGAATGGTTTTCCGTCGGAAAAATTGAGAACAGGTTCTCAATCCAAAGTCCGTCGGGAAATTCCGACAGAAAAAGACCGATGGGCATACACATGGTCGGAAAATCCGATGAAAAGCTCCCATCGGACTGTTTCCATCGGAAATTCTGACCGTGTGTACGCGGTATTAGCCTTTGCATGCATACAGAACATTCAGCCTTCCTTCTAAGGTTTTCAGAAGTTGACAGCATAGGATTCAGGAAGTAGACCCACTCATCCTATGGTGTGCCCACTTTATTAGGTAAACTGCCCTGGTTTAATGGTCAGTCAAGCAGACTTTTTTAACTCAGATCATTCACAATGTGCAGTATATATTGTGAGCTTTCTGAACTTAAAGTATAACTAATGGGCAGCACAGTGGTGTAGTGGATAGCACTCTTGCCTAGCAGTAAAAAGGGGTTGCGGGTCGCTGGTTCGAATCCCAACCCCGACACTACCTGCCTGGAGTTTGCATGTTCTCCCTGTGCCTGCGTGGGTTTCCTCCGGGTACACCAGTTTCCTCCCACACTCCAAAGACATGCTGTTAGGTTAATTGGCTTCTGTCCAAAATTGGCCCTGGTGTATGGGTGTTAGTTGGGGACCTTGAATTGCAGACCCCTTGGGGGTGGGGACCCGTGTGGGTGTGTGTGGAGCGCTGCATAGATTGATGGCGCTACATGGGTACCTTAAATATATAAAAAAATAATAATAATATAGTGAATGGGCATCTTTATGGGACACAGTGTGCGGGGATGGGGACAATTGTGGGTGCTCACTCAGGTTGAACTGGATGGACCTTACTAACCTTACTCAACCTTACTAACTATGTAACTATGTAAAGGCAAAACTGTTTTTACGTTTTGGATAGAGTACAGAGGGATTAGAACACTTGTCAGTTTGTATTGCTGTCTGTGTCCCCGTTAGGGAGATTCACCCTCTCTATTTGTCCTGTTTACCATTATCATTAAAAGTAAAAGGAAATCCCAAATTATTGGTTGTCCCCAGAAAAGTAATAGAGGGGACACTAGTTCTGGTGATCTCGGGGTCCCTAAGGAATTCCCTTAATTTGCAGGATTTCCTCTCACTTCCTGTTTGGCTATGGCACAGAAAGTGAAGGGAAATCTGCAAAATGGGACAAATGGGAAATCTGATGGGTTAAAACCACCCCTTGCTCTATCCAAAATGGAGGGAAAAAAAAAGTTATGCCTATAGTTCTAATTTAACTAACAGTGTACAGTAAGTGTGTGTAAAAGGAACAAAAATATGTATGTGTGTGTTTACTGCCTTTTGTGTGTTTTATTTAGGTTATATGCTTTTTTTTCTTTCTAATTTGAATATACTTTAATAATAATAATAATTATACTTCTGGTTTAGAACGGTCTGTTGATTGTGTGGAAATTGGATCAGCGAGGTCGTGTTCAGGGTGCCCCCTTATTGAAGTTGGAATACCACAAGCCATTGACTCACTGCATCTTTAAACCAGTAGCCCCCGAAGAGTAAGTCATACAAACATTATCTCATATACATGAGCATACCTAGGGCACTTTTTGGATAGATGAAATGGAGAATGCAATGCATGGACATACAGAAAGGAATGCATGAAGAGTCATATTAAGGCTATCAATATGAGAACTCTTTATTAAAATACTCAAAATAACCACATACAAAGTTGTATTGTATTGTCATTCATTTGTATTGTCATTTATTGAGGAGCTATCAGTACAAAGTCTCATTCAAGGAGAATAACAGATTCTACATAAATGCACATATGTGCAATATATAGTTAATGACCCCCAAAGTCTTCTCCCTTCCTTTAGTAGTTTAGTATTGGCTATGGGTTTAAGGGCGCCATGCCATTAAATATTGTTTAAAGAGTTCAACTCCGGCCTAATTTGTTGCGGATGTAGTTTAGTTCTTTGCATATTTTAGTAGTCATTTGATTCCAGATTTTAAAATCAACCAATTTCATTTGTACTTCATGTAAGCTAACTTTTTGCCCAGTGAAAACACAAGACAATTAAAGCAACAGTACATGACGTCTGCTTGTACCTTTTAAATCTAAGCATCACCTCTTCAACGGTGCACACTGATCCTTGATCCAGTTGCATTTCATAATGCAATCCTGGAAAATCATTGTAGACTAATGGAACATCTATATTGCATTCTAGGATAGGGAAGAAAAGCATAGCTGCAACTTTAAGCTAAATTGGGAATCACCGGCAGCTCAGGTACTCCTGTGGTATACATAAGACATTTGCTAATGTATGAAGGTACATGCTGCCTGCCCTTATGGATGTGCACTAAACCCTTTTTTTAAGGCTTGGTTCACACTATTGTGAATTGGATGCGGGTTCCTTGCATCCAATTTGCAATAGCAGGAGATTTTGACAGTCTCTCTATGGACCCGGTTCACAAATCTCCGCTGCGGCTCCGGTGCAAAATTTGTATCGGAGCCCTGTGCGTCTTTTGGTCGGTTTCAGGTCCAAATTCAGCCAAAAATTTGGGCTGAAATCGGACCTAAAAACAGTGACCGGGGACGCACCAGACCTCTGCTGTGAGGCACATGCAAAGATTGTGTGAACCCAGCCTTCGTAAGATATTAACCTTAAAGGGGCTGTAAACCCTTGTGTTTTTTCACCTTAATGCATCCTATGCATTAAGGTGAAAAGACTTCTGACACTGACCAGCCCTCCCCCCCATTTCCTCGGCAGGGACGCGCTCTTCCTCTCTGCCCGTTGTCTTGGCTCTTGATTGGATAGATTGATAGCAGCGCATTGATAGCAGCACAGCCCCGGGGAGGGGCGAGTCCTGCATGCTGTGTGAATGTAAACCGATGCAGGACTCGGGAGCGTGCCCGCACGGGTGTCCACCTTAGGAGAGCCTTCTCCAATGTGGATACTCGATGTGGGGAAAAGCTACAGTACCAGCGTCACCGGGGAACCCCAGAAGTCGGGGCCACTCTGTGCAAAACTAACTGCACATTGGAGAAAAGTATGACATGTTTTTCTTACAAAAAAAAAGAGGGTTTACAACCCCTTTAAGCATGACCAAGACCATATTTCCAGGCAAGGCACTTATATGAGTATACGTAACAGTGGTCAAGTAGATCTGTGATTGGTTGGTATGCATGTACAGGAAATTGTGTGACTCTTTTGGGGATTGTTTCAGGGATATGACCCAGCTGGCTAAGGCTGCAGTGAGTGGGGATGAGAAAGCCCTTGATAAATTTAATTGGAAAATGAAGACGGGAACACAGCAAGAGTTTTCCTTCTTCGTCAGCACAGGAGATGGTAAGTAGAAGGCAAACCCCGTGTTGATTTAGGCTTGCATTCCTGCCATAACAGCCTGCTTATTCCAAGGCACCTAGTAATGATCAAAACAAACATGTCGGGGTAGAATTGTGATCATTTAGCAGGATCAGATCAACTAACAAAAGCCTTCACTATTCCAAATATATTTTTTTACAATATGGCAACTAATTGTTACTACAGGACAAGGATTTGTCTCCCTACGCACCAATAGCCACTGGAATGAAACTTAATCTTAATTAAGGATTTTATTAAAATGACAAAGACTGTGTGTGTGCTTCTTTACTTATGGGGACTATAATAGACTCCAACAGTATAGGGTAGCCCAAACATACAAAGAAGTTGGTGATCGCTAATTTTTACCTTGTCCAAAAAAACAAAGGTACTACTTATGATCCTAGATCACAGTTCTTGCAGAACAGGGGTTCATGCAAAAAGCAAATCTAGGTCACAAGGTAAGGGTCATTGAATGGAGGTCTTATCGTGCCCAAATAACTTGGATCAAAATTTCACCTCTTCCGTCCATAACCACGACATTATACCCCATTCAAATCAGACCAATAATGGAGGTGGCAAATTTATGGTCTCAAAAACAGTGACATTAAGGACAATTATCAGCCCCTTTATTTTACTGTGCCTCCTCCATATACAGAAGACTGGACTATTAAAAGAGGCCACCATAAATTCAACAAGGAGTGAGCCAACCCCCTCCCCAACAAAATCCATGTGTACCCCTAAAAAAACAAAAAGTGCTCCCAAAGAACCCAACATGTTTTGTTCAAATAAAATAAAGGTTCGCCAGGGTGGATAAAATAAGATGAATATACACAAAATTGAATTTCACATTGCAGTGATCCCTTGTTAGACGACTTGGTTCCAGGTTTTATGAAAAGGACTTGATTTTTGCTGTACTGTTCCTTTAGCTAATACATAGTACTCTGGAAATCCTTTGTCTTCTAATAAATGCTTGTTTGTAAAACAAAGATTGCATGGATATATAATGTATATAAATTAACCTTTTAAAAAACGTTCAACTAAAATTAAATTGTCCCACAACCATTGTAGGTTACCTTATCTGGGTATTGTTATTTTTTTTACATAACATATGTCTTGATTGTGCCATTATGTACCCAATAACTACTACTAGTAGTTAATCAAATATTGAGGTCTTTGTATATTACCAGTAGTATCAGTTACTGTAACTTGTCACAATTGTTGCAAAGAATCAAAATAATTGGACAGGTTCAGCATTTGGTGCATTTGATTACAGCAGTTAGTGGTGTTTGCAATGTCTATGCATTGCATCTTGGTGCAGAGTCCTCGAACAGTAATGGTGGGTCTTGGCTCTCCGTTGTATAAATGAGAAATTGATTAGTACCCAATGCATTAGGTGCAGAATCAGAAATTTCATATATTTTGATGTCAATAACTATTAAGGATTATACATGTTGTGGAACATACACACCTTTGCTTTTTAATGTGTGGTGTGTTCAGGGACACTGATTAGGGGGTACCACCTCCTGTAGGGGGCCCAGGCCCCATCACTTAGTAGGGGGGCCCGGGCCAGCCAGGAGATTCAAGTTTCAAGTACATGTTCCATACAGGGGGGGGACTGACCATTCAGGCTCTGCTCAAGGGCCCAGGGCCAGTAGGGGGCCCCATGAGAGGCTCTGCCACTGCACCTCTTACTTGTTGTGGAGCACCAACCATACTCCTACTCCATCAAACTTTCCTGCAGAGTGGTCTCTGTTCACAGTGCTCTCTTCAGCATTCCAATTTCCTATCAGTCTAGTTTCCTAGATCAGTGACATGTGATCGACCCCCCCCATCCTCCCCACACACACAGACACCCTTACATAAGGACAGGATAGGACGGAGACAGCGAAGAACCCAGGATCCACCCACAGAACAAGGAACCCCCTCTCCGGGAGAGCCATGCATGACCAGCCCTGACCCTCTTCTCCTCTTCTGCAGCCTGGCCAGCGGACACTCACTGGCCACCATGATCGCAGCCCTGACTCTACAGCCCTGATCTCCCATTCATTCTGCTGTGTCCCCGTCTGGGAAGATCCACAGATGATCCTGTGTGTGAATGGAGGATGATCTTTACACACTCCTGTGTAAGGGGCTATGGAGGCTGCAGATTCAAATATATATAGTACCCAGTAGCAGCTCTAGATCCTGGCTGCCTGAGCTTACAAGATAGCAACCTGGGGCCATAATTTTGAGGAGCAGACAAACTGACCCCACTCTCTCTCTCTCTCTCTCTCTCTCTCTCTCTCTCTCTCTCTCTCTCTCTCTCTCTCTCTCTCTCTCTCTCTCTCTCTCTCTCTCTCTCTCTCTCTCTCTCTCCCTCTCTCTTACCCCCCCCCCTCTCTCTCTCTCTCTCTCTCTCTCTCTCTCTCTCTCGCCCCTCCCTTCTCTCACCCTTCCTCTTCTACCCCCCTTTCTCACCTCCCTCTCCCTCCTCCACATCTTTCCCCCCTCAGAGGGTAGGGTCAGGGGTAGGGTTGGGGGCACCTTGTCGGGTAGCTTATACAGGGCCCCATGATTTCTTATAGTGGCCCTGGGTGTGTTGAGCTCATAGTGACTACACCCACGAACATTCCTATCAAAAGACAAGGTGAACATTTTGTTACAGACAGCAACCTTTAAGTCCAACTTGAGACAAGGTTCTTACCCCCAGATCATGCATGATACTCATTTGTCTGATGTTTGTGGAGAGGGGAGAATTTAAGTTCTGCTTAAGGTACTATTGATTTTTGGAACAATACTAAGAGCATCTAAAGGGTTTCCATACCACATCAACCTAATTTTCAGTGGGAATGACCTAATTAAGAACACCAAAAATAAGCCAGGATGAATGCGTGTGCACTCTGCTTTCCTTGGTATACTGAACACATTCTGTAGATCCCATTGAAACTAATTAAATTTAGCATCTTAGTAACTTCTGTGGTGAGATTTCCCTATAGTTGCCGCCCTTTCCCACAAGACTGTAACAAAGTTGTCCTGCTTTCAGCTGTATTCCCAACTATTTGTTAGCTACAGTATGTTTTATGGAGCTCTCATGGGCAGAGAGACACATTTTTGGCATTGTTAGATCAACCATAATTGGACAAAACTGGAAACTGGTGCAAATTTCTTGCCAGCAAGAGATATAAGAAGCCAGCAAGTGATTCAACTTGCCAGTGACCACTGCAAACTAAATTATCCATTTCAAAATGAATCAGTGGCCAAACTATAAACATTCAAGTATTAACATGTTCTTATCCAGTGGAAATGTTGTTCAAAAACAAACCCTCATTGAGTGCTGTAACTACAGACACTGTGGAGTAATTCAAACTTAAAATTCACCCCAAAAGTACTGAAGTTATTCTCTCAGCATCCCCTGTTACTCTGTACCAGCAGTGAGGATGAGCCAAACACCCCTGGGTTCAGTTCATGTAGGTTCAACTGAACATATTAAAAATTTGGATGCAGATAGCGACCCCCATTGATAGATAGCGACCCCCATTGATAGATAGCGACCCCCATTGATAGATAGCCAACCCCATTGATAGATAGCGACCTCCATTGATGTAAGTAGAAGCTGAAATGTCAGATCAATGTTTCCCAATTTTTTAAGCTAATTGGATTGGGATGGGAAAAAAATTATGCTGCTCCCTTTTCTTTCTGAAAATATACCAGGCCACATGCCCTCAAATGGGAAGCGAGGGGCCCATGTTGATGAGGACAAGGACCTCTTCCCCCATACCCCTAGCCCGATGGTTGTGGGGGTGCAGAGGGAACTTATTGGAATCTGGAAGACCCCTTTAAGGTAATGTGGACCCCAAATATTTGCCCTATACTATGTGAATGAATAAGGGGTACATATCACTCCTACGCATTCACATAAATACGTCAGATGTAAATAAACACACAGAAGTTTTTTATAAGTCCTTTAAAAATAAAAAATAAATAGCCCCCAAATATCCAGCATTGTTAATCCAACGCCAGTCATGATGAACCTCTACTGGGGATTGTTGCAAAAAAAGAACCTGTCAATACGCTGACCGATCCACTCATGCTACACATTTCGCCACTAATGATAGCTCTCTGGAGCAGTCTTTAGGTTTATATACAAGGTGGCATGGATGTGGCGACATTACTGACCAAATCCAGACATGGTTATATTTGGTCTATGGCCATGGACATATTTTGCCAGTGATGTCACCACCACCTCACTGGGGGTTCCTGACCATGTGAATGGGTCCGGTGATGTAACTGGCTAGTAAGGACTTAGCGGTGCCTGCACCTGCTAATGCCCTTAACAACTACCAACAGCAGGAAATTATCATGTGTAATGGCTGTAGTAATACCACTATTATTCATGATGTTGAGCTCCCACCACACGGATAAATGTTCACTCTGAACCTTGGTCCAAACCTTTAATTCATCCCTCTAATGTAAACATAGAAGGGGAACTCTGGGAGGAGGAAGCATGGTTTACTTTTAGGATGAATTGCTCCACAGTGCCTGCAACTAAAGAGGTCAGTGAGATCTTGTGTTAAAGCTCATTTACCAATTTGTTAAGAATACGTAAGTACTTGGGTGGCTCATAGCCTGACTACAGGATCACCTTATAACAACCTCTTACAAGAGAAACATGGGGACTGCACTTACTGACATCTTCTTTTGAAATTCTAGATGCCTGTGTACTTATCTCAATCCAGAGCACCAAGCGTTATTTATGTCCGCTGCTTCGTTCCTCTGCTATAAGCATGAGTCACTTCTGACAAGTTTTTCTGACACCAAGAGAAAAATGGTGAACCGGAAGGGAGCTCCAGCTGTTTGACAACCTCAGCTCTGTTCATGTGTACTGTGTAAAGGGCGGTGTGTCTCATCCCTCCAATCAGCTCTAAGGCCCCTTTCACACTGGGGCGTTTTTCATGCGGTACAGCGCTAAAAATAGCGCCTGTTCACCGCATGAAAAAATCCGGCCCCTTTAACTCCAGTGTGAAAGCCGGCGGGCTTTCACACTGGAGCGGTGCGCTAGCAGGATGACAAAAAAGTCCTGCTAGCAGCATCTTTGGAGCGGTATAGGAGCGGTGTGTTCACCGCTCCTATACCGCTCCTTCCCATTGATTTGAATGGGAAACCGCGGTAAAACCGCGGCAATACCGCCGCAAAGCGCCGCTACGGCGGCGCTCTGCGGGGGTGTTTTAACCCTTTTTCGGCCGCTCGCGGGGGGTAAAACCGCACCGCGAGCGGCCGAATACCGCGGTTAAAACGACGGTAAAGCATCGCTAAATATAGCGCTGCTTTACCAACACCGCGGCTCCCCGCCCCAGTGTGAAAGGGGCCTAAGAGCTCTCCTCACTGGTGTAACTTTAGCTGTCCGCCCCCTGCTTTTCAGAGCTTAGATATCCTGTGTAAATTCTGGACTTTGAATGCATATTGTGAAAAGACGGATGTAGATAAACAGGTACAACTTTATGTAGGAGGATTTGTTTAATCTCTGTGTATAACCTGAGGCCAATCACTTCACTTGGGTATATGTGAGGGTTTACAGCCACTTTAAGTCAGCATAGCAGCTAGGCAACTAGTAGGGGATACACCAAAGTGGGATTACTAATGAGGGAGATTGAAGTATAAAAAACAAAGAAACTTTACTTATACCTGGTGGATAACATGCTTTGTGACTTTCTTTGTTTAATTCTGCAGTATATAGTGTACACATTTTTATGCAATCTTTTTGAACTTGGATACCTCTTGATTCTAGGTTCGATACACTGGGTGAATGAACATGGTAAAAGTAGCCAGATAATTGGTATGGACAGTCCTGTGCGCACACTGCTTTTCATAGAGAAGAAATCTATGCTGGTTGTGATCTCTGAGAACTTCCTGCTCTTGCGGTTCTTCATAACTCCAGAAGGGGACGCTGAGGAGATCTCAAAGGTGAGCCTAGACCTAGAGGACTCCTTTCACTATGGCAGACAGCTGAATAAGTCATGGGAGATGCACACCCCTCACTTTCCGTGGCTTGTAGGGACCCTGTGGATTTTCATTTAGAGAGAGTCAGTCAAAAAGTGAGCAGTCACTGCTAATCTTTCTTATTAGAAGGCCTAGTATTCCCTTTAAAATAGTGCACTGGAAGCACATTGTATTATATAGCAATTTGTAAAATTAGATATTTTTTATGCATAATGAAAAATGTAATAAATTGACCAAAATGTTTAGTTTCTAGATTATGGTTATGCTTACATTTATGGGTGGTATTTGGTTGTAACATGACAATTCTCCTATGTCCTTTCCATCTTGTCTGTGGTGCTTTATACAGTGCATCCAGAAAGTATTCACAGTGCTTCACTTTTTCCACATTTTGTTATGTTACAGCCTTATTCCAAAATGGATTAAATTCATTATTTTACTTAAAATTCTACAAACAATACCCCCATAATGACAACGTGAAGGAAGTTTGTTTGAAATCTTTGCAAATTTATTAAAAATAGAAAACGAAAAAAAAAGTACATAAGTATTTACAGCCTTTGCTCAATACTTTGTTGAAGCACCTTTGGCACCAATTACAGCCTCAAGTCTTTTTGGGTATGACGCTACAAGCTTGGCACACTTTTTTTGGCAGTTTCTCACATTCTTTGCAGGACGTCTCAAGACCCATCAGGTTGGATGGGGAGTGTCAATGCACCAACAATTTTATAGATCTCTCCAGAGATGTTCAATTGGGTTCAAGTCTGGGCTCTGGCTGGGCCACTCAAGGACATTCACAGAGTTGTCCTGTAGCCACTCCTTTGTTATCTTGGCTGTGTGCTTAGGGTTGTTGTCCTGTTGGAAGATGAACCTTCGCTCCAGTCTGAGGTCCAGAGTGCTCTGGAGCATATTTTCATCAGGGATGTCTCTGTACATTGCTGCATTCATCTTTCCCTCAATCATGGCTAGTCTCCCAGTTCCTGCCGCTGAAAGACATCCCCACAGCATTATGGATGCTGCCACCACCATGCTTCACTGTAGGGATGGTATTGCCAGGTGATGAGTGGTACCTGGTTTCCTCCGGACACGACGCTTGCCATTCAGGTCATAGAGTTCAATCTCTGTTTCATCATACCAGAGAATTTTATTTCTCATGGTCTGTGCATAAACGATCATCACTGTAAAACTAGTGAATTTGCAGTCTTGTAAAGATCTCCATACCAGTGTTCATTTTGGCTTTAAATTTCTATTTCGTTTCAGTGAGTTTTTTGGCTTAAATGCCGTTTAGTCGTATTTTAGTGAACTATAATCTCCAGTACATTTTAGTCTACTAAAATCGAATGGCTTTAGTTAAATTGTAATGCATTATTTAAGCATTTCTCTTGATTTTTCCAAACTCATTATATACCCCTGGAGTAAACGTCTAATAACATGTTATTATTTATTATATTAAAGTGTTACTAAACCCACAACGTTAAAGTCAGTCCAAAGTGGTTAATCCTTTGCATTGATCCTCCCTTTTTTCCCCTGTCCACAATCCATCTCCTGATAGTATAGAGCCTTGAAGTCACTCTGCACATGCTCAGTTTGGTGTGTATTGCTACAGAGTTCTTTTTTTTTCCTGGCAGCCCTGTCCAGACAAAGGGTCATGGGTCCTGCAGCCTCATAGGACAGTCAGAGGAGAATGAAAACTCCCCGGTGCTCAGCCAGACACTGATAGCAGTCACAAGACTGCTATATACTGCTGATGAGAAAAGGTATATAGCAGTTTATAAATGGGGAAAAAAACGCGCTAATCTGTGGGTATCATGCAAGAGCTGCCAACAAACTAAACAAACAAAGTCACAATGCATACAAATCAAAAATTGTAGCGCTAATACATGTAGAGGAGTGCATGTGTGTCACGACACTCTAAGAGCAAGAATATTGATATATATATATACACCATATGTAAATGATGAACTCAAAATGGAAACACAATGTTATAAATAAAGTTCATGTGGTGAGAACATCAGAAAATTGATCCTTCTGGTCTGTTCAAACGAAACCAACTGAAAACATATGTTTGACTGATGTCACTGTACGGCATAGGTACTCTTACCGGAAAAGTTGGATGTGTGTACCGTACGGCATCCACATCAAACAGGCTTATAGATGAAGATACTGCAGGCTGGGACTCCAACAATTTCAGGAACTGGGTACTGGATCGATCAGCAGCGATGGATAAACTCGACATACGATCGTCCAATGGCCGTGGAGATGATAGTAGAAGCCAGGGAAATGTAATGAAAAAACGGAGACCACTCCAATGGTGCAGGTCAAATGGGCATAGCTTTATTCACATATGCATGTGAAAATTAAAAACAGATAAAATCTCGAGATGATATAAAAGAAAAGTTCGGCAATATGAGGGGCATGAGATGGCTGGCCCGACGCGTTTCGACTAAAAGTCTTCCACAGGGGCATATCTCTCAGAGATATGCCCCTGTGGAAGACTTTTAGTCGAAACGCGTCGGGCCAGCCATCTCATGCCCCTCATATTGCCGAACTTTTCTTTTATATCATCTCGAGATTTTATCTGTTTTTAATTTTCACATGCATATGTGAATAAAGCTATGCCCATTTGACCTGCACCATTGGAGTGGTCTCCGTTTTTTCATTACATTTCCCTGGCTTCTACTATCATCTCCACGGCCATTGGACGATCGTATGTCGAGTTTATCCATCGCTGCTGATCGATCCAGTACCCAGTTCCTGAAATTGTTGGAGTCCCAGCCTGCAGTATCTTCATCTATAAGCCTGTTTGATGTGGATGCCGTACGGTACACACATCCAACTTTTCCGGTAAGAGTACCTATGCCGTACAGTGACATCAGTCAAACATATGTTTTCAGTTGGTTTCGTTTGAACAGACCAGAAGGATCAATTTTCTGATGTTCTCACCACATGAACTTTATTTATAACATTGTGTTTCCATTTTGAGTTCATCATTTACATATGGTGTATATATATATATCAATATTCTTGCTCTTAGAGTGTCGTGACACACATGCACTCCTCTACATGTATTAGCGCTACAATTTTTGATTTGTATATAGCAGTTTATATTTACAAAAATAATTGCATTTCCATGTTCTGTGTACTGTGGGAGACCAGATATAGTGAATGCAGGGTCCTGGGTTTAGTGATACTTTTTTTAAGGTTTGAACATGCACTACAGATTTAGCCAAATCTGTGTCTTTAGTACAAAATTTTGCTACCATAAATAATAACATGTTATTAGATTGTTACTCCAAAAGGATATAATGAGTTTGGAATTGGATGTTTTTTCTGACGGAATTCTGCTTAAGCATGTGTTGCCTACACACGGTCACACCAAATTCCGACCGCCAAGAACGATGTGACATACAACACTACGACGAGCCGCGAAAATTAAGTTCAATGCTTCCGAGCATGCGTCGAATTGTTTCCGAGCATGCGTCGGAATTTTGCGCGGCGGAATTGCCACAGACGATCGGAATTTCTGTCGGAAAAATTGAGAACATGCTCTCAATCTTTTGCTGGTCGAAATTCCACCAGCAAAAGTCAGATGGAGCCTACACACGGTCGCATTTTCTGACCAAAAGCTTACATCGGTCTTTTGCTGGCGGAATTTCCGATCGCGTGTACACGGCATTAGTTGTGCACTCCACAAATCTGGCCTTTATGGAAAAAAAAAAAAAAGCCATTGTTGAAAGAAAGGCATGAGAAGTTTCCGTTTGCAGTTTGGGAGAAGGCATGTGGGGGACACAGCAAACATGTGGAAGAAGGTGCTCTGGTCGGATGAGACTCAAATTGAACCTTTTGGCCTAAAAACAAAACACTGTGTGGTGGAAAACTAACACTGCACATCACCCTGAACACACCATCCCCACCGTTAAACATGGTGGTGGCAGCATCATGTTGCAGGGATGCTTTTCTTCAGCAGGGACAGGGAAGCTGGTCAGAGTTGATGGGAAGGTAGATGGATCCAAAAACAGGACAATCTTAGAAGAAAAGCTGTAATGCAGCGTACACACGATCTGAATTCTCGTCGGAAAAAGCTCTGACGGTTTTCTCAACGAATTTCCGAGGGAATTCCGCTCAAACTGTCTTGCCTACACACGGTCACACCAAATTCCGACCGTCAAGAACGCGGTGATGTACAACACTACAACGAGCCGAGTTCAATGCTTCCGAGCATGCGCTGAATTGTTTCCGAGCATGTGTAGGAATTTTGCACGTCAGAATTGCTACAGACGATCGGAATTTCCGATAGAAACCCTTTCCATCGGAAAAATTGAGAACATGCTCTCAATTCTTTGCTGTCAGAAATTCGGCCAGCAAAATTCCGATGGAGCCTACACACTGTCGCATTTTCCGATGAAAAGCTCTCATCGGTCTTTTTCTGGCTGGAATTCCGATCGTGTGTACGCGGCATTAAAGTCTGCAAAAGCCTTGAGACTGGGGCGGAGGTTTACTTTCCAGCAGGACAATGACCCTAAACATACAGCCAGCGCTACAATGGAATGGTTTAGATCAAAGCATATTCATGTGTTAGAATGGCCCAGTCAAAGTCCAGACCTAAATCCAATTAAGAATCTGTGGCAAGACTTGAAAATTGCTGTTCACAGACGCTCTCCATCCAATCTGACAGAGCTTGAGATATTTTGCAAAGAAGAATGGGCAAAAATCTCTCTAGATGTGCAAAGCTGGTAGAGACATCCCCAAAAAAACTTGCATCTGTAATTGCAGTGAAAGGTGGTTCTACAAAGTATTGACTCAGGGGGGCTGAATACAAATGTACGCCACACTTTTCACATTATTTATTTGCAAAAAAATTTGAAAAACATTTATCATTTTCCTTCCACTTCACAATTATGTGCCACTTTGTGTTGGTCTATCACATCAAATCCCAATAAAATAAAGTTAAGTTTTTGGTTGTAACATGACAAAATGTGGAACATTTTAAGGGGTATGAATACTTTTTCAAGGCACTGTAGACCCCATCTCGAACACTATACGACTTGTAATATATGGTAGCTTGTCTCAGCGTTATGGTTGTGCCCCACAGGTGAAGCTGACTGGAAGGATCGGGAAGACGGCGGACATTCTTTGTATTGAGAAGACTTTGCTTGTTACAGCTACAGGAGAAAGTGTCATAAGGTAAACCTTTGTTCAGATCTATTGCAGATAATGTGCCATATTATTTATCGGTGGCAGAATTTTTTTAATTCATATTTTAATAAATTTGTTTAGGTGTATTCAATTCTAGCACAACAATATTATTGGCATTAGCATGTGTGTAATGAATGATGTCATTATTGGCTGACCTTTTAGGGTTGGGAATGGCATAAAGTTGAAGTTAACGCAAAAAAATCCCCAGCAAACAATACAAAATTGAAATACATATAGTGAGCTGGTTTGACCTATTTAACCCCGGAGGATTTTACCCCCTTCCTTACCAGAGCACTTTTTGCTATTCGGCACCTCGTCACTTTAACTGACAATTGCGCAGTCGTGCGACGTTGCACCCAAACAAAATTGACGTCCTTTTTTTCCCCACAAATTTGGTGGTATTTGATCACCTCTGCGGTTTTTATTTTTTGCGCTATAAACAAATGAAGAGCGACAATTTAGAAAAAAACTTTTTGCTATAATAAATGTCCCATTTTTAAAAAAAAAAAACGAATTTTTTCCTCAGTTTAGGCCGATACGTATTCTTCTACATATTTTTGGTAAAAAAAATCACAATAAGCGTATATTGATTGGTTTGTGCAAAAGTTATAGCATCTACAAAATAGGGGATAGATTTATGGCATTTTTTTTTTTTTACTAGTAATGGCAGTGATCTGCGATTTTTTTTTTTTTCGTGACTGCAACATTATGGCAGACACATCGGACACTTTTGACACATTTTTGGGACCATTCACATTTACACAGCGATCGGTGTTATAAAATTGCACTGATTACTGTGTAAATGTGACTGGCAGGGAAGGGGTTAACACTAGGGGGCGCTGCAGGGGTTAATATGTTCCCTGGGAGTGATTCTAACTGTGAGGGGAGGGGACTCACAAGGGGAGGAGACCGATTGGTGTTTATCTGTACTGAGAACACACCCCATCGGTCTCCTCTCCTCTGACAGGACGTAGATCTGTGTGTTTACATACACAGATCCATGGTCCTGCTGTGTTCCCGGACAATCGCAGGTGCCCGGCGGACATCGCGGCCGCTGGGCATGCACACCGGGTCCTGAGCGACGCCACGCGTGCGCGCCCCCTAGATGACCGGGAATGGGAGGACGTCATATGACGCCCGCCCAAGATGGGAGATCCCATCTGCGGGCATCATTTGACTATAGGCCAGTGCTGAAGTGGTTAAATAAAGGATTTGTATTTCTATCCACCCAGTTCTGTGATTTACACAGCTCTGCCACACAATAGAGACATTTTTGCACCCTCACTTTTTTCTACTACATTTAAACAATACAGTATGGTCACATTTCTGTCTGTGTTTGGACAGTTAGGCTTCTCGCAGACAAGCTGTAAACTTACCACCCTCTGAAAAGCAATCTGCTGTGGGTAATTTTTCAGAGAACAATATATCGTTCAGGAGGTGCTACTGTTGCAACTATGCAGCAATTATGAGCCAAGCATTGCGATGCGGCCCTATTGATCTCAACAAGTGAGTTTGATGGGTGGAGCCACCTGTTAAACTCTGCAGCATGAGTTGAAAATGCAGCGGCCATGAAGCAAAGCATTGCAGCCGCAGCAAGTGTACAGCCATTTTAGGCTGTAATGTTAGCATTTGGGTGGGTAGCCAGGGGGCAGTAAAAACACGGCTCAGCCACCTGTTTCTACCCTACTCAGGCAAGAATGAGCAGCATACTAATAACATTATCACTCTGTTTATTTACTTTACTTATTATCTCTCCTCCCATCAGGATATGGCATTGGTGCTAAACCTGTGGTCATCCAGCTGTTGCAGAACTACAAGTCCCATCTTGTCTCTTCCTTTGGGAGTCATGCCCTTAGCTGTCAGCCTTGCAATGCCTCATGGGACTTGTAGTTCTGCAACAGCTGGAGGGCCACAGGTTGAGGACCCATTGCATATGGGCTTGTAGAACACCTGATTGGCCCCTAGTGTTTTCTCACCACTCACATGCTGAATGCTGCTACACAGGGGATTACACGAGGCTTATACCAAGGCAAAGTCAAGTACAGGCGGTCCCCGGGTTACAAACATCTGACTTACAAACGGTGGGAGACAACAAGAAGTGAGAGGAAATCTGCCCCTAGGAAGGGAAATTCACTCTTGTAACGCCACGTACACACGGTCGGAATTTCCGATGGAAACAGTCTGATGGGAGCTTTTCATCGGATTTTCCGACCGTGTGTATGCCCATCAGTCTTTTTCTGTCGGAATTTCCAAAGGACTTTGGATTGAGAACTTGTTCTTAATTTTTCAGACGGAAAACCTTTCTATCGGATTTTCCGATCGTGTGTATGCAATTCTGACACGCAAAATTCTGACGCATGCTCGGAAACAATTTGACGCATGCTCGGAAGCATTAAACTTCCCTTTTATAGTGCAGTCGAACGTGTTTTATGCCGCAGTGTTATTGATCGTCGGAATTTGGTGTGACTGTGTGTAGGCAAGACAGTTTGAGCGAAATTCCGTCGTAATTCCGACGGGAAAACCATCAGAGCTTTTTCCAACGAGAATTCCGACCGTGTGTACGCGGCATAAAACTCATTTTAGTCGTCTAAAATCGAATGGGTGTAATTAAATTGTAGTGCGTTAGTTAACCTTTCTCTACTATTTCCAAACTCATTATATACTACTGGAGTGAAAAATCAAATATGTTATTTTTTATGGTATTGAGGTATAAAAATGCACTACAGACCAGTGTTAATTTTGAAGTCAAATTTTTATTTAGTTTTAGTCTTATGCGCCGTACACACGGTCAGATATTCCGATGGAAAAAGTCCGATCGGATTATGTTGTCGGAAAATCCGATCCTGTGTGGGCTCTAGCGGACATTTGAGAGCAGGATCTAAACTTTTCCAACAGCAAAATCCGATCATGTGTAGAGAATTTAGATGCACAAAGTGCCACGCACGCTCAGAAGAAATTTGGAGACGAAAGCTATTGGCTACTGCCCTGTACGTAGTCCCGTCGTACGTTTTGTACGTCACCTCGTTCGAAATGATCGGATTTTCCGACAACTTTGTCCGACCGTGTGTGTGCAACACCAGTTTCGGACAAAATCCGTCGGAAATTATCCAACGGATTTGAGGATCGGAATGTCCGACCGTGTGTACGGGGGCTTAGTCTTTTGACTAAAATGGCATTCTAGTTTTAGTCGTATTTTAGTCGACTAAAATAGTATTCATTTAGCCAACTAAAATGTTTTAGTCAACAAAATTAACACTGCTATTCACTCACTACTTTACATTGTAGCAAAGTGTAATTTCTTCAGTGTTATCACATGAAAAGGTATAATAAAATATTTTTACAAAAATTTGAGGGGTGTACTCACTTTTGTGAGATACTGTGTATATATCCATAAAGTATATTGTAAATTGTCCTGATCCTATACATTTTTCCATTATTTAAGGTTGTTGTTCCTGGTTAGGCTGAGGTTTAGGATTAATGTGACTTTGTCTTTAAAATACAGTTCCAAACGAAGTTACGGCATGTAAAGAAAGAAATAATTAATATTCTTTTTTTTTGCTAAACACTGCTGTGCTGCAGGAAAATTGTCCACTAATCTCTGTACAGACACTGATACTTCGGCAAGATTCGATCTATTGTGTCCCCTGCAGTGCTCAGTGGTTTCTCCCACCAGCCTCTGTGTTACTACAGGATAGAGTAATAACGTGGAATTCAGCAGGAGGAACCACTAAGTTTTAAGGGGGGTAGGAAGTTCAGGGGAAATATCACTGAGAAGACTATAGGTACCAATAAAAATCTGTCAGGTTCTAATCCTCCCCCACACTATCCAAAATTAAATGAAATTGGTTTGGCTGGAGTTACGGATTTGGGTAGGTTTATTTGAGGTTGAATAAATATAACCCAAACCTTGGCAGCTCTAACTGAAAATGTGGTGAAAAATGCATAAGTAGTGGTTGCATTTAATGAAAACCACATGTCGGAATGATCCGTAGATGCTGAGCTATAGGCAGTTTAAATTAAAGACACACTCAATTTTTTCTTCTTTCCTGTAAAAGTCAAGCTTGGTGCCACCCCTTCTTGATTCTAGCCTTCCTATTGGTCTGTGAGGCTGCCCATGTTTTTATAGGACCAGCAGAAACGTTCGGCAGGTAATTGGGGAAACACTCACTTTTTAGAGGAATGCTTGTGATTTGCCTACAGCTTTTTACAGTACCACCTGCTTCATTTGAATTGGCCAGGGTTTTCACAGGCTTATTTAAATGTCTAATGTAAAACCTAATAATGTTTTTGTTGCATGACATTTAAAGGGGTTGTAAACCTACGTGCTTTTTCACCTTAATACATCCTATCCATTAAGGTGAAAAAACACCTGGCAGTGACTGGCCTCCCAGCCCTCGCCCCCCCCCCCCCGTTTTATTTACCTGAGCCCTGGAACTTGACCCACGGGACGTGCTGTCTCTCTGCCCGGGGTTCTCGGCTCTTGATTGGATAGATTGATAGCAGCGCAGCCATTGGCTCCTTCTGTTGCCAATCAAATCCAATGTTGCAGGCAACAGGGCCGAGTCCTGCATTCGGCCTCTATGGATGCCGAATGCTGGACGCTGGAGCACGCCCGCAAGGCAACCCCCTCGGGGAAGCGCTTCTCCCAGGGGGGTTATCTGATGTGGGAAGGAGCCGTGAGAGCACCGGGGGACCCCAGAAGAGGATGTTCGGGGCTACTCTGTGCAAAACGAGCTGCACAGTGGAGGTGAGTATGATACGTTTGTTATTTTTTTTAAACGAACCCTTACAATCACTTTAACTGTCAACTTGTCCTTTTTTTTATTTTTTATTTTTTTATCCTGTCCCAGTAGTATAAAAGAAAAAAGATCTGAAAAGACAATAACATAAATGTTTTTGCTTCAGATTTGGGAAACGTGTTGGGTGAGCGCCCCATGAACCAATGAGAAGATTTGTACTTGCACTCATAAAAAGAATCAGTGCAAGAAATTCTAATTCATTAAAGGGTTACTAAACCCACAACAGTAAAATCTGTCTGTATATGCAGTAAAGCATGCTTGTTATACTCACTGTGCAACCTAAGGAGGTTAATCCTGCGCATGTGTGTATTGTGCATTGATCCTGTCTTCTCTGGTCCCCCCCTTCTACTGTCCCCAATTCATCTCTTGATAGAATAGAGACTAGCGGAAAAACTGCACATGCTTAGTTTGGTGTCTATTGCTAGAGAGTTTATTTTTTTCTTGGGAGAGTGCATGTGATCAGCACTGGGCCAATCAGTACTGTCCAGACAGAGGGTCAGGGATCCTGCAGCATAATAGGACAGTTAGAGCAGAATGCAAACACCTCCTACAAACTTGTGCTTGACTGGACACTGATAGAAGTCACAAGACTACTCCAACTGCTGATGAAAAAAGGTATTTAGCAGTTTATATTTACTAAAACTATTGCATTTCCATCTTCTGTGTATCATGAGAGACCAGATATAGTGATTGCAGGGTCCTGAGTTTAGTAACACTTTAATATTCGTCTTCCTGTGTATCATTGCACTAGTTTAATTCTATTTTTTTCTATATCAGTGCAACCAGCATGGTGACAGCTCCTACACAACCGATGGTGACCTATCCTAAACTATGAAATGTATTTTCAGATTCTGGGATCTGGAGCGAGATGACAATTATGTCTTATTTCTGGATGAACAGTTGGGATTTGAAGTTGAGGAGACAATTAACTGTATATCTTATTGTGATGCTAAAGGTAACCCATCTCTCAGCTAGCTGCTGTCATATTAATTATCTCTGTATATTGTGCCCTGGTATATTTATGAGGTTCTGTTACTATTAGGCTGGGTGCACATCATTGTGAATTGGATGCAGGTTCCCCGCATTCTATTTGCAATAGCAGGTGATTTTGACCGGTTCTCTAGGGCGACGGTTCGCAGCGGGTCCGGTACGATTTGCACAAAACGTGCGTCTTTCGTTCAGTTTCAGGTTCAAATTCAGCCCAAAATTCAGGCTGAAATCGGACCTGAAATGGTGAACCAGGACACTCCGGACCCTTGCTGTGAGCTGTGCTTTTTTTTTTTCTTATTCTCTTTCTTTCGGTGTTCCAGCCCCAATTCAGCAGCTACAAACACTGTAGCTGCTGACTTTTAATAAGGACACTTACCTGTCCAGTGAGCCCACGATGTCGGCCCCCGAGGCCGATCCGTCCATCGGATCAGCTGCCAGCGCCGCCATCTTAACAAAGGGAAACAGGCAGTGGAGCCTTGCGGCTTCACTGCCCATTTCCTACTGCGCATGCATGAGTCACGCGGCGCTTTGTGAAGGGCCCTGTTGTTTTCTGGGACACACACATGTCCCAGAAGACAATGGGGAAGCTCACTGAAGAGGAGGACGCGCCGCGGAATAGGAAGAGGCAGATTAGGAAGACTGCGTAGCAACAGGGGTTTCTGGTAAGTAAAAAATGTTTTTTTATTTTTTTCAAATGTTTTTATTTTTGTTTTTTTGAGAATGTTAATGTAATTTTTTTATTTTAGGGTGGACCTCTGCTTTAAAAACACCTAATCTTAATAATTAAATATGGGTCATACTGTGCTTAAGCCCACCACTGAGTCAAAGTACCCCATTTTCAGTGGGTCCTACACTATTCATAGAAAGAATGATAAATCCCACTTCTCTTAACCATGGGAGATACTTACTCCTTACATGGGAGAAGTGTGCTAGCTGCTGATTCCACTTCTTAAACTCCACTATAAAGGGACTCCTCCTATACCTTCTTACTGGTGGACCCTGACAATAAAGTAATGGTGTAGGAGAGTGGGTTGCTCCACCCCAGGAAGTCTGGTCAGGAATCAATATGTAACAAACAAACAAAGGGTTGGGGTGGCACACCCTAAACATGCATTTTGAAAGCTGGTGCTGCTATAAAGACCAATATACAAATAGAATCACAAGTGAAAAGTTACTTTAAAATTTAATGCCCCGTACACACGATCAGAAATTCGGCCAACAAAAGACAGATGAGAGCTTTTGGTCGGAAAATGCGACCGTGTATATGCTCCAAAGGACTTTTGCTGGCGGAATTCCTGCCAGCAACAGATTGAGAGCAGGTTCTCTATTTTTCGGTCAGAAAAAGTTCCGATCGGAAATTCCGATCGCCTGTAGCAATTCCAACGTGCAAAATTCCTACAGATCCTCGGAAAAAATTTGACGCATGCTTGGAAGCATTGAACTTCATTTTCTCGGCTCATCGTAGTGTTGTACGTCACCACGTTCTGGACGATCGAAAGGTCAGAACTTTTGTGTGACCGTGTGTATGCAAGCCAAGCTTGAGCGGAATTACGTCGGAAAAACCATCCAAGATTTTTCGGACGGAAATTCCGCTCGTGTGTACGGGGCATTACAGGGCTATTTAAAAACACTGGAGCTTATGCTAAATATGGGGATTTGAATAAGAAAAAAGTGAGCGCTGTGTAGTTATTTAGCAGCTAGTAAATAAAGGTGAACATACGAAATACTAAATCCCCATATTTTTTTATTAAAATCAGGTGTTTTTAAGTAGCCAGGTAACATATGGAAGTAACTTTTTTCGAACTAACACAGGTGGTCAGACACTATATAGCTGGCTTCTGTGTTCTTCACTTATAGCAGCCCCTTTCCTAAAAGCCAAGCAGGCCTACCAGTACCGGCTATAGGGCCTGGCTACCACACCAGGGCATGCATGAACTAAGCATAGCAAACAGGTACTTGCAGTTGGCAGACAGGCAAAGTGGTTCAATGACAGTCCAGTAAAAGGCAGGCAGAGTTCAGAGAATAGTCCATATCTGATCCAAGGTCATACACAGGGAAATCCAAACTAGCAGAACAGAGCAGACAAACAGGCATCTTGATTAGGTATTTACACACGCTATCACCATTATGAGACTGAAGGTTTGGCTGGCCTATAACCGGTTTGGTCACCCAGAGACTGACCACATTAATCTCATTGCTGGTGGACAGGGAGAATGCCACAGCCAAAACCAGGATGCTGGAATGAGGAGCAGGAGCACTAGACACTCCTGACATTTTCCTGATCTGTTGACAACAGTTTCACCAGGCACAAACCACACACTACTGAAGAAAAGTTTTTTATATCTGATTGTGTTTTCGTTCAAGAGTTGTTCCCGCGTTTTGTCTGGTAAAACATTGGCAGCATGCTTCTCACTGTGCATGCACGAGCCGCCCTGCACTGTGTGAATGGTGAAGTGCCCCCCCCCCCGGCCTGCAACCTTTTGGGACACGTCACAGGTTCCAGGAGGCTGCGGGACCATTCACACAGTGCAGTGTGGCTCGCGCATGCACAGTGGGAAGCTAGTTTTGAAGCCACAAAACATCTTTATAACATTACAGAAAACGTGGTGATAGAGACCGACAACCATCTACTAAAAACTGCTTTTAAAAGTGTTTATCTCTGTGATGCACTCTAGCTTTCACAGGAATATAAATTGGGACATTTCTTGCCCTTTTCTGCACTTAAAGCGGTAGTAAACCCGCTGACATATTTTTTAATTTTTATACACCTGTAAGGAAAAAGGCATAATGAGCTCGTATGCACCGCATACTAGCTCATTATGAAATACTTACCTTAGAACGAGGCGTCGGTAACTCACCTGGTCCACGCCGAGGTCGCTGACATGTTGCCTCGGCGTGTCTTCCGGGTATCGCGGCTCCAGCGCTGTGAGTGGCTGGAGCGCGATGTCGTCACTCCCGCGCATGCGCACGGGAGACTTCATCCCGGCAGGGTTCGGATTCTGCCGGCCTTTCGGCCGAGAATCCCCCCGTGCGCATGCGCCGCTGCAGTCAGCGGCGCATTGCACGGGGAATATCTCCTAAACCGTACAGGTTTAGGAGATATTTTTTTTACCTGCAGGTAAGCCTCATTATAGGCTTACCTGTAGGTGAAAGTGCAAAAATCGACTTTACTTCCACTTTAACAGTGACATGGGTGGTTTGCTGCACTGAATTTCTATTTCCTAGAGAATTGTCCAACTATCTCCCAGTTTGTAAAATTTTAACAGTTCATAGGAAAATGTTGTTTGTAATATCTCTAAAAAGCAGTAAGTAGATAGAAATGTCTACAATAGATGGGTGGGGTGAGAGTGTTTGGACAAACCTGTAGTTTCAATTTGAATATTTTGATATGTAATAGTAGAGCCCCTGAATCTGATTCTTTTGTAAGCTCCCTCGTTCTGATGTTTTCTAAATTTAGTCTTTTGTACACCTCAGCTATGTTAGCAGCTGGAACCAGTAAAGGCAAGGTTGCCATGTGGAGCAAAGTAACTGGTGGGCCAAAATCCTTAAAGACTGATGGAAAATATAGCTGGAGACTGAGGACCCCAACAGAACTAGAGGGCAATATTACTCAAGTACAGGTAAGATTATGAATGGAAGATTGATATTAATGTTTGTCCATCCAAAATGTTTGTTTTTTTTGGATAGCATGCGGAACCCTGTTCCTTTTTTACAGATATCCAAAATCACATTAGAGAGATTTACTCTCACTTCCTGTCCTTCCTGCTAATGTTTTCTTATCAGGCAGGAAGCCCAACAGCAACACAGTGTGGCGTGCATTTGTATTCAGCCCCCTTTTCTCTCTTGTGTCATTTAATCTCAGTATAAATACAACTGTTCTGTGAAGCCCTCAGAGGTTTGTTAGAGAACTTTATTAACAAACAGCATCATGAAGGCAAAGGAACTCACCAGACAGGTCAGGGATAAAGTTTGTGGAGAAGTTGAAAGCAGGGTTGGGGGTGTGTGGCCTGGACATGGCGGAATAGAGAAGTAAAGAGCCCAAACTCCTGCTTACTTTCCACCAAACCCACATTTTTCTGGCAGAATATTCTCCCAGAATGAACTCTGCCAAACGGAGGAAGGTAAAGAATCTCCAGAGATCCTCTCATTGGTTGGAGAGCCAACACTTCTTCCCGGGACAGCGATCATCTAGCTCCCGGGCCCGCAAGGTGGATCCACGTGGCAAGGCATCAGAGGCCTCCCAGATGGTGGGACCGGCCTCATCAACCTCGGACACATTTTCAGAAGGAAAGCTGATATTAGGCGGGGATCTCAATATTCCTCTGGACCCGAATGTTGACACATCCACTGGCACTTCCATCGTTCTCTCCGGAACTTGCAGACGTATACTTTACTTTTCTCTATCCCACACCATTCCTATTCTTGAATAGATCTCTTTCTGACCCCCCATCATCACCTTTCGGACACAAAGGTAACAATAGGCAATATTACCTGGTTGGACCACTCACCAATTACACTGCAGTATAAACGTACAGATCTCTCTCCCTTCAGAGAGTGGCATTGGCACTTAAACTGAAGTTTATTACAAGACCCTGACGTTTTATTGGACGTGACAAGAGAACTCACTACTCCATTTTAATGACACTCCAGGGAGTGACCCTGGGACCGTCTGGAAAGCGAACAAAATGGTCACCCGGGGGGTGCTGATCAAAAGCGGTGCCCGTATCAAGCGGGCTCGAGAAGCTAAACTCACACAGCTACCTGCAGACATACAGACACTAGGACTACACCACAAGCAGAGTTCAGACGCCTCTATAGAGCTCGACCTCACTCACCTGTGCCGTCAAATGTCAGAATAACTTTGCTATCGAGCTAAGGCAGCGATGCAAACCTGCAGGAGAATTCAGTACTAATACGGTGACAAGTGTGGTAAACAACTAGCAAGGGCCCTTTGTGATCAGCGGATGGCGTCCTATATTCCCCAGGTGGTGGGTCTGACAGAACAGAAGGTCACACTTTCAAAACTTATTGCTCAATCCTTTGGGGATTATTACTCTTCTTTATATAATCTCCCAGATACTTCCCGGCCACAGGCGCAAATGAACGACTACTTTTCCTTGGCCCGCCTTCCTCGGCTGTCGTCCCCGCAGTGGTGGGATCTGGAGGTTCCTATAACCCTTGAGGAGGTAC
Organism: Lithobates sylvaticus; assembly: GCA_028564925.1. Lineage (NCBI taxonomy): Eukaryota > Metazoa > Chordata > Amphibia > Anura > Ranidae > Lithobates > Lithobates sylvaticus. The sequence goes on along the minus strand of CM053031.1, from coordinate 241,693,478 downwards.
AGGTGGCGGTAGGCTCCGTCAAGCCCAGAAAATCACCGGGCAAGGATGGCCTTACCGTCCAATGTTATAAGACCCTGTTATTCCTCCTTGGGCCTCCTTGGGTCAAGACAATCTATGCCTTAGGACAATCTTCATCTTTCCCTCCTGCAACCTTACTGGCTCACATTTCAGTCATCCACATGGAGGGAAAAGACTCCTCCTTGTGTAGTAGCTATAGACCTATCTCACTACTTAATGTAGATCTGAAACTTCACTAAGGTTGTAGCCACACGCCTTGAACTATATCTCTCCCAACTGATCCATCTGGACCAATTGGGATTCATTCCCACCCGTGAGGCACGGGACAACACCACAAAAGTTCTAAATTTAATACACCTAGCCAACCACAATAAAGTCCCCTGTGTCTTCCTAAACACCTACGCAGAGAAGGCATTTGATAGGGTGAACTGGAGCTTCATATTCGCAACCCTTCAATGCTTTGGCATGGGAGACAGGATGATATCGTGGATTGCAGGGGCCTATATTGCCCCGATAGCCTCATAGTTTCATAGTTAGTAAGGTTGAATAAAGACATCAGTCCATCCAGTTCAACCTGAGTGAGTGTCTACAATTGTCCCTATCCAAGGTCCCCATTCATATACTAGGGCCAATTTTTTTTGGACAGAAGCCAATTAACCTACCTGCATGTCTTTGGATAGTGGGAGGAAACCGGAGTACCCGGAGGAAACCCATGCAGGCACAGGGAGAACATGCAAACTCCAGGCAGGTAGTGTTGTGGTTGGGATTCGAACCAGCGACCCTTCTTACTGCTAGGTGAGAGTGCTAACCACTACACAACTGTGCAGCAATAGTCAAGGTCAATGGCGTGCTCTCACAGCCGGTTTAAAATTTTGAACGGAAACCGACAGGGATGTCCCCTCTCGCTGTTGCTGTTTGCTCTCACCCTGAAACCGTTCTTGAGTAGGGTCAGCATTGCATACTAGTACATTATGTTACACTTGCCTTCTAACTAGGCCCCCGTCACCCCCGCTGCAGGCCAGAACCATCCTCGCCCACCTTCCTTTTTGGGTCCACGGACTCCAGCTGTGTGACTGGCCAGAGTCGCATGCACAGGAGCCGCTGGTCATGGCACAGGCTTTCTGAAGAAACGGCACGGGGGGCTTTTCCTTCAGAGCGCATGAGCTGATTACGTAATCGGCTGCATATACAGTAAATATCTCCTAAACGTGCACGGTTTAGGAGATATTTACTGTATATGCAGCCGATTACGTAATATCTCCTAAACCGTGCACGTTTAGGAGATCTTTACAGTACCTATAGGTAAAATATATGCATGGGACTTTACGTCCTCTTTAACCACTTCAGCCCCGGAAGGTTTTACCCACTTCCTGACCAGGCAATTTTTTGCGATACGGTGCAGCGTTGCTTTAAGTGACAATTGCGCAATCGTGCGACGCTATGCCAAAATAAAATTGATGTTTTTTCCCCCACAAATAGAGCTTTCTTTTGGTGTTATTTGATCACCTCCTGCAGTTTTCATTTTGTGCGCTATAAACCAAAAACTTACGAACGCCGACTTACGAACCACTCCTACTTACGAACAGGACGCTGCGCGGACCATCTGCCATTTTGGGCATGCGTGGCCAGACGGAGCCTCGAAAAATGACGGAAATGTCCGTAATTTCCCGCGCGTGCGCAGAACGCCATTCGACGGAACATCGGAAATGTCCGTAATTATCTCTCTGCGCATGCGCGGCCAGACGGAGCCTCGGAAAATGTCGGAAATGTCTGTAATTTCCCACGCGTGTGCAGAACGGCATTCGACGGAACATTGGAAATGTCCGTAATTGTCGTTCTGCGCATGCGCGGCCAACTTACAAACATTTCTGAATTACAAACAGGAGGAAAGTCCCTAACGGGTTCGTAGCTTAGGTCAATATGTATTCTGCTACATATTTTTGGTTAAAAAAAATCCCAATAAGCATTTATTGATTGATTGGTTTGCGCAAAAGTTATCATGTCTACAAACTATGGGTTAGATTTATGGTATTTTTTTTTCTTTTTTACTAGTAATGGCGGCAATTGGTGATTTTTAGCAGGACTGCGGCGTGGTGGACAAATCTGACTTTAAGTGACACTTTTTGGGGACCAGTGACACCAATACAGTGATCAGTGCTAAAAAAATGCATTGATCCCTGTATATATGACACTGGCAGGGAAGAGGTTAACACTAGGGGGTGATCAAGGGGTTAAGTGTGTCCTACACTGGAGGAAAACAGAGATCGCGTTTCAGCTTAGCTGAAACAGAAGATCTCTCTTTTCCTCACTGACAGATCAGCGGTGTGCCTTGTTTAGCTAGACAGACCGCTGCTCCGTGTCTCCTGTAAATGATCGGCGGGTCGTGGTGGCCATCGCGTTCGCCAGACCCGCTGATCGGCTCCCGCTGTGTCCAATCACAGCGGGAGCGGCGCGCGCATGCACAATATCACGTACAGGCACGTGATTTTGCGCAGCCGAGCCGCCCTGCCGCAGCATATGTACGGTGTACGGTGTGCAGTCTGCTGGCTGACATCAGAGGGGAATCTCAGTTCCTCCTGCTGCTCTCTTTAGATCAGGAAAGGAGAGCAGAGGGGGATCACGTGGCCACAGAGCCGCGATGTGAGAAAAGGTATTTAGGATTATAATTTTATATAAAAACACACACACACACAGTACTTTAGATCTTTATAATATAGAGAGGATACAAATAATGGGGGTTTGTGACTTAACAACCACTTTAAGATTACTGATAGACGTTCATTTATCATAATCCAAGAAAGTTTGAGCTTGAGCTGTTCACAAGGTATGATAGCTGACTTTCAATATTTTGCAATAGTCATTTTTGCAGATACAAATATGAAGGTGATAAGTCGTCTGATTTTTCTAGGCTTCCTCCACCTTGCATCCCAGCAAAGCGTGCTTTGGAGACTTGGTCAAATTGACTTGGGTGAGGGTATAACTAAAATTCTAAACTCTGATCCAGAATATCTCTGAGTTTCCAGCACTGCCTACCTGCATTAGCATTTTCAAGGAATTCTTACTCTCCTTTTTGCTTTTTTCACTTATTTGGAGAAAGAGGCGTGAGACTGCTAGTGGGAACGTGAGGCAATGCTGGGAGATCCAGTAAAGGAACTGTGCTTCTGGAGAACCCATTAGGTGAAGCAAGCTGCCAAAATCTGCCCAGCTTTAAAATGTCATTTGTGTTGGACTTATGCCGCGTACACACGGACGTAATTCTCGTTGGAAACAGCTCTGATGGTTTTCCCGTCTGAATTCCGACGGAATTTCACTCAAACTGTCTTGCCTGCACACGGTCAAACCAAATTCCGACGGTCAATAACACTGCAACATACAACACATTCGACGGCACTATAGAAGGGAAGTTTAATGCTTCCGAGCATGCGTCAAATTGTTTCCGAGCATGTGTCGGAATTTTGCGTGTCGGAATTGCATACACACGATCGGAAAATCCGATAGAAAGGTTTTCCGTCGGAAAAATTAAGAACAGGTTCTCAATCCAAAGTCCGTCGGAAGTTCAGACAGAAAAAGACCGATGGGCATACACACGGTCGGAAAATCCGATGAAAAGCTCCCATCGGACTGTTTCCATCGGAAATTCCGATCGTGTGTACGCGGCATTAGAGGGACTTTCCAGACAATGGCTAAATGTACATTTAAGATCATTAGAGGTAAACTGTTTTACTCACTGCCCAACTTAAAATTTTTGCTCAGCCACTCGCGTGATTCAGGCACTTCTAACAACATAGAAAGACTGGAGACACTGCTATTTCCTAGCTCAGTATTGCGGCATTCTGCTCTTCCTACCTTCTCATTGGACTATAAATTAGCATTACCACACTGCTGATCTATTGTTGTGCGAGCAGGTATGTGACACAGAAACATCCAAAACAAAAAAATTTAAAATATATGATAATAAACACACCCTAAAGAGTAAAACTTAATGTAGTTTTACTCTTTAGGGTGTGTTTATTATCATATATTTTTTATTTTCTTTGTTTTGAATGTACTGTTGTTATTGATTACACCCCACGACAATTAATCGGTGAGTGCTACTCATTTAATAGAGGCGGAATCCCCATATATTCACGTTTTTCTTCACGTGACACAGAAAGTTGCAAAGCATAAAATCCATTTCTGGTCAAAATTAGAACAGCCCCCATTTCTCCCACCCATCCCGCTCTCTACCATTCACAAAAATAAAAATTAAGCCCTTAGTGACTTACCTCAATCCACCGTCACATGACCATGCATGATGCCTTTTCTGCAACTGAAGACCAGTGCTCTATAGATCCAATGCTGCAGTCTGTGCCTGCCACCAACTTGTCTTGTTGCCACTCCTCATCATGTAATCATCACGCTGCCACTTGTGTTGTGGGGGGGGGGGGGTTTAGATGGTTCCATTGGTAGGGAAGTAGTGCAGTCATATGTATTTTGACTTTATTTATTGTAGCTTCTTGCCTAATGTTCCACTTGAACCTTACATAAATAACACAATTTGTACTAGAAACTACCATTGCTCAGCCTATTTCTATAGCCTGGTCATCTTTCTGATGTCTAATGTCTTTACTCTGTCTTGGCACAGTGGGGATCATCCAAAAATCTCTTGTCTGTGAACAATCTCAGCTGTGTCCTGGTCCTCAGTGAACATGTCATGTCTTCTCATTTCCACCAACAAGTTGCAGCCATCCAAGTGGCGCCTTCTCAGCTCAGTATAACTTTCTTCGGTACGGGGGCCACACACAGCCTAAAGACTGATATGTACATCATAGGGGTCTTCGTCACAAAAGTAAGCAAATCATTTAATGATCAAATCTATAATCTTCATTTGTTGTGATTTGGAATTTGAATTGTTCCCTTGCCTGTATTTATAACCCTAATATGAATAATTATTATTATTATTATACAGGATTTATATAGCGCCAACAGTTTGCGCAGCACTTAACAAAATAAAGGCAGACATTACAATTACATTACAATTTGCTACCAATGGAATCAGAGGGCCTTGCTCGTTAGAGCTTACAATCTAAAAAGGAAGGGTCAATTGATACAAGAGGTAATAGCTGTGGGGGATGAGCTGATGGAGGAAGTAAAGCAGTGTTAGTTAGAAGTAGGATAGGCTTGTTTAAAGAGAAGGGTTTTCAGGGATCGTCTAAAGATGGATAGATTAGGGGACAGTCAGACAGATTGGGGTAGAGAGTTCCAAAGGATGGAAGAAGCTCTGGAGAAATCCTGGAGGCGAGCATGGGAGGAGGTAACAAGGGAGCTAGAGAGCAGGAGGTCTTGGGAGGACCGAAGAGAGCGGCTTGGTTGACATTTTGGGATTAGGTTAGTGATGTAGCTTGGGGCAGAGTTATGGATGGCTTTGTAAATTATTGTTAGTACTTTGAATTTTATTCATTGGGTGAGTGGAAGCCAGTGGAATAATGATATCTTTGTAGTTTCCTTTATCTTTGTGCTTTTCTTCTTTTCTTTTTTTTTTTTTACCAGTTATGCCCTGTACACACGATCGGACATTCCGACAACAAAATCCCATGTTTTTTTTCCAACAGATGTTGGCTCAAACTTGTCTTGCATACACACGGTCACACAAAGTTGGTCGGAAATTCCAAACGTCAAGAACGTGGTGATGTACAACACGCACGACGAGCCAGTAGCCAGTGCTGTGCTGCCAGTGCTGTTCTTCTGCTTGATTCCGAGCATGCATGGCACTTTGTGCGTTGGAATTTGTGCGAACGGATTTTGTTGATGGAAAATTTGAGAACCAAATCTCAAATTTTGTGCGATGGAAATTCCGATGGAAACTGTCCGATGGAGCCTACGATGGAATTTTCGACAACAACAAGCTCCGATCGCACATTTTCCGTCAGAAAAAGTCTGACCGTGTGTACAGGGCATAAGAGTTTTTATTAAAGCTTGCTGCTTGCATAGCAAATTCTCAGTGACAGCTCTCATATTTTTTATAGTCATTGGTCCACTTTAATGTTTTTGTAGCAAAGTCTTAATTAATCTATGTGATTTATTTCAGGACTGTATTGCAGTGTGGAATGGAAAGCAGGTGACGGTCTATGAACTCAATGGACCAACACTGAGGAACACAGGTGTGTAGGTCAACAGACAGTGACAAGTTAATTTTAGTCATGTAGATTACATGATTTAAGAAAAGACTTCTGTGTCACCTCTGAGATGAATGAATCCATTTCCTGCCTTTTGCTGCTTTTGCTGTTGCCATCTGCTCATCTCCTGGTTACATTGTAACATAGTTTAGCAGAAGCCTATGTTGTTCTATAAATCATAACTATACAGGATTTGGCATAAAAAATATCTATATGTCTGACATTCCTGGAGAACAAAACAGAAGATAAATGAGTAAACTCTGCTCCAACAAAGCTGTGTAACAATTCTACAAAGAACCCCCCCCCATAGAACTAAAGATTTGTGTATGACAAACGTATCAAGTCCCAAATCTGGTTATTATGGGTTGCACAATGGGGGCTTGCTATGGGGGCACTCAGCAGGGGGTGGAGCGAGGAGCACTGGCTGGGGACCTGAGAAGAAGAGGATCGGGGCTGCTCTGTGCAAAACCATTAAGCAGGTAAGTATAACATAGTTGCTAGTTTTACAAAAATAAAGCTTAAACTTTTAGGCTCCATTCACACCTGAGCGTAGCAACTTACTGGTGTTTTTTGGGGGCGTTATTTTAAGCATTTTTGCAGCTTTTTACAAGCGTTTTAGAAGTGTATTACGAGTGTTTTACAGCTTCGGGCATTTTTGTTTAGCCAGTAAAAATCACTAGGGGGAGGAGAGGGAGAGGAAATTAGGGGTGGAGAGCTGCTGTTTGAGCAGAAAACGAGCGTCAAAACGTTCGTAAGATGCTCAAGTCAGGGGTTTGGTTTGAAGTCTATGAGGCCAAAAATGCATGTAATCTGCCAAAAAGAAGCTCATGTAATTTTTTGAGCGACAGGCATTTTGCTTCAGGCAACGTAATGCTCAGATGCGAACACGGGGCCATTAAAATTAATGGTATTTGTCTTGTTGAGCGTTTTAGAGCTACAAGCTGAATATCGCTCAGGTGTAAACAGGGCCTTACAGTTTATTTGCTAAAAAGCTGGAAACAGAATCTCATACAAATCTAGAAACGAATGGGAGTTCAGTGCTAAATATGATTACTCTAGTTTGGCCGTGTTCACACTTGCGCCTTGAAAGACCTGCTGCCTAAAAAGGAAAGCTTTGGTACATTTGTAAGTTGTCCTAATGGAGACTTATCACTGCACCCTACAGAATGCAAATCCAAGCGTTTAAAGCGGTAGTAAACTGCTGAAAAAAACAACAAAAAAACAAAAAAACATGCAAGACAAAGGCATAATGTGCTAGTGTGCATCACATACTAGCACATTATGAAATACTTACCTTAGAACGAAGTCCCCGCCCCGCCGTATCTTCCGGGTTCGCAGGATCCGGCCCTGTGAGTGGCCCCACATGCAAGCGGGAGCTCTCCATTCCGGCAAGAAGTTCTGAAGTTCTGGCACGCCACGCTTCCGTCATGCACGCTTCCTAAAAAAATAAAAAGCTGCATGTTTTACCACTGAGTTGACTTTATCGCCATAGTAAAAAATAGGTTATACAATGCTGGGCTGTAAAAGGGAAAGTATTATACTTACCTCTCTGGTGTTACATCTTTGCTTCAGGTACTACTTAGACCCATTTCACACTGTACCGCCACCGGCGTTAGCGACTATTTTTACCGCCGCGTTACCGTCATTTTAGCGGTGCTATTCGGCCGCTAGCGGGGTGGTTTTAACCCCCCGCTAGTGGCCGAAAAGGGGTTAAATCCGCCCGCAAAATGCTGCCGGAGCGGCGTTTTGCCGGTGGTATTGCATCACTGCCCCATTGATTTCTGTGGGGAGGAGCGATGAGTTCACCACTCCTTCACCACTCCAAAAAAGCTGCTGGCAGGACTTTTTCTGTTGCCCTGCCAGCGCACCGCTCCAGTTCACACTGGAGTGAATTGAGCAGCTGTTTTAGAGCGGTTTGCAGGCCCTATTTTTAACGCTATAGCGCCTGCCAAACGCTCCAGTGTGAAAGGGGTCTTACTGCTGCTTGACATTTCTGGCCTTGTCAGATGGTGCGTTTTCTGAGTATATTTTGTAATGTGATTGTTGTCTCGAATTTAGGCTCCTTTGCTAGTGACTCTCCTGTACTGGCAATACATGAAGAAAACATCTACACTGTGGAGCCAAATAGAGTCCAAATTCGCACATTACAGGTCAGTCTACAGACTACTTATTACATTTCTATCGTGCATAGTTATATCATTTGTGTACCTTTTTAAGCCCAATTGAAGTTTCACACCTTTTTACTCTTTATATAGATACCCTTATAATTTGTGACTTCCTATTACTAGGAAATACCTTAAAATAAATTTTTCTTTTAATGAAAATGCTGCTCCCAGCTTTCGCATTGCAGTGCCCTGTGCTAGCAGAGCTTACTATCAGCCACACCCCCATCACTTCCTCAACCAAACTTGTATTTCACAGAAGGCTGAGGGATTATGTCTGATTAGCATTGTGTCAGAATCTGTTGGTAATGATAATGTCTAGCTCACTGCATATCCCCCCTTCTGTGACTTAATTTGCCCTTTAAAGGCCAACATCAGCCAAAACTGATATTGCTGGCAGGATGGATCACAATTTGGGTTCCATTCCATATTTCTTGAAGTCTCCAATTTCTGCCCAATTGCTGCGGTCATGACAAGCCAGGTGACAAGCTCACCAATCTGATTTTCCTAAAAACATTGTTTTTATTTTGATATAGTGGAGAGGGATGTGAACAACTGTCAAGTTTTTATTGCTGTCTGTGCCTCCATTAGAGAGATTCACCCTCTCTATTTTTCCTGTTTGCCATTATCAACGATAGTGAAACTATAACATCCCAAATCTTGGGATGTCCCCAGAACAATAATGATGGGGATATCTTCCAATTAGGACACTAGTTCTGGTGACCCTGGTGTAAACCAAGGATTCCTTTAACTTAGAGGGATTTTTTTTTACTTCCTGTTCTGGCTATTAAACAGGAAGAGAAGCGAAATCTCCCCAATGGGACACAAATGGCAAAAATAAAAAACTTTACAAGAGTTATAACCTTCCCTTAGGCCTCATTCCCACGAGGCGGATCCGCTTCCATGGAGTCCGCCTCTGTCCGCCAGCTCAGCGGGAGATCTCTCCGTTGATCTCCACTGAGCTGGCGGATGACAGGTCCCTCTCTGCTCACTGAGCGGGGAGGGGCTTGTCGAGCACGGCTGGTTTCTACAGAGAGATCGGATGAAAACAGACAGCATGTCCGTTTTCATCCGATCTCACCCGATCCGATCCGCCATCGACGGATCCGGACGTAGGGCCACCTGTCTGCGTTTGGCGGATCGGACCGGGTCGGCTGTCAGCGGACATGTCACCGCTGACATCCGTCACTCCATAGACTAACATGGAGCGCCCGTTCAGGTCCGCCATCAAAACTGACAGGTGGATCTGAAAGGGGCCTTACTCTATCAAAAATAAAAAAAGTTTGTTTCGTCTTTAGCTCTACTTTACTGTAAAATGATTGGGGAGTCAAGCTTTCAGAGAGAACGCCTATTGATGGTCTTATGGGAATGAGAAGAAAAATCACTTGCTGATCGGAATAGTTGGCATTAGAGCTAGAAGAAGCTAGCAGGTAGCTCACTGCTTCCCCCAACCTCCTCCCCGCAATATTGACATGGAATTGGACTATAATACATGCATGGCATTAGATTTGAAACATGCTTGAGCACATTTAAAGTTTATTCAATTAATAACAATATAATAAAAGTGTTTTGGTCTGTTAAATATACCATTGGAAGAATTTAGGTTGTATGTGTTCAGAAACGCACAGTTGAATTAGTTGTTGATCCTGCTAGAAATCCAGTGAGTTCCTCTGCTGCACAGCAATCCCAAGCAGTGTTATCAGCCCTACCCAGTTCTACCCTTAAACTATTTAGTTTTTGATATTATATTTTTAGTATTTAGATATGTGATTAACCTGCCTTTTATGTTCCAGGGCACTGTCAAGCAATTACTCCAATTCTCTGCGTCAGAGGGGAGCCCATGGTTACTGGACATATGTGGAGGCTTCCTGGTGGTAGCCACAAATTCTGCACATTTTAAGCTCTTTGACCTCTCCAGAAGGTAATTTCTGTAGAACTGTTCTTGGTCTTCCCTAGAATGCTCTGGAAAGTCATACATTGACAGTAAGCTGGCCAAAGACATGGCGATGTGTGGATTGTGTGTTCAAGATCCATCTGCTGAATGTTCTTTTTCTTGGCAGACTGGTGTATGAACGTGCATGTTCATAATGCATTGAGCAGACAGCTTCACCACAAGCCTTAGATCAGGGGATCTGTAGGAATGAGGAAAAGGCTGGAAACTGCTGCTTGACTTCTGCTTTTCTGAATGAAAGTTGAATTCCAGGCAAACATAAAAACACCATTAAAGTACATATATAGAGCTGTTTTATTTGCCAAACAATGGGGTTGATTTACTAAAGGCCAACACATTGCAGTTGATTTACTAAAGGCAAATAGGCTGTGCACTTTGCAAAGTGCAGTTGCACTCTGCAAGAGCAGTTGCTCCAGAGCTTAGTAAATGAGGTAAGGCTTTACTTTGCAAAGCGTACCCAATCACGTGCAACGAAAATAAAAATATATATATTTTTTTGCAGAAGCTCTGAAGACTTCCATCATTCAATCATGTGCAAGCAAAAATGTTTATTTTCCTTGCATGTGATTGGGTATTTTTTGAAAAGTGAAACTTTACCACATTTACTAAGCTCTGAAGCAGTTGCACTTTGCAAAGTACACAGTCTATTTGCCTTTAGTAAAACAACTCCATTGTGCACTCATTTTCCCCAGAGCTTTATGTGGTAAATCTCTATTTATTTCCATAATTCAATCGTGCAAGCAAAAATGCTGTTTTTTTTTTTTTCTTCACCTGATTGGGTATTCTTTACAAAGTGAAACTTCACTACATTTACCAAGCTCTAGGGAAAATGAGTGCAAATGCACTTGCAAGCTGCACAGTCTATTTGTCTTTAGTAAATCCACCCCAATGTGTAGTTCTGTCTATCTAGGTGTGATATTTGCAGCGCAGCCAGGTTGGTGATCTAATGACCTGAATTTTCTCTACTACAGTAGGAGAGATAAATTACCTTCCTGCTTCCAACCTGTGATTGGACAAAGAAGGCTGATAAAGTCTTCTCTCTGCTGTGAACCTGTTCCTTGTCAGCAAATGTAATTCCAAAACATTTGATTGGCCCCAAGTCCCTCCTACTTCCATGCAAAGTGTTGCCATACAGGGGATTAAAAGAGGCTGAAATTTAAGAAGGAAAGGCTATCTACTAAATAAGCTGCCTTTACTAATGCCGTGCACTATTTATAATAAAGAGCATTGTCAAGTGAGCGCCAATGCTCTAAGCATTGTTAAATTGTCTCCCACCAGCCGCTGCAGCCGCCTAGGACTCGAAGCTGTCCAATTATGTAACCTTTAGGAAACAGAATAAAAAATAATATGCAAACGCATTTCAAAAAAGTTATAAAATTGATTTGCATTTTAATGAGAGAAATAATTATTTGATCCCCTATCAATCATCAAGATTTTTGGCTCCCTGGTGTCTTCTATACAGGTAACAAGTTGAGATTGGGAGCACTCTTTTAAAGGGAGTGCTCCTAATCTCAGCTTGTTACTTGTATAAAAGACACCTATCCACAGAAGCAATCAATCAGATTGCAATCTCTCCACCATGGAGACAAGGCTGGAATGGGCTAAAAGACCATCACCAAGCAGCTTGGTGAGAGGGTGACAACAATTGGTGCGATTATTCGCAAACGGAAGAAACACAAAATAACATTCAATCTCCCTCAGCCTTGGTCTCCATGCAAGATCTCACCTTGTGGAGTTTCAATGATCATGAGAACGGTGAGGATTCAGTCCAGAACTTCACTGGAGAATCTTGTCAATGATCTCAAGGTAGCTGGGACCATAGTCACCAAGAAAACAGTTGGAAACACACTACACCGTGAAGGACTAAAATCCTGCAGAGCCAGCAAGGTCCCCCTGCTCAAGAAAGCTCATGTACAGACCCGTCTGAAGTTTGCTAATGAACATCTGAATGATTCAGAGGAGAACTGGGTGAAAGTGTTGTGGTCAGATGAGACCAAATCGAGCTCTTCAGCAGCAACTCAACTTGCTGTGTTTGGAGGAGGAGGAATGCTTCTTATGATCCCAAGAACACCATCCCCATTGTCAAACATGGAGGTGGAAACATTATGCTTTGGTGGTATTTTTCTCCTAAGAGGACAGGACCACTTCACAGCATCAAAGGGACAGGGCCATGTACCATCATATCTTGGGTGAGAATCTCCTTCCCTCATTTCTTTGTCAGTGGGCAAACATACAAAAACAGTAGGGCATCAAATTCCCTTTTCCCTCACTGTGTGTGTGTGTGTGTGTGTGTGTGTGTGTGTGTGTGTGTGTGTGTGTGTGTGTGTGTGTATATGTGTATATATATATATATATATATATATATATATATATATATATATATATATATATATATATATAATTGTTTTGCCTTCAATTTGTATTTTAAACTGAATTGGTTGTTTTACAAGGTGATGTTTCACATACTGTATATACTCGAGTATAAGCCGACCCGAATATAAGCCGAGGCACCTAATTTTACCACAAAAAACTGGGAAAACTTATTGACTGGAGTATAAGCCTAGGGTGAGAAATGCGCAGCTACTGTAAGTGGAAAAGAGGGTCAACAATGCCCATTTGCATGCCTCACTGTGCCCATTTGCAGCCATAGGTCCCCCGAACTTCAAACTTGGTAGTTAAGGGTTCCTAGAGGCCCCCTATCTGCAGCCAAATTTGGGGTCTGATGGACATTGCTGCTGATGGACACAGTTGACCGAGTTTGGGGCCCTGTATCTCGGGCCACTTGATGCTAGGAACCCCAATATTTTGATTTAGGGTTCCTAGCACCAAGTGGCCCAGAGATACGGGACCCCAAAGTCCGGTCGGAAAATTTCATTCTCTGCTGCAGAAAAGTGCTTGACTCGAGTATAAGCAGAGGGGGGCACTTTCAGCACAAAAAAATGTGCTGAAAAACTCGGCTTATACTCGAGTATATATGGTACACCATATATAAATAAATTTGAGGATGTTTTACATAACTACCTTCATTTCAGTTTTTTTAATCTACTTGTAGTATAGCTTTAAGCTCTAGACGAACACAGGCAAATACAAGTGTAATTACCTAGGAAAAAGCGAACTGGAGACAGCCTTTTGAATCTGCTTATTAGTACCTTTCCTAGTGAAGATTATGGTGTCAGCGTTGAATTTTCTTGCGGTCACAACCTCCTATTGAGAAATGGTCACAGAACTTGCTGCACTCTAATTATGTTGTCTTTTTTTGTTTAAAGGGAAGCCAAAGCCCACAGCAACTGTAAAAACCTGTGCGAGCTGGTGCCAGGACTGGGCAGCATTGTGTCCATCAGGTGTAATGCCAATGGCAGTAAAGTCAGCATCCTTGCCAACCGGGTAGGAATAAGATTTTTTTTATTTTATCTTTGGAACGGTTATACTGTTAAGCTTAAAAAAGATTGTCTTAAAAAACTGAAGCAAATAGTGTGTGATAAGTTTGTGTGTGTGAGATCTTCTGAATTAAAGTGCATGTGTTCCTAGACCACGGACATTAAAAGAGGAGTGTGGGCTTATAAAAAAACAAATCATTTATTCACCTAGATGGATGCAGCATCGATCCCATGCTGCATCTGTCCCCTACCGTCTCTGAAGTGAGAACTGAGTGATCAAACACAGCTGATCGCTCAATTCTCTTCTCTGCTCTGAGCAGAAAGCCGTGTCTGTCATTCACCGGCTTTCTGCTCTGCCCTTCCAGCACTCACTGGTGCGCTGGTTTAGTCTCTTAAGCTGAGAGGCTAAAGCCAGATGCTGATCCAGGGATCTGGGTGGATCCCGACTGTAAAGTCGGGATCTTTTCCCAACCTGGACCGGCTGAGTGACATCAGCCGACAGCAGGCTTTAGTCTGCTGTCAGCTGAAAACGGGTCACAGGAGTGCAGAACGAATTGCACTCTTGTGATCTATTGGATAAGTATAGCCAAAAAAGCTTTGGCCATACTTCTCCTTTTAAAGTTTTTTTTGTCACATATTCCTGAGGCTAAAGTTTATTCTGCTCATATTATGCCTGCCCTGTTTCCTTCTTTTCCCTCTAATCAACATAAAATTCTTAAAAAAAAAAAACATTTTAACAAACTTTATTAGTGACATCATCACTAGGTCTGTGTGTTTCTCTATGCAATGCAGTTGTGTTGAAAACAGGAAGCTATAGCAATGCCCACATGTAACCCTGAGCCTCTATGATTGACAGAACTGAAATCCAATGAATGAAAGGGGCAGGCCAGTCAAACAGTAAAACCTAATACAGTACACAGGGGCCGAATGTCAGGCAGCCAATGGCTGAGAGTGCTGGCCAGGGGCTTTCACCCCCCCCCCCCCCGGATAGTTAGTACAGTGGCTCCGACCTGAGCTGTCGGTTTTTGTCTTTCAGCCCTGCTGCGTTGAACGAAAGAAAACTACTAGTGTGTACTAGGCTTTAGGCTGGGGAGAAAAACAGCTAGAGGACGCTGGATGTCCTCCAGCCAGGAAATGAGAGGATTCTATTTGACTTGCTTCTGCTTCTAATGCACAATGTGAGAAGCTCACAGTGTGCAGTGAAATCAGAGTAAGCTATTTCAGTACAGGAGAGGAATTTGTACAACTGTACAAGACTGAAGGTAAAGCTGAAGTTCAGCTTTAACAAGCAGCAAAAGCTGTAAAACAAGCCATCCCTGTCCTCTCCAGCTGCATGTACAGTGAATAATTCATCCTCAGAGATCACAACAAACACTTTGAAGTCCAGTTTCTATCTGTTTCTACTTGCTTACAAACATCTGTTGTTGTTGCATACATTAGATCAGGGTTCTCCAAACTTTCTAACCAAAGGGCCAGTTTACCATCCTTCAGATTTTGGACAGGCCGGACTGTGGCCAGTGGGAAGAGAACATTTCCTGGTGTCGGTAACAACACCCAATCATTGGTATCAGTGAGAGGAATAGTGCCCCATCATTGGTGTCTGTGAGCGGAATAGTGCCCTCTCATTGGTGTCAATGAGAGGAATAGTGCCCCATCATTGGTGTCAGTGGGAAGAATTGTGCCCCAAGGGCCAGATAAAGGCAAGCAAAGGGCCACATCCGGCCCCTGGGCCGCAGTTTGGAGATCACTGCATTAGATGAATGGCAAATTGTCAGTTCGCTGCTCTCCATAGAAAGTGTTGGAAAGGTGTCATTTCAGTACCTCATATTGTGAATTTTAACATTTTTTTTTTCTGCAATACATATAACTACAAAGGTGAATTAGGGCAATACATTTTTTATGCCCAACCCCCTGTGCTTTAACCCATTCGCAGCCAGAGTCGTTTTTGCTTTTTGAACACATGCGTAAGAAATCATTTTAAGATTACATAAAACCCCCAAAACACATATTTTCTGAAAGCAGACACCCTAGAGACTAAAATAGTGGTAGTGCTTATTTTTTATGTCACACAGTATTACTGCAAAGGACTAGGAAACACAACATTTCAGTAAAAAATACACTTAAAGTGGTGTTGCGACCAAAAAAAAATGTTTGGCTTAAAAATCATTAAAAAAAAGAAAAAAAAAATATTGGGGAAAAAAAAATTTTTTTTTACTCACCTCTAAATGCCTGTTGATAGGGGGTCCCTCGTAGTCTGCCACCTTCATTGCCCGGGCAATGAAATCACTTCCCCTAGGCGCCGCACAGTCATCTGGGACCTGTCATGTGTCCCAGATGAGTAAGCGTCGAATAACGGCGCACGGCGCCGCTCGCGCATGCGCAGTGGGTGCCCGGCTGTGAAGCCACAGCCGGGTGCCAACATTAAGAATGCCGGCGCCGCGAGCGGAGCGGGGAACGAGGGGGGGGGCCTCTTTCCCCCGCATCGCTGGACCCCGGGACAGGTAAGTGTCAGATTATTAAAAGTCAGCAGCTGCAGTATTTGTAGCTGCTGACTTTTTCATTTTTTTTTTTTGTGGGCACTCCACTTTAAGTTAATTTTAGAGCACACAAATGTAAAAAAATGACAAAATTTTTGGGGTAAAATCTAAGCCCCTGTACACACGGTCGGACGTTCCGACCACAAAATCTGTCTGATTTTTTCGACAGATTTTGGCCGAAACTTGTCTTGCATACACACGGTCGCACAAAGTTGTTGGAAAATACGATCCTTCGGAACGAGGTGACGTCGAATACATATAACGGGACTACGTAGAGGCCAGTAGCCAATAGCTTTCATCTCCAAATTTTTTCTGAGCATGCGTGGCACTTTGTGCGTCGGAATTCTCGACACACGATCGGAAAAAGTCCAATCGGACTTTGTTGTCGGAAAATTTGAGATCCAGCTCTCAAACTTTTTCCGACGGAAATTCCAACGCAAAAAGTCAGATGGAGCCCCCACATGGGCGGATTTTTCAACAACACGGTCCAATCGGACATTTTCCGTCGGAATTTCCGACCGTGAGTATGAGGCATAAAAGACAAGGTTGCACTGAGTAAATAGATACAAACATGTTAAACCCTATATTTTCCATAGGCGACACTTTAAAAACCCCCTTGATCAGTTTAGCAATACGGAGGCGGTTTGGTGCTAGAAATATTGCTCTGACACCGGCGTGTGCATCGATATGTGACGTGTATCGCAATAGACATCTTTATGCGTAGGCACCCTTGACGTGTGTGTTTACGTTCGTAGGTGCGTCTATACACTTGACGTATATGTTTGGGGTTCGTATTTTATTTTATTTTATTTTATTTTATTTTATTTATTTTTTCACACAGGAACAGGTCCCACATGGACCAACAGGTTACAACATAATATGATTGCAATACAAATACAAAAATAAACTTCGCATTATGACACGCATGACATAACATCTTGAAAAAAAAAAAATACTTCTTTGGCAGCTAACGGATATATGATGGTGTCAAATACCAATGTTGCATTGTGTAATGTGGAATCTGTCCCATTCTGCTAATGGAGCAGAGCAGGTTATTGTGAATTTGGTCTTTATAGAAAGCTTTTGCCCGTGTATGGAGAGTTTGGAGCGTATCTCATCCTTGAGTGCAATCTACTTTTGTCTATTAGCATGTCCAGACTTAAACATGTTGGTCCCGCGGGGCCGGCTCCCTTTTTCCTTTTTAACTCCCCCCTTCAGGGGGGGAAGTCAGCGTAGAGAAAAGGTTAGTTAGTTAGAGAGGGGGGGGAAGGGAAACCAGAGGGGGGAAGAGAGGGGGGGCGGGGTGGACAAGAGGGGAGGTACACCCCACGACCATGGTGCGCTGTTAGTGTATTGTCAGAGAGTGTGATCGATTCTGTAATGGCATATACCCCAAAAATATTTTTGGGGTTCGTATTTTATGTGCTTAGGTGTAACTTTCATTTTTTACTATTAAATAAATCTTTTTTTTATACTTCATGTCTCCCCTGTGCTCCACTGAATGTACTGCAATGCATATTTAAAGTGTAAGTAAACCCTTCCAAAGCACTTTGGCCTACAGGTGAGCCTAGATTAAGGCTTACCTGTAGGTCCAATAAATATATCCTACACCTACATGGTTTAGGAGATATTTATAAAAAAACAGGCATCACACTGGGCATGCCGAGTTTACAGCGATATGCCGCTTTACTGCGCATTGCGCGGGAGTGACGTCATCGCCGCTCCAGCGAATGACAGCGTGTCAGCGAATGACAGAAGTCACTCCGGGTTTGATGGCGGCTAAGAAGATCGTGGATGAGGAGCGCTTCGGGGGCTTCGTTTTCAGGTAAGTCATTCTATGCATACTAGCTCATTATGCAATGACCGCCATTATGCAATGACCGCCATTTTATTTCCTAGGGTGTCTGCTAAAAAAACATATATATAATGTTTGGGGGTTCTGAGTAATTTTGTAGCAAAAAAATTATGATTTTTACATGAAGGAGAGACTGGAAGTGGTTAATATATTGTATGTAGGAGCTCATGTGCTCAATAAATCGACAGGCTGTGCTTTTTGCATTGCATTGTACTTGAGTAGCATAACTCGGAATAAATACAGAAGGTATACCATGAATACTTTTAAATTAGCTCCAGTATTTTAAAATCTGCAATATTCACTCTCAATGCTGGTTTTATTGACATTCGCTCACTTTTCTAATTTATGTCCACATGGCATGTCATTCAAACAATTGCAATAATCCTCTTGTTGGCATAATCATGACCCTTATAACATACAAACAACAGATGTGCAGGCTTTTAAGCTTGCCACTCTGCCTGAGATTTCAATCCCTTTAATAAATCTCTGCAGCTTATAGCACGGGGGTCTCCAGCATTTAAAGAAAAATACTTATAGAATACATAATTTAATGTGTATGAGTACGTTCTCTGTACACAAATATGTTTTAGCAACTTGATTTACAATAATGAATGTCTTGTCTATGTCAGCTATGTTTGTCAACCACAGTTCTCATACAAAGGGGGTGCACGTACTTACAGCCCGTTGAACAGAAGGTGCACATTTTTTTCACGTGCTGTTTTGTTATGTTATGTTTGTGTTTTATTTTTATGTTAAAGCTGAACTCTTGGCTAGAGAAAAATGATGCCTTGCAGTGGGTTCCATTTCACACTGCAAGGGTTAAATGCGTGTTTTGTCTGGGGGTATAGGAATAAAGGTGAAATACTTACCTTATTTCTCCCTTCCACTGGTTTCCGCCCCTTGATATAAATGGTCCCCCAAAAACACTCCTCTTTGCTACTCGAGTGGTTTTAGCTTTCTGATGCCATCATATACAATGGCAGGAGCAGTTGTGTTGATATTGTATGTGAGGACTTTGAGGGCCTACCAGCATCCTGTCAGATGGCAAAGGAGAGCTCTGGCTGAAGGGGGAGCGAGGAATCAGGGAAGTAATTCACCATATTCATAATCCCCTAGACAAAGCAAGCATTTAACCCTTGCAATGCGGAGTGAGACCCACTGTAAGAGGTTACTTTTTTCTACAACCCCGAGTTCAGCTTTAATTTTGGAAAATATATAGTAATTGTGGTTTCACATTTCCAGAAACTTGTCCTGGTTAAAGCCCAATTCCAGATTCCAACAAAAAGCTCATTTACATTTTTTTCCATCCCCATGTGCCTTCAAGCTCATACGATGTTATATTTTCCACTCTTCATATCTTAAAAACAGCACTGAAGTTGGTTTCACGTATCTTCCTCATACTTCTTAAGCCCCATACACACGGTTGGACTTTTTCATGGATTCTGTCCGATCGGACAATGTTGTTGAAAAATCAGACCGTGTGTATGCACCATCGGACAGTGTACGTCGGATTGTCCGACGGACAAAGTCTTATCTCCTGCTGGAAAGATTTGCCGACAACACGGTCCGATCACACCAAATCCGATCGTGTGTACGGTTGTCCGACCGGACAAAGTGCTACGCATGCTCAGATCACATTACAAGACCAAAGCTATTGGCTACTAGCCTCTACGTAGTCCCGTCGTAGGCAACAAACGTCACCACGTTCAGAATGATCGGATTTTCCGACAACTTTGTCCGACCGTGTGTACGCAAAACCAACATCGGACAAAGTATGACGGACATGGTCCGACGGACCTGGTCCGCGGATTGTCCGACCGTGTGTATGGGGCTTTATTCTGTCTTGCAGCACTGGACTGAGGGAGGAGTACAGTAGTGCACTCTTGTAACACTGCAATTAGAGGCCCTGTTTGTTGGCAGTGTCAGTATTTTCAGTGTGGGTGTTTCTAGACGGGTTAGGGTTAGGACATGGACGCCGCTCTATTTCCACATTAAACAAAGGATATATGGCAATTCAAATCTTTTTGACCAGAGCACTCCAGGAGGTGTAACCATGACACCTAGTGTAGTAACAAAGTGGTTACATGATGCTGGGCCTCATTCAGTCCATACATAGGGCTGGAGAGTTTTGGAGTAATGAAAGCTCCAAACAATTGTTAAGAAGGGTTTATCTTAATCATACAGTACAGGACACAGTCTTGATATTCATAGACCCTGGGTTCTAGGCTAATACTTTCAGGTGACTGGACAAAGCCTTTAAGGACATGCCCCATCGGGCGTCCTCCCTGTAGCCCCACTCCACTCTATGAGCCCTCAGTTTTTTTTTTGCTAGTGTCCTATGGTAATAGATCCTTTCCCCCTACAAAAAAAATCACTCTTACCATAACTAATTTATTGTTGTAATTTCAGATTCTTTAATCAATCTTCATTGTCTTTTAATACTGCAACAGAAGCAGTGCATCTGGATCAGTACAACCTTGGTAAAACCTTGGAAGCCGAACCCCATGGCATAGGGATGGTCTGTAATGTTGCTTCGGGCACTGAATCTTGCAAGGGCACTTTCCCGCAGGACTTAGTGCAAAGTGTGTAGTTAGCCGTGGGGTGTAATGGAGGTCCAGGGTTGTAGTTCACTCATATACTGTATACCCTGAAGACCTCTTATAGAATATGCCCACCACTTGCATACAGTAAGCTTTTAAAACTTGGCGTTAAAATTCAATCACTCAGACTATAGTCTCAGGTGGATGGCCAGGTGTTATATCACACCACAGCTCCCACACACTACCGTCACTTCTGTCTGGAGCACTTTAGAAGGGTTTTGCTACAGGAAGCTCTACATTTGGGCTGCTGCATATTCCTTCTCGGACACATTTACCCCATTTACTCACACCCTACTCTGTAAGTACCCCACAGGGGAATACCATCACTAATAGCAATGACAGAAACCAGGCACAAAGAACCACAGCAAAAGTTTAGGTGAAGGTTTGCTCTGGTGAAGGCCCGTAAAACACTCAATCTGCTCAGAGTGACGATGCTTCCCTTGCACCTGAGCAGGACCCTATTTTACCTGTCTGCATCCAATTCTAGCTCTAGCTCAAACATGCAACATATAGCTTACCTGACTAAGGTAGATTTTTATGCACCTGTCAAATTTCTTCAGACAGCTAAGGACTTTAGTACAGCCATCACTGTCCAGATTTCAAAAGGCGCCAGGTTCCTTTTCTACTCCCACCATCTCTACCTGGGTCAGATCCTGATATGCCTGCTGTAAAAGAGGTGTTAGAGGAAGCTGCTAAATTAGTTTCACCTCCAGGCTCCTATACACTGGACGTTTTGACTTCATGCAGTTTGCTTGCCAATGTTAATATGCTCACTTCTGCTGTGCGAAAAGCATCTGCATTGGTTCTCCTCATCTTACCATGCCCATTTGGGTAGTAAAAGCCCTGCTAAATCTAAAAAGACATTTTACATTCATGAACAAATAGAATGAGCAATTTATGACAATTGGGTCAATCCAGAAATGATCCCCCATTCGAGAATCATTGCAAGAGTGCACAAAAAAAGTGGTCTGTTTCAGTAATAGACACTGATATTTCAGTCTTAAACAAACATCTTACTGTACCTATAGAGGATGTTCCTTCATTCAAAGATTTTGCTAACAGAAAGTTTGAGACACTCTTAAAGGCTAACTTTAGTCTGTCAGGCCCGGCTATTGCTGCAATTTCTATTTGTCAAACTGCAGCTAATTGGAATAAGGCAATGAACAATCAACAAAATCCTGTATCCAGGACTGTATCTTGGCTAAGCAATTACAGCAATTACCTTCTGCCTTGCATTTTGTGTAGTTGCCCTAGAAAAGTCCTGCCGCAAATCTCCAGAATGTCTCTGATTTCTGCTCACATGAACAGAATCTTATGCCTTAAAGCGGTTGTATACCCACAGGTGAAAAAAAAAATGACAAAAAAAAAACCTGTAAGGGCTCTTTCACACAGACGTGCTCTGCTCAGCGGGGGATCGCTCCATCGAGCAGGAAGATGACAGGTCTGTCTCTGCACTCTGTGCAGGGACGGACCTGTCAGAGCGCCGCTCTCCCCTATGGGGGATCAGATGACGACGGACTGTAGAGTCCGTCCTCACCCGATCTGATCCGCAGACGGATGGAAAAATAGGGTTTTCCTCCGTCACACTTTTTCTGATCGGAGCGGGTCGGATGTCAGCAGACATGTCACCGCTGACATCCGACGCTCCATAGAGGTCTATGGAGTGTCCGTTCAGGTCCGCCTAAAAAACTGACAGGCGGACCTGAACGGACCGTCCGTGTGAAAGGGGCCTAAGGCAAAGGCATAATGAGCTAGTATGCAGCGCAAGAAGAGACTAAAGTGGGGTACACACTATGAGAAAATCAGAAGAAAAAATTCCATATGAGGCACGATCGTTCGCTTTTTGTATAGTGTGTACACAACTTTCAACATACGATTCAGACTTTCCAAACAAAAATTTCCGAAGGGTCGAAGACAAACTCCAACAAAGGTTCTCGTACGTTAAAACAGAACTAATGATTTGCACTTAATGTGTACTGTTTTTGTATGGTTTTCGTACAACAAAAATCGGATACGAAAGACTGTGCATGATCAGTAACAATAAACAACAACAAAAAAAAGCCTTTGCCCCTACCAGAATTTTTTGTATAATTAGTACCATCCTTGTTTTCGACCTGCTGTGAAACATCGGGGAAAACCAGACGATCCTTCATCCAATTTTCTTATGTGTGTACTGGACTGAAAACGATAGTAAACCTATGTGTGTGTTATTTTTATTTTTTTGCAACCTGCAAGGTAAAGCCATAATGTGCTAGTATTCATTGCATACTAGCACATTATGTGAAACTTACCTAAAAACAAGCCCTCCAGTGCCACGCTGTCACCGCTGAGAGGGCTTCCATCTTCACCCGGTCTTCCTTCTGGGTTTGCGGACTCCGGCTGTGTAAGTGTCCGGAACCGCGATGACCTCACTCCCACGCATGCGTGCGGGAGCCGCCGCCTATGGCACAGGACTTTGGAGGAACGGCCCAGGTGGCCGTTCTTTCAAGGCGCATGCGCCGGTTGACGTCACTGGCTGCATGTAAAGTAAATATCTCCTAAATAGTGCATGTTTAGGAGATATTTACGGTATCTATAGGTGAGCCTATTATAGGCTTACCTATAGGTAAAAGTCAGCGATGGGAGTTTACTCCCACTTTAGGAAGCATAAACTCAACAGCCATTTTATTTAATCTAGTCAGTCATTGGATGGGTCGGTTTCTATTATCATAGTGTCAGCTGTAGAAAGGTTTTGATATGTGCACATGGATGATGCTTGCAGCTGCTGTATGATTAGTTTGAATTTGATTTGTTGTTGTAGGACACTACAGGCTGTCTGTGACAGTTCTCCCTTCAGGCTTCCTAATAAATAGATCCCACTTTTGGTCATATTAATAGTTATAGCCATGCATAGGATTTCCATAGGATTGCCACTTGTGCCAATGCTTGGGGTGGCTGACTTGATCAGAATGTTGTAACTCAAAAATCACTGTTATGCCCCGTACACACGGTCGGATTTTCCGACGGAAAATGTCCTATCGGACCATGTTGTCGGAAATTCCGACTGTGTGTGGGCTCCATCGGACTTTTTCCGTCGGAATTTCCAACGGAAAAAGTTTGAGATCCTGCTCTCAATTTTTCCGACAACAAAGTCCTATCGGACTTTTTCCGATCGTGCGTAGCGAATTCCGACGGACAAAGTGCCACGCATGCTCAGATCACATTACAGGACCAAAGCTATTGGCTACTAGCCTCTACATAGTCCCGTCGTACGCAACGAACGTCACCACGTTCAGGATGATCGGATTTTCCGACAACTTTGTCCGACCGTGTGTATGCAACACCAGTGTCGGACAAAATCCGGAGGGAGGCGTGCTGACGCCATCGCTGTCTAGGACGGGTGTCTACAAGCCGGCCGGCTTACTTCATTTTACATGCATGCGTTTTTAAAGATTTTAAATGTAAGTGCATTACTTTTTTGTATAATAAATTGTTTCCTGAAATTGAGTTACACTATGGTGAGCTTTCTTTCCTTGCTGAGATCGTGATTGCTGCCTTTGGACTGCCTATCGATTTGGGACTCTGGTTTGCTCTCAGTGTATTCGCAAGAGGGGATCTGAGGTCTTGATGCTGTGTTGATACTACAGGCTCCATATCGCTTGCCTTCTGGTAAGCGCATATGCTGCATGGTGGTGGTTCACTCATTTGGTGGTGTTTTGTGTTAATCACAGAGAAGATAATTCACTCATCGAATTTTCTGTCACCTTCATCACTGGACTTTAATATATATATATATATATATATATATATATATATATATATATATATATATATTTATATAATTATATATATATAATATTTAATTTTTTTTTTATATTTATTTTTTATTTTTTGCACATAGCAATATTGCATCATATATTGGTTGTATTGGTTTATATGGTCACATCAACAGTCACTCTTGATATCATATGTTTTACATTTTATTTAATTTGTGCGCAGCTTCCTTTCTATTATAACTTCCTGTGATTGTGCATATCTCGCAATTTTTTAGCTGCAGCCATTTTTTTATTTATTTTTTGCACATCTTTTAGGTAGCGTGGTATATTCTTTTTGCATTCCAGTCAGACAAAATCCATTGGAAAAAATCCGACCGTGTGTACGGGGCATTATTCTGGCCATACATAATGATATACAATTGCCTGATCATAGATTGGATCATCTCAATCTCTCAACGAAAATAAATCATACAGTAGAACAAAGAAAAGATTTTATTGGTCAGGTTTCATTGGATTTTCCAGCAGTCTGATCATTTATTTTTCAGGAAAGGTGATCATTTATTAATTGGATTACCATTTGGGGCAATTCCGAAAGATACAATTCTTTAGTTGAAACATTTGTTGCATTAAAAGATCAGATGTGCATGTGTGTGTGTGTGTGTGCGTGTGGCCAATTGATTTTGCCTTCAATTCAGCTGTATTGCCACCAGATGTCTCCCTCATTATGTTATATAGCAGCTGGAAGCTTTGCATATTAAAAATTTTGAAAGTCTGGATGATCAGATCAATGTTGGACGGAGCTGATATACTGTACAGTGTGATTGTCTTATCTGCTGGGTAGAGAATCTTCTTATACATTCACTGTCCAAGAAGCTTCGGAAGTCATGAGATTAAGGGCTCTTTCACACATGCGGACCGTATGTCCGTTTTTCATCCATCCGTTTTTGGATGAAAAACGGACATACATGCATGTCTATGGGATAGCGGGTGTCAGCGGATGAGCATCCGCTGACACCCGCTATTGTCCGCCTCCGCAATTGTCCGATTCTGCAGATGGAGGAAAACCCTATTTTTTCATCCGTCTGCAGAGCGGATCGGATGAACACGGACAGACGGTCCGTGTGCATCCGATCCCCCATAGAGGAGAGCGGAGAACTGACAGGGTGGTCCCTGCACAGTGTGCAGGGACCGCCCTGTCATCAGCCGGATCAGCGGGGAACAGCTGTGCGATCCCCGTTGAGCAGCGGATCTTCACGGGGCGGATCAATACGGATCCACCTCGTGTGAAAGAGCCCTTAGAAAGCTAATTAAAGATGATGAAGACAAAGCAAAGAAATAAAGCAATCTTGTCCAACTACAACTATTTTATCAAATTTTTTTACTTGGGGAGATTTCCATTCACTTTGTATTCCTGTGGCACAGAACAAAACAGGACAAGAAAGGAAGGAATGGAGATTACAGCGACAGAAAAGCAATTAGGGCCCCATGGACATTTTAACCCTTTGCTGCTTTACTGAACAAGTCTTCAGCCTCTGTTCCCACTGGAGAGAATAAAGATAACGTCCTGTACACAAGGGACATAACTTACAGTCAGTAGGATGTGTGCCTTGTGTTGATTTCTCCTCTTTTTGTTAAAATCCTCCTCCGACCTTAACCCTAATCTTTTGGTGTGACGGGGGTTATTACAACTAAGGCCGGCCATACACAGAGCAAATTTTCTGCAACCTGTGGTTTGCTTGATTCCCACAGCAACACAGACCGTGTTGACGGGAATCCCTCCTGCCGGGCAATCTTCTTCTCCGGGCGGGAGGTGAGGCAGGGGAAGCCACCCCCCACCAAGAGAATTTGGCAGGCTGGTTGTACCCAAGTTAATGTGTTACTAAACGCACAACAGTAAAATCAGTCTGTATATGCAGAATAGCATGCTTGTTATACTCAATGTGGAACTTAATGGGTTAATCCTCTGCATTGTGTAAAAAGGCTGTTTTATCCTGTATGCACAGATCCTCCCTCTCCTGCACTATTGGGGAAGGCCAGCTAACACATGCAGGGTAGCCGACCTGCACATGCTCAGTTGTGTCTTTTATGCTGGAGAGAATATTTACTTGTTCTCAGAGCTAGCCAGGTCACATGATATTGACATCACACATGTGGGCGTGTATACAGGCTGTAGTAGAAATCTCCTTCCTGAACACTTAGCACTGGAGAAACTCTGCAGTTTATCATGTAACCATGATATACAGATCATCCAAAAGGGTATATAGTGGCAATATTTTAATGTAAAAAGAAAATGTATAAGCTGTGGGCACTGTGGGGGATTAACTATTTTCATATTACTGGGTTTAGTAACACTTTAATCAGTCAACTTGGTACATTCAGCCTGTCCATTAACGGTTTGAACCGTGTATAGCTGGCCTAAGACAAAGGGTATGTTTTTCAGGTTACTGCTTAGGCACAGTTAAAACTTCTAGATGTTCCTTATAACATAGCAAAACTTTACTTTTTGATGGCCATGTCTTGGTAGGTTTGCAGTTGTGCCATACTCTTTCCATTTTCGGATGATGGATTGAACAGTGCTCTGTGAGATGTTCAAAGCTTGGGATATTTTGTTATAACCTAACCCTGCTTTAAACTTCTCCACAACGTTATCCCTGACCTGTCTGGTGTGTTCCTTGGTGCTGTTTGTTCACTAAGGTTCTCTAACAAACCTCTGAGGGCTTCACAGAACAGCTTTATTAATATTGAGATTAAATTACACACAGGTGGACTCTATTTACTAATTAGGTGACTTCTGAAGGCAATTGGTTCCACTAGATTTTAGTTAGGGGTTTCAGAGCAAAGGGGGCTGAATACAAATGTATGCCACACTTTTCAGATAATTATTTGTAAAAAAAATTGAAAACCATTTATCATTTTCCTCCCACTTCACAATTATGTGCCACTTTGTGTTGGTCTTTCACATAAAATCCCAATAAAATACATTTAAGTTTTCGGTTGTAACATGACAAAATGTGGAAAATGTCATGAATACTTTTTCAAGGCACTGTACATTGCTGATGTAGCACTATGTATGACCACTAGAGGGGGAAATTCTCATTCATGTTCTGCAGTAACTTTGCACTTGAATAGGTTTCTGAATTCTCCCTTTTATATGTTCTGTTGTTACTTTTTAACTTTGTTGTGTCCAGGTGACCTTCTAGTCACTTTTTATAGCAACATTTTTTTGTCTTAATATAGTTGACAATAGCGGTACATAGGAAAATCTATAGAATGCTATATAGGACCCTTTTTATTTAAATGTTATTAGGTATTGTGGATGACTTAAAAAGTACACACGAGCGGAATTTCCGTCTGAAAAATCTTGGAAGGTTTTTCCGACAGAATTCCGCTCAAGCTTGGCTTGCATACACACAGTCACACAAAAGTTCTCTGAACTTTCGACCGTCAAGAACGCGGTGACGTACAACACTACGACGAGCCGAGAAAATGAAGTTCAATGCTTCTGAGCATGCGTCGAATTGTTTCCAAGCATGCGTGATTTTTTGCGCATTCGAATTGCATACAGACAATCGCATTTTTGGATAGGAACTTTTCCCAACCGAAAAATAGAGAACATGCTCTCAATCTTTTGCTGGCTGGAATTCCGCCAGCAAAAAACCGATGGAGCATACACATGGTCGCATTTTCCGATAATAAGCTCTCATCTGAGTTTTGCTGGTGGCATTTCCGATCGTGTGTACGCGGCATTAGAAGAATGTAACTAGGAGGGAAGCTAAATCGTTATGCTTTGGGCTACTGAGTTAGATTCTCATGAAGAACACTATCAGTATCAAATGTATATGTTTGTATATGTTGCCTCCTGGTTATCCAATACAATCCCTCCATCCAAAAACATACTGGTAGCTTACCCGGCCTCCAGACAAATTGGCCCGATTATGTGCGCTTATGTGACTGTTTTTTAGACATTAAATTGTAAGCTTCTTTGACGACACTGAATGTCAATCGTTCATTTTTTTTTTTATATATAGCCCTGACCATACACTGTCACAATGCGTTTTAAATAGAGAATTACAGATTTGAGATTATTATTAAAAGGCCTATATCATGGCCTTTTGGGGTGCTTATTTGAGTCAGACACCCCCTATCTCCCACTATCCTCTAACCCCCTCTCCTCTTTTCTCTTCCTCTATTGACATTTACTTATATTCCTTTTCTCTAGATTCTTGTTTTTCTTTTTTTTCTCTTATGAGACAGGGGATGAAATCTACACAAAATCCCATCATGTATAAACCTTAGCTCTGTAGATGGAAGAAACAATTTTGACCACAAAAGAATTTTTTTTTTGCTTCATTTTGTTATACAGTTATGTTGAAGCTTAACCATCTCTGGCCTCGGTGCCCAAGACGTGGCCTGCCGGCCCTCTGCGTGTTACCTGTGGTCTATTGGATGCCATATAGATAGCTGAGTGGCAGCGGGGTGTCAGGCGCTGGAACACTGTTAACTTTCACTGCCAGTGACCACCAATGCTGGGGGTATGGGGTTCATTTTCACTGCCACTAGTGGTTATCATTGAATCTACTGACACTAATGCTAGGGCTCATTATTGCGTCCACTGACACCAATGTTGGGGGTTATTATTGCATCCATTGACACTAATGCTAGGGGTCATTATTGGCTCCACTGACCCTAATGTTGGGGGTTATTATTTCATCCAATGACACAAATGTTGGGGGTTATTATTGCAACCACTGACACCAATGATGGGGGTTATTATTGTGGTCATGGACACCGACGCTGGGGGTCATTATTGCATTTACTGACACCAATGTTGGGTTTTTTTATTGCATCCATTGAGAATAATGCTAGGGGTCATTATTGGCTCCACTGAGCCTAATGTTGGGGGTTATTATTTCACCCACTGACCCTAATTTTGGGGGTTATTATTTCATCCACTGACCCTAATGTTTGGGGTTATTATTGCATCCACTGACACCAATGATAGGGGTTATTATTGTGGTCATGGACACCGACGCTGGGGGTCATTTATTGCATTTACCGACACCAATGTTGGGGGTTTTTATTGCATCCATTGAGAATAATGCTAGGGGTCATTATTGGCTCCACTGACCCTAATGTTTGGGGTTATTATTTCATCCACTGACACAAATGTTGTGGGTTATTATTGCATCCACTGACACCAATGATAGGGGTTATTATTGTGGTCATGGACACCAACGCTGGGGGTTATTATTGAATTTACTGACATCAATGCTGGGAGTTATTGCAGTCCAACTTCTTCAGTGTGCATTGCGATACGCTGCATAAAATGCAGCAGGACCAAAAGTTTGTGGCTTTGAGGTTCAAAAATGTGCTGCTATTGTGTGGCCCTCTGGAAGTGATGGAGACCATGCTTAAGGGTCCTCCTATAATTTCAAGTTGACCACCACTAATCTATGGAAATATATTGTGTAAACATTGGAATATATTATTCTTTTCAATACTTGTCACTGAATATAAGCTATGTACTGTTTGTGACTCAGGACTCGTTTATACCTGGTTTGTCTCTAAAGAGTGAGTTACGTTCAGATTGCTTTTCAGAGAGTTTTTAACAGGCGGCAGTGTTGTATCGCCTCCTCACTGCCTGCTTTAACCCCCTAAATAGGTACCGCCCGCCTAGCATGACAGGAGGATATTTCCTGCCACAGCCACAAAGCAAAGCATTGCAGCCCTGACATGTGTACGCTCTCTGCTGCTGCGTCTGCAGCAAAAGGGGAACAGTTGAGGGGCAGTTAAAACACGGCTGAGCCACAGGGTTTTACTGCCCCCCCCCCGCCCCCATTGCAAGTCTAACCGAGCACCCTCAAAGTCCAGCAAATGTTATCTGATACAAACATTCTAGGTGCATCAAAACAGCGGGCATGGATAAAATCGTTTTTAATATTATATAATATATACTAATAATAACTGTTTAATAAACTCTTTAAAAAGGTGTATATATCTACATAAAAATGTATACGCACACATAAAGCATTTGAATTTTTTTTTTCCCAATCAAAATCAAAGTTCACTTTTCATTGATACTAAATCAGCTACTGATATCTTAATTTTTTTAGGCGGAAGGCAACTTGGACTCCAAAATGTACTTCTATGATGTTGAACTGGACACTGTGACTTTCTTTGACTTTTGGAATGGACAAGCAGACCAAGGAGATTCACCAACACCATCCAATCCAGACTCGTAAGAACTGTTTTGTGCTTTGGATAAAGGCATCATTTTTTGGCCCCACATTGCAGTAGACTGAATGCCTCTTATGTATTTGTAATATGTAGATGGATCGAAATTTGGCTGGTTCAGCAGGTATTGGCTAAATTTCGATTCATCTACGTCTGTTCCTGCTCCACAGAAGCTGATCTAACAATCAACTATCAAATGAATATGGTGTTATTTGGATGGTGAGCTGTATTGGATTTCCGCCAGACATATTGTTTGGTGTTGAGGCATATGCAGCCACTTGTGCCCATCAAATGTAGCCACTGTGCCCATCATATTCAGCCACTTGTGCCCATCAAATGCTGCCACTTGTGCCCCATCAAATGCTGCCACTGTCCCATCAAATGCTGCCACTTGTGCCCCATCAAATGCTGCCACTTGTGCCCCATCAAATGCAGCCACTTGTGCCCCATCAAATGCAGCCACTGTGCCCGTCAAATGAAGCCACTGTGCCCGTCAAAAGCAGCCAATTGTGCCTGTCAAATACCGCCACTGTGCCC
The DNA here is from genome assembly GCA_028564925.1 of Lithobates sylvaticus. NCBI lineage: Eukaryota > Metazoa > Chordata > Amphibia > Anura > Ranidae > Lithobates > Lithobates sylvaticus. The sequence continues at coordinate 241,662,297 of CM053031.1, read as the reverse complement.
ATCAAATGCAGCCACTGTGCCCAACATATGCAACCACTTGTGCCCCATTAAATGCAGCCACTTATGCCCATCAAATGCAGCCACATGTGCCCGTCAAATGCAGCCACTTGTGCCTGTCAAATGCAGCCACTGTGCCCATCAAATGAAGCCACTGTGCCCATCAAATGCAGTCACTTGTGCCAGTCAAATACTGCCACTGTGCCCATCAAATGTAGCCGCTGTGCCCATCATATTCAGCCACTTGTGCCCATCAAATGCAGCCAATTGTGCCTATCATATGCTTCCACGTGTGCCCCATCAAATGCAGCCACTGTAGCCGCTGTGCCCATCATATTCAGCCACTTGTGCCTTTCAAATGCAGCCAATTTGCCCATCAAATGCAGCCAACTGTCCCCAACATATGCAGCCACGTGTGCCCCATTAAATGCAGCCACTGTGGCCATCAAATGAAGCCACTTGTGCCCATCAAATGCAGCCAATTGTGCCCGTCAAATGCAGCCACTTCTGCCCATCAAATGAAGCCACTGTGCCCGTCAAATGCAGCCACTTGTGCCCAACAAATGCAGCCACTGCCCCCATCAAATGAAGCCACTTGTGCCCATCAAATGCAGCCACTTGTGCCAGTCAAATACTGCCACTGTGCCTATCAAATGTAGCCACTGTGCCAATCATATTCAGCCACTTGTGCCCCATCAAATGCAGCCAATTGTGCCCATCAAATACAGCCACTTGTGCCCATCAAATGCAGCCACTTGTGCCCGTCAAATGCAGCCACTTGTGCCCGTCAAATGCAGCCACTTGTGCCCGTCAAATGCAGCCACTTGTGCCCCATCAAATGCAGCCACTGTGCCCATCATATTCAGCCACTTGTGCCCCATCAAATGCAGCCAATTGTGCCCATCATATGCAACCACTTGTGCCCATCAAATGTAGCCACTGTGCTCATCAAATGTAGCCACTTGTCCCCATCAAATGTAGCCACTTGTGCCCATCAAATACAGCCACTTGTGCCCATCAAATGCAGCCACTTGTGCCCATCAAATGCAGCCACTTGTGCCCCATCAAATGCAGCCACTGTGCCCGTCAAATGAAGCCAATTGTGCCCGTCAAATGCAGCCAATTTTGCCTGTCAAATACCACCACTGTGCCCAACAAATGCAGCCACTGTGCCCAACATATCCAACCACTTGTGCCCCATTAAATGCAGCCACTTGTGCCCATCAAATGCAGCCACTTGTGCCGTCAAATGCAGCCACTTGTGCCCGTCAAATGCAGCCACTGTGCTCGTCAAATGCAGCTACTTGTGCCTGTCAAATGCAGCCACTTGTATCCCATCAAATGCAGCCACTGTGACCCCTTCCCCCTGCCGAGCTGTGGGATGGTGGGATGAGCAGCGGGTCAGGTGGCGGCTCCTGTGTCCTCCATTTGTCTCTTCTTCCTTCCTTCCTGCTAGGCATCCAGGCGTCTGTGCCTTCAGCTAATCAGGTGGCGGGTATTAGACCTGCGCCTCCTGATTGGCTGAGAAGCGGTTCAGTGTTAGAAAAGCGAATATTCATTCGCTTTTCTAACACACCTAGGTGATCCGCCCCTAAAATTCAGGACGAAAAGGGGCCGGACGCCTGAATTGGAGGTGGCTACAGTGGCCATGGATAGATTCATGCTATGCATGAATCTATCCATTGTACATAGAGGGGGTGGTGTGACAGAGGGGGCGTCGCCTGGGTGCCCCTAATGGAGGGGCCACTACTGAGGAGGATGATCCTTTTTCCAACTCAGTGATTCTGTTTTTGAATTTTTTTTAAAAGCCTTCTGACATGTTGGTGTTCTATCTTTTACTTGGATGTTAAAAGATATAAGATATGTTATAAGATATGTCTGGCGAAAGTCCAGTACAGCTCATCATCCAAATAACACCATTCCTACAGTAAAGCATGGAGGTGGTAATATCCTGTTATGGGGGTGTTTCTCTGCAGCAGGGAGTGGAGCACTTGTCAGGATAGAAGAAAAATGTATGTGGCAAAATACTGTCAGACTTTCTTGAGGAAAATCTACTGCCCTCTGCCAGAAAGTTGGCAATGGGAAGAAGGTTTACCTTACAACATGAGTGACCCAAAGCATTCAGCAAAAATTACCACACAGTGGATAAAGGAGAAAAGGGTGAATGTCCTTGCATGGCTTAGTCAAAGTCCAGACTTAAACCCCATTAAAAATCTGTGGAATGACTTGAAGACTGCAGTCCACAAATGGTCACCATCAAATTTAACTGAACTTGAGCAGTTCTGCAAAGAAGAGTGGGCAAATATTGCAAAGTCTAGATGTGCAAAGTTAGTAGAGACAAATCCCAACAGACCCTTTCACACTGAGGTGCTTTGCAGGCGCTAAAGTGCTAAAAATAGCGCCTGCAAAGCGACCTAAAAGAGCCGCAGACACAGACAGCAGTTAAAGGTTCTAACTCTCTTCCCCACTCTATCCAAAAATAACTGTAAACCTGCTTTAAATGTTTCAAGTTTTACATCAATGTTTTTGTACCTATAGGAATCTCCCAGAGAACTCCAAGCTTTTCGATCGGATCCCAATAAATCACTTCTGGGACCAGAGTGAGCCGCGACTCCTGGTTTGTGAGGCAATGTTGGCCATCCCAAACTCCCTGCACCCATCACCGAAACACAACCAGCTTGTGGAGGTCCTTCATGGAAAGGTACAGTGTGTGCAAACATTTTCTGCCTGTTTATGGTCACCCTTAGGAAATGTCACATTGGTCATTCTGCTGCTAGTGACATGTTGCCAGTAGCAAAATCACCAATGAGAGGCTTTCACTTATCTTGAAGGTATCGCTCCTTTGCTGGCTATAACACTGCTGAATCACAGTTGGCAAGTCAGCAGAGAGGGAACAACATCTCACCAGTTCAGCTAGCAATGGAGCAACTCCATTCCAAAAGGTACTTGATTGCTTAGTGATCCTGTTGCAGGCGGAGGTTGTAGGGTAGAATGACAGCAGGACATGCAGCAGATAGAAAACTAGTAAACAATGGACCCAGTCACTCCTGGCTAGCTAAGCGGCGGCATGTACAGCCACAAGGAGAGAGAACGCCAGCAGTCAGGGCCCAGCAGTAATGTCAGGGGTGGGCAGGGCCAAGGCAGCTGTCAGATCAGACCTATGGTGTCTATCTAGGACGGGGTGAGTTTCTGGGCCACCACCCCCTTTCTCAAGTAGGCTTATCTAAGTCTGTGAAATTATATTGGGCTTCTGCATGCTGTTTGTCCGGAACTCCAGATGTAAGTGTGCTATTTTAATTAAACGGTTTGCTATACAGTTTGACTAACTCCAGCATCCTGTCTGTGTTTTTCTTGTCTGTGCATGGAGATACATACCTGGTCCTTGAAGGAGCTGCGGGAGTTCTTTGGACTTTTCTCACCCTCACTCTATTTCACTTTGGGCTGTCTTTCTTTCATCATGGACGCCGCTTGCTAGAGGAGCACTGAGTATTAGGTACACATTTGTGTGTACATTCTTTAGCCCCCCCCCCCCATTGGATCGACTTGTAATGCGATTTTACAGGTAAAATCGCATGACAAGTTGCAGCCTATTGCCAGTAATCGCTCTGTTCAAATCGGTGCCAGCTTTGTGGTGCTGCAGCGATTTTAAAAAGTAGTTTCTGCACTACTTTTGGTGATTTCAGGTGCGACTTACATAGACATCTGTGCATGAAGCCGCACAGATGTCTTCCAAGTAACACCCAAAGTTGCACTGCTATGCGGCTTTGAAATCGTGTGATTTTAGATGAAGTCGCACAATTTCAAAGCCGCAATCAATGTGAACGGGGGCTTAAGTTGCACAGCCTGATTTGTGACTAATTGTGTGGCTAATTTGCTTGATAAATGCCCGTCTCCCCATTGTATTCTTTATTCTATAAACATTAATTTCCTATTTATTTTCTCTGAAGAATAATTTAAGATATAAATGTAGTGAAATGTTTTATCAATAATGAAGCAGGTAAAATGTTTACATCCTCCTGTCACTGGATATTGGGAGATCGCCTAATTTTTTCTTTTATACCTTTACAGGAAGATGTGCTGGTCATGTCATTTTTCAGCACCCAAGAACATGGTTTGCTACTTCAGGAAAGCTACCCCAGGCCAGCAGCCTTCCAGTCACTTCTTGGTATAGAAGTTCCATACTATTATTTCACAAGAAAGGTGCGTAACCTGCCGTCTTGTCACATAAATGTGGCTGCTAATACAGGGACGCTCCCTGTATTATTTAATCAATACAGTAAGTTTCCTGAACCTTGTCTAATGCAATGGGGTGATTTACTAAACGCTCATCCACACCATACCCAATGAGCTGCATTCACCTGCATAGATCAATGCAGCCTCAATTGCTTTCTATGTGCCTCGTTAACTCCATAACACTGTGTTGAGTTGGGGTGTGTCTGCATTTTTACACAGCACAACTTGAGTCACTGCTGCAGTTCATAGACTTAAATCTCAAGAAAAAAAATGTGATGCTTTGTGTACACTATGCTGAAAGCTTTTGGCATGTAGAGGGGTATAAACAAAGCCTTAAAGCTAATTTGCCAAACACAAGGCCCGCAGGCCTAATCTGGCCCGCCAGACTATTTCCTGTGGCCCCCACACATCTCCTGCAGCTGGGCATCCCCCTCGTCTCCACCCCACCTTGTCTTAGCAGTCGGCAACAGAAAGGAGGACAGAACTCCTCCGCCAGATCCTGCAATTCTCCATCGAGCCACATAAAGGCTCATCCCCTTGTCTCAGCAATCAGCAGCAGAATAGAGGGCAGGACAGATCCTGTGACTTTCTGTGCAGCTGCAGCACCCACATGTCTCTGCCTCCCCTGGTCTCGGCATTCAACAGACTCCGGCAGCTGACTCCAGTCCTCCTCTGGTCCTCATCCAGACCCTGTACTTTGTTTACCAGCTCCACCCCTAGCTTCTTTTTGGCAGGAGCACAAGGTAAAGTGTGTGTGTGGGGGGGGGGGGGGGGGGGGGGGGGGGGGGTTGCACTCTGATGTAAGGGAGGGTGGGGGACTCTAGACTTTTGATGGTGTCTGATGTAATCAGGAGTTGAATGCTGTACACATCTAGTCTTACAGATACAACCAGGCCTTTAAGGGCAACCATAATGCTGATGTGGCCCGCGATGATATTGGCTTAAACACCCTTGCCTTAAAAGCTTTAAATTAAACTTTTGGTAAAAAATAATAAATGCACATATACTTGCAGTAAAAAAACGTGCATTCATTATTTTTGTTCCTGCAGGAGCCTGCAAAGCATTGCACCCATGATAAGTGAAATACAGGTGAAATTACAGGCTCCTGCAGACAAGCCCTACAGTTTTTAGCCTGTACCACTGTATGGGCTGTCAGTTTGAAAGTTGCAGGGCTTGTAAATGTACTACAAGGGTGCTCATCAGTGAAAACTACAAGTTGTCTGCCATGGAGGAAGATGGGACTTGTAGTCCTCTCATTCACGGTTGCCTGGGAATGAATGACATGGCTGTGTTTGGGCGGAGCCCGGCACAGCCACTCTGTTTTTAAAATGTGACAGTGGGAGCAGGGAGAGGATCCCCCGCCCACTGTTACAGGATGGGGGGAAAGGAGGACGCGCTGGAGTGCGTTACATGTTACACCCTAACTACGGGTGTAATGTGTAACATGCTCCAAAAGGTGAACTTATCCTTTAAGGAAATAAGACAGTTCCCTTAGCTTACTGAATGTTAGCTAAGCTTAATAAAAGGATGATTCAAAGCAAACAGAGGTCCACCTTTTTTTTCTATCACTCATTTTGCAAAGTGAACAGATTCCACTCCTTTAGTAAATCAACCCAACCATGTTGTATGCATGTTGTTATTAATGTGCTTTGTGCTGTCAGTAACCAATAAATACTGTTTTTTATTGTCTTTAATGTGCAAGTATGAGTTTAATTTACTATGCATGCATTTCATTTTTAAAAACCTTTTATGTTTTTCATCAGCATTTTTTATGTTATTATTTGCTTTGAATTCATTTTATGTTTGTCTTTTCATCATTTGCCTTCAGTTGTTGTTTCGGAGGGGCTGTGTATATCAGCCTGTCGTAAGTATAAAAAATGTCATTTCTGCAAACCTTTGTCATTATTTTTAGTTTATGCTTTACCACCCATCTTGATCATTGACAACAATAGTTTTATTTTCTTGAATGAAAAGGTCAGTCCACCTAAAAGTGCTGCCAGGCCATGTCTGTGATGTTTCTCATTTATCCAGGTTATGGTATAACTGGTAATGGTTAGTCACATTCTTAAAGCGAAATTAAACCCAAAAACCAAAAATGTCATATTTTGCAGCCTATTATATATATATATATATATATATATATATATATATATAATATATAATATTTTATCAGTCCTCAAATGTGGTGGCTGCATTAGTTTTCTTTTTTATGTTTTTTTTTGTATTCACCTGGTGATCTGGTCAGTACCACACAACCTGTATTAAGCCCCATACACACGGTCGGACAATCCGCGGACCAGGTCGGTCGGATCCTGTCCGTCATACTTTGTCTGATGTTGGTTTTGCGTACACACGGACGGACAAAGTTGTCGGAAAATCCGATCATTCTGAACGTGGTGACGTTTGTTGCCTACGACGGGACTACGTAGAGGCTAGTAGCCAATAGCTTTGGTCTTGTAATGTGATCTGAGCATGCGTAGCACTTTGTCCGGTCGGACAACCGTACACACGATCGGATTTGGTGTGATCGGACCGGGTTGTCGGCAAATCTATCCAGCAGGAGATAAGACTTTGTCCGTCGGACAATCCGACGTACACTGTCCGATGGTGCATACACACGGTCTGATTTTTCAACAACATTGTCCGATCGGACAGAATCCATGAAAAAATCCGACCGTGTGTATGGGGCTTTAGAGGGCCTCCACTCTGGATGAAGGGGGCACAAGGGCACCTTTGAACAGCAGCATCGTTAATCTTAGGGGAAGGGAAGTATTAGGTGTACTAACAAATTGAAGCCAAACTCTAGCTAGCACTTTATAAGCAGTTACAGCAGTTTTATTTCATTGTAAGCACACCTGTCAGTGGTAGATGGTTTGTCTCAACTCACTAATTGCTACATTTGAAGAACAGCATGTGGAAGGAAAGCTTAAAAACAAATGCAGCCATCACATCTAAGAATTGTAAAGCTGCAATATAATAAATGTTTGCTTTCGGGTTTATTGCCGTTTTAAGGTAATTCAGCTTCATCTGCTGCATTGCATTAATGAGCACACAATAACGCACACTGCATTTGAATGGGTTGCCAACGAACCGCAGTGCTGCCAAAATTGCACCTGCACTTCTTTTGACAAAGCACTCTGCAACACATGGTGATGCATTACCATGCATTGTGATGCACTGCAACGCAGGTGCATTTGGGTGCCATTTAAAATGGCAATGCGATGCATGCTTTGCAGTACCTCATGTTCCCACAACACAACAATTCAAATGGGCCCTCAACTGTCCTTGTTCTGTAAGTTTGAAGACATTTCCCTACTTATCTAAGTGGCTTTCTCAGCTCTGAGTGTTCGTAACATATCCCAGGATTTGTAGCTGCACAGGTACTTCCATCACCTTAAAGTGGAACTATGCTCCAAAGCATCATCTTTCCACCTCTGTGCTTGACTGTAGGGATGGTGTTCTTAGGGTCATAGTCAGCATTTGTCTTCCTCCAAACACGACGAGTCGAGTTAATGCCAAAGAGCTCAATTTTGGTCTCATCTGACCACAGCACTTTCTCCCAATCCTTCTCTGAATCATTTAGATGTTAATTGGCATGACTGTACACATGCCTTCTTCAGGAGAGGGACTCCAATATAGAAATATAGGAGGAAATATAGAAAATGTATGGAGGGAGCTGAAACTTTGAGTTGCCAAGAGACAGCCAAGAAACCTTAAGGATTTAGAGATCAGATCTGTAAAAAAGAGTGAAGCAAAATCCCTCCTGAGATTTGTGCAAACCTGGTCACTAACTACAAGAAACATCTTACCTCTCCTTGCCAACAAGGGTTTCTCCACCAAGTACTAAGTCGTGTTTTGCTTTGGGATCAAATACTTGTTTTACTCACTGACCGGCAACTCAATTTATAACATTTGTATCATGTGTTTTTTTTCTGGATTTTTTGTTTTATATTCTGTCTCTATCATTTAAAATACACCTATGATACAAATTATTAACCCTTCATTTCTTTGTAAGTGGGCAAACGTACAAAATCTGCAGGGGATCAATTCATTATTTTCTCCACTGTATGTTTGGGGCCCCTTCCTCCTCATTGCAGCTGCATAAACTAGATTTGTATTTGTTTGCTTATGATGTCATATATTCAGACAGGAGAAGAGGATGAGAAATCTGTCCCTGGAGAAGAAGGCACACCAGATATCCCCAATATGGTGGCAAAGAAACCTCTACGAGATTTCATCGGGTTGGAGGATTGTGAAAAGGCAACCCGGGATGCCCTACTTAACTTCAGCTTCTACCTCACTGTGGGAGACATGGACGAAGCCTTTAAATCAATCAAGCTCATTAAGAGGTATGGCAAATATTTTTTTTCTTTACAACATAGTTTTTACTTTATGAAGAAGAGTACAGGACTTTTGTATACAAACATTAAGGGGACATTTACATTGTTTCATTAATGCAATGCACCAGAACGGGAAGATGTTAATAAGCCCTAAAAAAATTATAGAGAAATGTAGACTGGTTTCATTTTTTTTTTTTTTTTTAGCCTGCAGGTTTTTTTTTTAGCTTGGTTCTAATATCAGACTTCAAAAAGTAAGGGTAAATTTCTTACTGGTATCCACAAAGCCTCGAATTAACCACAAAACAATGCATAAGCTCTGCTGCATGGGGAGAAGTCACTTGGTGCACTCCACTCTAAATGGTACTATGGGTTGGTAATAAGTGGAGGAGTGCTGTGAGGGTCAGGGTGGGACAGGCAAATGTTAATGGGTCTGTACCAATTTGCACCTAGGACTAAAGGTAATTAAATGATAGCTGTACATTTAAGCTGTCCATAGATGGATCGAAATTTGCGTGGTGCAGCAGGGGCTGGCCAAATTTCGATCCATCTATGGCTGTTCCCACTCCACAGAAGTTGATTGTTAGAGTGGTAATGTTGAAATATTTTCATTCAATCAGAGGCTGCAGCCAATTGCTAATTGGATACAGTGCTGATCAGTGTGTTTTACAAACGGAGGAGTGGTGGATGGAGGAATCCTTCCCGCTATGCTATTGTATTCTGACAGTGGGGAATATTCCTCCATCCACCTTGCTTGTGTGGATGGGGGGAATCCATTTGTTGGGCTGATTGAAAAAAATAAAAATGACCCATCTATGGGCAGCATTTATCTAGCTCCCTTGCCCCCAGCATTTCCCCCATAAACACATCTACCCTTGCTCCTGCCATACCTTCACTGTGCAGCCTACATGGACCCTCACTGTCACCACAGCATGGTTTTCTTGCAAGTCAGCTTTTTGTTCTATGTATGAGCTGAAATTTCCTTTTGTTCCTGTGAAAAGGCCGTCTATTATGCATCCCGACAGTAGGTGACTTCTCCAAAGGACTGAAAGGAGGTTTTTCTGGGAGGCTGTGCAGTGACAGCTTAGGGGGCTTTTAGTGGACCACAATGTAAAGATCTGGCAGGAGAAGAGGATTATTCGATAGTACAAATTGTTATATTTACTATCTATACTATCTGTAATTCTAGACAGATTGGGGTTGATTTACTAAGGCTCGGTTCACATTACTGCAACCTGAAAGTCACACGACTTATGATGCGACTTTGTCAGGTGACTTGAGTGTTACTTTGATGCGAGTTTCGGGAATGTCCTGGGTAATGTCAGATCACATAAATATAGATGAGGCGACTTCCATTAATGTCTATGGGCATTAGTCGGATAGAAATCGCCTTGAAGTAGTACAGAAACCTTTTCTAAAGTCAGAGCGACTTCAGTAGTGCTAATTACGACAACTCTTATTGATTAAAATGCGATTTCACATGTCATGCGACTTGGGGTCTCACAAGTCTGATCCCAAATCATGGCGGTGTGAACCGAGCCTAAAGCCTGGTACACATGGTACAATTGTTGGCCAACCGAGCATCTGATTTTTGTCAAAAGGGCGTTTGCCAGGATCTTGTCTTGCATACTAACGTTAAACAATTGTCGTGCCACAAACACGAACGTAGTGACGTATTACGAGGAATTTCAGCTCTTGAGCGCCACCCTTTGGGCCCCTTTGCTAATTTTGTGTTTGGTGAGCATTGATTGCGTGTTTTTAGTTTTCGACTTTTGTGTGACGGATTTGTGTGCTGACCATACGAAAATCAGACGTGGAGCTGTTGTCCGCAGAAAATTTACTAGCCTGTCATCCAACATTTGTTGGCCGAAAATTGGAAAACAATTGTCTAAAGGAGCGTGCTAACGGTAAGAATTTAGGACAACAGTCTGTCAACAGACAATCCCCTGCTAACAATCGAACCGTGTGGGCGAGGCTTAAAACTAAAGAGTGAAAAATCTGGTGCAGCTGTGCATGGTAGCCAGTCCGCTTCCAATTTCAGCTTAAAGCGGAAGTAAACCCATTGATTTAACAGTTTAAAAAAAAAAGGCATGCCGTGAATGCTAACTGCACATTGGCTGTGCTCTCAACCAAACAGTCAAACCATCCAATGGCTGGTGTCATAACGGATCACATGTGCAGCACTGTGGCAGTTGAAGATTAAACAGAGGCAAAGATGGCAGCTTCCTTGGCTGAAAACGATAGGGGGTTTACTTCCACTTTAATCATTTAAACTTTGACCACCAGATTTTGAATGCTCCAATTTTAGCAAATCATCCCCATTGTGTTGTTATATTAATTATATGTATACATCCATCTTACTCTTTCATTTCGTCCAATATTATTGTATCCTGATCTGGTTGCCTGAGTGATGACCGGTTAGTATGCTGCTGGGATCCGGGTCCAGACAGAGAGCACAGATCATATTTGTACGGAAGTCTCTTGAATGATGATTTCAGCATTATTGGGTTTGAGGGGAAGTGACCCTGACCTGCTCTGCTTTGGGCATTGCTTGTGCAGAAGACTAATGCTTCTTCTACACTGACAGAGGAAATGTCCTCTTGTATTATCTCTAAAGGAAATCTACAGTAAAATGCCAGTTGCTTGTTTAATGGAGAGCTTTTCACACCAATTAGGAAGTGCTCGCAAAATGAAGAGCTGGAAATTTCCTTCAATTAGGGGACTATGGAGTGCCCATTAAAAACAGTGTGAACAAGGGTGATTGTGAACATGCCAAATTTATCAGAGTGGAGGGCACTACTTGCATAAATGACACCATGCGGAGAGAAGGCATCAGTGTGGAGGTTGCCCCTTTAAGCAGAGTGGAAGGTGACACAGATAAAGTTTATGCATAGCCAAAATGTTTAGATAAAGTAGGGAATGTTTAATTTGGTGTCAGTTTTTTAATTGTGGGGAGATTCACCCTCTTTAATTGTCCTGGTGGGCATACTGAGATAGAAATGTATGGGAGCTTTGGGGAGATTTCTTTTCAATTCCTATTGTATCTCTAGAACAGGAAGTGAAGGGAAATCTCTTCAATGGTATACAGATAGAAAAACAATAAATTGACAGGTTTTAATTCTTCCTTGCTCTCTCCAAATCTGAAAAATAAGGTTTGGCTTTACTTATAACTTAAAGCGGTAGTAAACCCGCTGACACTTTTTTTTTTTGTATATACCTGTAAGGGAAAAGGCATAATGAGCTAGTATGCACCGCATACTAGCTCATTATGAAATACTTACCTTAGAACGAGGCGTCAGTAACTGACCTGGTCCACGTGGAGGTAGCTGACACATTGCCTCGGCGTGTCTTCCGGGTATCGCGACTCCAGCGCTGTGAGTGGCTGGACCCGCGATGTCGTCACTCCCGCCCATGCGCACGGGAGACTTCTTCCCGGCAGGGTCCGGATTCTGCCAGCCTTTCAGTCGCGAATCCCCTGTGCACATGCGCCGCTGCAGTCAGCGGCGCATTGCACAGGGAATATCTCCTAAACCGTACAGGTTTAGGAGATATTTTTTTTTACCTACAGTTAAGCCTTATTATAGGCTTACCTGTAGGTAAAAGTGTCAATTTTTTAACTATACAACCACTTTAAGTGGTTGTAAACCCTTTTAATTAAAAAAATAAAAAACCTGCAAAGACAAAGGCATAATGAGCTAGTATGAATAGCATGAGCGTGGGAGCCGCCGGTAACAACACAGTAACAGCACAGTACAACTGCCTTTGCTTCAGTTTGCTTAAGTACGCATGTGCCGAAGACATTGGCACATGCAAATACAGGGATATCCATGCATGGTTTAGGAGATATCCAGTGTAGCTACAGGTAAGCCTCATTATAGGCTTGCCTGTAGTATAAAGTGGTTGTAAAGGGTTTACAACCACTTTAATAGCATAGAACATGCCACATGATGTTGCATCAAAGTGAGCTTTATTGTGCAAGGTGGGGGACACCCTATAATGTCTACTTGATGACTATAGAATAGCTTACAAGGTGCCACATTAATTACCCTGGATCATACCACATAGAATAGTCAAGTTGGTTTTATTGAATTGAGCAGAGAATGTCTCTTTGAGCACAGTAGAGGTTTCCACCTTGAATAAAGGACAGCAGCCTGCACTAAGCACAGTTTGGATGCCATATTGAGAAGAATTGGGGGTGCCACAATAACTACAATGCATAGCGTGTTCCAGTTCCTGACAATATCCAGCAACTTCGCACAGCCATTGAAGAGGGTTGGACCAACATTCCACAGCCCCCCCCCCCCCCCCCCCCAATACAGTAAAACTGCACATTTTAGAGTGACCTTTATTGTGGCCAGCCTAAGGCACACCTGTGCAATAATCATGCTGTTTAATCAGCATCTGGATATGCCACACCTGTGAGGTGGATGGATTATCTCGGCAAAGGAGAAGTGCTCACTAACACAGATTAAGGCTGGGTTCACACTGCTGCGGTGCGGGAACGCTGCAAATCTACTGCGGGTTCCCGCACCGCATGCGAGCTGCTGGGAGTGTCAATGAAATGTTAATGACACAGTGCGATCTGCAAACTCGGACAGGAATCGGATCGCATGGTGAGAACACCATGCGATCTGATTCTGCTGCGGACCAAAAAAAAGGGTCCTGTGCGAGTTTGGGCCGAATGCGATGCGAATTCAGCCATACTATCTGTATGGCTGAATTCGCATCGCACAGAGATCGCATATGATTTGAACTGCAGTGCGGTGCGAATCATATCCGATCTCCCGCACCGCAGCAGTGTGAACCGGGCCTTAGACAGATTTGTGAACAATATTTGAGAGAAATAGGCCTTTTGTGTACATAGAAAAAGTCGTAGATCTTTGCATTCAGCTCATGATAAATAGTGACAAACACAAAAGTGTTGCGTTTTATAGTTTTACTCAGTGTAGAAAATACAGTATCTCACAAAAGTGAGTACACCCCTCACATTTTTGTAAATATTTTATTATATCTTTTTCATGTGACAACACTGAAGAAATTACACTTTGCTACAATTTAAAGTAGTGAGTGTACAGCTTGTATAACAGTGTAAATTTGCTGTCCCCTCAAAATAACTCAACACACAGCCATTAATGTCTAAACCATTGGCAACAAAAGTGAGTACACCCCTAAGTCTGGCCATACATTATACAACTTTTGTCTATAGATTTCCTTTAGATTTACCAAAACCATATAATATGAGGTCAAATCTAAACACTTTCAATTTGTATGCAATCAGGCAGGCCCTTGTACTACACAGTTGAAGGTAAATCTAAAGGAAATTGAATAAGAAAATTGTATGGTGTATGGCCAGCTTAAGTGAAAACGTCCAAATTGGGCCCAATTATTTTCCCTTCTCGGTGTCATGTGACTCGTTAGTGTTACAAGGTCTCAGGTGTGAATGAGGAGCAGGTGTGTTAAATTTGGTGTTATCGCTCTCACTCTCTCATACTGGTCACTGGAAGTTCAACATGGCACCTCATGGCAAAGAACTCTCTGAGGATCTGAAAAAAAAGAATTGTTGCTCTACATAAAGATGGCCTAGGCTATAAGAAGATTGCCAAGACTCTGAAACTGAGCTGCAGCACAGTGGCCAAGACCATACAGCGGTTTTACAGGACAGGTTCCACTCAGAACAGGCCTCGCCATGGTCAACCAAAAGAAGTTGAGTGCATGTGCTCAGCGTCATATCCAGAGGTTGTCTTTGGGAAATAGACGTATGAGTGCTGCCAGCATTGCTGCACAGGTTGAAGGGGTGGGGGGTCAGCCTGTCAGTGTTCAGACCATACGCTGCACACTGCATCAAATTGGTCTGCATGGCTGTCGTCCCAAAAGGGAGCTTCTTCTAAAGATGATGCACAAGAAAGCCTGCAAATGGTTTGCTGGGCAAAGCAGACTAAGGACATGGATTACTGGATCCATGTCCTGTGGTCTGATGATGCCAAGATGAACTTATTTGGTTCAGATGGTGTCAAGCGTGTGTGGCGGCAACTAGGTGAAGAGTACAAAGACAAGTGTGTCTTGCCTACAGTCAAGCATGGTGGTGGGGGTGTCATGGTCTGGAGCTGCATGAGTGCTGCCGGCACTGGGGAGCTACAGTTCATTGAGGGAACCATGAATGCCAACATGTACTGCGACATATTGAAGCAGAGCATGATCCCCTCCCTTCGGAGACTGGGCTGCAGGGCAGTTTTCCAACATCATAACAACCCCAAACACACCTCCGAGCCTTCCAAAAGAAGCTGAGGGTAAAGGTGATGGACTGGCCAAGCATGTCTCCAGACCTAAACCCTATTGAGCATTTGTGGGTCATCCTCAAACGGAAGGTGGAGGAGCGCAAGGTCTCTAACATCCACCAGCTCCGTGATGTCGTCATGGAGGAGTGGAGGAGGACTCCAGTGACAACCTGTGAAGCTCTGGTGAACTCCATGCCCAAGAGGGTTAAGGCAGTGCTGGAACATAATGGTGGCCACACAAAATATTGACACTTTGGGCCCAATTTGGAAATTTTCACTTAGGGGTGTACTCACTTTTGTTGCCAGCGGTTTAGATATTAATGGCTGTGTGAAGTTATTTTGAGGGGACAGCAAATTTACACTGTTATACAAGCTGTACACTCGCTACTTTACATTGTAGCAAAGTGTCATTTCTTCAGTGTTGTCACATGAAAAGATAGAATAAAATAGTTACAAAAATATGAGGGGTGTACTCACTTTTGTGATATACTGTACATTTTGGCGATAATATGTAGTAACGATTATATACACCAATAGCCATACCATTATGACCACTGACAGGTAAAGTAAATAACATTGATTATCTCATTACAATGGCACCTAAAAGTCAGTGAAATATATTAGGCTGCAAGTGAACATGTTGTCCCGGAAGTTGATATTTTGAAAGCAGATAAAATGGGCAAGTGTAAGTAATAGGGGGGCTGCTGCACACAGAAGGTTTTTGAAAAAACTTCTGACTTTACAATCACTTTAAATGGTTGTAAACCTCAAACATGAAATAATAACCACGTTCCATCTGCGCTATAGCAGAAAGACGGCTACAGCGCGTCCTCCTGTGATTGTCGATTCCTTCAGACTCGGCTGATCGCAGATTGGGGTAAAGGGCAAATGACAGCAGCCCTTTATCACGTGATAAGCTGTCAGCCAATAACAGCTGATCACGGAAGTAAACAGATGCCAGTTATCTGCTTTTATCCTCGGGACATTGGTCGGCTGATAGCGTAAGGAGAAAAGACGAAAGCCGGAACCCGGCTTTTGTTACAGGGACATCGGTCCCAACATTGCCCACCAGTGCCACCTATCAGTGCCCATCAGTACTGCTAATTAGTGCCCACTAGTGCTGCCTATCAGTGCCCATCAGTACTGCTAATTAGTGCCCACTAGTGCTGCAAATCAGTGACCACCAGTGCTGCCAATCAGTGCCACCTATCAGTGCCCATCAGTGCCTCATCTTCAGTGCTATCAATGCTGCATATTTGTGCCGCCTTTCAGTGCCCTTTAGTTCTGCCTATCAGAGACCATCAGTGCCACCTATTAGTGCCTCTTTATCAGTGCCCATCAATGCCTATCAGTGCAGCCTCATCAGCGGACATCAGTGAAGGAGAAAAATTACCTGATTGCAAAGTTTTATAACAAACTATGAAAAAATATTTTTCAACGTTTTCTGGCTTTTTTTGGTTTCTTTATTAAAAAATCAAAAAAAATCAGTGGTGATTAAATACTACCAAAAGAAAGCTCTATTTTTGTGAAAAAATTATAAAAATTATGTTTGGGTACAGTGTTGCATGACCGCACAGTTGTCATTCAAATTGTGACAGTGCTGAAAATTGGCCTGGGCAGGAAGGGGATATAAGTGCCCATTAAGCAACTGGTTAACAAAGCATATCCCTCTATACAGTTTACTTGTCTCAATCCAGAGCACTGAGTGTTGTTTCTGTCCGCTGCCTCGTTCCTCTGCAATAAGTATGAGTCATTTCTGACAAGTTTTCTAGACACCAAGAGAAAACTGATCACAGGGGAGGGATCACAGGGGAGGGATCTTCAGCTGATTGACAGCCTTAGCTCTGTGTGCTGTGTGAAGGGGGTGTGTCTCTTCCTTCCAATCATCTCCCAGAGCCTTCCTCACTGATGTAACCTCAGCTCTCCGCCCCTGACTTTTAAAGCTGAGAGATTATGTGTAAATTCTGCACGTTGAATGGATGTAGAAGAAGGATGGCTGTAGATAAGCAGAAAAACTATATAGGATGATTTGTTTATTCCCTGTGTAACACTTGAGGCCAGTCACTTCACTGGGTATGTAAGGATTTACAACCACTTTAATGCTGGTTCTGATAGAAAGGTGTCAGAACACATAATGCGTCTCAGTTTGTTGTATGTGGGGCTGTGTAGCCGCAGACCGTTCAGGGTACCCATGTTGACCCGTGTCCACAACCATAGGCCCCTACAATGGGCATGTGAGCATCAGAACTGGACCACAGAACTATGGAAGAAGGTGGCTTGGTCTGATGAATCGCGTTTTCTTTTACATCATGTGGAAGGCCGGGTGCATGTATGTGACTTACCTGGGGAAAAGCTCTACTCAGTATTAGTTGGGTGATCATAATAATATGGCTGTTGGGTGTAGATTGTAATGATTTTATAGTACAGGTTTGTTATTGTGACAGACCTAGCCGGGACAGAGGCTGTTGGAGGGGACGGAATGCGAGCCTCTTGCCTTGTGATTACGGGCCCTGGCATTTGGGGGAACGGTGCTCTTTGTGAGCTGTATGCCTGGGGACCGCTGAGCTGGTTTTACTTGGATTTAGGTCCATGCTGGCCCCCCAAGACACATAGACTCTGGATATGTATATGCCATATCAGCAATAGACTGGTCACACTGTTGGGACACAAGCTGTCAGATGCTAATGTCATCAACTCCAGCCAGCCTGTCTGTTGTCTTGTGTAATGTAAATGAGGCTGGTCTGGCTTGACACAGATTCTAAAGAATATTTCACCTATTGTTGTATGTGCTAATTAACCCTGCAATTGAATGAAGGAGTCAAGTGTTGATTAAGATAATTAGCTCATGCTAATTAGGTTAGGTTTTAGTCATCTGGCTGTATATATGTGTGTGACATGTCAAATAAAGGTTATTCCTGATGTACTCCAAGACTGGTGTTGTCTAGTTCTTGGGGGTTCCTATAGCCAGATCCATTGGACTCGTGTTCCAGGACTTAGGAAGCATTTACGGCGGACACCTTGAGTACAGGATCCGTCACAGTTATCTTCTTCCTTTGTTTTTGATTTTTTTTGTTTTCAATGACTGTTGTTAGTTACAAATGGCTAAATTTTGACTATTTCTGTGTGAGTAAAAGAATCTTGCACCATGTTCAGGGCCGCCCGTTAGGGTGGTACCACCGGGCCTCCTGTGGGGAGCCCCGGGCACACATGGGGACCTGGACAGCAGGGGGATCAGTGCGGCGGGATGGGAGCACAGTTACCGAACAATGCAAAGTGTCAGTGTCTCTCCCTCCAGCAGCTGTAAGCTGGTTTCTCCCCCTCTCCCTCCCGCCGGCTTTCAGCTGCTGGAGGGAGAGACCCCAATACAGTGCATTATTCTGTAATTGTCTTTCCATACCTGTGCTGCCCACATATAATTCCCCCCTGGCGTCCCTCCACAGCGCTGCGGACACGCAGGCGGATGGAAAATGGGGGAAGGGGCTGGTAAATGTGTCATTTACCAGCCCCTTCTCTTTCTGAATTGGACACAGTATCCGATCGGTACGGATTACTCCTGTGGCATTCATAACTGTGTTTACTATGATTCAGTTTATAAATGAACAGGAGCCTCTGTCTCCTGTTTATTCATCTGTAGTGCATCTGAGGCTACTGAGAAAGCAATTGATGAGTCTGTGTCCTCAGTACCTTTCTCTGTCTCAAAGGTGAGATGTTAGGGGTCTGAATAAACCCCTGATATTTCACCCAAACCCCTCCCCCCCAAACAGCGTTGTAAATAAAAATTGTAAATAATCGTTTTAAAAAATGTAAAAAGTAAAAAATTTTAACATTGTGAAATTTTTTTTTTTAAATGGCCATTTTTGGTTTTCATCTAGGGTAGGCTGTACCCCCCGTACAGCCTACCCGAGATGAAAACCAAAAATGGGCATTTAAAAAAAAAAAAAATTCACAATGTTAAAAAAAAAATTCCTTTTTACATTTTTAAAACGATTATTTACAATTTTTATTTACAATGCTGTTTGGGGGGGGGGGAGGGGGGGTTTGGATGAAATATCAGGGGTTTATTCAGACCCGTAACATCTCACCCCCCGTGATTACTAACGGCAGCCCTGACCGTGTTATCCATTCATGTGGGCAGAAAGTTTTGCATTTTACACCAAAGGTACCACTTAAACTTTGTGTGTGAGTAACATAGCAAATCCATTTGTGCTCGTAACTGGTCTTTTACTTAGACATAAATTTTACAAAAAAAATGTGATAAATAACAAAAACAATACAATATTTTGTTATAGGTTATTTTTTCTACATTTAAGCATTATAAAACTACATTTCCGACAGTCCTTTGAGCATCCTGTAAAACCCTGCTGTTCTAGTCTCCAAAGTATTTTCCACTCTCCTGGAGGACTGGAGACTCCATCTCTTTTCTTTCTCCGAGAATGTTGTTGGACCTTTTTTGTTAGCATTTTATTGGTCGATCACTGTTTCCACTCTCCAGTGATAACAGGTTTATGAAAAAAAAAAAGTGCTAATTTGATGTAGCATAGGTCATATTAAAGGAATGCACAATGTGGAAATAATAGATTCTCCATTATAGAAGATATCCATTTTAGGATAGATCAGGATGATATGTGCAAATTCAATATTGGACATCTCCAGGTACCAATCAAAATCTGAGAAAATGCTGTTACTTGTATCCCAAATGAGTCCAATAGTAATAAGTCCTGAGAAGTCTGACTGTGTATATAGGTGGTTGCATGAGCAAAGCATCTTTAAATAATGTGAGTACGCCCCATCTTAGAACCAGGCTTTGTGTTATGTTCTCCTCACATAGCTAAATAAAATGATGCAGATTTGTTTAGGTAACACTCATGGATTCATTTGCACGTTCGTTGAATGTTTTTGGATACAAATATAAGGATTAATGATCATTATCATCAGACAATGCCTGTTCATTGCTGTTATCAGCATGGAGACTCAACGTAATCGTTGTCTAGTCCTCTGCGGAAACGAGCGGTCATCGTACGGCTGATGACAATAACACGGGGAGCCATGCAGTCCTCGCAGCGGTGGAGTATGTTCCATATGAGGATAGCAGCTGCCAGAGTGGCCAGAAGGCAAGCACCGATGTCTAGGTAACAAGACCAGGATAAATTGGTGTGGGGGCCAATGCGGTAGAAGGTCACCAATCCAATGACCAGAACAAAACCTGCAAGGGGATAGGAATGATGAAAGGTTAATTTCCAATTCATATGTCTTTCAGTCAGTCAAGATATAGCTTTTCATAGTTTTTTTGAATTTCCATACAGTTTTCAAGTCTATCTGCAAGTTTTCAGAGAATAGAGAATGGTTAGAACCAATGTCAAGATTATATTGCTGTCTGTGTTCCTCCTGGAAAGAGGTCCTCTCACTTTCTATACCAGTGACCACATTCTCTTTCATACTTGTGGAACATTCTCTATATCATTTAGACAAGGGTTTCCCAACCAGAATCCCATGGAACCCTAGGGTTCCTCCAGAGGTTGCTAGGGGTTCCTTCAACAATGGGCAATTTCTGCCTCTGAGAAAAACCCCCGTACACACGGTCGGAAATTCCGACCACAAAATCCGTCAGATTCTTTCAGTCGGATTTTGTCCGACACTGGTGTTGCATGCACACGGTCGGACAAAGTTGTCGAAAAATCCGATCATTCTGAACGTTGTAACGTTCGTTGCGTACGACGGAACTACGTAGAGGCTAGTAGCCAATAGCTTTGGTCTCGTAATTTGATCTGAGCATGCGTGGAACTTTGTCCGTCTGAATTCTCTACACACGATCGGAAAAAGTCTGATCAGATTTTGTTGTTGGAAAATTTGAGAGCAGGATCTCAAATTCTTTCCATCAGAAATTCCGAAGGAAAAAGTCTGATGGAGCCCACACACGGGCGGATTTTCCGACAACATGGTCCGATCGGACATTTTCTGTCGAATTTCCGACCGTGTGTACGGGGGCTTAGAGGGTAATTCTTCCCAATGACCACAAGTGTAAGGAGCATTCTTCTCACTGACCATCACACTAATGTATCATGAGTTGTAGATTTAGTAATTTTTAGCAGCAGTTTCGCTAGACCAGAAAGTTATCTTAAAGCGGAAGTAAACCCATCGATTTAACAAAAAAAAGGCATGCCGTGAATGCTAACTGCACATTGGCTGTGCTCTCAACCAAACAGTCAAACCATCCAATGGCTGGTGTCATAACGGATCACATGTGCAGCACTGTGGCAGTTGAAGATTAAACAGAGGCAAAGATGGCAGCTTCCTTGGCTGAAAACGATAGGGGGGTTTACTTCCACTTTAAGGGTTACTCTGTGTTGAGGCTGATTTAGCCTTAAGAAGTTCCTCAGATCCGACACCACTTTGGGCCACACCCTTTTCAGCAGCAAAAATATGCCAGAGTTTTCAGCACATTGCCGGTAACCCATGTGCATTTACTGTATCGTGTTCAGGTCGCAGTGCCCTTGCAATCTGCAGCAGTTGTCAGTGCAATGTTAACGGCACTCCAAACACAGTGCGTTTTCCTGCACCAGATCGCATGGTACAAAACGACCATGCGATCCGGTTACTGTGCATTTCTAAAATTGGTGCCTGCACTACTTTGGTGCATTGCGGAGCGATTTGACCCTGTTCAAAAAGAATGGGCTTAAATTGCACTGCGCTGATTTGCATGGGAATTGTGGTGCGGTGCGATTACTGTGCGATTCATAGTGTGAACCAGGACTGACTCAAGCTGAGTGTAAAAGTGAATGTAATGACAACTTAACTGTTGACTGATTCTAATTTTTCATTGTGGCTTTTGCCGTTCAATCTCCTTCTTTACAAACTACAGTGGGCAGTGTGCTTAGAAGCAGGGAACACACAAGCCTGCTAAATTTAGCTACAATAAATTGCTTTGTTGATAGAAGTCACAAATAACCAATTAATTTGTTTCTAAAAATTATTCAAAAAGTGTAACTCTAGCAACACTGCCATGTTTTTTTTTTTATTTTTTTATTGATCTCATACTTTCCAGGGTAAAGGAGATATCTGGGGTCTTATTGACCCCAAATGTCTCCATAAACGGGACCTATTTCTAACAAGGGATGTTTACATTTCTTATGATAGGAATAAAAGTGATTAAAATAAATAAATAAAAGGGACAGTGTAAAAATAAAAAATTCTAATAAAATATTTTTTAAAGCGCTCTTGTCCCCCCGTGCTCACGCGCAGAAGTGAGCGCATTTGTAGGCCACGCCCGCATTTTTACACCACACATATGAGGTATCACCACGAACATTGCAGTGAGAGCAATAATTCTATCGGTAGTCCTCCTCTGTAACTGTAAACTGGTAACCTGTAAAAATGTTTAAAGTGTCACCTATGGAAATTTTTATGTACCCTAGTTTGGTGCCATTTCACGAGCATGCACAATTTTAATGTTAGGTACCTACAGTGCCTTGAAAATGTATTCATACCCCTTGAAATTTTCCACAGTTTGTCATGTTGCAACAAAAAACTTAAATGTATTTTATTGGAATTTTATGTGATAAACCAACACAAAGTGGCACATAATTGTGAAGTGGAAGGAAAATGATAAATGGTTTAAAATTTTTTTTTTACATATAAATATCTGAAAAGTGTGGCGTGTATTTATTCCAAGCTTTGAACATCTCACGGAGCACTGTTCAATCTATCATCTGAAAAAGTATAGCAAAACTGCAAATCTACCAAGACATGGCCGTCCACCTAAACTGACAGGCCGGGCAAGGAGAGCATTAATCAGAGAAGCAGCCAAGAGGCAATCTTATTAGAAAACCTGTTAAAGTCTGCTAAATATTTGAAACTGGGGCAGACCTAAATCCAATTGAGAATCTGTGTCAAGACTTGAAAATTGCTGTTCACAGACGCTCTCAAACCAATCTGACAGAGCTTGAGCTATTTTGCAAAGAAGAATGGGCAAAAATTTCACTCTAGATGTGCAAAGCTGGTAGAGACATCCCCAAATAGACTTGCAGCTGTAAATGCAGCGAAAGGTGTTTCTACAAAGTATCGACTCAGGGGGGCTGAATACAAATGCACGCCACACTTTTCACATATTTATTTGTAAAAGATTTTGAAACCCATTTATCATTTTCCTTCCACTTCACAATTATGTGCCACTTTGTGTTGGTCTATCACATAAAATCCCAATAAAATACATTTACGTTTTTGTTTGTACCATGACAAAATGTGGAAAACTTCAAGGGGTATGAATACTTTTTCTAGGCACTGTATTTACTTGGTGTAACATCATCTTTTATATTTTCCCCAAAAATTGGGTTATATATTGTATGGGTTTTTTTTTTTTTGCATTAAAATTTATTCAAATGTATTTTTTCCCAAAAATTCAGTTTGAGAAATCACTGCGTAAATACCGCATTACATCAACTTTTTTATTCTCTAGGGCCCCTGCTTAAAAAAAAAAAAAATATACCGGTGCGGTCCGGTCTCCATACTTGATGTACCCCATATGAATGATGTTGTAGTCTCACTTCTGAGGAAGGAGGAAAGCATTTATATCCGAAACGCGTCAAGCGTGAGAAAACGACATAAAACGCATTCATAGTTTGTACTATTAAGTTTTTCGCTGTAACAGTCTTCAGGTGTTTTTATATCGTTATATATGTGTGTAATCTTCTATTGTTTTTCATATATTTGCTTTTTTTGTAATAAATGATTTTTCAATATATACAACCAATTCTATTCTATTTGGGGTTACAAACTGCACGCCTTTAAAGTCCAACCCACAGGGGACCCCCTTTTCTTGATTCTTTATTATAGGATGTGGCGTAAATTTAAAATATTCCCCGTTTGAGTATAATATACTCCCTTGTGTTCTCTTTTGCTTAGCCTACATACTCCTCGTGTAAAAAAGGAAAAATCAAATACGAGAAAAAAAATTTGTAAAGTGCCCCACGTGCTTGCGTACCATAGAAAGCGCATGCGTATGTTGCGCCCGCAAATGTAAACGGTGTTCAAATCATGCATGTGAGGTTTTGCCACGATCGCCAGAGCGAGAGCAATAATTGTAGCAAAAGACCTCCTCTAACTCTAAACTGGTAACCCTTAAAAAATTTTAAAGCGTCGCCTATGGAGATTTTTAAGTACTGTAGTTTGTTGCCATTCCACGAGTGTGCGCAATTTTAAACTATAACATGTTAGGTATCTATTTACTCGGCATAACATCATCTTTTACAATATACAAAAAAGTTGGGCTAACTTTACTGTTTTTTTTTTTTTTTTTTTTTAAGTTCAGTGAAGTGTATTTTTTCCCCCAAAAAATGCGTTTGAAAGTCCGCTGCGCAAATACCGTGTATATATATATATATATATATATATATATATATATATATATATATATATATATATATATATATATATATATATATATATATATATATTTGTAATTTTCTAGCAAAAAATAGATTTCAAGTTTCAGAAATAGACTTGGTCCTTTTTATGTGGTTAAGCAACATTTTTCAAAGCTACAGTTGTTTTAACCTACTGGGGCCCCTTGACTGCATTGTCAATCCTGGCACAAATATAGATCTTTACGCAGACAAAAAAGGTTAAAATAGCAAATATTTGGACCATTTGGACTTTTTGCGCCGGTGCTTTTCTGTTTCTATTTCTATGTGCTACACCGCTTTGGTGGCTCAACTCTGGGTGCCATTTTCTGCTTCCCCCACTTATGAATTTAGCATTGTTTGTGACCTTCAAAGTACGCTCTTAGGTTCCTTGAATCCATGAATGATTTCATACCAGCAGCTCAGGGTTGAGAAGCGGCGATCAGCAGCATTCTATTCTCTGCGTTTTGGCTGCAGTTATTCTGCCTGTTTTTATTGGGAAGGAAGCGCTGTGTGTTGTTATTTTGTCTCTCCCTGGCACACAGCAGCATGCACACTCCCCAATGCTATATTTAGCCTGCCCCGAGCTTCCTTTTTTTGTGCTGTAGTCTGCTGTGAACGCTGGGCCGAGGGACAGAGACTGGAGGGCGCCAGGATGTCCCCATACAGGAGGAGGAAATGCCTGTTACTACCTGTTATGCAAACTGGGCCTTGAAAGCTCGGGACATGAAAAACTGATTGAGGCGCAGGACAGAAAAACTGTTGAGGAAGCAGCTTAAAGGGTCCCGGTGCAAACCCTACTGAGATAATGGAAACTATTTTAATTACATAAACTAGCGGGCCTGTATTTGAAAACTGCAGGTGTTCATGGATTTAATACCAAGAATTGATAATAAATCTTTCATCGGGTCCCCTGCATTTTATTATAATGATTATTTTTTTCTGTAATGCGTAGGGGTAAATTAGTGAAGACTGGACAAATATTTGTCACCATTCACAAAAAATGGCCAACAGTCGACCACACTATTGAACATAGCTACAGTAGGTATAAATGGTATAGCAAATTTTATTATAACTATTAAAAAAAATATTCAAAAAGGAAAGAACCATCCTAAGTAAACATTCCTCTGTTAGCCTCCATACACACGGAAATTCCGACCACAAAATCCGTCTGATGTTTTCCGACGGGTTTTGTCCGACACTGGTGTTGCATACACACGGTCGGACAAAGTTGTTGGAAAATCCGATCATTCTGAACATGGTGACGTTCATTGCGTACGATGGAACTACGTAGAGGCTAGTAGCCAATAGATTTGGTCTCGTAATTTGATTTGAGCATGCGTGGCACTTTGTCCGTCGGAATTCTCTACACACGATCGGAAAAAGTCAGATCGGATTTTGTTGTCGGAAAATTTGAGAGCAGAATCTCAATTTTTTTTCCGTCGGAATTTCCGATGGAAAAAGTCCGATGGAGCCCACACACGGCTGCATTTTCCGACAACATGGTCCGATCGGACATTTTCCGTCGGAATTTCCGGCCGTGTGTACGGGGCATTAGTCTGTTTTGGTTCATTAAGTGTGTGATGAGGAGCACCTGGTACAGGACGATGAACAAGTCAGCTTGTTTAATGCCTTTTATTGGTTATCATGGTTGGGTACAGAAAATGTGTTTTGGGTAATTTTGGCTCCCCCCTTCGTCAGAGCTTTTGCTTCACTGTCCTGTATGCCTAATGAAGACTAGCTTCTGGGTATTAGAAGATCGGCTAAGTTTACCTTTTTTTTCAAAATTTTAGCTTCCTGATGTACCAATATACCATTAATGTACTTCTGTTGCAGAAAAAAAATAAAAGCTTTCTTTGATTTTTAGAACAAGACCTTACCTTAGACCCTGGTGTGTTCCATAGAAAGGTTCACTCACACCCTGTACCCATCAACTATGTTTGCACAGCATCCCCGGCATCTCTCCAGGGGTGCGTTTGCCTGGCTTGTCAGTGTAGGCTGGCACAACTGCTATGTTTTCACGGCATCCCTATTCTCTCTCTAGATTGGCCCAGGCTGCGGGTTGGACTCCCCTGATGTAGTGCAAGGACCTGCCTGATTGGATACAGAGTGAATGGATGGATAGGTGGGTCCACCTATTCCATCGTTTATACAATCTCTGTACAATTTCCTTTAGATTTACCCAATCTAATTATGCAAACATAGTTGATGGGTGCAGGGTATGTGTGCTAATGAGGTCAGCTGGTGAACTTCTTCCAGTCTCTTAGGGCTCTTTCACACGGGGCGGATCAGTGCAGATCCGCCCCGTGGATAGCCGCTTGCTCAGCGGGGATCGCCGTAGCGATCTCCGCTGAGCAGAAGATGACAGGTCCGTCCCTGCACTCCGGGCAGGGACGGACCTGTCCGAGCGCCGCTCTCCCCTATGGGAGATCGGGTGACGACGGACCGTAGAGTCCGTCGTCATCCGATCCGCTCTGCAGACGGATGAAAAAATGGGGTTTTCCTCCGTCTGCAGAAACGGAGCATGGCGGGCACGGACGAGAGCGGGTGTCAGCGGATGCTCATCCGCTGACACCCGCTATCCCATAGGGATACCTGTATGTCCGTTTTTCATCCGAAAACGGAAGGGTGAAAAACGGACATACGGTCCGTCCGTGTGAAAGAGCCCTTAGGCTCAGTTCACACTGGCTCGACTGCAAAGTCGCACGACTTTCAGTGCAACTTTGGAGTCCAACTTTGATGTGACTTTTTACACTCCGTGGCATTAAAGTTGTATCAAAGCCAGACCAAAGTAGTGCAGGAACCTTTTCTAAAGTTGGACAGGCTTGTGTAGTATCAGTTAAGACAGCTCTCATAGGGAAACATTGAATTTCACACGTAATCCGACTTGGGGTCTCACAGTTCGGATCCTATGTTGCATCAGTGTAAACCGAGCCTTACTGGTTTTTACATCGTGAATATACATACAGTGGCTAAGGGTAAGACTTTGTTCTAAAAATCAAAGAAAGCTTTTATTTCCTGCAACAGAGGTACATTAATAGTATACAAAAATGGCGGAGGGTCCCCGCAGCGCCCCGTTCGTAAGTAGGGGTTGTTCGTAGGTCGGGCGTTCGTAAGTCGGGGACCCCCTGTATTGGTATATTGGCCTCGAAAAAGTATTCAAACCCCTTGAAATTTTCCACATTTTGTCATGTTACAACCGAAAACGTAAATGTATTTTATTGGGATTTTGTGATACTCTTCCATTTTTGGATGATGGATTAACCACTTGCCTACCAGCCACGAACACCTCCTTCCTGACCAAGCCATTTTTCAGCTTTCAGCGCTGTCGCATTTTGAATGGCAATTGCGCGGTCATGCAACGCTGTACCCAAATAAAATTTTTATCATTTTTTTCCCCACAGATAGAGCTTTATTTTGGTGGTATTTGATCACCTCTGCGGTTTTTTATTTCTTGCGCTATAAACAAAAGAAGAGGGACAAGTTTGAAAAAACATAATATTTTTTACTATTTATTATAATAAATATCCAATTTTTTTTTTTTTTTTTAAACAAATTTTTTCCTCAGTTTAGGCCGATACGTATTCTTCTACATATTTTTGGTAAAAAATCGCAATAAGCGTATATTGATTGGTTTGCGCAAAAGTTATAGCGTCTACAAAATAGGGGATAGATTTATAGCATTTTTATTATTATTTTTTTTTTTACTAGTAATGGCGGCGATTTGCGATTTTTATCGTGACTGCGACATTGCGGCGGACACTTCGGACACTTTTGACTCATTTTTGGGACCATTCACATTTATACAGCGATCCGTGCTATAAAAATGCATTGATTACTGTATAAATGTGACTGGCAGGGAAGGGGTTAACGCTAGGGGGCGCTGCAGGGGTTAATATGTACCCTATCTTGGTGATTCTTACTGTGGGGGGAGGGGACTGACTGGGGGAGGAGACCGATCGGTGTCCCTATGTACAAGGGACACACGATCGGTCTCCTCTCCTCTGACAGGACGTGGATCTGTGTGTTTACACACACAGCTCCACGTCCTGCTCGATTACCGGGAAATCGCGGGTGCCTGGCAGTCATCGCGACCGCCGGGCACACGCACCGGAGCCCCAGCTACGCGGCAGGCGCGCGCGCCCCCCAGTGGCCAAATTGTAGACGACGTCATATGACGGCGGCCCGCCACAGTAGCTGCACCGTCCCGCCGTCATTTGACAGTGGGCGGTCAGCTAGTGGTTAAACAGTGCTCCGCGAGATGTTCAAAGCTTGGGATATTTTTTTATAAACTAACACTGCTTTAAACTTCTCCACTTTATACCTGACCTGTCTGGTGTGAGCCTTGGCCTTCATGATGCTGTTTGTTCACTAAAGTCCTCTAATGCCCCGTACACACGGTCGGAAATTCCGACGGAAAATGTCCGATTGGACCATGTTGTGGGAAAATCCGGCCGTGTGTGGGCTCCATCGGACTTTTTCCGTCTGAATTCCCGACGGAATTTCCAACCGTGTGTACGGGGGCTTACAAACATCTGAGGGCTTCACAGAACAACTGTATTTATACTGAGATTAAATTACACACAAATACAAATGTACGCCACACTTTTCACATATTTATTTGTAAAACATTTTGAAAACCATTTATCATTTTCCTTCCACTTCACAATTATGTGCCACTTTGTGTTGGTCTATCACATTAAATACCAATAAAATACATTTACGTTTTTGGTTGTAACATGACAAAATGTGGAAAATTTTAAGGGGTATGAATACTTTTTCAAGGTACTGTAGGGGAGCTGGAATTTAGGGGGGAAAAAAAGGTAAACTTAGCATTTCATTGGGTTCAGTTGTACCTGATTTATGCACACTGCAGGGCCTCTTCAACCAAAGCTATAAGCTGTATAAGCGAAAAAATTTACAGATTTCTGTCTGTACCAAGCGTTTCTCACCACACCTGCATATATCACTTGAATTCAAGACAATGGCAAAATATTGGATGCAATGCAGGTATAGGAGAGGCATCTATTCTTTTGAGTACTGGTAAATTCTGTCTCATGCATGTAGGCACATGGGGCAGTATAAAGTAACTTTTGGGCATATTTCCCCTCCCAGGTGCTCCATACAGCCCCCCCACAGAAATCTATGACTGTACACTGGCATATGGTGGTTCTTGAGTAAACACACCCATGTGTATGACTATATGACTCTGGGCACAGTCTTTCTGTATCTAGGGGTGTACGTACACGTACCCAAATACTGCCATATACCTGCATACATGTATTGATTTCTATGGACAGCTGTATGCAGCACCTGTGACTTTCAGGTGAGGAAATACACCTGCATTTTACATTATTAACCGCTTCCCGACCGCCTCACGCAGATATACTGCGGCAGAGTGGCACGGGCAGGCAAAATCACATACCTGTACGTGGCCCTTTAATTGCCTGCCCGTGGGTCGCGCGCGCGCCGCTGGTGTCCCGCGATCGGGTCACAGAGCTGAAGAACGGGGAGTGGTCTGTGTAAACAAACCTCTCCCCGCGCTTCCTACTCTGCCTGTCATTGATCGGCTGTTCCCGGTCATCGGGAAAGCCGATCAATGACGTCAGATGTCAGCCCCGCCCCCTAATGTAAAAAAACACACACACGTCACAGCCCATAACCCCTCCCCCCCCCCTAGTGGTTAACTCTTTCACTACAACTGTCATTTATACAGGAATCAATGCATTTAAATAGCATTGATTGCTGTATAAATGACAATGGTCCCAAAAATGTGTCAAAAATGTCCGATGTGTCCGCCATAATGTTGCAGTCACAATAAAAATCGCTGATCGCCGCCATTACTAGTAAAAAAAAAAATATTAATAAAAATGCTATAAAACTATCCCCTATTTTGTAAACGCTATAACTTTTGCGCAAACCAATCAATAATTGCGATCTTTTTTTTACCAAAAATATGTAGAAGAATACGTATCGGCCTAAACTGAGGGAAAAAAATGTTTTTTTATATATTTTTTGGGGATATTTATTATAGCAAAAAGCAAAAAATATTGCATTGTTTTCAAAATTGTTGCTCTATTTTTGTTTATAGCGCAAAAAATAAAAACCGCAGGGGCGATCAAATACCACCAAAAGAAAGCTCTATTTGTGGGAAAAAAAGGACGCCCATTTTGTTTGGGAGCCACGTCGTACGACCGCGCAATTGTCAGTTAAAGCGACGCAGTGCCGAATCGCAAAAAAGGGCCTGGTCCTTTGGCTGCCAATTGGTCCGGGGCTGAAGTGGTTAAGCCCCAAGTGTCTGTGTACATGTTCCACATTGTCGTATAAGATTTTTCCCTGTATTTCGCTTTTTTCCAGTGACTTTATTTTGTAGAATCTTGTGTTTCCAAGTAGTTGCACTAAAAAAAAAAAAAAAAAAAAAAATGTACTAGTTATTAGTAACAGATGTACTTACTTGCAAGTTGAAATACAGCAGCGATGGCTTCTTCCCACCACTGGGAATCCTGGGTAATGATGGGCAGCTCCATGAGTCCCATAAGGAAGATGAGCTGTCCGGCAGTCAGGGCAACCGTGGCAATCAGATTACAGGCCCTCATCATGTCAAACTGCACTGTAATGGAAGGAAGAATAGGATATGTTGTATAAATACTTCATTTTTATTCCTAGATTCGGCATTTGCTTTTTTTTTTTTTTTTCTGGTGTAAAAGTACACACGTTATATTTCTACAGCCACGTTTCTCACATTCACATACATACATACATACATAAATTCCATTAAAATCCAGAAACTGTGAATGTGAAATGTTCTCCTCTGTGGCATATGACATCACACAATGCTGCTTTACTGGAAACAATTCTAGTATTCCTCTCCTGTTAAAACTCCAATACATGTAGCAGAATTCCAGACAAATGTACAAACCTACAAGTATTGTCTACCTATTTATTTATTGAAAGTGAAATACCGTATATATTCGAGTATAAGCGGACCCGAATATAAGCTGAGGCACCTCATTTTACCACAAAAAAAAATGGGAAAAGTATTGACTTGAGTATAAGGCTAGGGTGAGAAATGCAGCAGCTACTGTAAGTGGAAAAGAGGGTCAACAATGCCCATCTGCAGCCTCACTGTGCCCATTTGCAGCTTCACTCTGCCCATTTGCAGCCTCACTGTGCCCATTTGCAGCCTCACTGTGCTCATCTGCATGCTTCACTGTGTCATCTGCATGCCTCACTGTGCTCATCTGCATGCTTCACTGTGTCATCTGCATGCTTCACTGTGTCATCTGCATGCCTCACTGTGTCATCTGCATGCTTCACTGTGCTCATCTGCATGCCTCACTGTGTCATCTGCATGCTTCACTGTGTCATCTGCATGCTTTACTGTGTCATATGCATGCTTCACTGTGTCATCTGCATGCCTCACTGTGTCATCTGCATGCCTCACTGTGTCATCTGCATGCCTCGCTGTGTCATCTGCATGCCTCGCTGTGTCATCTGCATGCCTCGCTGTGTCATCTGCATGCCTCGCTGTGTCATCTGCATGCCTCACTGTGTCATCTGCATGCCTCACTGTGCCATCTGCATGCCTCACTGTGCCATCTGCATGCCTCACTGTGCCATCTGCATGCCTCACTGTGCCATCTGCATGCCTCACTGTGCCATCTGCATGCCTCACTGTGCCATCTGCATGCCTCAGTGTGCCATCTCCCTGCCTCACTGTGTCCATCTGCAGCCTCATGTACCTGATCTCCAGAACACCGGCGCTGTTACATGCAGTCTAGTTGGCAGCCGTCCAGGTTGGCATTAAAAATCAGGAAATGTCCGAAATGGTCACAAGCAATCCAGTGAACCTGTAGTGCAGTGGTTATCAACCTATGAGGTGTGGGGGCCTAAAATTCAACATTACCAACATAATGTTTAATTATGTAATGCTAGAAAAGGCCAGAGACTGCGGATATACTAGAGGTAATAATAGCCAGAGACATAGCCGTGCACATACTATAGGTGTGGCTAGAGACTGGAGGCATGCCGCAGTTTAGGGACCTAGGACATATTTCAACGCTACAAACGAATGATCTCCTTTCCATTACAGACTGCTGAGATTTGAGGGCTGCACAACAAGTACCAAAGGCCTGCATGTGGCCCTCGGGCCTCAGGTTGGGCACCAGGGTGCTAGTGGGTGTAAAATATAAACATTGGTTGAGGGACTGAAAAGCAATTAGTCAAGTGACACTCTATAGTAATTCCCTTTGCTGCTCTCTTGCCACTACAAAAAAGGTTATGTAGGGAGGGGAGGAGGAGCTGGGTCGGCACAAATAATAATTGGACACTCTGTGAAGAAGAGAGGGCTATGACTTGCAAGGAGAGAGGTGGCTGTTCTAGGGCTCTATCTGGAGTAGCCACATTTTCTAGCATGTTCAAGGGTACATAGCAAGTGAATAAGAATAGTTTATAAAATGGGAAAATGCTGCACGTTAGCTGCAGTTTAGTTAACCGCTTGCCGACCAGCCGCCATCATTTTACTGCGGCAGGTCGGCGCGATCCCACGAGCCTTCATAGCTATACGCCAGCTGGTGGGATCTGGATAGCAGGCGTGCGCCGTCAGAGGACACGTGCCCGCTGCACTGTGGGGGTGCCGATGCTCGTGGCCGACGGCCACGATGACCGCCGGCTTCGAGCGATCGCGGGCGCGAGAGACAGAACACGTAAGTGTGTGTGTAAACACACAAATCCCTGTTCTGCTCTGTGAGGAGCGACAGATCGTGTGTTCCTAATAGCTAGGAACCAGGATCCGTCACTTCCTCTAGTCAGTCCCCTCCCCCTTCAGTTAGAAACACAGTTAACCCCTTGATTGCCCCCTAGTGTTAACCCTTCCCTGCCAGTGAATTTTTTACAGTAATCAGTGCATTTTATAGCACTGATCGCTGTATAAACGGCAATGGTCCCAAAAATGTGTCAAAAATGTCCGATGTGTCCGCCATAATGTCGCAGTCCCGATTAAAAATCGCAGATTGCCGCCTTTACTAGTAAAAAAATAAAATAATAATAATAATAATAATAAAAACACTATAACTTTTGCGCAAACAAATCCCAGATACGCTTATTGCGATTTTTTTTCTACCAAAAATATGTATAAGAATACATATCAGCTTAAACTGAGAGAAAATGTGCATTTAAAAAAAAAATGGGGATATTTATTATAGCAAAAAGTATAAAATATTATGTTTCTTTCAAAATTGTCGCTCTTTTTTTGTTTATAGCACAAAAAATAAAAACCGCAGAGGCGATCAAATACCACCAAAAGAAAGCTCTATTTGTGGGAAAAAAATATGTCCTTTTTGTTTGGGTGCAGTGTCGCATGACCGCGCAATTCTCAGTTAAAGAGACTCAGTGCCGAATCGCAAAAAATGGCCCAGTCATTCAGCAGCCGAATCTTCCGGGGGTGAAGTGGTTAAAAAAAAAAAAAAAAATTCTCTACAGCACTGCTTTAGCTACATTACATTGTAATAAAGTATGTCCCATAATGTGCAGGCTGCTGGATTCTGTAGAGATCTTCACTCGCCGCCTGACGCCGTCACCAGCTGCACACGAGACAAGGTAAGTGCCGGTAGATGGCGGGCAGAGGGCACATTTAATGGGCACAGTGGAAGTGTTTGGAGCACAGTGGAAGCATTTAATGGGCACAGTGGCAGCATTTGAGGCACAATGGCAGCACTTGGGGCACAGTGGCAGCGTTAGATGGGCACAGTGGCAGCGTTTAATGGGCACAGTGACAGCGCTTAATGGGCACAGTGGCAGCGTTTAATGGGCACAGTGGCAGCGTTTAATGGGCACAGTGGCAGCGTTTAATGGGCACAGTGGCAGTGTTAGATGGGCACAGTGGCTGCGTTTAATGGGCACAGTGGCAGCGTTTGATGCACAGTGAGGCTGTTTGTTTGCGCCCCCCCAAAAATTTTGAGCACCAGCCGCCACTGAGCTGCACTATAGATGAACCAACGGGGAAATGCCCCCACCTGCCCTCAGTTTTTTCTGACTGATTTCTCTTCCTGTAACATGATTTGTGAATGGGGGGGATCAGTCAAAGGATTCTCTTCCCCATTCAGAAACAATGTGACAGTGTAATCAGTGAAAGAGTTTTTCTCAATAGAGGAGAGGGCAGGAGGGGACGTGTCCCCGCCGGATCATCTTTAGTGCAGCTGAGCCTGGAGACCCGAAGCTGTTAACCCCCACAGTGCCAGAAGTATAGCAGCAGGAAGAAGACAGGGCAGCCCTGCGTCGAAGATTTCTACAGATTCCAGCAGCTCATCGTGGGGCACACTTTGTTACAGGTAAGTAATGTAACTGAAGCTGTAGAGAAAAAAAAAGTTTTTAGCTCAATTTTAGCTTTAAAATACTTGCGTTCATTTTGCGTTTACCTGCATTTTTTTTTTAATTTGGTGACAGAGTGTCTTTATTGGCAGGAGTACCTTTTTAAATTTAAAGCTGATGTCCATGTTTCATGTCACTTTAAAGGGGAGTTCCATGCATTTTAAAAGTCAGCAGCTACAAAAAGTGTAGTTGCTGACTTTTAATAAACAGACACTTACCTGTTCCACGGTCCAGCGATGCGGCCGAAAGGGCTGTCGCTCCTCTCCCCCTCCTCTTCGCCGGCGCCTCCATTGCCACTCAGGGCACCCGGCCGTGACAGCTTTCGTCTTCACAGCCGGGCACGCACGGCACATGCGCGAGTCGCGCTGCGCTCCCGGAGTGGATAGGCGATCTCCTGGGACCTGTCACGTGTCCCAGGAGATCGCCTAGAGGGAGGAGTCGCCTAGGCGGTTCCTGGGCGGAAGGAGGAATTGGGACAGGAAGTCCCCCTCCTAATGAAGCCCCCACCCCACCCCCCAAAAAATTACATGCCAAATGTGGCATGTAAGGGGGGGAGGAGTGCTTAAAGCGGAAGTTGCATTTTTGGGTGGAACTCCGCTTTAAATAGTTTATACATGCAGAGAAGATATCCAAGCTCAACTGCACAATTGAAAACTACTTTCTGAGATTCGGTGCTCAGGCTGGGGGATCCCCACTAACATGTTTGAACATCCAAGGCAGAAATTAAGCCGGCAACTTGATAACTCCTTGGTTATATCCTTTATTTGGCTACATCATATACTGTATACAGGATCAATGCTGTTACGGATTTGCATGAGTAAGGCTGTAATAGCCAAAACATATCAGGGTTGATCCTGTATACAGTATATGATGTAACCAAATAAAGGATATTGCCAAGGAATTATTGAGTTGATGGCTTAATTTCAGCTTTGGACTTTAAATAGTTAGTTTGGACCAAGCTGGTGCAAATTAACTATTTGCTTTGCCCAGTGCTGCAGTGTCTCTAAGCACTGTATGTGCTGCATGTAACTTCAGCTACATACAGTACACAGTGCTGGGTTCTGGCTATGAGACAGAGACTTCCCGTCTCACACCTAAAAAAGCGGCGCTCAGCCATTCATATGCATGTTTGTATTCTGTGAATGAATACAAAATTTCCTCTGATTGGCTGAGCGGGAGGGGCAGGCTCATGACGTCACGCTCTCAGACTTTGCCAGTTAGAGGAAGCTTTGTATTCATTCACAGAATACAAAGCTGCCTATGAATAGCTGAGCGCCGCTCAGCCAAACTTAGTTTTGAGTGTAAGGCGGGAAGTTTCTGTCTCACAGCCAAAACCCAGCACTATGTAGTGTATGAAGCTGAAGTTACATGCAGGACATACAGTGCTTACAGACACTACAGCACTTAGTGAAGCAAATAGGTCATTTGCACCAGTTTGGTACAAACAAACTATTTAAAGTGACATTAAACATGGACATCAGCTTGAGGCTCCATGAACACTAGCATTTTTTAAGCTCATAGAAGCTGTTACTAGCATTTGTTTTTCTGCTGCTAGAAGCTAAATAGTGTTCCCCTATGTGTCCATGCACACTGCTTTAGGCTATTAGCATTTTGTGAGCTTCAGCATCTAGGAGCAGAAAAAAATATGTGTGCATGCCTAAAGATCATATTTTTTTCTAGCCTTTTTTGAGCTTATTAAAAATACTAGTGTGCATGCTTAAAGATCATAACCCTATTATACCATATATACTCGAGTATAGGTCGATCCGAATATAAGCCGAGGACCTACTTTTACCACAAAAAAATGGGAAAACGTATTGACTCGAGTATAAGCCGAGGGTGAGAAATGCAGCAGTTACTGTAAGTGGAAAAGAGGGTCAACAATGCCCATCTTCAGCTGCATACCTTTCTGTGTCCTGTACATACCTCCCTGTGTCCTGTACCTACCTCCCTATGTGCATTGCAGCCTACCTGTGTCCTGTGTATGCCTTCCTGTGCGATCTGCATCCTCTGTGTCCACCATTGCAGTCTTCCTGTGCCGATCAGTGTGTAAGGCAAACAGACAGCGGCCATTCCAATGTACAAAAGCCACGCCTCCTCCTCGTCCTTGTCCGTGATAGGAGGAACACTCCGTTTTACCAACAGTCAGTGTTCCGCCTATCACAGACATCCTCTCATCCTCATCCATGAGATGAGAATGACAGGACGTCCGTGATAGGCGGAATACTGAACACTGACTCACTACTGGGAAATTTAGTGTTCCCCTATCACAGACGAGGAGGCGTGGCTTTTGAACACTTCAATGGCCGCCGTCTGTCTGCATAACACGCTGATCAGGTAGGCAGACAGCAGTGACGAGTATAAGCCGAGGGGGGCACTTTCAGTCTAAAAAAAAGGGCTGAAAATCTATAACTCGAGTATATACGGTAATTGTCCACTAAACTCAGGTATATTTGTAGGATTTTTTTAAGATCACTTCTTGTATGGTTTGTATCCTTGCATGCTATAAGACCCCTTTCACACCACGCCGCCCATAGCGTCGGCGGTAAAACGCCGCTATTTTTAGCAACGTTTTACCGTCGGATTTGCGGCGCATTTTGGCCGCTAGCGGGGCGCTTTTACCCCCCGCTAGCGGCCGAGAAAGGGTTAAAACCCCCGGCAATACGCCGGCGTTTTGCCAGCGGTATTACAGCTCTGCCCCATTGATTTCAATGGGGAGCAGCGGTGGAAGAGCGCTCCTTCACCGCTCCAAAGAAGCTGCTGGCAGGACTTTTTGTGACGCCCTGCCAGCGTACCGTCAGGCTTTCACACCGCAGACAATGGAGCAGCAGTTTGAGGGCGGATTGCAAGCGCTGTTTCTAACGCTATAGCGCCTGCAAAATGCCCTCGGTGTGAAAGGGATATAACTAAATAGGTTTCAATAATAATATACCAGACCAGGAAAACCTATTTCCTGGCCCCTGTAATGTCATTCAGATCTACTGCTCTATACCTAGCAAGGCTCCCTTTTGAATAGGACAGCTCTGACTCAGCAGGGAGCTTGTTTGGACCTCTGCAGAGAGACCGCCGTTATCACACAGCGAGGGGACGATCTCTGCAACTTGCAGACAGGATCAGCTTTTCTAGTCTAGGTTTTGATGCACTTGGAATGTATTTAGCTGATTCTTTGCAAGTTAATTTTGAATGAACTCAAATGTCTTTTACTGCACTTTCATCCAACCTCTAAATGATTCCATTATTCTAGTATAAAGGAAAAGTAGTGGTGATAAAAGCACTTGTGGGTTCGTTCAATCATTTCTTGTTCTTTATTTTTTCATGGTCCTTATATCTGGAGGGCATGGTATTGGTGTGTCCTTATATGTGCTATATAATGGGGCCCATCTCCGAAAACTGGAAGGTATAGTGGAGTAGGCAGAGTCCAACTTAAAAAAAATAAATAAAAATGCACCCACATTTATAAATGTATTTATTTTTTGCATTCGGGCCTGCAGAGCATTGCATCTGTGACCAGTGCATTATGGTGCAATGCACAGGTTTCTGCAGACTCTTTCCCTAGCCCCAGGTTCGTAAGGACCTACTATTATGGGGCTGGAGGAAGTAATCAAAAGACTTGTGCACAACGGAAAATTTTGTTTAGTTTCGGTTTGTAAAAAAACATAATTTGGTTCTGTTATATTCGTTATGTTATGTTAATACGTTTTCGGATTATTCGTTATTTCTGTAGAGTGTCGATATTCATTATATTGAATCTTGAATCATGACGAAATTAATTCGTTATATGCACTATAATTTCGTTCATATTCGTTGAAATTTGATATTTATGTATATATATATATATATATATATATATATATATATAAATATATATATATATTTATATATTTTCGTGATAATGATTCGTAGTTTGGAAAGTTGTTTATTGAATCTTTTAACACACACAATGACAATATCTCATCTGCTCTTCTGAAATACAATACAACACCCTTCTCACTCAGTTCTCAGGAATGCACTTTGCCGGTAATCCAACCTCCAGCACAAAATTTAATCAGCTGATTGGACTGTAAGATTTACCGTATTTATCGGCGTATAACACGCACCCCAAGTTTAGGAGGGCATTTTAAGGAAAGAAAGTTTTAGGAGGGAAGTTTAGGGAAAAAAAAAAACCTTACATTTAAGTGTCATTTGTAGCTTGTCCAGCGTCATTTGCAGCCTTGCCCAGCGTCATTGCAGCTTGCCCAGCGTCATTGCAGCTTGCCCAGCGTCATTGCAGCTTGCCCAGTGTCATTGCAGCTTGCCCAGTGTCATTGCAGCTTGCCCAGTGTCATTGTAGCTTGCCCAGTGTCATTGTAGCTTGCCCAGCGTCATTTGCAGCCTTGCCCAGCGTCATTTGCAGCCTTGCCCAGTGTCATTGTAGCTTGCCCAGTGTCATTGTAGCTTGCCCAGTGTCATTGTAGCTTGCCCAGCGTCATTGCAGCCTTGCCCAGCGTCATTGCAGCCTTGCCCAGCGTCATTGCAGCCTTGCCCAGCGTCATTGCAGCCTTGCCCAGCGTCATTGCAGCCTTGCCCAGCGTCATTGCAGCCTTGCCCAGCGTCATTTGCAGCCTTGCCCAGTGTCATTGTAGCTTGCCAGCGTCATTTTCAGTCTTGTCCGGGTTTAAATTTCCCGCCGCCGAGACGCTCTGTCGCGTGCGCCGCCAAAAAAGACCGAAGCGCGGCCGAAAAAAGACCGAAGCACCCCCAGAAAAAGCCGAGCCGACTACGAGCAGAGCCGAACAGTCGGCTCGGTCTTTTCCGGCGCTGCTTCGTTTTTTTTTTCGGCCGCGATTCGGTCTTGTTCGGCAGCGCTCGCTATTTTTCGGCGGCGCTTGCCATTTTTGTCACTTTTTTGGGGGGTATTGGTGTATAACACGCACCCATGACTTTCCCCCGATTTTAAGGGGGAAAAAGTGCGTGTTATACGCCGATAAATACGGTACTTTGAGTTGACCTATTGTTTCATTAGATCTATAACGAATTACCGAATCATGTCAAATTCATTCGTTATTTTTGCTATAATTTCTTTTGTATTAGTTGAAATTCGTAATTTTTTTTCTTCGGACATTCGGATGCAAAATGCAAAAGTCGGACGAATTTTGATTCGTTACAAAACAAATCGCACAAGCCTAGTAACCAATGGACTACAAATGTGGGGATGTTAACACACTTGTGCCCCTTTTGAGATCTACAAGTCCCATTGCCGCAGTGGCAGATGGGACTTGTAGTCTTCCATCTACAGATACCTGTGAATGGATCTGTGAATGAATGACAATCAGTTTGGGCGAGCACAGTCATGTTTAATTTAAAAGAAAACAGAGTGCTGCAAGGAGAAGAACCCCACAAATCGGGTAAATGGAAGGATGATTGACTAAGCCTTTAAATATTAGGGACAGAAGGATTTGGTTCCAAAACAGGTATTGCCCCTCCATATTGGGAACAGACAAGTGTCAGCATTCGTAAATGCTTTTCCCTCTTTTTTGAATAATTCAGTAAGTTTTTTTTTAGAGGATTTTCTTTCTCGTTAAGCTTTAAATACCTAACTTTATTAAACAATTTATACAAAAGACACACAGTGTGTGTTCGAGGATGCTCTACTACAGGCACACCCCTGCACATCTGGTGGACTTGTCCAAAAAAGCAATTGTCGTTTATCAACTTTATTTACAGAGTATTGGATAAAATATTCGGAAAAACACCTGGAAAACTACAAAATCTCAAACCTGAAAGCTGTAGGCCTGTTCAGTCTTATAACCTTCATATATTCACTAAGGCTACTTTCACACTGGAGCGGTGGGGGCCCTGGCGGTAAAGCGGCGCTATATTTAGCGCCGCTTTACCAGCGTTTTAGCAGCGCATTTCGGCCACTAGCGGGGTGGTTTTACCCCCCGCGAGCGGCCGAAAAAGGGTCAATACCGCCTGCAAACCGCCGCTGCAGCTGCGTTTTGCGGGTGGGTTCGGAGCGCTGCCCCATTGTTTCCAATGGGAACGGGCGCTATAGGAGCGGTAAATATACCGCTCCTATAGCAAACCAAAGATGCGGCTTGCAGGACATTTTCCAGCGTCCTGCAAGTGCAACGGTTCAGTGTGAAAGCACAGCAACAGCTGTTTCGGGTCGGTTTGCAGGCGCTTTTTTTAGCGCAATAGCGCCTGCAAACCGCCCCTGTGTGAAAGGGGCCTAAGAATCAGATGAAATTCCAGCCAGTATGGCTAGCATAAGTCTAGGTTCACACCTGTGTTTTTTTTTTCTGGGGTCCACTTGTTAAAGGAGGCTTCCAGATTCCCATAAGCCCCCCGCCCACAGATCCCCACAACCATTGGCCAGGGTTGTGGGGAAAAGGCCCTTGTCCCCATCAACAGGAGGACAAAGTGCTTTGGGGGGGAGAACCCCCCCATATGTTGAGGGCATGTGGCCTGGTATGGTATGGCCGCTCGTTCATCCCCTCCCTTTCCTGGCCTGCCAGGCTGCATGCTCAGACAAGGGTCTGGTATAGATTTTGAGGGGAACTCCACTTCTAACATTTAAAAAAAAATGTATGTGGGTGGGCACTCCCCCAAAATCAGTCATCAGCTGTCAGCGGGGGTGCGTTGTTTTTCTCCCCCTTTTTTTTTTATTGCCGGCAATTCTTGTTTTTACATTAAGCATTCATCAGGGAACCCCGCTGACAGCTGATGACTCATCAGTTGTTAAGGACGCGGCGGCTGGCTTTTTGGCCCACTCCTTAACAACCAGCTATTCATAGTTTGTTAAAGAGAGAGAAAAAAACGCATTAAAATTGCATGCAAAAAGGTGCGTGTGTCCTAAAACGCAGTACATGCCAGAAAACCGCATCAACTGCAACCGCATAGCTGTGACCCTAGGTTAAGAGTACTTAGTTGTTAGGGTTTACATACAGATTAATACACACTTTTTTTTTTTTTTTTGGATAACTTGGGGAACCCTCTGTCAAAATTGTACTTTTATCAAAGTATTTTGCCAGACAGAATGTGAGAGTAAACCTCCATCAGCCACCCACAGAACAAATGTAAGCCATTTTAGTAGGAATTGGTCAAACTTCAAACCATGATTGACCAGATTTAGGCTAGCCATACATGGCTAGAGTTCTACTGTTCAGCCCAATGGGCTAAACTGCGTGGATGGAGGAATCGTCAGTACCAGCTATGGTTTTGAGGCAGCCACAACACTTGTCGCTGTCCCAATACCCAAACAGTGAATGCACCCAATTGGATTTTGTTGACAATTTCCCACCTGGCTCCTTCGATTTTTCAATTGAAGTTTGTTGAGCCAGCTGGTGCCAACAGAGCCACGCCAATTCGAATTTCAGATGATTCAGCTGTAATTTACCAAAATGTGTGGTCTGCTATCCGCTATCTCCTCTACTTTTTAGCTGTCAGCTATTTTCCCTGCTTTTCTGTCTACTTCCTTAGTTCATGTACCTGATATAACCATGTTTTTGCAGATATTGGTGTTTGATCTCGACCACAAGTTCTGAGCGCAATAATCAACAGTCCAACAGCCAATGGCCAATTTAAAAAAGCATTAAGGAATGAGTATGATTCACTTGTATCTTGCCTTGTAACTGACTTCTAACTTGGCTGAGATTGCAGTTACTACGGAATACAGCTACTTCTGCATTGTTCACCCATATACCC
This sequence comes from Lithobates sylvaticus, assembly GCA_028564925.1. Classification (NCBI taxonomy): domain Eukaryota; kingdom Metazoa; phylum Chordata; class Amphibia; order Anura; family Ranidae; genus Lithobates; species Lithobates sylvaticus. The sequence continues at coordinate 241,620,006 of CM053031.1, read as the reverse complement.
GCTGAAACATAATACAAACCATTGTGAAAAGAAAAGGCGCACGGTGATCATTCACACACAGAGCTGGCTTGAAATGGTTGGCCTGTGTAGAGCGCACTATCCTGTAACATGCTCTTTACAAAGCTGCACACTGTTTTACACACTGCTTTGTACATGTGGTATTTGACCTTTGGGGGAGCAGCGGAGGGGGAAGGAAAGTGGATGATGAATGTTTTATTACTAGTGACCTAATGCATGCTGTGCATTTTTGCTGTAACTCTTTCCTGGCTCATGAGGGCTGCACAACTTTACTGTCGCCTTTTTCTTTTTTTTTTTTTAACTAAGTAAATGATGGCTGGGAAGGGGTTAAATCTTAAACCACTTTGGATAGGGACTAGGCCTCCTATCTCCTGGGTGTTTAATGGAGATGAAGAAAAATTTTGCACAGCTGTAATCCGAGATGTCTCGGGTAAATTCCTATAGACATTTTTCTGTAATTGGTTTGAAATAATTATGCTGGTCTAGACGCACCGGGCAGTATTTAAAGTGGATGTAAACCCAATCATTATTGGCTCATATAAGCTATAACTTCTCAATGTCATTTTATGTAAAGTCCTTTTTTTTTTTTTTTTATTAATCTGCATTTTTCATTAAAATATTACTTGGCAATTCTGCCCGTGATAATCCTTGTTCAGGCCCTTTCTAGGGTGACAATGCACTGTCAAACAGATATTAATGGCACCCGCTTCCGAGACACTTTATGTCCAAAGCAGGGCATAATCACAATGCACTGTCCATCTCCCAACTGAGATCAGGTGCTGTCACACAGGCTTCCATAAAAACTAGTGGTCATTTTAACACACATTACATGGTCCATTGCATGGTCCACTGTCCATTGCATGGTCCACTGTCCATTGCATGGTCCACTGTCCATTGCATGGTCCACTGTCCATTGCATGGTCCACCGTCCATTGCATGGTCCACTGTCCATTGCATGGTCCACTGTCTCCCATTTGTGCTCTTGCATTGCCATCCTTTCACATGGTGGAGACTTATGCACCGTACACACGATCTCACTTTTCGACAACAAAACCGTGGAATTTTGTTCGAAGGTTGTTGGCTTCAACTTGTCTTGCATACACACGGTCACACAAATGTTGGCCAACAATTACGAACGTGGTAACGTACAAGACGTATGACGTGCCAAGAAAAAGGAAGTTCAATAGCCAGTGCGGCTCCTTCTGCTTGATTCCGAGCATGTGTGAACTTTTGTGCGTGGGACTTGTGTACACACGATCGGAATTTTCGACAACAAAGTTTTGTTGGCGGAAAATTTGAGAACCTGCTAGCCAACATTTGTTGGCGGAAAGTCCGACAACAAATGTTCGATAGAGCATACACACGGTCGGACTTTCAGCCAACAAGCTCACATCCAACATTTGTTGTGGGAAAATCCGATCACGTGTACAGGGCATTAACCGCTTCCCGACCGGCGCACGACGATATACGTCGACAGAATGGCACAGATAGGCATAAGGGCGTACATGTACGTCCCCTTTAAGATGCCGCCGTGCCATCGGGCGCGCCGGTCGGGACCCCGTAAGGCCGGTCGCGGGTCCCGCGAACTCGATCACCGTGGGGACACCCACGATCGTCTCACGGGAAGGCTGAACGGGGAGATGCGGAAATAAACAGCATCTCCCCGTTCTGCCTAGCAACTAGTTACGCCGATCTCTGCTCCCTGTGATTGGAGCAGAGACCAGCATTCACTAGCTGACAGCCACGCCCCCCCCCACAGTAAGAAACATACCTCTAGGCATTCTTAATCTCTACACTGCCACCTAGTAAAAGCATAATGGGCTAGTATGCATCGCAAAGCCCACGTTGTCCCTGCTGGTGGCCACATCCATCTTTGCTCCTCTTCCTTCTGGGGCCACGGCCCTGTGACTGGTCGGAGTCCCGTGACATCATGCATGTGCATGGGAGCCGTCAGTCACGGCACTTGCTAGTAAAGAAACAACACGGAGGGCTGTTTCTTCACAGCGCATGCGCCGATGACGTTGGCGCAAGCGTATATGTTAAATATCTCCGTGCAAGTTTAGGATATATTTACAGTACCTACAGGGAAGCCTTATAGACTTACCTTTAGGTACAAGTGGTGTACCTAGGTTTACAACCACTTTAAGCAAGCATGTTCCACTGTTAACACCATCAGGGTAGACCCACCCTGAGAAATGCTATACAGACATCATTAAAGGAGAAGTATGGCCAAAGCTATTTTGGCCATACTTCTTGTATGGATGACAAGAGTGCAGTTCGTTCTGCCGACCTGTTTTTAGACGACAGCGTACTAAAACCCGCTGTCAGCTGACATCACTCAGCCGGTCCAGGCTCACAAGAGTGCAGTTCGTTCTGCCAACCTGTTTTTAGACGACAGCGTGCTAAAACCCGCTGTCAGCTGACATCACTCAGCTGGTCCAGGCTTGGGAAAGATCCCAACTATATGGTCGGGATCCACCCAGAAGCTTAGACTAGCACCTGGCTCAGCCTCTCAACAATCTGCTGAGAACCTGATCCAGCCCCTCCCACCCCCTCCACAGCCCAGTGCTCCAGTGAGCGCTGGAGGGGAGAGCAGAGAGTCGCTGACTGACAGTCATGGCTCTCTGCTCAGAGCAGAGGGGTAGAACTGAGTGATCAGTGGTGTTTGATTGCTCAGTTCTCAATGCAAAGTCGGCAGGGGAAAGATGCAGCATCAGATCAAATTGTTTGTTTTGCTTTTTTTAAATCCCAAACTTCTCTTTTAAAGTGCATGATAGAGATCAGCAGCACTGAAATGCAATAAAGAATGCTAAAAGTCGAAAAAGGCATTTTATTTGACAAACACTATATACATTGCTTTCATTACTTAAAGTTAAATTAAAGTTAGGGTTTACATCTACTGAAATAATACAAAGAGAACTGGTATGTAAAAAAGAGTGCCAACCCACCCAAAGCAGTTCAATAAAAACAGGTAAAACAGTCCCCATCATGGTTGGCTTAAAGCGGGTAAAGGCATAATGTGCTAGTATGCATAGTTAAGCCAACCATGATGGGGACTGCTGCAATTTGCACTATGACTTTGCTCCTTGCAATGTTTAATGAGTGGTCATCATATAGCGAGTGACACTTTAAGGCCCCTTTCACACCGGGGCGTTTTTCATGCGGTACAGCGCTAAAAATAGCGCCTGTTCACCGCCTGAAAAAATCCGGCCCCTTTAACTCCAGTGTGAAAGCCGGCGGGCTTTCACACTGGAGCGGTGCGCTAGCAGGACAGCAAAAAAAGTCCTGCTAGCAGCATCTTTGGAGCGGTATAGGAGCGGTGTGTTCACCGCTCCTTCCCATTGATTTGAATGGGAAACCGCGGTAAAACCGCGGCAATACCGCCGCAAAGCGCCGCTACGGTGGCGCTCTGCGGGGGTGTTTAACCCTTTTTCGCCCGCTCGCGGGGGGTAAAAAACCGCACCGCGAGCGGCCGATGACCGCGGTTAAAACGACGGTAAAGCAGCGCTAAATATAGCGCTGCTTTACCGTCACCGCGGCTCCCCGCCCCAGTGTGAAAGGGGCCTAAATGATTTCTAGGGACAATTCTTGGTTATGTTTTTGTGTCTTAGCTCGTTACTGTCAGAGTCTCATGAACATGGCATATGAAATGTCCAGCCCAGGAAAAGTCAGTGGAAATCTGTGACAGCTATGGATTGTCTTCTTCATCATTCCAGTTCAGGAAAATGACAGGGAATAAGGAAGCTTCTGAATGCAGTCACTGTTTGGCTGGCAATTTTCCACCTGACTCCTTCAATTTTTCATTTGCGGTTTGTCAAGCCAGGTGGTTCCAACTGGGCCAGAGTCACTGACCTTGGACAAACATGTGCTTATCAGGTATCCCAACACCAGTTATACTAATGCTTGTTCCAGGCAGTTAGCTTAGCCAAGTAGAGAACAAAGACTCATTCCTGGAGCTTTCACCTCAAAGAACAAGTTATTAATGGGAGGTCGGGTATTTCTGCCCTGGCACATGTTCCTTTAGGGCAGGGGTCTCAAACTGGCGCCCTCCAGCTGTTGCGGAACTACAAGTCCCATCATGCCTCTGCCCATGGGAGTCTTGCTTGTAATTATCAGCCTTGCAATGCCTGATGGGAATTGTAGTTCTGCAACAGCTGGAGGGCCACCAGTTTGAGACCCCTGCTTTAGGGCCCTTTCACAGTGATGCAGTGTGTTAATGGATGTTATGTTAAGATCGCGCATTTGTGATGAACGGGCTGCCAATGCACAGACCAGAAGACACACATGACCCTTTTTCCACAGCAGCACATCACAACGAAGGGGAAAATACAAAAGATAATACACAGCCAAAACTTATATATAAAATAAAATAAAATAATTCTGCCATGGAGAGGGCAAGCAAGCAAATCAAGCAAATCTTCGGAAGTAAACTTCATCTTATTTCCTTCTCCTGTTGGTCCTAATCAGCTCTTGAAGGACATAAAAAAGTTCTGCCAGTGAAAATACATTTGTAATTGCTGCTAAAGTTATCTACAGACAAGGGGCTCCCAGTATATGAGGTTATATTAAAGAGGGCAACTTTTTTTTAGATGTGATGCTCCCTAGTCAAGCTAAATTTGACTGGCAGAAGTAAGCAGTAAATGCATGTCATAGAGGCATCCTTTCATGTTACTTTGGAAAGCATTACAGCATCTTCTTCCTCCACTTAGTACAGTTTATTTTGTACTTATTCCATAAAATATAAATGGATTAATAACACAGCAGGGAGAATTTCATTATTTCTGCAGCAGGTTTGCTGGAAATTCCAGCAAAAACACTACACCATTGGGGTGACTTGACTCTACATCAACTAAAAGCGAAAAAATCAGTTTCAAGTTGAATGAGCCTTCAAATAACCTGCATTTATTTTTTTTTTTAATATGGCCCTTTATAAGTTCTATAAATTGTATAAATTTCTATAAGCTGTAACTGGCTAGTCATTGTGACAGCAGGACAAGAAATGAGGGGAGCAGTTGTCACTGGTATAGGAAGATCAGATGTCAATGATCCAGAGAACATTGTATTACCTTTAGGGCAGTGATGGCGAACCTTGGCACCCCAGATGTTTTGGAACTACATTTCTCATGATGCTCATACACTCTGCAGTGTAGTTGAGCATCATGGGAAATGTAGTTCCAAAACATCTGGGGTGCCAAGGTTCGCCATCACTGCCTTTGGGGATCGGGAATGTTTTTTTCCCCTGTTTGAACAAATTGCACTATGCTGTAATGCCCCGTACACACGGTCGGAAATTCCGTCGGACCATGTTGTCGGAAAATCCGCCCGTGTGTGGGCTCCATCAAACTTTTTCCGTCGGAAATTTGAGATCCTGCTCTCAAATTTTCCGACAACAAAACCCGATCAGACTTTTTCCGATTGTGTGTAGAGAATTCCGACGGACAAAGTGCCACGCATGCTCAGATCAAATTATGAGACCAAAGCTATTGGCTAATAGCCTCTACGTACTTCCGTAGTACGCAACGAACGTCACCACATTCAGAATGATTGGATTTTCCGACAACTTTGTCCGACCGTGTGTATGCAACACCAGTGTCGGACAAAATCCGTCGGAAAAAAATCAGACGGATTTTGTGGTTGGAATTTCCGACCGTGTGTATGGGGGCTAAGTTTTTTTTTTTTTTTTTTTGTCTTCCTCTGGATCAACAGTGGGTAGAGGGTTTTGTATATGGAGGTTTTCAGTTTATAATTTTTATGTTTTTGGTTGAGCTAGATGGACTAACTATATAAGACACAGATAGTAATAACTACCAGTCAGAGGTTCTAACTTTTCCCAATTTTAATAAATAATAAAGTGTTATATTGCAGTTTGTATTCCCCCATCATTTCCTGTCCCAACATGAAGTCAAGGGAAATCTCATAAACCCAGACTACAGGTAAAAACCTGACACAGGTTCTGTCTCTTGCCCCCTTGCCAAGTATTAACTGCTTATTGCCAAAAGAAAACTGTAGACACAACTGTGTCTAAAGAATTTATTTATTTCAGGTACTTATATAGCACCGTCAATTTACGCAGCGCTTTACATATACGTTGTACATTCACATCAGTCCCTACCCTCAAGGAGCTTACACTCTAAGGTCCCTAACTCACATTCATACATAAAGAATGTTTCTAGAATGATGACAACAGTTAGGAGAGCATTCCATATACACGTGTGATGGTTTCTGCTTCAGTGCCACAATGTTAAAATACTGGGCACAGTAGGGACTTCTGTTCTTTGGGGCACAATAAAAGAAAATTGAACACAATAGGTAATACAGTTGGCAAAGGAGGTTGTTTCACTCATTAATGGTGTCATTGCAAGATAACATAACGGGGGGGGGGGGGGGGAGTTTTACTAAAACTGGAACACTCAGAATCTGGTGCAATTGTGCACGGTAGCCAATCAGTGTCTTACTTCAGCTTCTTCAATTACGCTTTGACAATAAAACCTGGAAGCTGATTGGTTTGCATGCAGAGCTGCACCAGATTTTGCATGCTCCAGTTTTAGTACACCCCCCCCCCCCAAGTATGCAAATGGACAATTAACAGTAATTAAAAATAAAATAAAAATTAACGTAATATTTATTATAATATCTAGCTGTGAATTTATGAACAAAACAACTGTAGGATGAATACTTAAACACTTATAACTCTATACTTACACTTGACTGTGTTCCGGGATTCCTGCAAGCCAGATGGCTCTGACCCCCAGCCAACTGACTGGCACACTCTCTCCTCTCCCTGTCCGGGCCGTGTGCTCACCTCTCTTCCTGACAAGCACATCTTCCACAGCCCAACAGTACGCTTGCGTCCTTCGTCCATGGTTTGGTATACCCAGTTTGGAGTGAAGGCAGCCACATTATTCAGGATAAGGGATACCAGTGCCACCGCCACAGCAACCACCACTAGTTTTTGCATGCCCATAGCCTGTCACCACCAAAAAAGTTCACTTAAGTAGGGCGAGCCCTGCTGCACGGCACAGGGTCAGGAGCAGCTAGAGGACATCTCCACTCATTTTGAGAGGCGAGAGCCCCCCAAGAATGGCACTGCCAGGCCAGCTGGCTTAAAAGTCCCATGAAAAGGGAAATGCAATAGGGGAGAATCCAACAATGTTCGGTATCTGCTCTATCCACACTCCTGCAATGCAACTTCCACCTCCTCCACTCGAAGATGCAACTGCATTCCCGTCTGGACCCCACCAACTAAGAGCCCCCAGGAACAGTGGAAATCAGACTCTCTTCTTCCCACGCCCCAAGAAAACAGATGTGTTCCAGATGTGGACCTTTTCTATCCACTCACAAACCAAGGGCTTGCCAGTCAAAGCCACTCAAGGAGCAGAGGTGCAACAGCCTGCAGATCTGGAAGGAGCATTTCAAGGAAAAATGTGAATTTGAGGAGTAAAAAGTGCTGGATCTCCTTGCAGCAGCTGGAGGATGAAAGCCGAGAGCTCAATAGTGTGTGTGAGAGAGAGAGAGATGGATGTGAGTCACAGAGGGAGAGAGAGGCTGGGGCAGGGAGCAGCTGATAGGAAGTTTTTGTTTTACGGATATATATATTTTTGGCATCGGATTCTGTTAATTTGTTTCCTAACTGTCTCTCTCGGAGCAGAGGAAATGGTTGTTTTTGTGTCGCTGCGTTTCCCACCCCCTTTCCTCTTTTTCCCAACGCGCCCCTCCTTCTTTGGAGAGTCTTGCTCAGGCGCTGGTTGTAGATAGATGTTCTATAAAGGAACCTAAAGTAAGGATGCATTTCCTGGAAGGCTGATTTCCCCTTCCATAGCCCCATACACCCCCCCCCCCCCCCCTCACCCATAACTCTCAGCCAGGACTGATTCATTCTTAAACAAGAAGCTCTGTTGCAGAGAATTAAATGGACACGTGAAAAGTATTAATGACAAATGTGTAATTTTTAAATTATGTTGTACAACAAGAAGGTCATTAGGATGGAACCATGATTTGGGTATTCGTTGCAAAGTGAGGCTCTACCTCATTTGCTAAGTTCTGGAGCAACTTGCAAAGTGTACAGTCTATTTGCCTTAGTAAATCAATCCAATTAACCTCCCTGGCGGTATTCCCGAGTGCGGCTCGGGGTTAAATTTCAGTACCATTAGGGGTAACCCCGAGCCACACTTGGGATTGCATCTCAGGATCCTGGTGCAGGTTACTTACCTTGTCCCCAGGATCCTGCGACGTATCAATCCGATGTGTCTGTATGCTCTGTGTGCCATTCTCCGTTCCCTGCGAGCATCGCAGCGCATGGGGGCAGAGCCAGGGGGCAAATTTAAAAAGTTAAAAATTCATAACACATACAGTACACTGTAATCTTTTGGATTACATTACTGTATGAAATAATTTCACATCCCTATCTGTCCCTAGTGCTTTGTCCGGTGCCCTGCATGCAGTTTTAAATTATATACCGTATAAACTTGAATATAAGCCGAGATTTTCAACCCTTTTTTTAGGGTTGAAATCCCCCCCCCCCCCTCGGCTTATATTTGAGTCACCGCCGTCTGCCTACATGAACAGCGTGTCATGCAGACAGACGGCAGTTTTCAAAAGCCGCGCCTCCTCCTCCTCCTCGTCCGTGATAGGAGGAACACTTTGTTCCCCAGCAGTCAGTGTGCAGTGTTCCGCCTATCGCGGACGTCCTGTCATTCTCATCTCATGGACGAGGATGAGAGGACGTCCGTGATAGGCGGAACACTGCACACTGACTGCTGGGAAAAAAGTGTTCCTCCTATCACGGACGAGGAGGAGGAGGAGGCGCGGTTTTTGTATCATTGGAATGGCGCCTTACACGGGGGGACAGAGCGGGACTGCATCGGCTGCCAGATCGTACAGGGAGGGACCGAGGACACAGGACCGAGGACACAGGACTGAGGACCCAGAACCGAGGACCCAGGACCGGCGGATCGGCGCAGGTAGGCTGTACAGGGGACACGGGGGTCTGTACAGGGGACACGGGGGTCTGTACAGGGGACATGCAGCTGCAGATGGGCATTGCTGACTCTTTTCCACTTACAGTAGCTGCTGCATATTTCACCCTCGGCTTATACACGGTCAATAAGTTTTTCCCATTTTTTTGTGGTGAATTAGGGGCCTCGGCTTATACTCGGGACGGCCTATACTCGAGTATATACAGTATACTGTTCTTTCTGCCTGGAAACTTGAGATTGTCCATAGCAACTAAAAAGTGTCCCTTTAGGTCAAAAGTGGTTTGAAACCAGCTAGAAAACAGCGATAGTAAATTAGAACACTTGCAGAATTGAGCGATAGTGATTCGTGGGGAAATTAATTTTATTATTATTATATTATTATTTTTTATAATTATTTATAGTTATTTAAATATTATAATTTATGATTTAGTGTTTCAAACTTTATCATACCCGGCAGGTCTACTTGACTTGTTTGGACAGATTTAAGTGTGTTATTAAGTGTAATATAAAACGCCAAATTTCTATGCAAAACAATGTATCGCTTTGAGACGCAAAAATCTGACATAATCCTACCACCAGGGTGGCTATGTCAACTAATTTAATTAGGAAGCCCTTAAAAATGTGTCCAGTCCTAATACTTGAATGAAATTCCAGCTGTATTTAAAAAAGTTATTTTTTTGTGCTTAGAACATGTACATTAAAATATGCAATTTTCATGAATAAAAACCACATTCACCGTTAGTTTTGTTTGTTCCTGAAAAAATTTCCATCCGGCCTCTTTGAATTTTCAAAAAAAAAAGCATCGATTTGACCCCACTAACCATTAAAAAAATCGAATGAGAGTTCCAAAAACGAAAATGCTGAACTACTGGTTATTAAGCTGGCCATGCACTGATTGAAATTTGGCCGGTTCAGCAGGGACCAGCCAAATTTCGACATATGTGTGACAGTCCCCATTCCACAGAATTCAATTGGAAAAGTTGGAAAATGTTTCTCAATCAGTGGCTGCAGCCAATCGGCAGCAGCTGCTGGTCAGTCTATTCTGACAGCAGTGGGAGCTGCTGTCAGAATACAATGTTGTGGTGGGATGGGAAGGGGGGGATTCTGTTGGATGAAGGGATATATTGTTTTGTTTTTTCATTCCATCAGCAGGCTAAACTACGACCTGCCTTAGAGGTTGCCCTGATAGTGGCACATTTTTCCATATATTCTGGAGTTGCTCAGTTCTTAAACCCCTTTGACAACAGGCAGCATCTAAAGTAGCCCAATTTACTGGGACTCAATTAACATTGACGTTGCCAATATGTCTTTTATTTGCTCCCTTAATAGACATACCAATCCCAAATCAAAAACTTGCTCATACTCTAGTGCAATTCTATGGGCTATTGCCCTAAATTGGTGTACCTCTACAGTCCCTTGGTCTCTGGTACTAAAAAGAAAAGAAGTGATTAGATTGAGCGAATCCACAATACTATTTTGAACATTATGCCTATATTAGAACGTAAATGGGAGATGTGGCCTTCTTATTGTAACCTATAAAGAAATCGACAATTGACTGTGATGTAATAGTGACAATTCTTTTTTTTCCCCTCTCTTTTCTTACTCTGTGTTGTTCTTGTTATAGTCCTAGTAAGGACATATTTAGTTCATGTCAGTATACTTAGCTTTTCATACGCTCATTCATGCTCATACAGTCATTCACTTGTGTTGTACTCAATATCTTTTATATGATGACGTTTTTTAATTGTATTGATTTTTATTCTCGAATGCAAACGTTTGTATTGAAAAAAAAGTCCCATAAATACCTGTTGAGCATTTGAGCATTTGACAGGTGGTGAGGAGGTCCTCACTGTCTGTTTTAACCCCCTAAATGCCACATCACCATGCCACAACCATGTGCATTGCATCTGATTGCCCATTCACTCGAATGGGTTGTGTTGGGTGGGCGGTAGCGCCCACCGACCGTGACATGAGGTTTAACTCCTGCTGCAGCATGTATACACCCCCAGCTGCTACCTTTTCAGCTTAAGGGGGAGCGGTTGAGCAGGAGGTGTGGTAAAAATTCTGCTCAACCATGTGTTTTTACCCATCCCCCCCCCCCCCAACCGCAAGTTTAGATTTTTTCCTAAGAGCAAGAAGCCTCAATCTGTGTTTATTGATGGATCGAAGTACAGCAGAGCACCTGAGCTCCTCCCTATGACACTTTTCACTTATAAAAAGGTTATTACTCCTAATGAACTCATTACGAGCAAAACAAGCTCAGATAGTATGCTGTATATTTGATACATCAATAAACACAGATTGTGGCTTTTTACTCTGGAGTTTGGCTACTTTTCTTTTCCAACGATTGCTTTCAGAGTGGAGGATTGAACTGCATGGGAGCCAGCATCTGGGTCTAGGTCCAAGTGGGCCTTTGAAACTGTAGCAGAGCATTGAAATTCTTGTGATGAAGGTGTTTTTTTATTTTTATTTCTATGAGGACTGTGCATAGCATACTAACTGGATTTGGTACATGTATAGAAGTGATACAGGAGCCTTTAGTGGAGCTTTAATCCAACACAGAAGTGTAATACAGCTGTACAGCCAGAAGAGGGCAGCAATGAGATCGTTACCATATACAGTCTTACCATTAGAGGAAATGGGCCTCCCAACACACAAAAGCAATTAAACAACCTTTATAAAAAGTAATCAGCAGTAAAATGTATAAAAATGTTCTTTTATGAAAAGGAACTTTTTTTTATGCATTTTACTGCTGATTACTACAGTTACTGTAACTCCTACAATCAAGTATTTTATTGCTCACTGTTTACAATTATACGAGCCACCAGACAATTCCCACTGCTTAAAGCCTGATTGAAGTTTCCATTAAGAATAAAAAGTAGTTTTTTCCATCGAAGGTACTGTAAAAATCAACATTTAAAGGGCCTGTGTTGATGTTTATTTTGGCTTCAGAACTGTCACCATAAAAGGGCTATGGGAATCCAGAAGCAGATAAAACAGATTAAATCGTGATCACCTGCACCTGTAATGAATTCTGACTCACACTGCTGTCAGCCCCCATTCACATTGAATGCGGCTTTAAAATCGTGCAACTTTATCTGAAATCGCATGATTTCAAAGCCACATATTAGTGCGATTTCAGGTGCGTTCTGCGTAATTCATGCACAGATGTATATGCAAGTTGCACCCGAAATTGCCAAAAGTAGTGCAGGAACTACTTTTTCAAATCGATGCGGCACCACAAAGTTAGCATTGCACCGATTTCAACCCTGCCATTTGACCACAATACAGCGCGACTTGTCATGCGATTTGACCTTTGAAATTGCATGACATGTTGCTGCAGTGTGGACGGGGGCTTAAAGAGGAGTTTCCATAAAAAAAAAAAAAATAAAAGTCAGCAGCTACAAATACTGCAGCTGCTGACTTTTAATTATCGGACACTTACCTGTTCCAGGGTCCAGCGATGTGGGGGGGGGGGACAAAGCTGCGCTCGTTGCCCCCTCCGCTCGGTGGCGCCGGCATTGCAACTGTGGGCACCCGGCTGTGGCTTCACAGCCAGGCACCCAATGCGCATGCGCGAGCGGCGCCACGAGCCGCGATTGGCCGCGCAGTCATCTGGGACCTGTCACGTGTCCCAGATGACTGACAGGAGGGAGGGGGCAGAGCTGAGCCCTTCCTGGGCCGAGGGGAAGTGATATCACCAGCCCAGGCACTGAAGGAGGCAGACTACGAGGGACCCCCTAGCAACAGGCATTTTGAGGTGAGTTAAAAAACAACATTTGGAATTTTTTTTTTATTTTTTTTTAGGAATTTTAATCATTTTTTTTTTTTGGGGGGGGGGGGGACACCACTTTAAACACACACTGCATTTGCCCACGAATACACACTCTAAATGTCTTAGTTTTTCTTTTTAAAGTGACCCATTTACTAAAGTTTCACGGGTACAGTAGTGTACAAGACACTGATCTGAGTCCATGCTTCCGGATGTGTGGAACAGTGCATTTCAGGTTATTTCCTTTATGATTTTGTAGATCACCAGACAGGGTAATTTTAATGTCCACTTGCCTGGCAGTGGGGTACAGATGAAGCTTACTGCACTGTGTGTGGGAACAGTGGTCTCTGTACCCCTCAATGTTTCCATGTACTTTGAATGCAAAACTGTCATCACACAAAAGGGCAAGTCCCTGCAAAAGAAGAGCTTTATACTTTCCTTACTGGTAGCTCATGGCTCCTACCTACGCTCTATTAAAATGCTGCAGCTTTAATTAGTCTCCTTAGCATTCCACACTTCCTGGTGTGTTAGATGCCAATGTCCCCTGCTGTGGTTCCATCCCCTATGTCATTGCTGAGTCTTATAATGATGTAAAGCACATGTGTCAAACACAAGGCCTGTGGGCCAAATCTGGCCCACCAGGCCATTTCACCTCTCCTGGAGCTGAGGCACCCCCTCATCTCTGCCCTTACCTTGTGTCAGCAGTAGGCAGCAGGGAGGAGGAAAGAACTCCTCCTACAGATCCTGTGCTTGTCTGTGCAGTTGTAGCAGCCCTTTATCATCCCTTGATCTCCGCCTCCCCTGGTCTCTGCATTCAGCAGCCTCCAGCAGCTGACTCCAGCTCTCCTCTGGTCCTCCTCCAGACTCTGCACTTTCCGCTTCCCAGCTCTGCCCCCAGCTTCTTTCCGGTAGCAGCACAAGGTAAAGGGGGGGGGGGGTGCACTGTGATGTAACAGATGGTGTTGGAATCTTGGAAATCTAGTCTTACAGATACAATTGTCCCTTTGAAGGCAACCATAATGCTGATGCGGCCCACAATGAAATTTATTTTGCCACCCCTGATGTAGAGGATCTGTAAAATGAATCACAGTACACAGTGGGACACAGGCATCAGACACTCCCAGATGTGTTGAACTCTAATGCCCCGTACACAAGGTCGGAAATTCCGATGGAAAATGTCCGATTGGACCATGTTGTCGGAAAATCCACCCGTGTGGGGGCTCCATCGGACTTTTTCCGTCTGAATTTCCGACGGAAAAAATTGGAGATCCTGCTCTCAAATTTTCTGACAACAAAATCCAATCGTGTGTAGAGAATTCCGACGGTCAAAGTGCCACGCATGCTCAGATCAAATTATGAGACCAAAGCTATTGGCTAATAGCCTCTATGTAGTTCCGTCGTACGCAACGAACATTACCACGTTCAGAATGATCGAAATTTTCCGACAACTTTGTCCGACTGTGTGTATGCAACACCAGTGTCGGAAAAAATCCGACGGATTTTGTGGTCGGAATTTCCGACCGTGTGTACGGGGGCTTATAGGGGCTGCAGCTCTTCAATAGAGCGATGGGACACATAGACAGTGAGTTTTGATTTGGGGTCCTCACTTTACAGAGCTGTCTTGACACAGCAGTGCTGCTTCTTTTTCCAAATGTAGCAAAAGAAATTTCAGTTTTTAATCTAAAATGCTGAACAATAAAACATTATTTTTTTTTGGGTGTGGATTAGCTAACTAGAGAGTGTGCTTGCGATTTTTTTTTTTCTTAAAAAAAAATTAAAAAATTAAAAGTCAGCAGCTACAAATACTGCAGCTGCTGACTTTTAATAATCGGACACTTACCTGTCCCAGGGTCCAGCGATGTGGGGGATCGAAGCCCCCCTCGTTCCCCGCTCCGCTCAGCGGCGCCGGCATTCTTACTGTGGGCACCCAGTTGTGGCTTCACAGTCAGGCACCCACTGCGCATGCGCGAGCGGCGTCGCACGCCGTGATTGGCCGCGCAGTCATCTGGGACCTGTCACGTGTCTAAGATGACTGACAGGAGGAAGTGAGCCCCTCCTGTGCCGAGGGGAAGTGATGTCACTTAGCCCGGGCACTGAAAGGCAGACTACGAGGGACCCCCTAGCAACAGGCATTTAGAGGTGAGTTAAATTAAAAAAAAAATTTCCAAATGTTTATTTTTTATTTTTTATCGGAATTTTAATCATCTTTTTTTTTTTTTTGGGGGAAACACCACTTTAATATCGACTTTTCTCTAAGGGGAGCCTCACACCATACGTTGACATGCGCAGACTCTTGGGTTGATTTACTAAAGGCGATTGGACTGTGCTAGTTCAGTTGCTCCAGAGCTTAGTAAATGACGCAAAGCTTCATTTTGCAAGAGTACCCAATCACGTGCAAGGAAAAAAAAAAAGCATTTTTGCTTGCACATGATTGGATGATGGAAGTCAGCAGAGCTTCTGCTCATTTACTAAGCTCTGGAGCAACTGCTCTTGCAAAGTGCACAGTCTATTTGCCTTTTAATAAATAAACTCCAATGTGTGTTGCGGTTTGTTCATGTGCTGCAATGTGTTTTTATGTGTTTTGAAGTGTGATTTTTTCCCCATGTTTTTATTCGTAAGACTTTCTTTTCTTTTTCGCTATCACTCTGCAGTGTGCTGATAAAATGCTTCCCGCCTTATATTTTTTTAGGATATACCAATACAGATATGAACAGAACAAGGTTTATTTTCATTCACGCATTGGAGCTGCATTGATCAGTGTGCATGTTGTTGTGTGAATGAGCCCTCAATTTCTTGATCTGCATAGTTTCATGATACTGATTCAGCAATAATAAAGCTTAAAGCGGAGCTCCACCCTAAAGTGGAACTTCCGCTCATCGGATTTCTCCCCCCGTCCGGTGTCACAATTGGCACCTTTCGGGGGGGGGGGGGGGGTAGGGGGGACAGGATACCGGCTGTGATACGGGCGTGACGTTACCGTGTGCTCCCTCCTCCTTCTCCCCTGGCCGCCGGGTTAAAAGGAGAGAGGAGCGGGGCCTCGTGCATGCACAGTAGGGTTCCCGGCGTGAAACCGAAAGGCTACACTGCTGGGTTACCTTACCCGCAATGGCGGTGGCAGCACCCGACAGCTGTTGGAAACATCAGCTGCAGTGCCGACATTGAGGGACTGCAGGACAGGCAAGTGTCCATTTATTAAAAGCCAGCAGCTGCAGTATGTGTAGCTGCTGGCTTTTAATTTTTTTTTATTTTCCCAGAACACCACTTTAAAGAATCCCAGCCAATCAACTTGCATTAGTAGAAGGGTGTCAGTCCCTGTTTTTTTCTCGCTATCGGTTTACTTTACCCTAGCCCTAACCCTCAAAAGGTAGGGATGCGCCAATACCATTTTTTTTACAATGAATACGAGTACCGATAATTTTTTTTTTTTTTTAGTACTCGCCTATACCAATTACCGATACCTACCACAACTGTTTTGTTTTCACTTCAGCTGTCAGCAATGGTACAAAGCATTGAAAAGTTATTTACAAATTAAATAATTATTTTTTTTGCGAAATGTGTAAATATATTTATGTGTAAAAATATTCACTAACAAAGAAAACAAAAAAAAGCTTTAATTGTTTATCGTTTATAAAATAGATGTGAAAAAAAAAAAGCAGGAAAATAATAATTAAATGGAGGAAAATACGGAGTTAATTTAGGCTGATTAGAGTAAATTAAGGGTTAATAAGGGGTTAAACAGAGGAGCATTTGTTCATCCCTTTGATCTGCAGATGAAGAAACAGAAAGATACAAAAAGAAACAATGTTAATAAACATTGCCGGCTGCTTTTTGTTTTTGACAGCTCCAATTACCAAACTTCTTCAGCTGTCACCAGGGGAGACTGACAGCTCAAAGAGCCGAGCCTGAAAGTATCGGTTTCAGGTATCGTGAATTTTCACGAGTACCGTTACTTGTGCAAATACTCGGTATTGGCGCAACCCTACTCAAAATTAACCCCAATTTCTGATTGGTTCTGTAATATTATTGTATTTTTTTTCCTCAGTACTTTATTTTTGCAAAAGAACACGCAGTAAATGCAGAGACCACAACCCTGTAGTAAATTCCAAGGAACAATTCCAAGAATAAAAGGTCAGCATCACTCAGGTTATTACATATGTAGTTGTGAACAGTAGACTGTGAGCGTCAGGGTCTAAGGAGTCTCCTTATCCCGTATGACAGTTTTGCATGGTAAACGCTGTGTAATAATTACATATATCATTTAGGGCTGTTACTGATTAAAATGTTTATGTTTGATTAATCGATTTTTTTTTTTAATCCTTTATTCGACTAATTTCGATTAATTACACATAGTGATCCAACTACTTTTAGTTGATCTCCTTGCATTGCAACTCTGCATTAGTCAGTGGTAAATGTGGTATACACTATATACAATCACCCGACACTAGTTTCCACAATCCATGACTTAACTTCACAGTTTACACAAATACGTTTTAAATTCAAACTGTAGCACTGACGTAAGTAATTTTTTTTCCACAGTAGCGTGACAATCCCTCCACCTCCGGTCTAACTAATCACTCTCACCTTATGGCATGGACCCCTGTGCAGACAGGTGGTCATGCAAGCAGGTATCAAAAGGGTTAACACGGACCATAAACTTCTCTCACGTCTACTTAGATCTCAGCAAGGACACCAGGTCATGGGTAGAAAGAAAAGATCTAAGTACTCACCTCTTAAGTATAAGATTAAATTTTTGTGTTCAAACACAAACTACTCACATAAAGATGATAAAAACACAGCATGTAAAGCCGACAATCGTGTTAGTTCCGTAGGGCAGCAGCGGGTGACGTCATGCATAGCTCCTCCCCCGTACGCATTACGTTCA
This sequence comes from Lithobates sylvaticus, assembly GCA_028564925.1. Classification (NCBI taxonomy): domain Eukaryota; kingdom Metazoa; phylum Chordata; class Amphibia; order Anura; family Ranidae; genus Lithobates; species Lithobates sylvaticus. The sequence continues at coordinate 241,602,359 of CM053031.1, read as the reverse complement.
ATCAGAACTTCAACGTCACCAGACTCCTCCCCCCTTCCCTTCATTAGCAGACGGAGGCACTAGGGGAAGGGGGGAGGAGTCCGGTGACGTCGATGTCTGGAGAGGTGAGTCCGGAGAGGTGAGTACCGATCAAAATAATTTTGATCGATCAAAAAAATTAACCGATTAATCAAGGAATTAATCAAGGAATTAATCTTTAATTTCCACAGCCCTAATATCATTGTATTTTATCCTTATTAAAGTGTATCTAAACCCTAAAACAAAAATTTTACATATTGCAGCTTACCTGTTGTTGGCTCTGATGGCTGCATTATTTTTCGTTTTTTCAGCCCAGGTTCACACTGCCGCGACTTGTTATGCGTCCTGAGATTTCAAAGTCACATGACAAGTTGCGCCCCATTAACAGCAATGGAACCATTCTAATTGGTGCAACTCAAGTTGCTCCAGTTCCTGCACTACTTTTGGTGTGCAACACCACTTGCATTGACTTCTGGTTAAGAAAGTCGTATGCAAGCTGTGATGAAGTCGCGCAGGGATGTCAGATTCAAAGTCGCGGCAGTGTGAACCGGGGCTGAGGCTTTTTTCCCTTTTTATTTTGAAATGGTAATCCTGCAAAAGAAAACCCACGTCTACTCCTAGGGTTGCCGCACTCTCTTATTCCACTGTACCTAAGAAGGGAGCCATGGTTGTGGCCAAGGCTGGACTTTAAACATGTCTTCCTCTCTTCATCTCCATCACATGGGGGCTTAGTAGTTGATAAAAGAAGATAACATTGTATGCGCTTTCAGATCAGTTCATAGGAAATGACACGCATGTCAAGGTTCAAATCCCTGCATGTGTAGAAGTTGAAAGCACAGGAAGACCATTGCACAGAAATTAATTTAACTTTGGATGAAGGCTGAAAGAAGTAACTTTCATATGACAAATACCGTCTCAATGGCAGTTTTTGTAAATTTCCAATTCATATCCTTTTTTTCTGGGAAATTTATAAATACATTTATTTAAGGCATTTATTAGGCGGATACAATGGAACATTCACTTTTAAGAGACCTCAGAACTATTTTTAAAATCACTTTCCTGACAAAGGCTACAGGAAGGGTTATTCTGACAAGCAGTTCCAGATTCTCCCACAAGTGATCTGACAGATGGACATGATTATGGAATTTGCTGAGTGTCACAATTGTTTGATATTGCTCTTACTGGTTTTCAGGTGCTTGCAGTGTTGTCTGCTGAGTCCCTAGAGAATTCATTTCTCCTGCTCATTACTTACCCGGATTCCGGCTTACTGACAGCAGAATCTGCAATCATGCCGCTTCAGAAATCCTCACCCTTCATTGTCTTAACCGGGTTGTAAACCTTTGAGGTTCTTCAACTCAATGCATTCTATGCTGCAGCCCCTCCAAGCCCCTGTTTTACTTACCTGTACCCCCTCTATCTCGTCCCGGGGAGCAAAAGCCAGTGTCTCGGGTCCTGATTGGATGGATTGATAGGAGCGCAGCCAATGGCTCTTGCTGCTGTCAATCAAATCCAATGACCCGGGGGGCGGGGCCAAGTCATACATTCAGCTTCTATGGACGCTGAATCAATGACTCAGGAGCGTGCCCGCAAGGTAACCCTCCGGGAGATCACTTCACCCAGGGGGGTTATCTAATGCGGGGAGGAGCTGCCAGAGCCGCTGAGGGACCCCAGAAGAGGACTTCGGGGCTACTCTGTGCAAAACGAGCTACACAGTGGAGGTAAGTATGACATGTTTGTTATTTAAAAAAAAAAAAAAAAACTACGCTTTAGTGTCACTTTAAGGGCCCATTTACATTTGTGCCGTGCATTAGGGCAGTCCTGAAAAAATAGTGGGGTCTACGACGTACAAAAACACCCCAATTGTCAAGAAAGGGCACAACATTTTTCTAGCAACTCACAGCAATGTACTATGGTGCATTGGGATGATCTTCAAAATGAATGGCACCACAATCAGTCAATGCATATAATGTGCATTGCCGTTACGCATAGATGAAAATCAGCCCTAAAGCTGAACTAGAGACAGATGAACTGTAAATTATACGAAAACACTGGAGCTGGGCTTAAAATGGTTATAAAGGCTGAAGGTTTTTTACCTTCATGCATTCTATGCATAAAAAACCTTCTGTGTGTTGGTCCACATATAGCTCCTTTAATACTCACCTGAGCCCCCTGTCGATCTGGCAATGTACATGGTAGCCTTGGCTGTCCCAGGTCTCTCTCTCCTCATTGGCTGACACAGCAGTGGAAGCCAATAGCTTCCACTGCTGTCAATCACAACCAGTGAGCCAATGAGGAGCGAGCAGGAGCGGGGCCAAGCCACAACTCTATGTGTCTTATGGATGCATAATGTGTGGCTCGGGAGCACCAGTGCCCCTATAGCAAAACGCTTGCTATTGTGGGCACTGGTCAAAGGGGAGGAAACGGGAGTGTCGACGGGGGACTCGAGAAGAGGAGGATCATTGCAAACCATTACACAGAGCAGGCAAGTATGACACGTTTGTTATTTAAAAATAAAATAAAAGCTAAAGCTTTAATATCACTTTAACTGCTTGCCGACTGTGTCACTTGCATGTACGGCAGCAAGGCGGCTCTGCTGCGCCGGATCACTTCCGGGCAGGGAGAGCGACGCGGCTGTGCTATGATTATACACAGCAGATGCTGATCAGCGGGTGCCAGCCAATGGATAACCACTGGCACCCGCCAATCGTTGTGAAGGCACAAAGGACAGAGCTCTGCCTGTCAGCGGGGAAGTAAAGTTTTTTCTGTCCCTGCAAAGCAGGGAATACATTCCATTACTTCCCTTAGTAAAAGCACCTCACACAGTACACCAAAACACTGGTTACACATTTAGCCCTTTGCTCACCCTAGATGTTAACCCCTTCCCAGCCAATGTCATTAGTACAGTGACAGTGCATTATTTTTAGCAGTGATCACTGTATTAGTGTCACTGCTTCCCAAAAAGTGTCAGTGTCCGATTGACCGCCGCAATATCGCAGTCCTGCTATAAGTCGCTGATTGCCGCCATTGCTAGTAAAAAATAAATAAATAAAAATTCCAGTATGTATATACCATAGTTTGTAGACGCTATAACATTTGCACAAACCAATCAATATACGCTTATTGGGATTTTTTTTTACCAAAAATATGTAGCAGAATACATAAAATTTATGAAGAAATTAGATTTTTTTATTATTGGATATGTTTTATAGCAAAAAGTGCAATGGCTTACAGGCTGCAGAGTAAAAAAATAAATAAATGTTTTACCTGAAAAAAGATACTGTATATACTCAAGTATAAGCCGACCTGAATATAAGCCGAGGCACCTAATTTTACCACAAACAACTGGGAAAACTTATTGACTCAAGTATAAGCCTAGGGTGAGAAATGCGCAGCTACTGTAAGTGGAATAGAGGGTCAACAATGGCCATCTGCAGCCTCACTGTGCCCATTTGCAGCCACAGGTCCCCCAAACTTCAAACTTGGTAGTTAAGGGTTTCTAAATGCCCCCTAGCTGCAGCCAAAAAGGGCCCCGAAATGACATTGCTGCAGATGGACACAGTTGACCGAATTTGGGGCCCCGTATCTTGGGGTCACTGTAGTGCTAGTTCCACTAGGTTTGAATACCAAATTTGGGGTTCTTAGCTCCAAGTGTCCCTCGAGATACGGGGCCCCAAATTCGGGTCGGAAAATGACAAGCACTTTTCTGCAGCAGAGAATGACATTTTCCGAACCAACTTTGGGGCCCCGTATCTCCGGGCCACTTAGTGCTAGGAACCCCATCTTTGGATATGTTGCAGTGCTAGTTCCACTGGGTTGGCATACCAAATTTCCTAGCACCAAGTGGCCCCGAGATACAGGGCCCCAAAGTCGGGTCGGAAAATGTCATTTTCTGCTGCAGAAAAAAGTGCTTGACTCCAGTATAAGCAGAGGGGGGCATTTTCAGCACAAAAAAATGTGCTATACGGTAGGTATTTATTATTATTATTTTTTTTTATCAAAGGTGAACTTAGCCTTTAATGTGTCTGGGATTATATTTAAGGGGCATGTCTGGATGAAAATGTAGGGCTTTTTAAAGAAAATGGTTTGACAAATGATTTTTCAGACTTTTTGTATGAACAACCGAAATTCTACTTGTGTTATGATGGAGCAGCAGTGGAGCGTAAATAGTTAAAAGGGAATTTAGTTCCATTTATTCAAATGGATATTTTTTCATATAAAATAATTATATTTTCAATCACCTAGCTGTATATGGTCTTATTAGATCTATATTTCTGATGGAAAGAAAGCAGCTAGATCAACCATATAAGCCATACCATGCTGGTTTTGATGTTTGCTGCAGTTCAATTCTTCACACTTTGTATTTCCGAACATACTAATTCTCACATTAAATGGTGCAGGAGGCAGTTTGACCACAAAATGATATTTGGTTTATTTCTCATTTTTAATTATTACACATTAATAGACAAGAGTACACAGATTTGTACATGTAGAGCCTTCAGATGCCCCCAACAATCACGTCCCTCTCAGCTACAAGGATGGACCCCACCTTATGTAGTTGCGTCACTGTCATAGCAGGAAAACGTTATCAGGAGCTGCTCTGCAACAGTCACTGATGTGATGAGTGTCCAGAGGAAGAGTAGGGTACACACCTCATCCTCTCCGTCTAATCAGCTATACATACTGATACAGTATGGGCTGACTGTAAATAATGTGATGCTCTGCAGTTCATACAAAGTCATCTAACCACTATAGATTGCATAGACCGCCATAGTGTTTGCTGAGAACCTATAGCTACCGCAACATTTACTGTACAGTATTTGTCACTCATACATGTTTTCATGCAAGATGTTAGATTTTTTTTTTTATTCTTTATTTTATTTTATAAAAAATTTACTTCATACAAAAAGGAACAAATGCATATCAATTCATCAAAACAATTTTTTTTAATAAATCATTTTCCCATCCCTCCCCTCCACCCCGCCTTGCTCCGATCTCTTTAAGGTAGATAATTCAACACTTTTTATCCATATTTCTAGCATATTCAATATTAAAATTATTTAGTAATCTCCTCTACATATATACGTTTTCTTAAACTTCTTCCATAATTGCCATTTATCCTTTCGTTCGGATCCTTCTCCCTGCTCCTCTTGTTTTTCATCAATACTCTCCAATTTTTGTAGGGCACTTACACGGGATATCCAATCGCGGATTTTGGGGCTCTCTATTTCCTGCCATGATGATAATGTAAAATTTTTTTAAGCAAAAAAAAAAAAAATGCCAATCTGGCCGGTTTCATTTGGCATCCATGTAATGCCCCGTACACACGGTTGGAAATTCCGACGGAAAATGTCCGATCGGACCATGAAAAAATGTTAAAAGGGGGGAAAGGAAGAGGCCACAAGCCTCAGGGATCTTTGTTAATGGTATCTGGGTTGATGGAGTATACATAGACAATAAAGATGTATATAAAAAATTTGACTTTTATTTTCCCATACGGGTAGAAAACAGCAAAGGACACAGGTAATACATCCATACTTTACAGACATATGTGTTAAATCAGACAGAGTTTGAATGGAGCTTCACCAGACTCGACATGTTTCACTCTGGAGTTTCTTCAGGAGATTTATAGGTTAGGCTCAAAAGTATGCTGAAATAACAAAGTCGCATGAAAATGCATCCTTTTCAAAATTGCACAAACAGAGTGTACATATTTAGTTATACAGTATATAGAGCTTGTCCGATCGGACCATGTTGTCGGAAAATCCGCTCGTGTGTGGGCTCCATCTGACTTTTCCTGCTCTCTCCTGGGCTCCGATCTGACTTTTTCCGAACGTGTGTAGAGAATTCCGACGGACAAAGTGCCACGCATGCTCAGATCAAATTACGAGACCAAAGCTATTGGCTACTAGCCTCTACGTAGTTCCGTCGTACGCAACTAACGTCACCGCATTCAGAATGATCGGATTTGTCCGACCGTGTGTATGCAACACCAGTGTCGGACAAAATCCGTCAGAAAAAATCAGACGGATTTTGTGGTTGGAATTTCCGACCGTGTGTACGGGGCATAAGACTTTTCAGTAGTGTTTGCTCACGGAGATTTAAAATTTCAATATTTTTTTAGGATATCATTCTAATAATCATTTAAAAAAATCTGTATATAGTTTTATAAATATATACTTATTTGTATAATATGCCCTAACAAGTATAAAAGAAAATAATTTACAAAATATTATATTATATAGTTTAGGAAGTTATAGGTTTTCACAGGAAATAAGCAGTATAATTGTCTACATCAGTGTTTCTCAACTTGTTTTCGGTCAAAACACCTTTTTTAAAATTCCGTACAATCTCGAAGGCACCCCATTCTAAAATGTACAAAACGAATAATTTGACATAACGCAACAACAACCACACACGTTGGACACCCAACGTTAGAGGAGATTATTCTTCCGAAGCAAAACACACCTTTGCACACTGGTACTGACTAGTATTCCATTGTTTCTCTTCTCCCTCAGTTTCTCTCCCTCACTCAGCTACCTCACTGTGACCCCAGAGCTGATGGAGAGGGGCAAACAAGGATGCTGTGCAAGTGCCCAACATCCTCTTTTTCAACCGATGATTTCATTGGTTGTTAGGATACTGGCGGCTGGAAGGTTGTAATGGTGCACAATGAAAACTTGTGGCTTTACGTAACTAATAGGCAGGCTTGATCCGCCTACTGGGTTGTATACAACTTTTCGGCAATTTCTAGGCATTTTTCCAAGGCACCCCTGAAGACACCTGAAGGCTCCCTGGTTGAAAAAGGCTGGTCTACATATTTTAAACAGAGAAATTCAGTCATAGCATCTATCAGGCAGATCATAATTTTTACAGTTGAGTTGATTCCCCGAGGAGGGAAGGTGGAGGTGGTAAAGAGAAGAGAGGCTTATATATCTTTAGGCGAAGGCTGGTGGTGGTGGTGGTGGGGGGGGGGGGGGGGGTGAGGGCATGTGCCTGGTGGTAAAGTTAGGTATGACGCATGTAGATCTATACTGTCAACCCCTGTCCACCCAGCTTGTCCAAACCTTATCGACTATTTTGGGGGCAGTTTCGACCCAGGCAAGGTTGGGAAGAGGCAGAGCCTTAATAATAGTGGGTTGTATCATAAATGGAGTATGAAGCTTTCGCCTAAGTAGAATATCAGACCCAGTATAAAATTCTACTGCTGCAAAAAAAAAAAAAAATAATAATTGAAGGATCCACTCCCAATCTGAGGCCACACACAGTCTTAAAAGTTCCTATCGCCTTCTGCCAAAAGAACTGGGGGTGAGGGCAGATCCATACCACATGGTTAAAGGACCCAGGAGCAGTCAGACACCTATGGCACAACATTTGGATAGATAGTAGAGGGTCTTAGTGGACTTTAGGATTCCCCAAGTAGCAGTTGGAGTTGTGTACATGGGCGTCCGCAGAACTTTTTTCAGGGGGGGGACATCATTTTAAGGTCACCCATGCTCTGACCCTTTTCGACAATGTCATTATCACGGTCATAGACTGCAGACGTAGTACAGGTGATGGTCAGAGACTGCAGACATTGCACAAGAGACTGTCAGAGACTGCAGACATGGTCCAAGAGACTGTCAGAGACTGCAGACATGGCCCAAGAGACTGTGAGAGATGGCATACATGGCCCAAGAGACTGTCAGTGACTGCATGCATGGCTCAAGAGACTGTAAGAGACTGCGGACATGGCACAAGAGATGACCAGAGATTGCATACATGGCCCAAGAGGCTGCGGACATGGCACAAGAGACTGTCAGAAACTGCATACATGTGGGGGGTGACAGAGAGAGACAGAGGGGGTGACAGAGAGGAGTGTGAGAGAGAGACAGAGGGGGTGACAGAAAGAGAGGGGGGTGAAAAAGACAGAGGGGGTGACAGAAAGAGAGGGGGGTGAAAAAGACAGAGGGGTGAGAGAGAGGGAGAGGGGGTGACGGAGAGGGGTGATGGGGGTCATCACTCGTGATCCGATCCCTGATTTCAGGGGGGGGGGCACTTTAGGCATGGTAGAGAAATACTGATTACTTCGCTACATATTAGAGAAATGCCAATTGCGTCTCTGCATGGTAGAGAAATACCAGATTAGATTAGATGATGACTAATAATTGATATAATTATTAGTGTTACTATGGAAACAGGAGTGTATACAATGCAAACTCCTCCAATCCAAATTAATCTCCACAGCAACTTGGTTCTCAGAGAGATATTATTATTGGATTCCAGAATAGATGACAATCTACAGAGTACTTGCAAACAATACAATGATCAGAAGCCTTCAGAGCCCCCATTCAAAAATATATAGTCCTTTTTAACACATAACAAACACTCTACCCACCCAGCATATACAGTATATCCAGTCTATATTCTGCACCTAGGTAGCTTCCATATAGCTTCCATACATGCAATACTATCTACTATCTTCTTGACTGCAAGTCAACCCTTCTGCCATGTACACGCGATCGGAAATTCCGCCAGCAAAAGTCAGATGAGAGCTTTTGGTCGGGAAATGCGACCGTGTGTATGCTCCATCGGACTTTTGCTGGCAAAACATCCGAAAGGAAAGAGGAGAAAACACTACCGTTATTCTTATCAAGCACGCATCTGTCTATAAGGACATAGATTTCTGGGCACGGAGAAATCCAACCATTACCACCACACCTGTAGCAGCACCCCGAGGCGGACGAGTGCAATCTCGAGAGAACCAATACACTGATACGGCAAAACGCCGACCACGACACGGTGGTTTGACATGCTGCATTTTGGACATTGGAGAGGCTCCGGAGGCTACTCGCAGCCCGGGACCGATGACCATCCATCCCTACAGGACGGGTAAAGTATGGTGAAAGTGCCCCTCATCAAATGCAATTTTGCAAAATTAAGCATGCTTGGTAATTGACATCGTAATTGAGTGGAACCTTGTTGAAAACTACACTGGGACTTTCCGCTTATTGATACTTTAAACTGACACTCCAATTCATATACAACTATTGTACTTGGACAGCGGCAACCATTTTTATATCAGCCCATAGGATTTTTCACCTGGCCAGCAATCACTAACCTTTGCAACCTGCTTTATAGGAAAATGCATATTACTTTGCTATACTGAGGAAAAGCAATTGATTAGCAATATTGTTTAGTGATGCTCCTCCCCCCTCTCTCCTTCTCCTTTCCCCTACAATAGGCTCGAGCCCCCAGGGGGCATTCGTGACAGCCTACCATATCATTAGTGGGATCCTTTCACTTTTTTGCGCATCTGAGTATGACAGCAAACGCTGATTTCAGCCAATGTTAGGCTTGCCATGAATGTTCCTCTGGCATCCGTACGGTGTTTTTGTATTGTTTTGTTACATGTCGTTTTGTCCCCCCCGTTGTCCTCAGCCACCTGTTCTGGAAAGTATCAGCCAGCACGGTGACTTTTTTATGTAGTATGGATTGTGTTTTTTCTTTAGGTATTATTGTATTAATATCTAATTAGGTATAAGGCAACTGTATGAATAATTACCAATAAATTTAACATAGTATTTAAGATACATGGTTATGTGACCCTTCCTGCAATTGATACTTTTGTTCAAAAAGCCCCACTTTCTTATCTCCCTCTTTGGAGATACTTCTTTTCTTTTTATGTACACATGGTCAGGGGTTGAACATATAGTATCCCAGCAGAACATTACCTACCTAATTAGGTTGAACAAGCCTCCTTTTTTCTTTTTTATTTCGGAATTCCAGCCAGCAAAAGATTGAGAGCAGGTTCTCAATTTTTCGGTCGAAAAAAGTTCTGATCGTCTAGCAATTCCAACGCGCAAAATTCCTACGAATGCTCGGAAACAATTCGACGCATGCTCGGAGGCATTGAACTTCATTTTCTCGGCTCGTCGTAGTGTTGTACGTCACCGCGTCCTTGACGGTCGAAAGTTCAGCGGACTTTTGTGTGACCGTGTGTATGCAAGCCAAGCTTGAGCGGAATTCCGTCTGAAAAATCTTGGATGTTTTTTCTGACGGAAAATCCGCTCGTGTGTACGCAGCATTCTAGTTGATAATATGTTTGTTGTTTATATTTTGTGGATCAGTTCTGGTTAGAACCACTCTAAGTGGTGGAATGTGTAGTATATTGTATGTGTAATTTCATTGCTATATTCCTTTGACAATAAAACCTAGGACAGTGATGGTGAACCTTGGCACCCCAGATGTTTTGGAACTACATTTCCCATGATGCTAATGCACTCCGCAGTGTAGTTAAGCATCATGGGAAATGTAGTTCCAAAACATCTGGGGTGCCAAGGTTCGCCATCACTGACCTAGGAGATGTGTCTCTACATGATATAGAAATACTCATTGCATCTCTACAGTTTTAAAGTTAGCCATGTTTTAGCACCAGGTGTGACAGATTGTATTGAATTCTGAGCTTTTGCTTTTTAACATCGTATTTGTTTTTTTCTTTGTACCTTAACGCTAGATTACCACCATTGCATTAATGCACAGTAAAATCGCGGTGCATTGCGGGACCATTCATTTTTGAATGGCACCTCAATGCATATCTGCAATTCAGTACAGATTTGTCCTTTCCCAGCTCCACGGAACTGTGCCATGGCACAGAGCACCATGTGCGGTCACCAGGGGCGGACTGACAACTCATGGGGCCCCCGGGCAATAGGAGATTATGGGGCCCCCAGGCAATCGGAGATTATGGGGCCACACAGTATACAATCACAGTATACAATCACACAGTATACACAGACATGTTTCTTTTTGCTGAGAAGGTACCGGAGAGGTGGGGCAGCTATAACCTCTGGATTTTTAGACCAAAAGGATGTTGGTAAGGAACATTTCAGAGACAGATGTAAAAAAAAAACACAGATTTTTACATACTGTCCCTGGTTTTACTGAGGCTGGCAACCCTGATGGGGCCCCCTAGTGGCCCAGGGCCCTCAGGCAGTGCCCGAGTGGCCGAATGGTCAGTCCGCCCCTGGCTGTCACATGAGAGAGGGAATCACATGCTCGCCAATACATGGAAGAACTGGGCATTTCTCTTTGCACCTGGCGGATGAACACCGTAGCCCAGGGGGGAGTGGAGCGGGGGCAATCATTAAATTATTATTTTCCTTTGTCCTCCATGGGTCACTTTAACCCTTGTTCCACAATCCCCAATTGTTATGCAAAAATCATCTGTCATATTTAATTAGCAAAATGATAAAATATTAACTATTGATTCCTTTTTATGGAAGTTCCTTGTACAGTCATGAACTAACCCTATGTGTCTCCCTGCTGCTATGTATGTGGCCTCCTCTCTCCCATCCGTCCAGCTCCTGTCTGTCATTTGTGCCCGGTGTTAGAACAGCTACAGGCCGGGGTTCACTCTTCTTGGTTTAGTAACAGGAAATCCTCCGTCCACGCCATGGTGGGAAAAGGAAGGTGTTTACTGATGGGAAGGGATTCTGTGTACGTGTTCTCGTGTTGGATCGTGTTTGTACTTGGTCGCAAGACACATTCATAAACACTCATCACTCCATCTATTAAACATCCCTGAGTAAGACATAAATATTGGACTGTGCCAAGATGCAAAGGTCATTAGACAATTTGTACAAGTGATCCACCATTCCCCATCACAGTGATGCAGTCTATACTGCTCTTCACATATATACACTATATTGTCAAAAGTATTGGGACACCTACCTTGCTTTGTGCCCTGGTGAGCAGTCATGTTGGAACAGGAAGGGACTGTCCCCAAACTGTTCCCACAAAGTTGGAAGCATGAAAATGTCTTGGTATGCTGACTCTGCTGATGCTGAAATTTTTTAACATGGGTTCCTATGGGACATGTTCACATCAATGCATTTTTGTGCCTCTGCGTTTTTGGAAAGGGTCAGGGACTTTTTTTCATGCAAAATGCAGCGTTTTGCATGTAATAGAAGTCAATGGACCCACATCCAAAACGCAAGATTTTGCCGCGATTTGCGTTTTTTTTTTTTACACTGTATATAGCTGGTTGCTAAGCAACCACAGTGTAAAATAAATAAATAAATAAAAAAACGCTGCAAAATCGCGGTAAAAACGTGTGTCCAAAAACGCGGCAAGCACTGCAAAAAGCACTGCAAAAACACTCAAAAGCAAAATGCATAGATGTGAATCGAGCCTAAAGCCCCATACACACGGTCGGAAAATCCGACCACAAAATCCATCGGATATTTTCCGACGGATTTTGTCCGACACTGGTGTTGCATACACACGGTCGGACAAAGTTGACGGAAAATCCGATCATTCTGAACGTGGTGACGTTTGTTGCCTACGACGGGACTACGTAGAGGCTAGTAGCCAATAGCTTTGGTCTTGTAATGTGATCTGAGCATGCGTGGCACTTTGTCCGTCGGAATTCGCTACACACGATCGGAAAAAGTCCGATAGGACTTTGCTGTCGGAAAATTTGAGAGCAGGAGATAAAATTTTGTCCGTCCGAAAATCCGACGGAAAAAGTCAGATGGAGCCTACAAACGGTCGGAATTTCCGACAACATTGTCCGATAGGACATTTTCCGTCTGAAAATCCGACCGTGTGTATGGGGCATAAGAGTTCCCCTGAAAAAGTCCAACCCCTGAAAAACAACCCCACACCTAAATCCCCCCTCCAACAAAAGATTTGGACCAGTGCACAAAGCAAGGTCCATAAAGACATGGATGATGGAGTTTGGGGTGGAGGAACTTGACTGGCCTGCACAGAGTCCTGACCTCAACCTGACAGAACACCTTTGGGATGAATTAGAGCGGAGACTGCGAGCCAGACCTTCTCGTCCACATCTAGTGCCTGACCTCACAAATGCGCTTCTGGAAGAATAGTCAAACATTCCCATAGACACTCCTAAATCTTGTGGACAGCCTTCCCAGAAGAGTTGAAGCTGTTATAGCTGCAAAGGGTGGGCCAACTCAATATTGAACACTATGGACTAAGACTGGGATGCCCCCTAAAGTTCATCTGCATGTAAAGGCAGGTGTCCCAATACTTTTGACAATATGGTGTATGTTTTAAATTCATTTTATAGTGAAATGCAGGCACCAGTAGTGCAATGAAGCTATGTTGGATCTGGTCCTACTTGCACAAGAGGATGACAGTAACAAACAAAGCTCTGTATAAAACGAAGAACTATCCAACTCTTTGTCCTCAGAATAGTAGACTGAACTCATATTAAGGTTTACCGCACTGCATTAAACAACATTTGGCAATAATCAAATAAAAGCAGGAAAGAGAGGAAGTACGTTTATTTTTCTGAGCAATTCTGTATAACAATCGATTTTATGAAACTGTGAAAAAGCATTTCCGTAAATTTAATAATGTGTTGTAATTGTTTATTTTTTATTGGTTCTGAAATGTGGGAAACAATAGTATCATTTGTGTTAGTACATATTTTCACTTGTTATTGTTTACATGAGTCAATTTTAATTGACTCACATTTTCACGTTTCATGAGTTGGATCATGTACGTACGGTACACACTTTCAAATTCTCCATTTGGCTGTTAGTAACATGGAAGGTTCTTTGTTTTATCATTCATGTAGACAGCTGCTGAGATTACATGTAGACATTTTATTGCCTTTGATCAATCAGAGCAGAATTATAGACTTCCACAGAGAGCGAGAGAAAGGAATAGTAAAGCTATTGGCTTGGTGCACTACTAAACAGTAAGCACTACTTCTGACTTAGTGCCGGATCCAGGGCCGGTGCTACCATTAGGCAAACTAGGCAGCCGCCTAGGGCGCCCGGCCACTGGTGTTCCTACTCTCTTCTCTCTGCAGTAAGCAACTAAGTCTCAGCATCAGCAGGCAGCCGCCGCTCCGTTCGTACATAGTGTCAGAGGTGCAGCGGCGGCAGAGGACTGTGTCTGTTTCCCAACTCCCGAATGAATGGAAGCAAGCAAACATTCATTGATGGGCACTGGTAGGTTGCATTGATGGGCGCTTGTGGGCTGCATTTGATGGGCGCTGGTGGGCTGCATTGATGGGCACTAGTAGGCTGCATTTGATGGGCACTGGTGGGCTGCATTTGATAGGCGCTGGTGGGCTGCATTTGATGGTCGCTGGTGGGCTGCATTTGATGGTCGCTGGTGGGCTGCATTTGATGGGCGCTGGTGGGCTGCATTTGATGGGCGCTGGTGGGCTGCATTTGATGGTCGCTGGTGGGCTGCATTTGATGGGCGCTGGTGGGCTGCATTTGATGGGCGCTGGTGGGCTGCATTTGATGGTCGCTGGTGGGCTGCATTTGATGGGCGCTGGTGGGCTGCATTGATGGGCGCTGGTGGGCTGCATTTGAGGGGCGCTGGTGGGCTGCTTTTGATGGGCGCTGGTGGCCTGCATTTGATGGGCGCTGGGGGGCTGCATTGATGGGCGCTGGTGGGCTGCATTTGATGGGCACTGGTGGGCTGCATTTGATAGGCGCTGGTGGGCTGCATTTGATGGTCGCTGGTGGGCTGCATTTGATGGGCGCTGGTGGGCTGCATTTGATGGGCGCTGGTGGGCTGCATTTGATGGTCGCTGGTGGGCTGCATTTGATGGGCGCTGGTGGGCTGCATTGATGGGCGCTGGTGGGCTGCATTTGAGGGGCGCTGGTGGGCTGCTTTTGATGGGCGCTGGTGGCCTGCATTTGATGGGCGCTGGGGGGCTGCATTGATGGGCGCTGGTGGGCTGCATTTGATGGGCGCTGGTGGGCTGCATTTGATGGGTTCTTCATTAAAAAGGTGGGGTATACATGGGCAGGGCAAAGGGGGTATAGTAAGGGGGGGGAGCCAAGAGGGGGCAGCAGAATTAGGTTTCACCTAGGGTGTCAAAAATCCTTGCACCAGCCCTGGCCAGATCATATTTATGCGGTGCAGGAACCGCATGTAATTTGGACAGGTATCACACCGCATTCCTTATCATATCGCATGCGATTTGAGCCATTCATTCTGTATCACATAAATCGCAACACATCCGAAACCAAATCGTGCACGACCCTTTTTTTGCTGCATCAGAATCGAAGCACACGAGTGTTCACACCCATGCCCTTCCGATTTTGATGTGGTGCGGAAAAGGCACAGGATTTGCTGTGAATTCTGCACCACACCAGTGGGAGTGGCACTTAACCGGGGAAGGGGGTGTGTTGAACCTCTGTAGAGAGACCACTGCATCCACACAAAGAGCAAGGGTCTTACTCTGCAGCATGCCAGCAGGGCATGACTTTGCACACCTTTATGTTTTGATGAAATGTATTTGGATTATTTATACTGACAGTTAGGCTTTAAGGCCCAACTCTGGGCAGAAAAAATGATCCCTTCCAGTAGGACTGTGCCTGCTCTGCAAGGGTTAATAGCTTATTTTGTCTAGGAGAGAGGAGAAGCAGATTTTCTTACCTGATCCTTCACTCCCTTGGAAAACGGTGCTCCTCTACGATCCGGCGGTGGACCGTCCCTGAGTGTCTTTACATTCATAGCAAGGCTATGGACCCTGCTCTGGTCTTCATAGCATCAGGACCCTGGCCGCTAGAGCTCGGGGGTGCAAAAGCTGCGAGGACCAGTCTAGCTGCGGGGAGGAACAGAAGATATAAGTATATTTCCTACTATTGCTCCCTCGGACATAAACAAGCTATTAACACTTGTAGTGCGGACACAGCGCCACTGCAAGGGGTACTTTTTTATTTGGGAGCTGAACTATATATGAACTATAAGGCAAATTTGTTTAGTTTAGTAGAGTGGAGATGGGTTAGAAAACCTATTAGGTTTTTATTGTTGTCTGTGCCCCCATTAGGGAGATACATTGTCCTGTTTCCAATTTTCATTGAAAGTGAATGTAGAAGAAAATATGTCCCCAGAAAATTAATAGAGGGGAAATCTTCCAATGGGGTCACTAGTTCTGGTGACATGGGGACCCCCAAGAGATTCCCTTAATTTGAAGGGATTTCCTCTCACTTCCTGTTTTGGTTATGGAACAGGAAGTGAAGGTGTCCCCCAATGGGACACAGATGGGGTTGATTTACTAAAACGGGAGAGTGCAAAATCTGATGCAGCTCTGCATAGAAACCAATCCGCCTCCAGGTTTTATTGACAAAGCTTAAAGCGGAAGTAAACCCATCGATTTAACAGTTTCAAAAAAAAAGGCATGCAGTGAATGCTAACTGCACATTGGCTGTGCTCTCAACCAAACAGTCAAACCATCCAATGGCTGGTGTCATAACGGATCACATGTGCAGCACCGTGGCAGTTGTAGATTAAACAGACACGCGCTCATGTGACACACCATTCATCATGTGCAACTGCCCCACCAGCAGGCATCATCCTTATGATGCTTTCCAACCTGGTCTGGACAGTTCACTGGGCATTATTTACGTCTAGTTGCCCTAGTTACATCCTCCCCGGACTTCCTGACGCATGCGCACTGCGTGATCTATTGCGCATGCGCGAGTCCGGCGCCACGGGCACTACGTCATCATGCCGGGCCACACCGCCTCAAGCCATCATGGCGGTGTGTGCTCCACACTACGCGGCCCGGTTGGAGTCCCGTCGTATCCGGATGGATATGTAGATGGGCTGATCAGTGACGCGGACGCGCGCCACACCTGTGGCGGGCGCCAACGTCACTGATTGGGGCGCCTATATGACGGTGTCTGCTCACCGTCAATAGGCACATGGAACAACCCCGGATGCGGAATGGTGTGTGGGAATCTCAGCCATCGGGTATGTACTTCTTTAGCTAAACCCTTTTGACCACTCATTCTTACCCTGGGCCTATCACCCCTATTGATTGGGATCATTACCTTTTCCCTGCCTAGACTGTGAACGCTGGACATTGCACCTTCTGAACGTCTTCCTGTGTTTAGATTACAAATGCTATAATTGTCTACCTAAAACAATTACAACCAGCTGACACACCCCCCACGTTCCGGCATCCTGGCCTGACATTGACATATTCTGTGTAAGTGCTTTACAAATCTTACTACTACTTCTTGGCATGTTTTGCATAGTCCTTTGTCCCCTACACTCCCCACCCACCCCTTTCCCCCCCCCCCCCCCCCCCCCCTTTCCCCCCCCCTTCCCTCCCCCCCCTTTCCCCCTTTTTTTTTTTTCCCCCCTCCCCCCCCCCTCCCCACTTCCTTCCCATCGCCCCCCCCCCCCCCTCTCCCCTCCCTCCAGGAGCCCCCTGACCCCCCCTTTCCTCCCCCCCCCCCCCCCGCTCCCCCTCTTTCCACACTCCCCATTCTCCCTCTCCCCTTTCCTTCCCCTCATTCTCCCTTCCAAACCCCCCCCCCTCCCCCCTCCCCCCTTTCCCCTCGTTGGCCCCCCCCCTTCCCCTTCACCCCTTTCCCCTTGTTTCCCTTGCCTCACGTCCCCACCTCCCTTTCCCCCCCCCCCCCCTCTCTTCCCTCTTTTCCATTTCTTCATCTTCTGGGGAACTTTTAACTCTATGCACACTTATCCCAAAATCCATCACTGGGGTGATGCTAACCTCCCAACCAATATACTTACATTGCATTTCCCCTTTTATTGTCATTGTCTAGTCCATGTAGTCACGCCCCCATATCTGCCGGGTAAGGCATTATTGGGCTCGATGGACACCCCTCTCCATATGCACTGGTGAGCTGACGCATCCTACTTCTTCATGTTGTAATCCCCTTGTATCAATGCTGTTTATATATTATATATTGAACAATAATATCTATTTTAGAGCTATCTCCTGAAGAAGCAGCCTATGCTGCGAAACCGGTCGAGACATCTCCTCCCTACGCTCAAACAGACGTCAAGCTTACGGGCCCAGGCCTGCATTCTTTAGTCAAGTTTGATGATTGTAAAGGAGGGATTACTGTGCTTGTTTGTTTTTATGCAACTCAACACTTTTTTAGTGTCTATTATGTAATGTGTTTTTTCTATAAAAAATTTTTTGTTTTTTCAAAACATCTCTATTTCAGTCCCTGTTTATATTATTCACCAGTACCGAGATAGTCCAACCCCCTTTCCCTATCTCTTGTGGGTTATAGGCTCACCACACGCAGACTCAGCACCTGCGTTATTTGACCCAATTACCCCTTGTCTTCTCTAGAGGCAAAGATGGCAGCTTCCTTGGCTGAAAACAATAGGGGGGTTTACTTCCACTTTAACTGAACAAGCTGAAGTTAGAAGCTGATTGGCTACCATGTATAGCTGCACCAGATTTTGCACTCTCCAGTTTTAGTAAATCAGCCCCAATTGGTAATAGCAACATTTTTTTCTGCTGTTATAATCCATCCCCAACTACATGGACATACTTTAAAATCATGTGGCTATTGTCAAAATCATCATTGCATTGTACAGTGACTTCTTCTTTATTGTAGTGAAACGGTGTGGGAAAACATGGCACGTATGTGTGTCAAGACAAGAAGACTGGATGTAGCCAAAGTGTGCCTTGGAAAGATGGGCCATGCCAGAGGTGCAAAGGCATTGCGAGAGGCAGAGCAAGAGCCGGAGATCGAGGCCAGAGTGGCCATGTTGGCCGTACAGCTAGGCATGCTGGTAGGTATAGGTTCTCATATTGGAAGATTGGAAGCTTTTATTATTATTATTATTATTATTAGGACAGTTACAGCATTAAATGTGCACAGGGCTCAAGTCCTGCGGGAACGCATAGGAACGGAGTTTCTGTACTTTTTCCACAACAGGAACTCAGTTCCCATTAGCAGCTGTGTCCTGCAAGACTTTGAAGTATGCGAGCTGTGTGGCAGGTGCTACACCAGCAGCTGCCGACACAGCTGACAATAGTAAGTGCCGCACACCTGACCATTCAGGCATTGCCAGTAGGGGGCCCCATGACAGCTTCCGCTTCAATCTACCTGTCAATCATAGCTAGCACAGGTAGATCAGGTCCCTGCTGCTAAGAGATTGTATTTAGTCAGACCTCTCGTGATGCGCTCCTCCCCGCCGGCCCCTCCTGATTTTCTGTCTCCTCATCTCCCCCCCCCCCCCCAGTCTCCTGCATACTTGCGAATGGATCTTGGGTGGGAGATCCCACACTTTTTTCCCCAGGGCTTGACCTCTGCATGTGCAACAGTAAGTATAATAGTAGGCAGGTTACAGACTTCAATACACTGCAGTTAGTCATACAGCAATCCAATGTTCTCCTATGTTGTATCAACCTTATCTTCTACCATAATATAGGCCTGGAAAAAAAAACCTTTACATCAATCTTATGCCGCGTACACACGATCGCACATTCCGACAACAAAGTCCATGGGATTTTTTCCGACGGATGTTGGCTCAAACTTGTCTTGCATACACACAGTCACACAAAGTAGGTTGGAAATTCCGAACGTACGACAAGCTGAGAAAAATTAAGTTCAATAGTCAGTGCTGCTCTTCGGAGCATGCGTGGCACTTTTTGCATTGTCTACACACGATCAGAATTTCCGACAACAAAATCCGATCGCACATTTGCCATTAATGTAACACTACAATATCACAAACATACCATGAGACTGAATCAGGGAGGTGGGGGGGGGGGGGGGCAAGGAAGGGGGTAGATAGAAAGGGAAGGGGACAAAGAGTGCGAAGGGTGAGGAGGGAAGGTGACACAGTCAAAGGTAAATGAAATGTCAAAATCTTCCCTAAGGCTCGATTCACATCTATGCATTTTGCTTTTGAGCGTTTTTGCAGTGCTTTTTGCGATGCTTGCCACGTTTTTGGACACGCGCTTTTACCGCGATTTTGCCGTGTTTTGCGGTTTTTTTTACATTTTTTTTACACTGGTTGCTTAGCAACCAGCTATATCCAGTGTAAAAAAAAAAAATTAAAAAAAGAACGCAAATCGCGGTAAAAAAGCGGTAAAAACGCAGCACTTTTGTTTTGGATGCGGGTCCATTGACTTCTATTACATGCAAAACGCTGCATTTTGCATGAAAAAAAGTCCCCGACCCTTTCCAAAAAACACAGAGGCACAAAAATGCATTGATGTGAACATGTTCCATAGGAACCCATGTTAAAAAAATTTCCCTGCATTTCTGCAAAATGCAAAATGCATCAAAAAACGCGCTAGTGTGAATGGAGCCTATAGGCAGGACAGAGCCTTTAATCATCAAAGGTAAGGCTCCTGTCCTCAGCCCACATTGCCCGAATTTTGTCAAATTTCTTAGGGCAATCACGCCCCATGTGAGTAAGACGGTAGAAGGGAAGTACTCCGTTAACCATCGATCCTCAAGCCACCACTGGAGGCTCAGCGAGTTTCCACTTTAAAAGGATGGTCTTTCTAGCATAATATGTTGTATAAAATATAAACAGCTTTTAATTTGTGGAGGCCTGTAAGTTGTCAGTTATACCCAACAGTAAAATTAAAAAGTAAAAAAAAATAAAAACAAAAAACAAAAAAAAATAAAAACAGTAAAAAGGGTCCAAAGAGATGCTTACCGCTCGAAGATTGTTTATGTCAGCGACCACCTCTCTCCAAAAGTCCCGAATGCGAGGACAGGACCACACCATATGAATAAAATTCCTTACCTCCATTTGACATTTAGGACAATCAGCTTGTGAGGTCTGGTGGATTATAGACAATCTCTGGGGGGTGTAATATACTCAATGAATGAACTTTATTTGCAGCAGTCTATCTCAGGCTGAAATCCTCAATGGAATGTACTGCTGGGATCCCTGGCTTTTATTATTTTTAATACATTTCTTTGGCAGGCACAGTAGTGATTAGAGATTAGAGCAGTTCTCTGAATTAAATGAAGTGCTTCCTCTTGGAGATCATACATAGACCAAAATATACAACACTCCCTACATACTCACATAATGCCCCGTACACGCGATCGGAAATTCGGCCAGCAAAAGACAGATGAGAGCTTTTGGTCGGAAAATGCGACCGTGTTTATGCTCCATCGGACTTTTGCTGGGCGAATTCCCGCCATGAAGATATTGTCCTGGCTGGGATTCAAACCAAGGACCCCAGTGCTGCAAGGCAGGAGTACTAAACACTAAGCCATTGTGCTTCTACATCAGGGATCCTCAAACTACGGCCCTCCAGCTGTTGCAGAACTACACATCCCATGAGGCATTGCAAAACTCTGACATTCACAGACATGACTAGGCATGATGGGAATTGTAGTTCCTGAACAACTGGAGGGCCATAGTTTGAAGACCCCTGTTCTACATGCACAAAATATGCAGAAAGTGGAACTTTAGTCAAAATATTCCTGCTAGATCACTTCAGGCTGGCCCCTTTTGCAGGTATAGCTATGTAAAACATTAAAGATAAGTGCCTATACTGTTTAAAATCTGTCTCACCCTGCTCTGCACATGCTCAGTTGCTCTCTATTTTTAGGCACTGACAAATTTGTAGGGGCGGGCAGCTTAAACATTTACTGCTGTTCAGGGGCTCTGGGCTTCCGCAAAAAATGGCAGCCTCCATCAAGAAGAGACGGGAACAATGCTGGAGGCAATTTACAGCTCACACTCATTTTTGGTAGCATAAATATTATTAAATTGTTATGGATAAATTTCTGTTTCAAAGCAGAACTTCACCCTAAAAGGGAAGTTTCACTTTAACACTTCCTTCCCCCTCTTCTTCGACTTTTTGATTTTTCTTTTGAGGGGAGTTGCGGATACCTAGTTTTAGCAGGTACCCACTCCAACTTCTGCTCTGATCGCCTAGTCCCTACCCCCACACTATCATGCCCACAACCTTCTGGGACACGTCACAGGTGCCGAAAGGCTGCAGGACCATTCATACAGGGCAGTGCGGCTTGCATATGTGCAATGTGAGGCTGCTGTGAAGCTTCCCTTAGTAAACATCCTCGCGATGGGGACTTGAAGAACCGACCCAGGTGAGGACAGCGCTGGATCCCTGGACAGGTAAGTATCCTTTTTTTTTTTAAAGTCAGCAGCTATAGTACCGTATATACTCGAGTATAAGCCGAGTTTTTCAGCACATTTTTTCGTGCTGAAATTGCCCCCCTCGGCTTATACTCCAGTCAAGCACTTTTCTGCAGCAGAAAATGACATTTTCCGACCCGACTTTGGGACCCCGTGCTAGGAACCCCAAATTTGGTGTGCAAACCCAGTGGAACCAGCACTACTACATTTTCATGGGGTTCCTAGCACCAAGTGGCCCCGAGATACGGAGCCCCAAAGTCGGTTTTGGAAAATGTCATTCTCTGCTGCAGAAAAGTGCTTGAAATTTTCCGAACCAAATTTGGGGCCCCGTATCTCGGGGTCACTTGGTGATAGGAACCCCATCTTTGGATATGTTGTAGTGCTGGCTCCACTGGATTTGCACACCAATTTGGGGTTCCTAGCACCAAGTGGCCCCGAGATAAGGGGCCCCAAAGTAGGTCAACTGTGTCCATCTGCAGCAATGTCATTTCAGGACGCTTTTCCGAACGGACTTTGGGGTCCCGTATCTCGGGGCCACTTGGTGCTAGGAACCCCAAATCCAAATATTGGGGTTCCTAGCATCAAGTGGCCCGAGATACAGGGCCCAAAACTCGGTCAACTGTGTCCATCAGCAGCAATGTCCATCAGACCCCAAATTTGGCTGCAGCTAGGGGGCATCTAGGAACACTTAACTACCAAGTTTGAAGTTTGGGGGACCTATGGCTGCAAATGGGCACAGTGAGGCTGCAAATGGGCATTGTTGACCCTCTTTTCCACTTACAGTAGCTGCGCATTTCTCACCCTAGGCTTATACTCGAGTCAATACGTTTTCCCATTTTTTGTGGTAAAATTAGGTGCCTCGGCTTATATTCGGGTCGGCTTATACTCGAGTATATACGGTATTTGTAATTTTTTAATTATTATATATATTATTTATTTATTTTTTTAATAAGTTTGAAGATCTTCTTTAAACACTGTAAAGGAGAGTCCCGCCCTAAAAAGAGATTATAATCTAAAATGAAAAGTTATAGACACACAAAAGTAGCAATCGTGTTGTGTTGTACAATCAGAAAACATCACATATTGGGGGAGAGATGTGTCTGATGAAGAAAAAATGTATGTTTTTCTGAAAAGATGGCTTTAAATGGTGTATTGACATGCAGAAAGTACTCTCAAGCAAATGAAGCAGTAAGTTCTAGAGGTATGAAATTGCTGGGATGGGATTATATCTGAGAAATAAAAAGATTTAAGACGCTCTTACAATGGAGCACAACTTGATGAATGGCAGCAGAGATGTATTAGAGCTGCAGGATTCATAATGGACTGGAGGGTTGCTGATCTGTTCTTTTAGCTTTTATTGCTTAGTATAGCAGGTTTTCCTAATGTCTGTTTTAAGAATAAGCGCAATAAAGTTCCCCTATGTTATTCCCCCTTGCCCTTTTCATCATCCATATTTATGTGATTCTTGACTACTCCGTCCCATGTATTGCTTGGCATCAGCCAAAGGAATAAATAGAACCGTCTCTGGTATCTGATGGATGCTGACACCAAACCATCGGGGAAAGAAGTGCAGCACGGATATTACCAAATCCACATGTTAGGGAAAGCTGTAATATAATTGTAATGAGGGGAGCAAGGGTTAGTGGTATAGGGTACTTGTATGTTAAGGCCCAGATTTCTGCACAATACCATCTGTATAAATGTTTAATCATGTGACTTATGTCCTCTTGCTATGCAGGAAGATGCAGAACAGCTGTATAAAACTTGTAAGCGTTATGATCTTCTGAACAAACTGTACCAGGCTTGGGGACAGTGGAAAAAAGCCATGGAAATTGCAGAGAACCATGACCGAGTACACCTGCGCACCACCTACTACCAGTATGCCAAGCACATGGAAGCCATGGGAGACCGCAATGATTCCCTCAACTAGTAAGTGTTCCCATTGAGACTGTTATATTTGTGGCATTAAAGCCAAGCTCCAGGCAAAAAAATGTAATGTATAAAAAAAAATATATATACTGTATAAATAAATGTACCGTATTTATCGGCAATATAACACACACAGGCGTATAACGCGCACCTTCATTTTAGGAGGGAAGTTTCAGGAGAAAAACTAAAATTTTAATTAAAAAACTTTGAAGCAAAATAAGGGTCAGTGCCCATCAGTGCAGCCTCACCATTGCCCATCTGCCGCCTGATCAATGCCCATCTGCAGTCTTACAATTACCCATCAATGCCCATCTGCAGTCTCACAATTGCCCATCAATGCCCATCTGCAGCCTCACAATTGCCCATCAATGCAGCTTGATCAATGCCCATCTGCAGTCTCACAATTGCCCATCAATTGCATCTGCAGCCTCACAATTGCCCATCAATGCAGCTTGATCAATGCCCATCTGCAGTCTCACAATTGCCCATCAATTGCATCTGCAGCCTCACAATTGCCCATCAATGCAGCTTGATCAATGCCCTCCAAATTGCAGTATTGGCGTATAACACGCACACACTATTTGCACCCGATTTTCAGGGTGAAAAAGTGCGTGTTATACACCAATAAATACAGTATATAAAAAAAAATATATATATTGTACTGTACACTACTTACTACCCCCCCCCCCCCTATACTTTGTAAATCGATGCGTAAACTGTTGGTGCTATATAAATCGTGTATAATAATATATATGAGCCGGTGTCCTGTCGGATTGTGTCCCCCATTGGATACTGAGTCCAGGTTTAAGCCCCACCATCCAAGTGGACATGGAGTTAGAATAAAAAAGAGGCTGTGCACCGAAGCGTGGCGAGCGAAGCGAGCACGCGAGGGGCCTTCTAACTTTGTGTAGCCATATGTCCACTTGGATGGTGGGGCTTGCACCTCGACTCACGGTGCAGGCGCCATTCATCTTCGGACATTTTCCGAATCGCCTTGTCCTCCGTACTGCACCTGCGCAGTACGCCCCGGACACTATTCGATAGCTGGACTTTTTTTGACAGAACACTGGCTTACCTGCCAAAGAATTACAATTTTTACACAGTTCTGCTGCACAGCAAAGCCCCCTTTTGCAGAGCAGGAGACCTGATTTTTCTCAGTTGCAGTTCAGCACAGTTACAGGTTTCCTCCCCATCCTCAGCCTATTAATGGGTGGTGATGAGCTCACCTCTCTTTTACTGTGTTCTCTTTCCATATCAGCATGCTTCTTGTATTGCAACGCAACTGATTGGCTCATTGTGCTGCTTCTCCCTCCCAAGCCTGAGCTCTTCTGTACAGCAGAGTGCTCTTTACAGATTCTGCTATGTTTGAAAAAGCTTGAGTTTGTCTGTACCAAGTGAAGGGCTGGGAATTGTCCTCCACTTCTCATCTTAGATACAGAAAATATTCACTAATGCTTGTTTCTTTCGAATCCAAAAAAAAAAAATAATCAATAACATATCAAAAAAGGGTAAATGTCCCCCGTGTGCGGTTTTCTAGGCAGCAGATGGATAGAGAGATAATAACATGTGATTTAAAAGTTATATTTTATTAGTGGCATGATCTCAAAAAATGACAATAGTAGTTAAAATATGAGCTGTGGTACAGGAGACATAAGAGCAACAACACAAGTAGAACTGAACACAATAATATGCAATGTTACAGCGCAAAAGTAGGATATTGTATGAATCCTGGCGCGTTTTGACCCCACCAGGTCTTCTTCAGAGGATTTGGGCACTGTAGAAGAATTTACATGTGTTGAAATTTATAAATATGACCAAACAATATTAAATTATAATAATGGTAAACATTATCCAGTATAATTACCAATCGCATTGTATTGAGCGATGTCTCCCGACCCTTAAATCCTTAAAACCTCCCCCACCTGTACCCAGCACAGGCCACCGGTCGGCCGACATACCAACAGGAAGGGGGCCAACCGTTCATGCGTGGCTTACGAGGAGTCACAGATTCCCAATGCCAGAGCGGGGCGCTAATGCGAAATCAGTAACATATCATAGCTAGTCATTACTATCTCATGCCTATTTTTTTCTTTTTCTTTATAGCTATGAGAAGTCAGATACACACCGCTTTGAGGTTCCAAGAATGCTTCTGGAAGATCCTCAGGCCTTGGAGAGCTACATCAATAAGAAGAAAGACAAGTAAGATCAGCAGCCACGGTACAATTTACAGAGTTTATTTGCTGAAGTGTGTTAATTGATGTTACTAATGGTTCCAGTGTCTGTTCAACCATTGTGTACATATGTAACTTGAGGTGGTCCCGTCCCCTTCTCCTAGCTCCATCTATGTGTCTTCTACAGAAGAGGATATCACTTAGGCCAGCCATATATGGTGCAAATTTCTTTGGTTGCAGGAAAGAAACACGATTGCCCCATTAACACAGATAGTGCTGTGCTGTGCTGATCAGCAATTGCGGGAGTGCTGGGGCTGGTTGTGGGGAAGCCGACCCACTGGGAGAAGACAGCTGCTTGTGATAGTTGGAAGCGAATCCAGCAGGCTGGTTGTACCCAAGTTGATCAATCGATGAACTTGGTACATTCAGCCTGTCCATTAACAGATTGAATCTCGGCCGGTTCAGCAAGAGCAGGAGATTTGAAACATGTATGGCCAGTCTTTGAACCCTGGTGCCCAACCTGCAGCCCTGGGGTCGCATGTGGCCCTTTGGTACTTTATGTGCGGCCCTTGAGGCCCCTGCAGACACTAATCTGTGTTTTCCTATTGCCCTGTTTGGGTAGTGATTCTCACTCTCATGTAATATGTCTCTAGTTTAGGACTGTATCCTGAAGTACCGTATATACTCGAGTATAGGCCGACCCGAATATAAGCCGAGGCACCTAATTTTACCACAAACAACTGGGAAAACTTTTTGACTCGAGTATAAGCCTAGGCTGAGAAATGCGCAGCTACTGTAAGTGGAAAAGAGGGTCAACGATGCCCATTTGCAGCCTCACTGTGCCCATGCAGATGGACACAGTTGACCGATTTGGGGCCCTGTATATCGGGGTCACTTAGTGCTAGGAACCCCATCTTTAGATATGTTGTAGTGCTAATTCCACTGGGTTGGAATACAACATTTGGGGTTCCTAGCACCAAGTGTCCCCGAGATATGGGGCCCCAAATTCGGGTCAGAAAATCTCAAGCACTTTTCTGCAGCAGAGAATGACATTTTCTGAACCGACTTTGGGGCCCTGTATCTCGGGGCCACTTAGTGCTAGGAACCCCATCTTTGGATATGCTGTAGTGCTAGTTCAACTGGGTTTGAATGCCAAATTTGGGGTTCCTAGCTCCAAGTGTCCCCGAGATATGGGGCCCCAAATTCGGGTCAGAAAATGTCAAGCACTTTTCTGCAGCAGAGAATGACATTTTCTGAACCGACTTTGGGGCCCTGTATCTCGGGGCCACTTAGTGCTAGGAACCCCATATTTGGATATGTTATAGTGCTAGGTCCACTGGGTTGGCACACCAAATTTGGGACCCCTAGACCCATGTGGCCCCAAGATACGGGGCCCCAAAGTCGGGTCGGAAATTTTTTTTTTTGCTGCAGAAAAGTGCCTGACTCGAGTATAAGCAGAGGGGGGCACTTTCAGCACAAAAAAATGTGCTGAAAAACTCGGCTTATACTCGAGTATATACGGTATGTCCCTAGTCTCTGACCATCTCTTGTATCATGTCCACAATCTTTGACCAGCTCTTGTATTATGTCTACAGTCTCTGACCATCTTTTGTATCATGTCCACAATCTTTGACCAGCTCTTGTATTATGTCTACAGTCTCTGACCATCTCTTGTATCATGCCCATTGTCTCTGACCATCTCTTGTATCATGTCCACAGTCTCTGACCATCTATTGTATCATGTCCACGGTCTCTAACCATCTCTTGTATCATGTCCACAGTTTTTCATAATTTCTTTTATTATGTCTACAGTCTCACAATCTCTGACCATCTCTTGTATCATGTACACGGTCTCAGACCATCTCTTGTATCATGTCTACAGTTTCTAAACCATCTCTTGTATCATGTCCACAGTTTTTTTTATAATTTATTTTATTATGTCTACAGTCTCACAATCTCTGACCATCTCTTGTATCATGTCCACGGTCTCTGACCATCTCTGGTATCATGTCCACAGTCTTTGATCATTTATTTTATTATGTCTACAGTCTCACAATCTCTGACCATCTCTTGTATCATGTCCACAGTCTCTGACCATCTCTTGTATCATGTCCACGGTCTCTGACCATCTCTTGTATCATGTCCACAGTCTCTGACCATCTCTTGTATCATGTCCACAGTCTCTGACCATCTCTTGTATCATGTCCACGGTCTCTGACCATCTCTGGTATCATGTCCACAGTCTTTGATCATTTATTTTATTATGTCTACAGTCTCACAATCTCTGACCATCTCTTGTATCATGTCCACAGTCTCTGACCATCTCTTGTATCATGTCCACGGTCTCTGACCATCTCTTGTATCATGTCCACAGTCTCTGACCATCTCTTGTATCATGTCCACAGTCTCTGACCATCTCTTGTATCATGTCCACGGTCTCTGACCATCTCTTGTATCATGTCCACGATCTCTGACCATCTCTTGTATCATGTCCACAGTCTTTGATCATTTATTTTATTATGTCTACAGTCTCATAATCTCTGACCATCTCTTGTATTATGCCCACAGTCTTTCACTATATCCTGTTGTATGTCTGCTGTCTTTGGCAATAAATATTCACTGAATTTTATGTGCGGCCCTTTGGTGATGTTGGGGGCCGCACTTGAGTCCCCCCATATCAAGAAAGTTCTTTAATAACAGGAGACTAAAATCATTGGTTTGCAGCAGCCATTACTGATGTATGCTGAGTGATAGCTATGAATTACTAAACACAAATAATTTTTGCAATGTTATTGCTTAAATCCAGAAAATTCCAAGCTGTCATACTTGCCCAGCTGCTTCCCACACTACTAGATCAGTGGTCAAACTTGTATATAAACAAGGCAGTTGGTTGATGGTATGCCAGACCCACTAACTCTTTCTTTTTCTCTGTTTGGCATTGTGCAGAAATCTTTGGAAGTGGTGGGCTCAGTACTTGGAAAGCCAGGCTGACCTGGACAGTGCCCTCACGTACTATGAGATGGCTCAGGATTACCTGTCTCTGGTGCGAGTGCATTGCTTCCTGAGGAACATTCAAAAGGTAAGAAGCCAGGATGTACAGCAAGACCAATATTAGCCTTATTTAAGGTGTATATAAACCCAAAAACAAATGTACAGTATACTACAGCTTGGCATTGCTTAGATCTAGTGGCTGCATTTGTTTTCAGGATTCTCACCTGCTAATCTTGTAAATAACTCTTAAACCAGCCATAGATATATCAAATGTTGGCTGGTTCAGCAGGGACGGCCGAGATTCGAACAATCTATGGGCAGGTTGGTTGTACTAAAGTCAATCCATTGATGGACTTGGGTACGACCAGTCTGTTGGATTTTATGTATGTGATTACTGCCGGCAGTAATAATTGTGTTCTGCTGGCAGGGAAGGCTTCCTGCCAGGAGAACACAATAGCTCCACGGGAGGGATTCCCCCATCAATACTAAATGTGTTGATGGGATAATTGAGCAATTTGTTTTCCTGCAACCCATAGTTGCAGAAAAGAAAATTGCATCATCTATGGCTTGCAATGTCAAAAAGATGCAGTGCTAAATAAAAACTCATACTTACTGTATATTGCTACATATAGTGACTCATGAACTGCTCTCGCTAGCACTACCTCCTGGACCAGAGAACAGGTTCTCTTCCCCACCCTCCGAGCATGTTGGCGGAGGTCGGCTGTGGACGATAGTCATTGGTTGGCCTTCCGCAATTATCCTTCTGTTACCGTTCTTTGTATACACTTACCTCATGTTGTTCACTGTTTTACTGTTTTTTTTGTGAAATACCAATAAAATATTTTCAACACTAAATAAAAACTCATAAATATATAAATGTGAATATATATAAAAAGGGAAAAGAAATACCAAACGGAAAAAAAGTGACAAAAAAGAAAAGCTAAAGCAAGGTCTCATCAAAGAAAAAAGTCCATAGATCCTTAAACGATGGTGTCCATAAGAATCAATTTGTAGAAAAATAATCGTGAAAATCATGACAAAGTCTTCAAAGCAAACAAAGTGCATCCAAATCACCACCCAAAGGGTATGAATTACCTGCTTACCAGAAAGCGATGACCGCCGCAGCAGTCTCGCCCAGCCTAGGGAAGTTAGGTCTCCCTCAACCCTTATGAAAGTCCTGAACTCCCGCTGTTTATCTGGGGGACTCAGAGACATAAAAGAAAAAGGCTTCCATAGTGTAGTACGTTGATAAATAGAATTTATTAAAGATTGTTTGCACTTAGAGGAATGTAGTCATCTATCAGCGGAACAAATAGTGGGGTAGGTTTGCCACAGTTGCGGTATCGCCATTAGTCTCACTCTACTTCCTATATCGCGTGCCCATCCACCGTTTCGAAAAAACGAAAATGATGATGTCACCGACAAGGCTCCATCCTACGCGTTTCGTCAGCAATAGGACGTCGTCTGGGGATTGGCCAGAAAAATGTATGCCTTTCTATTATTTTAGAGTAGCGTTTGCCTTAGGGCTTTACACTTTTTTCTATCATTTATGGCTTGCCTTTCTGTCCCTGGGTGGCTAAATTTACTTCTCCGCTATATTTATGGGACAGCCATTGTAGCCACCATGTTGAATGTGAGGCTGATGGGATTAGTAATTTGCACAACACAGTTTGCGCTATATTTTCAGCTCACAGAAAGTGACAGGGACACTGCATTTCTGGAAAAATTACCAGGTATTTATATGCACTTGCTGAAAATATTTTTAGCCTGAAAAAAGAAAATGAATTCAACCATGACATCTAAGGACAGGTAAAGTGCAATATACGGTACTTTAGTTTTGTTTTCGCGTTTAGTTATGCTTTAATAAGGGCACAGTAAATTAGCCCCCAGCAACCATTCAGAGTTCATCTTTCATCGGTATGACTACAGGATGCTTGTTAATGAGGAAGTTTGATTATCTGCATCTGATTACTGCACTTTGGTTATAATCTTTGCTCTGTGAACTGACTAATACGTCTGTGTGCAGTTTATATAAAGCAGAATTACGGAAGTGCTGAGCCTGCTTTCTTCTATTAAGCCACTGCTGATAGCTACCAGCCTAAGGCTCTCTTTAGTAACTTGGGATACAGCCGGATACAGCTAATATCACAAAT
Organism: Lithobates sylvaticus; assembly: GCA_028564925.1. Taxonomy (NCBI): domain Eukaryota; kingdom Metazoa; phylum Chordata; class Amphibia; order Anura; family Ranidae; genus Lithobates; species Lithobates sylvaticus. The sequence goes on along the minus strand of CM053031.1, from coordinate 241,571,215 downwards.
AGGCTTACTGAAAAACAACAGCAGGTAACTGAAGGAAAATAGGGACATGAAGGAAAGAAAATGCTACTGCATAATGTAATGAGAACACAAAAAGAGCCTTAATTATATTTTGGTGACCTTGCCCCTAGTAGCCCAGGGACAGTTGCACTATGTACACCATATTTACACCCTGGCATAAATGGCTTTAATGTATCTCTCTTTTCTACAGTCTTGTTTTGTTTCATAGTTTTTTGTCAGGCAATTAACCTTCCACTGCATCCATAGGTTTTTTGTTTTTTTTATTGTGAGTAACGTTGCCCATTATTGGACAGATGTGCTAATAATCTTTTTCTCCAGGCGGCAGAGATAGCCAATGAGACCGGTAACTTGGCAGCTTCCTACCACCTGGCACGTCAGTATGAAAGCCAAGGGGATCTGAAACAAGCCGTGCACTTCTACACCAGGGCGCAAGCTTACAACAACGCTATCCGACTCTGCAAGGTAGACTTGTACAAAGGCTGCGTTACTTAAACAGCTAGTTTACTGAAGACGATCGTGATGTAGGTTTTCTCTTCACTACAGGAGAACAATCTTGATGACCAACTCATGAACCTCGCTTTGCTGAGCACTCCGGAGGATATGATGGATGCTGCACGTTATTATGAGGAGCAGGGGGAGCAGATGGATAGAGCTGTTATGCTTTATCACAAGGTACATTGTAGATTAGGAGTAATGTTTAAAAACAACCACCAGTTAGTAAATTGTGGGGATCAGCCAGAGATATTCCATTTTCTGCTGTTGGCTGAAAACGCATCACAGGAGTGCAGAACGAACTGCGCTCCTGTGATCCATAGAAGCTTTGGCTATATTATTATTTATTATTATTATACAGGATTTATATAGCGCCAACAGTTTGCCCAGCGCTTTACAACACGAGAGCAGACAGTACAATTACAACACAATTCAGTACGGAGGAATCAGAGGGCCCTGCTCGTTGGAGCTTACAATCTAGAAGGGAGGATCAAGTGATACAAAAGTTGATAACTTGGTGGAAGATCTATTGGAGAAAATAAAAGTACAGTTTTTAGGTAGGGGCAGAATATTCTTCTCTGAACAGAAGGGTTTTCAGGGATCGTGTAAAAGCAGAGTAGATGATAGTCGGACAGATTGGGGTAGGGAGTTCCATAGTATAGGAGAGGCTCTGGAAAAGTCCTGGAGGCGAGCATGGGAGGAGATGGAGCGGGAGGTCTTGGGAGGAACAAAGAGAACAATTTGGTTGGCATTTTGAGACTATAGATTAGTGATGTAGCTGGGGGGATAGTTGTGGATGGCTTTGTAAATTGTTGTTATTTTGAATTTAATTCATTGGGAGAATGGAGGCCAGTGAAGGGATTGACACTGAAGAGAGCAGACACTGTACACTGGTAAGGTGGATATACAGTACTATACTATAATATACTCTACTATTCTATACTTCTATAGTATATGGCTATTCTTCTCCTTTAACCTTGTGTTTACAGATTCTTGAACCTGATATTTTCAGTAAAAATAAATATGATGCCATATTGTTACTTGTCTTTTTTTGGTCTCAGTCGGGTCACCTCTCTAAGGCACTGGAGTTGGCATTTGCCACTGAGCAGTTTGGCGCTCTTCAGTTAATAGCGGAGGAACTGGATGAAAAGTCCGACCCAGCCTTACTTGCCCGTTGCTCAGACTTTTTCATCCAGCACAACCAGTTTGAAAAGGCTGTGGAGTTGCTTTTAGCAGCTAAAAAGGTAAATCAACTTGCACATGTTATTTTAGATCTAACCTCGACTAGATGAAATGTCGTTTTCTAAAGCATAAATCTATCTCAAATAGTCATGTTTTTTTACAAAATATATTATTTTTGTACATGTAATCCTATTTTGCATCTCACTTTTGATCTTCTCCAACTTTTTTCAGTCAATTTCTGTCTACTTGCATGCAGTCTAGCGATGAATGCACATTATTGATCTGAACAGGTTTCCTTATAGTGACAATGGCGTACCATTCCTGTGCAAATTGTGTCCTCAACCAGGGACAAATGTAACAGGGTGAAAACGTAGTAGCCCAATTGGGAGACAGTTGTCATTCTATAACAGGAAGTAACTGACACCTGTCTACCATCCGATCCGCTAAAATCAGACATATGGCAATATGTTTGCCATTAGTCTTGGCGAATTGGATCGGCTGAGATCTGATGAAAACGGACATGCTATCCTTTTTCTTCTGATTTCTCCATAGGAATCAGCGGCGCTCTGACAGGCCCCTTCCCGCTTAGTGAGCAGAGACGGACCGGTCATCCACCGGCTCAGTGGAGATCAACGGAGAGATCTCCTGCTGAGCTGTCAGACTCCGCTGAAATGGACCCGCCTCGTGTGAATGAGGCCTAATGCCGTGTACACGCGGTCGGAATTCTCGTCGGAAAAAGCTCTGATGGTTTTCCCGTAGGAATTTCGCTCAAACTGTCTTTCCTACACACGGTCACACCAAATTCCGACAGTCAATAACACCACGGCATACAACACGTTCGACTATAAAAGGGAAGTTTTAATGCTTCTGAGCATGCGTCAAATTGTTTCCGAGCATGCGTCTGAATTTTGCGTGTCGGAATTGCATACACACGATCGGAAAATCCGATAGAAAGGTTTTCCGTCGGAAAAATTAAGAACAGGTTCTCAATCCAAAGTCCGTCGGAAATTCCGACAGAAAAAGACCGATGGGCATACACACGGTCGGAAAATCCGATGAAAAGCTCCCATCGGACTGTTTCCATCAGAAATTCCGACCGTGTGTACGTGGCATAACATTTAAAATTACATTAAACCGTTAAAGCGTATATGAGATTTTAGTGATCGGGTTTAGATCTACAAAACTTCAACTCTAAACTTTGCCTTTTTAAGTATTTTATATTCTTTAAAAATATGTTAAAACCTTTTCTTTCACTGGTATGTAATTGTTCTGCAGTACTACGATGCACTTCAGCTCTGCCTAGAGCAGAACCTCATCATCACGGAAGACATGGCTGAAAAAATGACGGTGTCTAAAAACTCCAAGGAGCTCAGCGAGGAAGCGAGGCGAGAGCTGCTGGAGCGCATTGCAGACTGCTGCATGAGGCAAGGGAACTATCATCTTGCCACCAAGAAATACACCCAGGCTGGAAACAAGCTGAAGGTAGGAAAGTCCTTCCAAATTATGTCTGTTTTAACTTTTGTGAAGTAGGTTTTTGAAAATCTACACAGAGCCTGTTGTTAGGCTTTAGATCAGTATGCAAGAAATACAAGAAACCTAGCACCACTTAGCTGCCATTTGGCACCTAATGTTTTATATACAGTAATTGTAATCATAAACTATTCATTCAAGGATCTGGAAAGACTAGGGGTTCTTAAACAGCTTAATGTGGCTAGTCAGAAGACCTTGACTTTTCCATCTATAGGGCACCTTCTGGAACCCTTACAGTCTGGCTTTCGCTCACAGCACTTCACGGAAACTGCCTTACTAGAACTAACTAACGATTTACTAACTGCTAAAACCAACAGCCAGTACTCCATACTCCTACTACTTGACCTCTCTGCGGCCTTTGATACTGTTGACCACCCGCTTCTTCTCAATAAACTACATTCCCTTGGCCTCCAAGATTCTGCTCTATCCTGGTTCTCTGGCTATCTATCACAGCGCTCCTTCAGTGTTACCTACAACTCTGTCTCCTCCTCTCCATTGCCCCTTTCTGTGGGGGTCCTCCGAGGCTTTGTTCTTGGACCCCTTCTCTTCTCTATCTACACTTCCACCCTTGGTCACTTGATAACCGCACACGGCTTCCAATACCACCCTTACAATGATGACACCCAAATCTATGTCTACTCCTCACCTCACTTCTTCAGTCTCCTCGCATTACTAACTTACTAACTGACATATCAGCATGGATGTCGCACCACTTTCTTAAACTAAATCTCTCTAAAACTGAGCTATAAATATTCCCCCCCGTCCATGACTTTTCCATCAAAATCAACAATGCAACCATCAGTCCCTCCCCTTACGCCAGGGTACTCGGTGTAATCTTAGACTCTGCCTTGTCATTTCAGCCTCAAGTACAATTGTTGTCAAAAGTTTGTAGACTTCACCTCCGTAACATCTCTAAAATTCGCCCCTTTTTAACAAATGAAACCACCAAGCTCCTCGTTCACTCCCTTGTTATCTCTCGCCTTGACTATTGCAACTTCCTTCTCATTGGCTTGCCTCTCCATAGGCTATCCCCTCTTCAGTCTGTCATGAATGCTGCTGCCAGACTTATCCACCTTAAAAACCACTCAGTGTCTGCCAACCCTCATCCAATCCCTACACTGGCTCCCAATCACCCAGCGAATTAAATTCAAAATAATAACCACAATATAGCCATTCACAACTCTGCCCCGAGCTACATCACCAATCTTGTCTCCAAATATCACCCAAACCGTCCTCTCCGCTCTTCTCAAGACCTCCTACTCTCAAGCTCCCTCGTCTCCTCCTCTCATGCTCGTCTCCAGGATTTCTCCAGAGCCTCTCCCATGCTCTGGAACTCACTACCTCAACCTGTCCGGCTATCCCCTACTCTTGCTACCTTCAGGCGATCCCTGAAAACTCATCTCTTCAGGGAAGCCTATCACGTCTCCAATTAATCTTTTACCACTTCCATCAGCTCATTCCCCACAGTTACAACCTTTTGTACCACCTGCCCCACCCTATTAGATTGTAAGCTCTTCTGAGCAGGGCCCTCTTAATCCTCTTGTATTTTATAGTATTATAACTGTATTGTCTCCCTTTTATATTGTAAAGCGCTGCATAAACTGTTGGCGCTATATAAATCCTGTATAATAATAATAGGGTTCATCAAATATTTCTTCTTTTCCAGGCCATGAGGTCCTTACTTAAATCTGGTGACACCGAGAAGATTGTCTTCTTTGCTGGAGTGTCCCGTCAAAAGGAAATTTATATCATGGCAGCTAATTATCTACAGTCTCTGGACTGGCGCCAAGACCCCTACATTGTCAATAACATCATCACCTTCTACACAAAAGGCAGGGCTCTTGACCTTTTAGCTGGCTTCTATGATGCCTGTGCTCAGGTAAGTGCATGTAGGAATGTACTCTTCATTTAAAGTGGAACTCCGGGAATTATCTTTTTTGCAAACTTACATTGGTCCAGCTTGGCTCGATGTAATTTACCATATCTGATATCCAGAATGGGTGTTGCTACATATAGTCATAGCTGTGATCTTCTGGGTGCTGCCAAAGCGTCTTTCCATCTGCACACTAAAGACAGGAAGTTGTTTGATGAACGTTCTCTGATTGGATGAGGCAAAGAGGAGGAGCAGATGTCACATTCAGAGAGCACCTTGTATTCATTGAAAAAAACGCAAGACATACACTGAATGATGGGGGTGCTAATCAAGCATTCCCGTGTTTAGTGTACAGAGGGGAAGCTGCTGGAGCAGCACCCGGAAGATTGCTGCTATCACTGTAGTAATTTTCTGCTTCCCTGGCAGCCCTATGTACAGTTTCTCACAAGTAAGTACACCCCTCACATTTTTGTAAATATTTTATTATATCTTTTCATGTGACAACACTGAAGAAATTACACTTTGCTACAATGTAAAGTAGTGAGTGTACAGCTCCATACTCCATGCCCAAGAGGGTTAAGGCAGTGCTGGAAAATAATGGTGGTCACACAAAATATTGACACTTTGGACCCAATTTGGACATTTTCACCTAGGGGTGTACTCACTTTTGTTGCCAGCGGTTTAGAGATTAATGGCTGTGTGTTGAGTTATTTTGAGGGGACAGAAAAATTTCACTGTTATACAAGCTGTACACTCACTACTCTACATTGTAGCAAAGTGTCATTTCTTCAGTGTTGTCACATGAAAAGATATAATAAAATATTTACAAAAATGTGAGGGGTGTACTCACTTTTGTGAGATACTGTATTTCAGATATACATTAGGTACTTGCATCGAGCCAAGCTGGATCAATGTAAGTCTGCAAAAAAGAAAATTCCTGAAGTTCCGCTTTAAAGATTAACTAAACTGTCTCATTTTGGATGATGCTTTTTAGGTGGAGATTGATGAGTACCAGAACTATGAGAAGGCACTGGGAGCTCTGACTGAGGCCTACAAATGTCTGACAAAAGCCAAGATGAGAAGCCCAGAGGAACAGGAAAGAAAACTGTCTGAAATGCAGAACAAGCTGACGTTGGTAAAAAGGTTTATTCAAGCTCGCAGGTGAGTCTAAAAAAAAAAATCAGCCTAAACATATTCTATTTTAGAGTTTAAAACGTTAAGCTTGTATATATCTCAAAATATAACCTACCGTATTTTCCGCACTATAAGGCGCACCTAAGAGCCTTAAATTTTCCTCCAAATCAGAAGTGCGCCTTATAATCCGGTGCGCCTTATGTATAAGTTCCAAAATCTGTAAAAATGTTGTTGTGCGACTTTGGTAAGCGATCCGCTTGCTTGACTGTCGGACCGTTTCCCGTTGACACAGGGACGTAGTACATACACTACGTACGCTGGCAGCGATAAACCAATCAGAGAACATTACGTAATAAGTGCGGTACGCACGCTTACCTCCGCCACGCCTCCGGCGCACCTTTTTTGTAGACCCTGTTTCAGCATGCGCCTTATAATGCAATGCGCCTTATGTATGGGTTAAGTACAGAAATAGACCCCGTAATTGAGACTGCGCATGCGCAGTACACAGCGGACACTATCCGATGGGGGACACAATGTGACAGGACACCGCCTCCTGTCCCAGGCAGAGTGATACCAAATGCACTCCGCCTGGGACAGCAACATTTTCTACAGCCGGTGATTCCTGCAGATGCAGAAAGTGAAGGAAGGGCAGTTTATGAAATTCACAGTTTGGGCATTACAGCAATCACAGCAGTTGGCATAATATCTGAGTTTTGCAGAGTTTGGGCACGTATGAGCAATAGTTTTGCAATGGTTATTAAGCCAATTTCACACTGATCCGCAGGTACAATGCAGTGCACCTGCGGCTAGGCTGCAATGAGTCATAGACTTCTATTACATCCTGCTGGTTTGGTGCGCTTTCTGAAAGCACACCAAAACTCCTAAATGCAGGAGTTTGGTGCGCTTTCAGAAAGTGCACCACACTCCCAACATGTAATAGAAGTCTACGGCTCATTGCAGCCAAGCCGCAGGAAAACCGTTGGTGCACTGCGCTGCACCCACGGTGCGAGTAAATCGCAGAGCATCAGTGTGAAAGCAGCCTTATAGGTGGTTGAGGACAGTAAGGGGCCGTTTAGATTTGGAGGTATGGGGGGCAGTATTAGCCCATACTTCTTTGTGGCCCACACTTGGTTTCAAAATCACTTAAGTGGCCCTCGCTCGTCAAAAGAAAGAGCACCCCTGATCTATTGTAACAGAATGTGATTTTAATCATTGTTAAACACTTGAGTAATAATGTGTTATTGTTGCAGATCCTATTCTGTAGACAAGCAAGAAGCTGTCAGGCAGTGCGAACTGCTGCTGGAAGAGCCAGATCTGGAGAGTGCTGTGCGTTTTGGGGATGTGTATGCTGTGCTGGTGGAACATTACACACAGCAAGAAGACTTCCAGAAGGTAAAACAAGGAGTTTGCAGATCTTTTTTTAGTTATGTATCAGATTGCATTGTCTTCTCTGGAAAAGAAGTAGTAGGACTATTATTGAACTACTGATATAAATCCAAATGACTGACATGACCTGTATAAGTAAATTGTTTACCATTATGTAATAGATAGTTGACAGTCGCCCAATTCAGCTGATTTTGGCCTGTTCACACAACACTCTGTGGTGCGCCTCAGTCCTGCATAACTGTTTGCGGGGATGAAGATATTGTACAGGTTAGAAAAGCTTGTCTGATTGCTTTAAAGAGGAAGGAAACCCTGATGGGTTTTACTTCCTCTTCTTCTCCCTGTATAGCCTGCAAATGAAAAGCATAATGGGCTAGTATGCATCGCATACTAGCCCATTATGTACCACTTACCTGCAAAAGAATCCAGCGGCGTCCCCTGTGTGGGCAGCGTCCATCTTCTTGCCCTCTTCCTTCGGGGCCCGTGGACTCCGGCTCTGTGATTTGCCGGAGCCGCGTGACGTCACTCCCGCTCATGCGCACGGGAGCCCCGACCTACGGCATATGCTAGGGAAGAAACGGCCTTTAGGTTTGTTTCTTCCCTGCGCATGCGCAGTAGCGACTTCTCCTAAATAAGCTGCCATCACAAAGTGTACAACTACACCTCCTCCACCCCTCTCCATTGCCTGTACAGGAACTCCAATGCCACCAGAGTGTTTCTGCTTAGAGTAGTTTACACCTACAGATATTGTCAGGGGGCAGATTATGCAAATAAGAATGGCGGTGCCTTTATGCCTATAATCATCTTAAAGGACAAATCCATTTACAGTAAAACATAATATACTAGCCCTCCTGACCTAGACAAACTTGGCCAACCCCACCCAGCTGCTTACTTTCTTTTCTCATCAATTGATGGACACAGAAAGTCTTTAACTTTTAGGCCTTCCTGCCACCTACAGGAGGAATGGACACTGGCAAACAAAAAAATTGTGGGCCAGCCCAATTTAACCCCTTCTATTACCAGTAGACCTCAGTTCTTTGCAAGTGTCCTAAGAGGACGGATGTCCTTTCTTCAGCTCGACTGTGTTAAAGACTAACCTTATTTATGCTAGAATGTTTGATTCTTCTCTACATGGCTGCTGGAGTTTAATCTTGGATTGCAGCCTTTTCGTTGCTGTCATCATCAGCTTGCTAGCTGCAGAGCACTTACCATGTTCAGAGTCACTGACATTGCCTTACCACTTGTCCTGTGTCTAAAGACTTACTTATTAAACAGGCTGGTCAGGCCAAGCACCAAAACTTAATTTGTATAGGTCACTGTGCACCATTATTGCCACAAAATGAGTTAACGCCGTGGGACTGAGCTGTGATGTCATCCACTGGGGGGAGTCACTCCTTCACACCATACAACTTCAAGGAAGCATCTCCCACTAATCCTCCTGTCTACAGACAACTGTGTGAAACTTCAAACTGTTCCTGTTGCCCACCTACAGTGACTTTGGGCACCTTCAGACTCTCAACTGCTACCAGTTGTCCAGGTTTTGTGTGTACTTGAGATCTTGTCTCCTACCCTGAGCCTCTACATTGCCTAACTGTCATGCAATCGCAACATGTATGATTCTAGACATGGGGGCGAGGGGCTGTGCCGGGTGCCCCCAGTTCACTTCATAAATGGCACCAGGGCTGCTTGCAGTGTGCCTACTAATGTTCCTGACGTCTCGAATCACATTTCCCTCTGCTCTTATGCCCTGTACACACGGTCGGAAAATCCAAAGGGAAAAGTCTGATCGGATTATGTTGTCGGAAAATCCGATCGTGCGTGGGCTCAATCGGACCTTTTTCCGACGGAAAAAATTTGAGAGCAGGATCTCAAATTTTCCGACCAAAAAATCCAATCAGACTTTTTCCGATCGTTTGTAGAGAATTCCGATCGGCCAAAGTGCCACGCATGCTCAGATCAAATAAAGAGACCAAAGCTATTGGCTACTAGCCTTAACGTAGTCCCGTCGTAACGAACGTCATCGCATTCCGAACTATCAGATTTTCCGACAACTTTGTCCGACCGTGTGTATGCAACACCAGTTTCGGACAAAATCCGTCTGAAAAAATCCGACGGATTTTGTGGTCGGAATATCCAACCGTGTGTACAAGGCATTAGTGTCTATCTAGTCCTTAGAACCCACTTTAGCTCAATCAGGTGTGGCTGGAAAAAAAAATTCATTTGGGTGTCATTCAAAGAGTGACAGCGCTAAAAGCTGAAAATTGGTCTGGGCAGGAGGGGGGTATATGTGCCCAGTAAGCAAGTGGTTAACCATGATAATATGAGGCCATGGTAATGTATAATTGATTCATGATTCTGGGAGATAGAAATCACATGGTAACGCATAATTGCTGTGACATAGCACCAATAAAAACCTTAGCGCGTTTCGTGGATAACTTCCACTCACCAGGAGCAGATGTTGCCTGGGTATATCTGTAATAAAATATAAATTTACCATAAATATAGTAATTAATATAATGGAAAGAGGGGGAGCAGAGAATATAGTCCCAACACTCTTACCTATGGGTAGATTCTTGGAAAGAAAGAGTAGATATTATTAATATTATTAGCGACTGAAAGCACTGTGGGAACATCATCACATATATAGTACACTCACATCAGTCCCTGCCCTGAAGATCATACAATCTAAGGTCCGTAAAGCCCCGTACACACGGGCTAAATATTGGGCGGTATTGTCCAGTTCAATAGAAACCGGACAACATTTGGCTTGTGTGTACGGCAGCCAGTCTGACAGAAACAGGCTGGACGCCGGCTTCTGTCAAAGGGACATGACTGAAAAAGGTCTGCCGATTGGCATCCGATCAGCGCTCTGGGCGCCCCCTTGTCAGAACACAATAGCTCAGCGGGGAAGATCGCTGTACTAAGCTCTTCTGGGCTCTTCCGTTTTTTTTTTTTATTCAGCCTACTGGGTTGAAGGGAAAAAAAGGGCATCAGTGATGCAGTAGAAGTATGGGTTTCTTTTTTTATTTCAGATTCATACTTACCTAGGTGGATGCAGCATCTGTCCCCCAGCGCCTCTGCACTGAAAACCGGGCGATCGACCAATCGCTCGGTTTTCAGAGCTCCATCAGCAGAGAGCTGTACACTCTAGTCACAATCCGCTTTATGCTGAAAACGGGTCACAGGGTGCAAAACAAGTTGCACTCCTGTGATCCATAGGAGAAGCCCGTCCAAATGAGCTTTGGCTGGACTACTCCTTTAAGTGTGAATAAGGTTCAGGAGGGGACTAGTTACAGTATGATGCTAAGACCAAGAACATAGGGACACAACCTCAAACTAGCAAGATGAAACCTTAAAAAGTATTATTTTATTGAAAGAGTAGATGATGCTTGGAGCAGACTTTCAGCAAAGGTAGGTAGACAGTCAACAATAAGCGAGTTCAAACAAGCTTGGGACAAACTTAGACCTGTACTGTCAAATAGGTTAAAAAAAAATCAAATCTAGGGGCAGACTCGATGGACCACTTGGTCTTTTTAATGCCTTCACTCTATCTTTCTGTGAACACATACAAACTCCATGGAGTCTCTGATGGAACATGAACAAAGGACTCTACTGCTGCTAGGCTACAATGCTATCTAAACTCACGTTGTTGTCCATAATATTATATTCAAATATTTGAAATCTAAAAGTAGTCAATTATATTCCAGCTATGATTTACTTAGTGCAGGTAAAGGAAACAAAAGTCGAATCTGGTTGTTGTGGACAACACAAACACTTTCATTAAATGAAGGTTCAATATGCTGTAGAAAGTTCAGTACTGACTTCTAACATGTCCCCTCCCTCTGACCAGGCCTACCGTTGTTTGGAGGAAATGAGGTCCAAGATGCCATCTGTCAACCTGACCTTTTACGTATCCCAGAGCACAGTGGAAGCCGTGTATCGGGCCCTCTCCATTCCACTGAGCCACAAGCCTGCATCTGAGCATGTGCGACACAACAGTGTGGATGACAGCGAAGAGGTGGAAGAGGCACCAGATATCGATTTTGACGGTTAACCTGTTTTTGTCATGATGTACTGCACACAAACCACTTGATTCCAGAACTGAAATAGCTTGGAAATAATATTTTAGGGCTAAAGACATGGGCAGTTTCTCTCTTTTTTACCATGGCTATTTTAACCTCTTGTTGGCAGTCTGGTAATTAGTAGCACATTGTTTTCAAGGTGTTACATATAGGGTGATTGTATAGTAAGAGGTTGTAGTCGCTCAGCAGCATGATCCCTGTAGTAGATTTAAGTGGCCCGTGCCATTTAACCCCAAATTAACTCCACAGCATTTCTGTGCCTAGGTTCTTCACACCATTTATGCTTGCCGAACGGGACCTTATCTTTTGACCTTTGGAGCGCGGATGGAATAGACCAGAATGGACTAATAGGATAGACCAAAAATGTTGGAATCTAGCAGTCATCCACTATGAAAATAGCCATTTTAAAGGCTCTGACAAGTGTCCAACCTTCTGATGCCCAACAGAGTAGCACAAGGATGCATCACTCCAGTCCTTGAGGGCCACCTATCAGTCAGAGCGGTTGGCCATTAGTCAACCACACCTTACTTAATTCAGTTTTGTCTAGTTGCCTGGCTGTCATTGGGATCCAAATTGATTTAACTGCTTCATGCCTGTAGTCTGGCTGTATATGCCCCTAATAAAACAATGTAAACATTATTTATAAGGGCAAATTATTTATAGAATTATTATCATTGTGATGCTTCTCAGTTTAGCCTGGGCATGACCTTTGGCCATAAAAAAGTTTAATACTTTCCGAGTCGTTGACCTTGAGCAAATGTGTGGATCATCGGTTCGGACATTAGTGGCCACATGCTAGCTTTGGGTCAATGACTCAAGAAGTATCCAAGCCAAAGACAGCCAGGCAACTAGCATTTTTATTCCTCCGATTTCTGTTAGTACAGGTTTCCTCTGAATTAGTAAATCCCAAGATGGTGAAAGGATCTTGGCGCTTGGGGATTCGACTTGCACATTCTAGAATACTGAACTGAGGACAAGATATCTAAATCTTTCAAAATGGTTGGCCTTGTTCTGCATGTTTTGACAGGTACACTTTATATTGTGATTCATAGCACTGGGGTATGTATTAACACCATACCATCCTACAACAGGAACATGCACCTTTAAAATCCAACTTTGCCTTTCTGTAAGTCCCCATCCTGAACTGAACGTTTAGCAAAGCAAGATGTAAGGCGTAGAGACCAGTGGCATCCAATCAGATTTCACCTTTGGGTCGATTGGTGGTTGCGGTGACTACACATCCCACATAATGTCTGTACTTTATTGCAGTTCATCATGGAATTTACCTGCATGTGTTCCATAGGTCTCTAAACCTGACAGCTCTACACATTGCACAGCTGCATGCAGCTCAGCCAGTCACTCAGTGAATAAACTTCCAGATTAAGCACCAGCCTATACATATTTTTATACTAAATCAAAGAGATGTTTTTTGTTAATTTTTTTTCTAAACAAGTAAATTATTTGTAATGTATATTTATATATATATGTAAATAAAAAATGATTTTATGTAAGTGTTCTACCTTTTATGACTTTTCTTTCCCCAAAACCACACTCCTGATTTGTCCCACTACACAAGTCAATATTATGTGTATCATTAAATGATAGCAGGTTTGTGTTGTAGTGATATAATATATAGTTCGTAGATGGTATGTAGTTATTAAAAGTATTGTTCCTGCAGCAAACCCAATTCTCCAGAGAGAGATTTTATTGGCTTCCAAACCAGAACAGTCTCGTTATAGATGACAAAATCCAACAGGGTATAATCATGACAGTGTTAGCAACTTTCTAGAGCCCCATGAAACCATGTGACTTTTGGTGCCTTCATAAAAAAACACACCCTTCTAAACAGATTGAATGTCCTGTTATATCTTCCCCACACACTGAATGGCTGAGCAATTTGATTGGCCGTTTCCATTAAATGCTTTGATCTGCTCCTGTCATTCAGAGTGACAGGAGATCACCCCAAGCTGTGAACAGCTGTAGTCATAAATTGCCCTAATCTGCATTCTTGCATATTAAAATTAACAAGTCCCCTTTGATATGTGTGACTACTGATTAGATTAAGAGATGCCACCTGAACACCCTTTTGAGGTGTAGAATAGACTTGAATCCCCAATCTATATTCTTGCAAATTAACATCAACATAGCCCAGAATCATTATCTGTTCCTCTTTGATATGTGGAGTAATTCTTGTTTGGCCACTTCCCCTTTGATATGTGTAATTAGGTTAACAGATAACAATGTCAACTGAGATCTGGCCTGGTCAATCTTATACTGTGTGTGTAATACAGTACATATATATATAATAATAATATAAAATCCCACATAAATCGGCCAACACATTACAACATGTGTCAGTGTGTGCGCCTACTTGTGTTAAAGTGGAACTCAAGCCTTTAATTTTGGATAGAGTGGTGAAGGGTTAGAACATGGCACAGGGACAGGCAGTTAGAGGAAATTTCAGAAGAGACAAAAGACAATAATAAAAGGAAGTAGGCACCTAGAGTTACCGGCACAAACCTGAAGCAGCTTTCATTCCACCCTCTGTATGCCAGGCCATTTTGATCGGGCAACGCTCTGGTACTTAAGGTAGAATTACGGTAATTTCAGGTTGCAGAAGGAAAATGTCATAAAGCACTAGTGTGCACTGAATACTAGCACAATTGACAGACTCGCCTATCGACGAAAGCCCTCCAGTGCTGCTCTATCAGTGCTCCCGTCGTCTCCTGGTCTTCCTTCCAGGTTCATACTGTTTGGCTGCTTGAATGGCCGTCATTCCCGCAGATGCGCCCGATTGTCACTTCATCACGGCACACAATGGGTGCTGTCAATGTACTCTAAGCTGCACATGCATGGCTCTCAGTTTACATGGTTGCCGACAAGAAGAGGGAAGCATTTATGACAGAAGAGACCATTAGGGTCAGCAGTCCTACATTACAAAGATCATTGGGAACAAAATAAAAGTTATCACCAGCAGTGTCTACAGAGACATGGCCTACCTCCACATGCTTTACTTTTTTCCAACCTGAAATTGCCTGCATACATCAGGCCATCCCAGACTGTAATATCCTCTGGTGGACAGTAGCTTTGACAAGGAACATCACTAATGCCGCGTACACACGATTGGAAATTCTGCCAGCAAAAGTCCGATGAGAGCTTTTTGGCAGAAAATGTGACTGTGTGTATGATCCATCGGACTTTTGCTGGCGGAATTCCCGCCAGCAAAAGATTAAGAGCAGGTTCTCAATTTTTCGGTCGGAAAAAGCTCAGATCAGAATTTCCGATCGTCTGTACCAATTCCAACGCGCAAAATTCCTACGCATGCCCGGAAGCATTAAACTTCATTTTCTCGGCTCGTCGTAGTGTTGTGTGTTACCGCGTTCTTGACAGTCGAAAGTTCAGCAAACTTTTGTGTGACCGTGTGTATACAAGCCAAGCTTGAGCGGAATTCCATCGGAAAAAACAGGTCCGCTCATGTGCACGGGGCATTAGGGGTGTGGGAAGGCTGATGATTGCCTTGAATTTTCCAGGACTTTAGGAATAAATATGGGTAACAAGGGAATGCAGTATAGGTAAAAGCATCTTAGGCTGGCCCTATACCAGTCATTTTTTTGGGTTCGACCAATCTGTAGAACGAAAGAAAAGGACTCGATTCCCCCATCCACATTTTCAGAATCAATTTATTCTGACAGTGGAGAGATTTCCCCACGGTCAGAATACACTCATCAGCTGGCTATTGCTGGCGGCGCTGATCGGGAGAAATTTTTCCAACATGCTGTTGGAAGTTGAGTGATAGATTGACTTGTGTACAACCAACCTGCTCACACATGGATCAAAATATGGCTTGTCTCTGCTGAATCAGCCAAATTTTGATCCCTGTATTGGCCGGCGTACGCATACTCACTATAAAGACTGCTGTTTAGCTAATTAAACCTGTCAGACATTTTTTCTTTTTGGACTGGGGTGGGGGAGGGTTGGAACCTCTGTCAGGTTCCATTACTATGTCTGGAACACATACAGTGGGTATAGAAAAAAATCCCCCCCCCCCCCCCCACGCCTCTGTGATGCCTGCTATAGAGTGGCGGAGCAACTCACTGTATAAAAGCCATAGCCTGTTAGGGTCAGATGCCCCTCCCCCTCCACTGTAAAGTGTGCACTGCTGGCCGGAGGTGTAAAGGGAGATGCCGGCCACCAGAGCTGCTCCCCACACCACTGTATAGCAGGCTCGAGTCCTCTTCCGGCTGTCTCCCTGCACATCGCTCGGCCACACCGAGAGAAGGAGCGGAGCTGCCAGCCCGCTCCATGGGGGACCACTAATACAAATACATTTTTTTTTACTGCACCCCCCCTACTGTGTGGCACCCGGGGCAAACAAACTGCCCCTTCACTTTGGTACGCCACTGGTTGACACATACAATGCTGACACTCTTAAAAAATAAAAAAAATGTTTCATTATTGTGCCCTTTTTGCAAAGATTTCCCATCATTTCCTTGGAACATAGCATTAAAAACCTCACAAAAAGAAATGGCTAGCACGTCGGTGAAGAAAGATGCAAAAAATAATAGTTTACTTGAAGTCACATTCCTAGAAACCAAAATATTAATATAAATATTTCAGCGACACGTAGGCCCCCTTTCTTAAAGTGACAGACATGTAATAAAACAATGCTAAGACATAAATACCCTCCCCAATAGCCTTGATTGGTATACAGTGGGTATAGAAAATAACCAAATTTTGTTGCTTTGCAGCCTGAAATGAAGACAAACACAATTTTTGTTTTATTCAGCTGTATTTACTCAGTGCAACTTATAACATCCAAGGGAAAGATATAACACCATTATTGAATTGAATTATAATTGAAAAAAGGATCACCCCTTGTGTCAGTATTTTGTTGGACCACCTTTTGCTTTAACTATAACCTTTAGTCTGTTGGGATTTGTCTCTACTAACTTTTCACATCTAAAATTTGCAATATTTTCCCATTCTTCTTTGCAGAACTGCTCAAGTTCAGTAAAGTTTGATGGTGACCATTTGTGGACTGCAGGGTTCATGTCATTCCACAGATTTTCAATGGGGTTTAAGTCTGGGCTCTGACTAGGCCATTCACCTTTTTTGCTCCTTCAGCCACTGTGTGGTCATGTTTGCTGTGTGCTTTGGGTCACTGTCATGTTGGAAGGTAAACCTTCTTCCCATAGACAACTTTCTGGCAGAGGGCAGCAGATTTTCCTCAAGAATTTGATCGTATTTTGCCCCATCCATTTTTCCTTCTATCCTGACAAGTCCTCCACTCCCTGCTGCAGAGAAACACCCCTATAACAGGATATTACCACCTCCATGCTTTACTGTAGGAATTATTTGGATAGTGAGCTGTAAGGATTTCCGCCAGACATATCGTTTGGTGTTAAGGCCAAATAATTACATTTAGATAAGCACCTATTTTGATGTGGCCTCAGAATCTTCAAGGTGCGTTTTGTCAAAACTCAGTCATGACTGCATGTGGCCTTCTTGAGGAGTGGATTTTTTCTTGCAACCCTGCCATACAAACCACATTGGTGAAGCATTTGTGATATGGTTGTGACATGCACACAATGACCACTCTTTGTCATAAATTCCTGCAACTGCTTCACAGTTGCTGTAGGCCTCTTGGTAGCCTCTCTGACCAGTTTCCTCCTGGCTCTTTCATCCAGTTTGGAGCAACGTCCTGATCCAGGGAGGGTCAGTGTTGTACCATATCCCTTTCACTTCTTAGACTCATTTAACTCTGGGGCGGTTTTGAGGCTCTTTAGCGTTAGAAATCGCCTCCAAGCCCCTGAAAACCGCCTCCAATTCATTGCAGTGTGACTTTTCACACTGGGCCGGTGCGCTTGTTGGATGTTCCGAAAAGTCCTGCATGCAGCCTCTTTGGGGCAGGTTGGGAGCGCTGGATTTAGCGATTTCAAAATGCCCTGCTTATCGCAATGAATGGGCAGTGCTTCCAAAGCGCCTTAAGGATTTGAAAGCGCCGCCAAACGGGAGTTTTTAACCCTAGCGGCCGAAAAGCAACACTAAAACAGCGCTACAGTGCCGCTAATGATCACAATTGAAAGTCAAATGGCTTTGTGTGCCACTGAGAAGGTAATTAGCTACACCTGATTGAGTTTACAGCCGTGGCCAAATGTTTTGAGAATGACACAAATATTCATTTTCTCAAAGCCTTATGCATCAGTTTTTATGATGGCAATTTGCATATACCCCAGAATATTATGAAGAGTGATCAGATGAATTGCAATTCATTGCAAAGTCCCTCTTTGCCATGAAAATTAACTTAATCCCATAAAAAAAAAAACATTTCCACTGCATCTTGCAAAAAAGTCCAGGACCATCTCCCACACTCAATTCAGCTGTG
This sequence comes from Lithobates sylvaticus, assembly GCA_028564925.1. Classification (NCBI taxonomy): domain Eukaryota; kingdom Metazoa; phylum Chordata; class Amphibia; order Anura; family Ranidae; genus Lithobates; species Lithobates sylvaticus. The sequence continues at coordinate 241,553,136 of CM053031.1, read as the reverse complement.
GGATCGGGGCACCATCAGTGCTGAGCTTTCTTAGGGCTCTTTCACACGGACGGTCCGTATTTCATCCTTCCGTTTTCGGATGAAAAACGGACATACGTGTATCCCTATGGGATAGCGGGTGTCAGCAGATGAGCATCCGCTGACACCCGCTCTTGTCCATGCCCGCTATGCTCCGTTTTTGCAGACGGAGGAAAACCCCATTTTTTCATCCGTCTGCAGAGCTCCCGAGGGGAGAGCGGCGCTCTGACAGGTCCGTCCCTGCACAGAGTGCAGAGACGGACCTGTCATCTTCCTGGTCATCTTCCTGCTCAGCGGAGATCACTCCGGCGATCCCCGCTGAGCAAGCGGCTATCCATGGGGCGGATCTGCACTGATCCGCCCCATGTGAAAGAGCCCTTAGGAATGGCAGCAGGCAGGTGTGAGTGCATCGGCACGTACAGTGAGAAGACTTTTGGAAGATGGCTTGGTGTCAAGAAGGGCAGCAAAGAAGCCACTTCTCCCCAGGAAAAACATCAGGGACAGACTGATATTCTGCAAATGGTACAGGGATTGGACTGCTGAGGACTGGGGTAAAGTCATTTTCTCTGATAAAACCCCTTTGATTGGGGCATCTGGAAAAAAAAAACCTTGTCCGGAGAAGAAAAGGTGAGAGCTACCATCAGTCCTGTGTCATGCCAACAGTAAAGCATTCTGAGACTATTCATGTGTGGGGTTTCTTCTCAGCCAAGGGAGTGGGCTCACTCACAATTTTACCTAAGAACACAGCCATGAATAAACAATGGTACAAAAACATCCTCCGAGGGCAACTTCTCTCAACCATCCAGGAACAGTTTTATGAGAAACAATAGCATGATGGAGCACCTTACCATATAGAAAAAGTGAGAACTAAGTGGCTTGGGAAACAAATGATGTAAATGTTGGTTCCATGGCCAGGAAACTCCCCAGACCTTAATCCCATTGAGAACTTGTGGTCAATCATCAAGAGGCGGGTGACCAAAAAAAAACCCACAAGTTCTGACAAACTCCAAGCATTGATTATGCAAGAATGGGCTGCCATCAGTCAGGATGTCGCCCAGAAGTTGATTGACAGCATGGCAGGTACGAATTGCAGAGGTCTTGAAAAAGAAGGGTCAACACTTCAAATATTGACTTTTTGCATAAACTTAAATGTAATTGTCAATAAAAGCCTTTGACCCTTATGAAATGCTTGTAATTATACTTCAGTATATCATAGTAAAATCTGACAAAAAGATCTACAAACACTGAAGCAACAGACTTTGTGAAAATTAATATTTGTGTCATTCTCAAAACTTTTGTTTGTCATTTTAGGAGGGGGTGATCCTTTTTCCAACTCAGTGATTCTGTTTTTGAATTTTTTATGACATGTTGGTGTTATATCTTTCACTTGGATGTTATAAGTTGCACTGAGTAAATACAGCTGGATAAAACAAAAACGTTGTCTTTATTTCAAGCTGTGGATTATTTTCTATACCCACTGTATACCAATTAAGGCCATCGGGGAGGGTATTTATGTCTTAGCATTTTTTGTTCCATGTTTGGGGGCCTATGTGTCGCTGAAATGTTTATATTAATACTTTTGTTTCTAGGAATGTGACTTCAAAGTACATTTTTCTTTTTTTTGCATCTTTCTTCACTGACGTGCTAGCCATTTCTAATTTTTGTGGTCTTTACTGCCATTTTCCAAGGAAGTGATGGGAAATTTTTGCAAAAAGGGCACAACAATAAAACATGTTTTTTTTAGAGTGTCCGCATTGCATGTGTCAACAATGTGCAGCAATTTCACTTTAGGTTGGTATAACGGGGGAAAATATTTCCCAGCCCACAGCTGATTTCCTGTCCAAAAACCCCATACGAATAGAAAAGTTCTGATTTTCAACACATTTTATTTCTTCCAGTCTTTATTTTTACAAATCATCCCTTATTGTTGAATCCATTAAAAATATCCTGCAAAGGGCCAATGGATGTCAGTGCACAGGCCTCGTTTAGAGTGAAGGTGTCTCTCCATCAATGGTTGCCAGGAGGAGACGCCCTGTGTTCAGAGTCATGAGAAGATGATCTTGTGTATTTTTAGCCTTTTCTGCTTGGGATCAGCTTGGCTTAATATAGTGTGTCCTCTTCATGACTCCCGAGGCTGCCAGTCCCACTCTTTCCTTCCCCAGCACGCTCTGTCCAGGATGGAGCTATCCAGTCAAACAACATGAAAAGGGAAGTGTATCTTCCTACCTCCTCCCAACATGGCCGCCTGGTCACATCTCTGCTGCAAAGGAAAGGAATTTAGACCCGTTTCCTCTATTTTCCGGTTCCAAAACACACTGTTAAAGGACATGCATGACAAAATCAAATGCTTCCTTTATGTTGAAGATGAACTCAGAGCAGATAAAAAAAAAAAAAAAATAAATAAAATTACTGTAGCTCTGTATTATTTCATAAATCAGTAGGGCTGTGGAAATTAAAGATTAATTCCTTGATTAATCGTTAATTTTGTTGATCAATCAAAGTTCTTTTGATCAGTACTCACCTCTCCGCTTCCGGGTCTTCAAGGAGTTCCGTCGGAGATCACCGGACTCCTCCCCCCTTCCCCAAGTGCCTCCGTTTGCTAACGAAGGGAAGGGGGAGGAGTCCGGTGACGTTGAAGTTCTTATTGAACGTAATGCGTACAGGGGAGGAGCTATGCTTGACGTTACCCGCTGCTGCCCTACGGAACTAACACGATTGTCGGCTTTACATGCTGTGTTTTTATCATCTTTATGTGAGTAGTTTGTGTTTGAACACAAAAATTAAATCTTATACTTAAGCGGTGAGCACTTAGATCTTTTCTTTCTACCCATGACCTGGTGTCCTTGCTGAGATCTAAGGAGACGTGAGAGAAGTTTATGGTCCGTGTTAACCCTTTTGATACCCGCTTGCATGACCACCTGTTTGCACAGGAGTCCATGCCATAAGGTGAGAGTGATTAGTTAGACCGGAGGTGAAGGGATTGTCACGCTACTGTGGAAAAAAAAATTACTTACGTCAGTGCTACAGTTTGAATTTAAAACGTATTTGTGTGAACTGTGAAGTTAAGTCATGGATTGTGGAAACTAACTAGTGTCGGGTGATTGTATATAGTGTATACCACATTTACCACTGACTAATGCAAGGAGATCAGCTAAAAGTAGTTGGATCTGTATGTGCGTTATAATTAATCGAAATTAGTTGATTAATCGATATAAAAAAAAACGTATCGAACACGAAAATTTTAATCAGTAACAGCCCTATAAATCAGGTAAAGTATTTTTTTTAAATGCAAGCACTGTAAATACCTGAATTTGACTTGGTTTCAACCTATTGAAATCCCTTGTTCAACAGTACTTGGACTTAGAGGAGCAGAACAGACTGGGAGCCAATCAGGTTTGCTGTAAACAAGCTCTCTGACAGGTGGAGAAAGACAAGAGTGAGCAGAGGAAAACTCATCAGTCTTCCGTTACTCTTTTGTTGTCCATTCACTGGGTCAATATACAGTGATGGCCCCATTGTGTTCCTTAAAGCGGAAGTAAACCCATCCATAATACAGTTTCATTTCTGGCACTTGCCGGAAATGTAACACTCCCATTGGTTGTGCTCTCAACCAAATTGTCAAAACCATCCAATGTCTGGTGTCATAACTGATCACATGTGGAGCATCATGGCAGTTGTAGATTAAACAGAGGCAAAGATGGCAGCTTCCTTGAAAACGATAGGAGGGTTTACTTACAATTTAACTGAAAATGGTTTATTCTATCTGGTTATGCTGCTGTCCAAGCCGTGTAAATCTTATGACTGAGTGGGCAGAAGCACAAATCTTATGGCCAGAAAAAAAACGTCTTCCTTATATGTATTTTCCTTGTATATTTATTCACATTTTGCTGAAGATCAGCATTAATAAACTGCAACAGATATCAAAATTATCTTGAAGTCCATTATCCTAATAAAATATTGGAACACAGGGGTGTTGCTAGGATTGTGAGAGACCTGGGAACCTGTGATCACACTAAGGAGAATGCATGTAGCGTGACTCTGAAAATTGGCTGTGGCCAGTTTTGCTAAAAAGGTTAGCTAACCTGAGCCTACTCTGCACTGGTTCAAGAGTGCGTAACGCACAGAGTGTAGGACCCAGGAATGGGTAACGCACAGAGTGCATGGGGTCAGTAGAGGGTAATGCATAGAGTGCAGGAGTCAGGAGGAAGTAATGCATAGAGTGCAGGGGTGGGTAATGCACAGAGTGCAGGGGTCGGGAGAGGGTAATGCACAGAGTGCAGGGGTCGGGAGAGGGTAATGCACAGAGTGCAGGGGTCGGGAGAGGGTAATGCATACAGTGCAGGGGTCGGGAGAGGGTAATGCATACAGTGCAGGGGTCGGGAGAGGGTAATGCACAGAGTGCAGGCATCAGGAATAAGTATGCAGAGTGCATGGGTCAGGATAAGTATGCACCCAATGCAGGGGTCAGGAATGCAAAAAACGCACAGGGGGTCTTGAATAACCTCCCAAGCAAAAATTCCCCCCTCCTTCCCATTGTCCCTCCCATCCCTATGACAAAAATAGCACAAATTCCCTTCCTGAATTGTACTCACCAGATCTTGGCATTTCATTGTTTATTTAAGGAGGGGGCAGGGGGGCTGTAATATTTATGTAAGGAGGGGGGGCAGGGGTACGTATCATTGTTTAAATCAGAAGAGCGCAAGGGGCTGAATTATTTTAGGGAGGGAGCAGGGTGATGTATGGTTTTGCAAATTGGGGGCAAGGGGCTGTATTTTTTATGTAAGGCGGGGGGGGGGGGGGGGGGGGTAGGGCGCTGCATTGTATGTGTAAGAAGGGGGGCAGAGGGCTGCATTGTTTGTGACTGTGGAGAGAGGGGCAAGGAGGCTGCATTGGGAAGAGCTGAGAAAGTGCAAAGGGACAAGGTTCAGAAGCATGAGGTAGAGGGGTGCAACGGTGAGAAGTAATGGAACAGGGGTTTATAGGTGAACAGTGCTGGACTAGGGGTGCAGAGGTAAGCGGTGGGAGCATTGGTGAATAATGGGGTGTATAGGCAAGCAATGGATGAGGTGTAGATGAGGGATGTAGTAGTGAGCCGTGGACTGCAGGTGGGGCTGAGTAAGTGATCGATATTGACTTTAGTCTGCAGTGGAAACTGCAGTTCAATATTTCTAAATGTAAAATGATGCACCTAGGGAAAAAGAATCCCCTGAGATAGTATAACATTTGGGGGTTCAGTGTAAGCCAGCACTACAGAAGTAAAAAGATTTGGGGTGCTTATTTCAGATGATTGCAAAATGTGCCAACAGTGTGAGCAGGCAATGGGAAAAGCAAATAAAATTCTAATATGCATCACTAGAGGGATTACCAGCAGGAGGAAGGAGGTCCTGATCCCCCTATATAGATCTTTAGTGAGACCTCACTTACAAAAAGATATTGATAAAATAGAACGAGTCCAGAGACGGATAACAAAAATGGTGAAAGGTTTGGGAGATAAAACATATCGAGAGCGACTTCAGGAACTTATTATGTACAGTCTGGAGGAAAGAAGGGAAAAGGGGAGACATGATTGAAACCTTTTTTTTTTTTTAAATCAGATCTTTTATTGAAAACAAAAGTAACTTTTTCATTTTACAACAAACTTATCTCATAACTGAGAGGACGTCACTGGTGGGTTGCAACAGCGTTTCGGAGCATGGGCACTGGTAGATGGGACTCAGGGCGCGCTCCTTTGTCAAGCGCTGAGCTAAAGAGCATGGACTTTTATTTATTTATTTCCTTGCCCAGAATACCATGTTTTAATTAATGAATTTTTGCATTTATCCTATACTGTGGGAAACGCTTGTTCTAGTTTCTTGTGCCTTCACTTGCATTACTTCATCAGTGCCAACCAATATAGCCTACCAGTGCCCATCAATGCAGCCTACCAGTGCCCATCAATGCAGCCTCCTGGAAAGGGAGAGGAGGGGGGAAGAGGAGCGCCGCTTGATCACACAGAGAGCGGATCTCCGCTGTCAAAGTCCCACCTTCTGGACCTGCTCCTATGATAGACATCATACTACTTAAATTTCCTGGCATGGGACTAGTGTGCTGTTTATGATAGGAGCCGGTCCAGGAGGCAGGACTTTGACAGCAGAGATCCCCTCTCAGATCTGATGGCACTCTTCTTCTCTCCCTTCCCCCACCTACTGGCCGATCACAAAATCGGCTTCCATTTAACCCCGCCTGCCAGCGGCACCCACTATCTCCCCCTCTGATATGGCCACTCACTCGCCCTCAACTCATTTCCACTCGCCAAATGCGAGTGGAAATTTTGAGGGCAGAGGATGTTTTGTCCCCTATATAGGAATAAAAAGTCAAAAAATAAAAAGCTCCTAAAAATCCCCCTAATAAATGTTGAGCCCATCCTGCCCCCATGTACACACACGAAAGTAAGTGCACCCATCAGAGGGCACCTACATAAGAATAGTAAAAACTCTACACACTGCTAAACAGCCTTTCTAGCAAACTTTGCATAAAAATAGGGATTTTTAGTTCACATGCATTGCAATAAGTGTTCATGCTAGCCAACTGCATCACAGTAATCCCTCTCTGGCCAGTCCCTACTTGCTTATAGCAAACTTTAATTGATATAGTGCCAATATGGGGTTAATAGACATGAGATGTAGGAGAGCTATAAGTTCAGGTCTGGTCACTGACCTACACTATGCAATAAAACATAATATATACATACTGTTTAGATGTGAGCACAGGTTATATATTTTCCACATTAGATGTCAAAGGGGCGTGACTACATATTAACACTAAAAATACTAAATTAACCCTCTGCACAGTGCCATCCTTTCTAGAAAACTTTGCATAAAATCTGGGATTTTTAGTTCACATTCATTGCAATACATGTTTAACCGATTGCCGCCTGCCGTCCGTCATATAACGGCCAGGCGGCGCGGCTCTCGTTCTGGGAGGGCGTCATATGACGCCCCCCCCCCATTTAAACAGGGAGTGCGCGCACACCCCTGTTCCTTTGGTGGCGGCATGTCACGGAGACACCGCTCGCCACCGAGGGGGGTGAACAGCCATTGGTCATGGCTGTTTACCACGTGATCGGCTGTGATGAAGTCACGGCCGATCACAGATGGTTCCGCACCACTGCGCACGATCGCGTCGGAGTGTTCCCGGGAACACTGCTCGTCACCGACGCTGGTAAACTGCCTTTGGCCGGTGGCTGTTTACCATGTGATCGGCTGTGATCCTTTCACAAATTAGAAAAAAAAAGTCTAAATTAAAAAAAAAAAAAATTTTTTTTATGTTTACATTTAATTTAAAAAAAATAAATAAAAATAAATAATTTTTAGTTGTATTACTAAATTCCTACTAGTCTAATTCTACTGTAGTCTGCTCTACTGTAATCTACTCTATTTCTACTTTAGTCTACTCTACGTGAAATCTTCTCCTCCATTTCTCCCTTACTCTACCCTTATTCCTAAATTACTTCTATCCTACTCTATTCCTACTCTTACTTGGCTTATTCTCTACTCCTCTCCTACTCTACTCCTATTCCTTAACTACTCCTCTCCTACTCTACTCCCACACTCACTCCCCTTTTCTATTTCTTCTCTATTTGAACTCTACCATACTACTTTAGTCTACTACTCTACTCAAACTACCTCCTCATATCTGAAAGATGGTTCATTGCAGACTGAATATGAGAAAAACAATATCGGTTGTTAGAAACTGGATGGTCCAATTGAAATGATGCTCTTGTGGGTTTAGGTTTTCTTGGTGATGGTCGCTTGCGTTTGGGAAATTTGGTAAACTTTATTTTCTAGGCACTGGATAAAATGGTGCCTTAGGAGCTTTTTGACATACTTACACTCTGGATTACCTCCAAGAAACCTCAACCATATTTGCAGCTGAGTACATTACACATCCGTAATCATCTGCTGCACGTTTGAAAAGTTAATGTGCTTTTGAGGGTCTTTAGGAAGAACTCTTAAGCATTCCTTGATCTGTTTAAAAGCAGATGATGTGTAATCGATCACCCCTTGACTACTGTTGGCCATCACCACCCGTTTACCATTACAGGCAGTTACAAAAGCGTGTTCTGACTCAATGTCCAAATGGATAGTTGGTCTTATTGGCATTACACGCGAGCCAACTATTCCAATGCACATACCCTGTGTGTCTAGAAATCGATTGTTTATTATGGTGACTACAGCCTTTGCATTAGAATACCTGACAGGCTGACCATTTTCAATGTCAGCCTTGTCCTTCATGCTAAGTCCTAATTCTGGGATCCAGACTGCAGTAGGTTCAGGTTGTTAAATCTTCTTCGTTGACGTTTGCGGCTCACTGTCTTCCCATGATGGCTTCTTCCTTTTCTTCTTTCCACGATGTCGCAGACGTTCCAAAGCTTGTTGGTCCTCTGTAGAACGGCTTTTTAAATCTGAAGATACATTAACTAAAATGTTATTGCATGCATTGCTACTTTGCTATGTATTTATATACACTATATTTATATACACTATATACCCTTTGCAGCTATAACAGCTTTAACTCTTCGGGGAAGGTTTTTTTTTTTTTAGGGTTGAACTGGATGGACTTGTATCTTTTTTCAGCCTAGCTAACTATGTAACTATGCAACTACACAAGGTTTAGGATTGTGTCTATGGGGATGTTGGACCATTCTTCCAGAAGCGCATTTGTGAGATCAGGCACAGGTTGGACAAGAAGGCCTGGCTCGCATTCACCACTCCAATTCATCCCAAAGGTGTTCTATCAGATTTAGATCAGGACTCTGTGCAGGCCAGTCAAGTTCCTCCACCCCAAACTCGCTCATCCATGTCTTTATGGACCTTGTTTTGTGCACAGTCGTGTTGGAACAGGAAGAGGCCATCCCCAAATTGTTCCCACAAAGTTGGGAGCATGAAATTGTCCAAAATGTCTTGGTATGCTGATGCCTTCCCATATGCCTTCACTGGAACTAAGGGGCCAAGACAAACAACCCCTGAAAAACAACCCCACACCACCAAATGATTTGGATATGGAGATGAGCAGGTCCTTCACCTGGTGATGGATTTGCATTTAGCATGAAGAGTGGCAGACATGGGGTGCTTTGGAGCTATAGGAATATTTTTCACATATATTCCTCAATTAACTTTTTACGTTTGAAATCACATTAGTCATTTACTTTTGAGATTATTATAAGTGTATGGTGGCACATTTTTTTACGGACTTTGGACTATTTAGCAATTAATGGGTTTAGGTGTTGCAGTACACTGATAACATTATCAGTGCACCCACCGAATATTGAGTGGGTCCCCTTTTGCCACCAAAACAGTCCTGACCCATCAAAGAATGGACTCCACTAGACCCCTAAAGGTATCCTGTGGTATCTGGCATCACGCCATCGGTAGCAGATTCTTTAAGTCCTGTAAATTGTAAGGTGGGACCTCCATGGGTCAGAGTTCCCATGGTGCTTCCTGATGCCATCTCTTCCCCAGGTAAGCAAAGCACATGCTTCCAGCCATCCACATGATGTGAATAAAAAAAATAAGTAATTCATCAGACCAGGCCACCTTCTTCCATCGCTTCTTGGTCCAGTTCTGATGCTCACATGCCCATTATAGTGGCTGTGGACATGGGTCAGTATGGGCACCCTGACCAGTCTGCGGCTATGCAGCTTCATACACAACAAACTGCGATGCACAGTGTTCTTTCTGACACCTTTATATCAGAACCAGCATTAACTTTAGCAATTTGAGCTACAGTGGCTCTTCTATAGGATTGGACTATACAGGCCAGCTTCTCTCCCCACGTGAGCCAATGGAGTTTTGGCCACCCATGACCTTGTTGCTGGTTTGCCAGTTTTCTTTCCTTGGGCCACTTTTGGTTGGTCCTGACCACTGCAGACCAGGAACATCCCACAAAATCTACAGTTTTGGAGTTGCTCTGACCCAGGCATCTAGCCATTACAATTTGGTCCTGTCAAAGCCACTAAAATCCTTATGCCTTGTACACACGGTCGGATATTCCGACCACAAAATCCGTCGGATTTTGTCCGAAACTGGTGTTGCATACACACGGTCGGACAAAGTTGTTGGAAAATCTGATCGTTCCGAATAAGATGACGTTCTTTCTGACGGGACTACGTTCAGGCTAGTAGCCAATAGCTGTGGTCTCTTTATTTGATCTGAGCATGCGTGGCACTTTGTCCGATTGGAATTCTCTACAAACGATCGGAAAAAGTCCGATCGGATTTTTTTGATGGAAAATTTGAGATCCTGCTCAAATCCCGACGGAAAACGTCCGATAGAGCCCATACAAGATCGGATTTTCCGACAACATAATCCGATCGGACTTTTCCTGTCGGATTTTCCGACCGTGTGTACGGGGCATTACACTTTCTCATTTTTTCTGCTTTCAACACATCATTTTCCCCCGTCATCAAAATACACTGATAAACACCCGCGGCACTGATCGTTCAGGAAAAACCCTGACTGGCTGGTTGTATAGAAGTCAATTGGTAGATCGACTTCTGTACAATCAGCCTGCCCAAACCCTGCTAAACTGTCCGAATTTTAATCCATGCATGGCTGCTCTTAGTCATCTGGCATTTTACTGTAATTCAAATAAACATGTAAACAGGGAACTTCAGATTCTGTTGTATTCTTTGCAATTGTAAGGGTGTGCAAGGAGAAATACATATTGCCATCTAGTGGAAAAATGTCAGTATTACAAAAGGTGGCCTGTAAAATTAGAGAGGTCAGCAAAATGACAAATTTGTCATTATTCAAAAGGTACATTTGCACTTTTAACATAATAAATATATATATATATATATATATATATATATATATATATATATATATATATCTCATCTATTCTGCCCCTTATTTTCCCTGAGTGCTTCTATACAGGGGACTGTAGGAGGTTAATACTAGTGCAATTTCTGACGCGACTTGAGTCACACAGAATCACATGACAAGGGAAATCTCATTATATTCAATGGTGCCTGTTCTCATCAAGAGACTCAGATTTTTAGAAAAAGGTTCCTGTGCTACTTTGGTGCGATTTACAGTGCCACTTGGCCCCATGGAATATAGTAACATTCAGCCAGTCACATCAAAATCGCACTAAAAGCGAGGCAAAAAAAATAAATAAAAAAACACACCACATTGCATACTGTATGTTTTTTGTTCAATTTCCTTTAGATTTACCTTCAACTATATAGTGCAAGGGCCTGCCTGATTGCATACAATTTGAGAAAAGGTTTAGGTGTGACCTCATATTATATGGTATTGGTAAATCTAAAGGAAAATTGTATAATGTGTAGCCAGCTTTAGTTGGTATTGATGACCAATTGCATTTAAAGTATAAATAAATGGTATTTTTTTTCCAGATAGGGTGGACAGGGAACCCCTGTCAGGTTTCTGTCTGTGTCCCCAATAAGGAGACTCACCCTCTCTATTTGTCCCATTTATCATTAGCACCAAAAGTGAAAGAAAATCTCCAAATTTTGGGTTGTAACCAGAAAAGTAATAGGAGGGGGAAATCTTCCAATGGTGACACTAGTTCTGGTGACAACCAGGGATTCCCCTCACTTCCTGTTTGGCTATGGGACAGGAAGTGAAATCTCCCCAATGGGACACAGATGGCAAAAATAAAACTGACAGTGGGTATATCCCTCCCTTACTATATCCAAAAATGTAAAAAGTGGTTGCCACCATTTCTGCTCTAACCTGTTGGCGCAGAGCGCACGCAAATTTGCAGTCTCTCGGCGGCCGGGCCTTGGCGCAGAGCGGCCGCATATTTGCGTGCAATAGTGCCAACAGACCTGTACTGAGAGCGCACACAGTGATTGGCTGCTCATGGTAGTTTTCAGATCATGTGACCGCCAATCATGGCGGTCACAAGGCCATAAGCCCTGCCTCCCAGAAGATCCAAACCCCTTAAAGGGCTGGATGGAGCCAACACCAAGGGGTTAACTAAATATACAGTATCTCACAAAAGTGAGTACACCCCTCATTTTTGTAAATATTTTGTTATCTTTTCATGTGACAACACTGAAGAAATTACACTTTGCTACAATGTAAAGTAGTGAGTGTACAGCTTGTATAACAGTGTAAATTTGCTGCCCCCTCAAAATAACTCAACACACAGATATTAATGTCTAAACCGCTGGCAACAAAAGTTAGCACACCCCTAAGTGAAAATGTCCAAATTGGGCCCAAAGTGTCAATATTTTGTGTGGCCACCATTATTTTCCAGCACTGCCTTAACACTCTTGGGCATGGAGTTCACCAGAGCTTCACAGGTTGTCACTGGAGTTCTCTTCCTCTCCTCCATGACAACATCACGGAGCTGGTAGATGTTAGAGACCTTTCTTTTGAGGATGCCCCACAGATGTTCAATAGGGTTTAGGTCTGGAGACATGCTTGCCCAGGCCATCACCTTTACCCTCAGCTTCTTTAGCAAGGCAGTGGTCATCTTAGAGGTGTGTTTGGGGTCGTAATGTTGAAATACTGCCCTGTGGCTCAGTCTCTGAAGGGAGGGGGGGGATCATCCTCTGCTTCAGTATGTCACATTACATGTTGGCATTCATGGTTCCCTCAATGAACTGTAGCTCCCCAATGTTGGCAGCACTCATACAGCTCCAGACCATGACACTCCCACCACCATGCTTGACTGTAGGCAAGACACACTTGTCTTTGTACTCCTCACCTGGTTGCTGCCACACACGCTTATCTTGGTACCACAGTACAAGGTTCCAGTAATCCATGACCTTAGTCTAAAATAAAATAAAAATACAATCAGCGCAAAGAGAAAAGACAAATAAAATGCAGCTGAACACTAAAAGATTTTACATAATCCAAAAGTCAATATTATAAAAAGGAGTGCAGCGCAATATCAGGGCTCAATAAAACATTTCAAATGTAATAAAAAAAGTCCATAGAAAATCAAAAGTGAAGCTAAAAAGCAGAAGGTGGACTAGAAGTGTTGAAGCTCTGAGCCCTCTGGGAACCCCAGAAAGTGCACTTAGATTTTGCTTCCCCCATTATACCCCTGGGATACCGATTGGTGGATCCGGATTTTCTGTGGAGGGTATACCCATATGGGACATGTGATGTTGACCATCTGTTAGTTCAGTGGTCCACACCTAGAGGTGAGCGAAGCGAGTGTGCTGGAGGTGGAGGGGAAAGTCACCCTTACATTAAAAAATTTCTCACGGAATCCCTTTGCTTACTGGGACTGTTAGTCCACCTTCTGCTTTTTAGCTTCACTTTCAATTTGGACTTTATTACATTTGAAATGTTTCATGTCCTTAGTCTGCTTGACTTCAAACTGTTTGCCGGCTTTCTTGTGCATCACCTTTAGAAGAGGCTTCCTTCTGGGATGACGGCCATACAGACCAATTTGATGCAGTGTGCGGCGTATGGTCTGAGCACCGACAGGCTGACCCCCCACCCCTTCAACCTCTGCAGCAATGCTGACAGCACTCATACATCTATTTCTCAAATACAACCTCTGGATATGACGCTGAGCACATGCACTCAACTTCTTTGGTCAACCATGGCGAGGCCTGTTCTGAGTGAGTGCGATAACACCAAATTGAACACACCTGCTCCCCATTCACACCTGAGACCTTGTAACACTAACGAGTCACATGACACCGGGGGAGGGAAAATGGCCAATTGGTCCCAGTTTGGACATTTTCACTTAGGGGTGTACTCACTTTTGTTGCCAGCAGTTTAGACATTAATGGCTGTGTTGAGTTATTTTGAGGGGACAGCAAATTTATACTGTTATACACGCTGTACACTCACTACTTTACATTGTAGCAAAGTGTGCGGCGTATGGTCTGAGCACCGGCACACCCTCAACCCCCAACCCCCCCACACCCTCAACCTCTGTCATTTCTTCAGTGTTGTCACATGAGAAGATATAATAAAATAGTTTAAAAAATGTGAGGGGTGTACTCACTTTTGTGAGATACTGTGTGTACTGAATTGTTTATGAATACAGAGCTGCATTACCGTATATACTCGAGTATAAGCCGAGTTTTCAGCACATTTTTTTGTGCTGAAAGTGCCCCCCTCGGCTTATGCTCGAGTCAAGCACTTTTCTGCAGCAAAAAAAAAAATTCTGACCTGACTTTGGGGCCCCGTATTTCGGGGCCACTTAGTGCTAGGAACCCCAAATGCCAACCCAGTGGAACTAGCACTACAACATATCCAAAGATGGGGTTCCTAGCACCAAGTGGCCCCGAGATACGGGGCCCCAAAGTCAGTTCGGAAAATGCCATTCTCTGCTGCAAAAAAGTGCTTGACATTTTCCAACCCGACTTTGGGGCCCCGTATCTCGGGGCCACTTGGTGCTAGGGACCCCAAATTTGGTATTCAAACCCAGTGGAACTAGCAATACAACATATCCAATGTATCCAGATGGTGTTCCTAGCACCAAGTGACCCCGAGATACAGGGCCCCAAAATCGGTCAACTGTGTCCATCTGCAGGAATGTCATTTCGGGACCCTTTGGGTCCAGAGACCCCGAATTTTGGCTGCAGCTATGGAGCATCTAGGAACCCTTAATTATCAAGTTTGAAGTTTGGGGGACCTATGGCTGCAAATGGGCACAGTGAGGCATGCAAATGGGCACAGTGAGGCTGCAAATGGGCATTGTTGACCCTCTTTTCCACTTACAGTAGCTGCGCATTTCTCACCCTAGGTTTATACTCGAGTCAATACGTTTTCCCAGTTTTTTTGTGGTAAAATTAGGTGCCTCGGCTTATATTCGGGTCGGCTTATACTCGAGTATATATGGTATATAGCTGCCTGGAGTTCAGCTGTAATTCTGCACAATGGCAAGGAGTAGATTAATGTCCTTTCAGCAGTAAAATCCTGTCAGGGTCCCCTAACCCCGCCTCGAACGGTCTCATTCGCACCATCACACTAAAATGAGGGTACCCTGGTATACATTGTGCAGAGGCGTGTGATGATTTGCTCACCATAACAAACAATTCAGGGAGAGGGAGGGGTAGGGCAAAGGACACCCCAAGTCAAATAAAAACAGCAAATTAGCAGACCCCTCAGACATAAAATAGAACAGTAGACAGCAGTACAGAAGAGCCTTTAAGCTGGAAACACTCTGTACTTTTGTAGCAACAGCTGTCTCCACTAGCAACTAGAAAAGGAACCCACAAGAAGGTGCAGGAATTCTCTGGATGAGGCTGTCCTGACGCCTTCCCGGGCTCCAAATGGAAAACAATGGAGAAAGCGCCACCTAAGTGCAGCATTACATGATAGGATTTATTCACACAAGATTAAAAAAGGCAAAAGGCTTCTCGTCTATGAGGGCATCCGCTACTCGCTCAGCAGGGGCTGCCTGGGATCCAGAACGCTGGAGGAGATGGGGCATGGGCGCCTTGTAGGAAGTCCTCACCTGACCAGCATGAGACGCACGGTGGATGTGACCTCAACAGGACGAGCGGTAATGGCTGGAAGGGATGGGGCTAGGCTACGCGCTCAGAGCTTCCCTTCAAGGCCTTCATCTCTACTCCTCCTGGTGACGTCACATCTGCCGTGCGTTCCAAGCTGGTCAGCGTGGACTTCCTGGTGCTTACAGGCCGTCCATATCCCATCTCTTCCAGCATTCCAGATATCACTGAGCGAGTGGTGAATGCCCCTAAAGAAGATGAGCCTTTTCCCCTTTTATAGATGAGCCTTTTCCCCTTTTTAGATGAGCCTTTTCCCCTTTTTAGATGAGCCTTTTCCCCTTTTTTAATCTTGTGTGAATAAATCCTATCATTTAATGCTGCACTAGGTGGTACTGTCTCCATTTGTACTTCTGCAGAGCCAACTCCGAGGACAGCAGCCTCTAGTGCTCCTTTGTGCACACTATGGGTATGTTTTGAGCTTTTAATTCCCCTTTTAATGGACTACCACAGCTGTTAGTAAAACATTTCTTGAGCTGTTTTCTTTCATATACACTATATTGTCAAAAGTATTGGGACACCTGCCGTTACACGAACTGTAATGGCATCCCAGTCTTAGTCTGTAGGGTTCAATATTGAGTTGGCCCACCCTTTGCAGCTATAACGGCTTCAACTCCTCTGGGAAGGCTGTCCACAAGGTTTAGGAGTGTGTCTATGGGAACGTTTGACTATTCTTCCAGAAGCGCATTTGTGAGCTCAGGCACTGATGTTGGACGAGAAGGCCTGGCTCACAGTCTCCTCTCTAATTCATCCCAAAGGTGTTCTATCGGGTTGAGGTCAGGACTCTGTGCAGACCAGTCAAGTTTCTCCACCCCACACTCGCTTATCCGTGTCTTTATGGGCCTTATTTTGTGCACTGGTGCGCAGTCATGTTGGAACAGAAAGGGGCCATCCCCAAACTGTTCCCACAAAGTTGGATCCATGAAATTGTCCAAAATGTCTTGGTATAATGATGCCTTAAGAGTTCCCTTCACTGGTACTAAGAGGCCAACACCTGAAAAACAGCCCCACACCATAATCCCCCCTCCACCAAATGATATGGACCAGTGCACAAAGCAAGGTCCATAGAGACCGTGAAGTGAAGGGAACTCTTAGGCCGGTTTCACACTGGGGCGGTGGGGGCGGCGGTGGTAAAGCAGCACTATATTTAGCGCTGCTTTACCGTCGTTTTAGCAGCGGCACTTTGCTGGCGGTATTACCGCAGTGTCCCATTGATTTCAATGGTAGGAGCGGTATAGGAGCGGTGAATACACGGCTCCTTCACCGCTCCAAATATGCTGCTAGCAGGACTTTTTTTACCGAAAAACGCTTAGGTGTGAAAGGGGCCTTAAGGTGTCAGCATCAGTGGTGGCTGGTGCTGAATTTTTTTTTTGGGGGGGGGGGGGGCACAAACAAATACGGCGCCCCCCCCCCCCACCAATCAATTGCAGCCTCAATGTGCCCATCAAACGCAGCCTCACTGTGCCCATCTCAGAGCGGCAGCTCCAGCGTATGCCCCCTCGCTCCTCTTCCAAAGCGCCAGGCATCCAATAGGGTGGATGCTTTGGCCAATCAGGAAGCAGGTCTGACATCCTGTCTCCTGATTGGCGAGCAGGAAGGTTAGTGTAAAAATAGTGAAAATGTATTCGCTATGGTCACACAATTGGGTGGGATCAGCGTGCACTCTCTGTGCCCCGAGCCCACCCTATTTTGAAGCCCTTTCAGAGCCCATGGCTCTAATCAGGTGCTTCAAAACGTACCACCCCCCTCCATAGGATTCCATGCGTCCGGCATCCTGAAAGGGGCCAGGCAGATGGGGAGGGCGGCGCACATGCACCCACAGTGCACGGGCCGCCACTGGTCAGCATACCAAGACATTTTTGGCAATTCTATGCTCCCAACTTTGTAGGAACAGTTTGACCCCTTCCTGTTCCAACATGACTGCACACCAGTGCACAAAAGCAAGGTCCATAAAGACATGGATGAGGGAGTTTGGGGTGGAGGAACTTGATTGGTCTGCACAGAGTCCTGACCTCAACCCGATATAACACCTTTAGGATAAATTAGGAGCCGATACGTGCAAGACAGGCCTTCTTATCCAACATCAGTGCCTCACCTCACAAACGTGCTTCTGGAAGAATGGTCAAACATTCCCATAGACACTCCTAAACCTAAATATAGTGTATTTCAATTGGTAGCCAAGTTCTCATTTTGTAACCTCCTTCCCACATGTACAGATGAAGTGTATGTTTATACCTTTTATTTGACTGTTTATATACTACAGCAGCTCCATCAGATATCCATCTCCTTGCACTAGTCCCCTTCTTACATATTCTATGTAGCAGAATATCTCACCTTTTTCTCAAATCTCCATCCTTTCCTTTCCTTCCTCAGGCAACAGGCAGAGCCTTGAGCACATGACTAGGCCTTAGGCCTGCACAGCTGCTGCTCCTCACACATCCACACCAGACCAAGTTCTGGGTGGGAGGACCCTGATCGCTTGACCTGCCCAAATATTTATACCATTTCCCAGCATGCTCAGCGGCCTACTGATTGGCTGAAAAAAGTATGCATATTCATAATTCAGTTTCACTGCAGCTCATCATACTAATGTCAAAGGTACCAGTGACACCTACTGGCAAAAGGAAGGAACTACAGTTATAACGAGCTTAGGGGAAAACCCAAATGATCCATCGCTAAGGCCCCTTTCACACTGGGGCGGTTTGCAAGCGCTATTGCGCTAAGAATAGCGCCTGCAAACCGACCCGAAACAGCTGTTGCTGTTCCTTCAGTGTGAAAGCCCGAGGGCTTTCACACTGAAGCGGTGCGCTTGCAGGACGCTCAAAAATGTCCTGCAAGCCGCATCTTTGGCTCGCTATAGGAGCGGTATATTTACCGCTCCTATAGCGCCCGGTCCCATTGAAAACAATGGGGGAGCGCGCCGAACCCGCCCGCAAAACGCCGCTATAGCGGCGGTTTGCGGGCGGTATTGACCCTTTTTCGGCCGCTCGCGGGGGGTAAAAACACCCCGCGAGCGGCCGCAATGCGCCGCTAAAACGCCGGTAAAGCGGCGCTAAATATAGCGCCGCTTTACCGCCAGCGCCCCCACCGCTCCAGTGTGAAAGTAGCCTAAGACTACAAATTAGTCAGGTTAAAGCGGTGTTTCAGCTAAAAAAAAAAAAATTTTTTTAAAAGTCAGCAGCTAAAAAAAAAAGTAGCTGCTGACTTTTAATAAGTACACTTACCCTCCCAGGGCGCCCGTGATGTCGGTCGCGGAGGCCGAAATGTCCCTCGGCGCTCCGGTCCCAGCGCCGCCATCCTCAGTAAGGGAAACAGGCAGCGAAGACTACGGCTTCACTGCCCGTTTCCTACTGCGCATTCGCGAGCCACGCGGCGCTTTGTGAATGGGACGCGCTGTGTTTGGAAACACACAGTTGCCAGAACACAGCGCGCCCCATTACCCAGAAGATGTGGGTGAGGAGGACAGAAGACAGAAGATCACCGCGGCGTAGGAAGGAGGCAGATTAGGAAGACTGCCTAGCAACAGGGATTTCGGATCAGGTAAAAAAAAAATTTTTTTTTTTTTTTCAGAATATTAATGCTTTTTTTTTTTTTTTTTTTTTTTTTTAGGGTGTCCCCCCACTTTAAGTGAGGGTTGCCACTTTTTCTTCAAGCCAAACCCGAACACTTTAGCAGTCCACAGCAATTTTATTTTTTACCATACACTATAGGCATGTAACAGACATCGGACACCTTTGGGCACTCCAAAGAGAATAGTAATGTGGCATGCATAGAGCCCCCTCACCCTAGGGTTGCCACCTTTTCTTCAAGTCAAACCTGAACACTTTAGCAGGGCACATCAATTGTTTTTTTTTTATAGTATAAACTATACATATATTTTGCTATTAAATAACATTGCTAATCAAGTTAATAACAAGAGTCCCCCTTTACATCAGAGTCCACAGAGTTCCCCTTTTACATTTGAACTTGCATAGTTCCCTTTCACTGTAAGGGGGGACTCTGCAGACTCTGATGTAAGGAAGAACTCTGGGGACTCTAACATAAGGGATGATGTACGGAGAGGACTCTGATGTAAGGGGGAACACTGTGGCTTCTGGTGTAGACGGGAGCTCTGATGTAAGGGGTGCTCTGAGAACCCTGAATTACCTTTAGTGTAGTCAGCACCTCTCATCCAGATGTATCTGGAAGCCATAGTCCGTTCTGAATAATGTGTCCGGGTTTCAGGCAGTCTGAAACCCGGACACATGATTCCGAACCCAAACTGTCCGGGTGAATCCCAGACAGGTGGCAACCCTACCTCACCCTCCTGTCAGGCCCTGTTGAGCCACATTCCTGTTTGAATATTGTGCCCGGGTTTCAGGTGGACTGAAACCCGGACACATAATTCAAAACCCGAACTGTCCAGGTGAATCCCAGACAGGTGGCAACCCTAGGTTAAGTACAACCCAGCACAGCTAAATTTACCTGTAGCACAAGGGTACTACAAACAATCTAGTCCAAAAAAACACTTCAGCGATAAACTCAAGGGGAATCTTCAATCACGCTTCTCTCCACATTGCCCATCAAGGGTGGAGCCCTCCACCGACCGGGAAGTCCTCAAACCAAACTGCAAAAAACATACAAGAGGGCGCATCCACCACGTGCATTACCATATATTTTATTAAATCCACATAAACAAATGGATACTCACATGGTACTAAAAACCTCCAATAAAATCGATCTCCAGCTTGGACACAATGTATCTTGGATGCTCCAGCTTGTAAAAAAAAAAGATATACATTGCGTCTAAGCTGAAGCAGATCGGTTTTGTTTGATGTTTTTTAGTGGCATGCAGTGGCGGCCCATCCATTAGGGGCGCAGGGGCGCCGCCCCCATCCATGCATCCGGCCCCCTAATCTGCATACGGGGCACCGGACGCATGATTCCGTTTTTTTATTTTTTTATTTAAGCACATGATTAGAGCCTGAGGCTCTAATTGGCTTAAAAAAGGGTGGGTTCGGGGCGCAGCTCACTGCGCCCCGAGCCCACCCAGTTGTGTTCAGTTGTGTTCATTCGCTATTGTTACACTGATTCTCCTCCCGGTCAACCAGCAAGCGGGTCTCGAGACCCGTTTCCTGATTAGCCAAAAGGAGAAGCGATCCTATTGGTCTAGGAGGAGGAGAGAGGAGGAGACGCACGACTACCGTGAGAAGCCACTGCCCAGAGGAAAGCGCGGCCCGCTAGATGGGGTAAGTGCGGGGCAGACCGCACTAACGAACGAAGGACCCTCCGGGGGGTACAAAAAAAGAACAAAAACACCAGCCAGCACTAGTGGCTTGTAAGTATCAATTTGTTTATGTGCATTTAATAAAATGTATCAATGGTAAAGCACGAGGTGGTTGCGCCCTTCTGTATGTTTTTTGCAGCAAGGGTGCTACATTTAAAAGGTCCAGGCATTTCTTCTGGTGTTTTTTGCCCCATAGACTTCGATGGGAATGCATGGACAGCATATGTAAAATGTATGTACTGTACATGCACTTTTAGTGTGTTTTTGGCAGAGTTATGTGTATCAAGTCCAGGCTTCTCCTGCAACAAACAAAAAACGCATGAAGCAAAAAAATAAATAAAAAATGTGCATAAAAAAACGCACTGCGAAAATGCACTGAAAACTGCATTATGCAGCAGCACTAGTGTGAACCTGGGCTTCATCTGACACCCACAGAGACTTTCACCTTTCAGTAGTGTTTGTAAAATGTGGTGTTCAGTGTGACAGGCTCGTTATACACTATATTACCAAAAGTATTGGGACACCTGCCTTTACACGCACATGAATTTTAATGGCATCCCAGTCTTAGTCTGTAGGGTTCAATATTGAGTTGGCCCATCCTTTGCAGCTATAACAGCTTCAACTCTTCTGGGAAGGCTGTCACAAGGTTTAGGAGTGTCTATGGGAATGTATGACCATTCTTCCAGAAGCGCATTTGTGAGGTCAGGTACTGATGTTGGACAAGAAGGCCCGTCTCGCAGTCTCCGCTCTAATAATTCATCCCAAATGTGTTCTATCGGGTTGAGGTCAGGACTCTGCTGGCCAGTCAAGTTCCTCCACCCCAAACTCGCTCATCCATGTCTTTATTGATAGAGACCTTGTCCACACCTCTTCATGTCCCCTTCAGCGCTTTAACAAATGAAATGTCATTGAGTTAGGGGGCGTTTACACATGCAGCAAGGACTGTGTTGTAGAATGTTCATATTAACCTATATATTTCATATTGTTGATATTAAACAGCATATTTATTATTAACTAACTGGTAATGAGTAATAGTAAGAGCTGTGTAAATAAAAAAAAATAAAAATGTGAAATAGACTCCCTGAAGAGTTGGTTCTGTCCAGCTCAGTAGATTGTTTTACCCACATGACCTCCAAAAGAGATGTACCCCCCCCCCCCCCTCCCTGACCAGGCCATTGTTTGCGATACAGCACTGCATTACTTTAACTAACAATTGCGCGGTCATGCAACGCTGTACCCAAATACAATATATATCCCTTTTTTCTCTCTCAAATAGAGCTTTCTTTTGGTGGTATTTGAATTTTTAAATTTTTTGCGCTATAAACAAAAAAAATGACCAACAATTTTGAAATATGTTTTACTTTCTGCTATAAAACCTATTGAATAAAAAAAAATTGGTAAAATAGAATTTCTTCATAAATTTAGGCCAATATGTATTCTTCTACATATTTTTGGTAAAAGAAATCCCAATAAGCGTATATTGATTGGTTTGGACAAAATTTATTGGGTCTACTATATGGGATATTTGTGTTTTTTTTTTTTTTTTTACTATTAATGGTGGCAAACGGACACCATTAATAGTTTTTTTTTTTTTGGAAAATTAATAAAAATATATTGAAATAATAGCAGCGGAGTGAGTGAGACAGACACGAGTGAGGAAAAGCCGATAAACAGCTCTTCCTGTTTACACTGTGATCAGACGGCTCTTTACTGAGATTGGTAATGCGTTGTGTGTCAGACTGACACGCCGCACCACCGATCGCAAGCGCTGCGCGCCCCCTAGGGCACGCGATCGCGGCTTATACTGCTGGATGTCATATGACGATAACTGAACCACGGTCCGGCCGCCATTTTGCTATAGGCCAGCGGGAAGTGGTTAAATCAGAGTCAATGGCTTGGTATTTTGGACAGCTATTTAAAGCGGAAGTAAACCCATCCATAAAACAGTTTCATTTCCGGCACGTGCCGAAAATGTAACACTCCCATTGGTTGTGCTTTCAAACAAACTGTCAAACCATCCAATGGCTGGTGTCATAACTGATCACATGTGCAGCATCATGGCAGTTGTAGATTAAACAGAGGCAAAGATGGCAGCTTCCTTGGCTGAAAAGGATAGGAGGGTTTACTTACACTTTAATCTAAGAGAAAGTCCCAAAACATGGCCTGTTGGGGGTACTTGAGGACAGGGCTGAGAACCACTGATCTAAACCATCCCATACCATGTAGCAGTAAAACTGCTATCGGGCGGTCCGCAAGTAGTTGAAATGTTTTTTTTTTTTTTTAAAGTCAGCAGCTACAAACACTGCAGCTGCTGACTTTTAATAAGGACACTTACCTGTCCAGGGCGCCCGCGATGTTGGCCCCTCCGAGGCCAATACGTCCCTCGTATCGTGTCCCGGCGCCGCCATCCTCACTAAGGGAAACAGGCAGTGGAGCCTTGCGGCTTCACTGCCCGTTTCCTACTGTGCATTTCGTTTCAGGGTTAGTGAGAAGGCGATATGTAACCTCGTCAATTGATTGTTTTAACCCCATAATGGAGACACCTGATGAAAGGGGGCACTCTAATGGGAACACTTGATGCAAGAGGGCATGGTGATGGTGGTTTTGATAGATTATATAAATACATACATTCCATTTGAGTCATAGCACAAACATGAGATTAGGCCCTTTGCTGACTGGACCTCTGTGACGTTTAATTGAATACCCCTGTCCTATAGACACAGTAAGATGTTTGGTTTAAGACTGAAACAGCAGGGTCTACTACTGGAACAGTCCACTTTTTTTTTTGTATACAGTATATTTATTTATTTTTTTCCCCACTGGATATCCACTATATTGTCAAAAGCATTGGGACACCTGCCTTTACACGCACATGATTTTTAATGACATCCCAGTCTTAAGCCCCATATACCCTATTAGATTTCCTGCAGATTTTTGTCTTCAGATTTACCAAAACCATATAATATGGAGATCAAACCTTAATGCCGCGTACACACGGTCGGAATTCTCGTCGGAAAAAGCTCCGATAGTTTTCCCGTCGGAATTCCGACGGAATTTCGCTCAAACTGTCTTGCCTACACACCGTCACACCAAATTCCGACCGTCAATAACACCACGCCTTAAAAAAAAAACGTTCGACAGCACTATAAAAGGGGAACTTTAATGCTTCAGAGCATGCGTCAAATTGTTTCTGAGCATGTGTCGGAATTTTGCGTGTCGGAATTGCATACACACGATCGGAAAATCCGATAGAAAGGTTTTCCGTCGGAAAAATTAAGAACAGGTTCTCAATCCAAAATCCGTCGGAAATTCCGACAGAAAAAGACCGATGGGCATACACACGGTCGGAAAATCCGATGAAAAGACTATTTCCATCGGAAATTCCGACCGTGTGTACGCGGCCTAATGCCTCGTACACACGTAGGGACTTTTGCCGGCGGACCTAGTCCAGCGGACAATCCCGCGGGACTTTCCGGCTAGGTCCGCTGGACTTTCCGAGGGTGTGGACTTGCCCACACACGCACGGACTTCTCCAGCGGATAATCCGCCGGCCAAAAGTCCGCGGGACTTTTGAAAATGAACGGACTTGCCCACACACGGAGCAGTCCGTTCATTTCGAACGTAACTTCAGGTTACGTAGCTAGCGTAGGCAGTAAATGCCGCCGCGCTAGCTCCGCAAGCTGGCATGGATTTAAAGGGAATCCCCACGCCGAAAAAAACGGCGTGGGGGTTCCCCCCAAATCCATGTCAGACCCTCATCCGAGCACGCAGCCTGGCAGGCCAGGAAAGGGGTGGGGACGAACGAGCGCCCCTCCTGAGCCGTACCAGGCCGCGTGCCCTCAACATGGGGGGTGCCCTGGGGAAAGGGGGGCCGTGCGGCCCCCCCACCCCAAAGCACCTTGTCCCCATGTTGATGAGGACAAGGGCCTCTTCCCGACAACCCTGGCCGTTGGTTGTCGGGGTCTGCGGGCGGGGGCTTATCGGAATCTGGGACCCCCCTTTAATAAGGGGGCCCCCAGATACCGGCCCCCCACCCTATGTGAATGAGTATGGGGTACGATGTACCCCTACCCATTCACCTAAGGTGTAAAATGTAAAGTACAAAAACACACACACTTTTGAAAAAATATTTTATTGCTCTGCTCCGGGGGTCTTCTTCCGTCTTGGGGGTCTTCTCGCCGGACTCCTCCGCTCTCTTCTGCTCTTTTACCTAGCTCTTTCACAAGGGGAGGAGTCCGGCTACCTTCTTCGTCGTCGCCGCCGTCGTCGTCGTCTGGGGGTCTCGATCCGCCTTCGGGGGTCTTCCGGGGTCTCTTCTGTTCTTGCGGCGGTCGTCGTCTTCCGCGCCGCCGGCGCCTTCTTCTTCTTGTCCTTCTTCTTGTTCTTCTTCCGATGTTGACCCGACGCTCTCTCTGCCCGGAATGCCTGTGCCGCTCTGCGCTCGGACTTATATAGGGACATGGGCGACAGGGTCACATGTTCATGTCACATGGTGACCCCGCCCCCTTGCGATGTCACAGTCCCAGCATCCTCCGGGACTGTGACAACACAAGGGGGCGGGGTCACCATGTGACATGTGCATGTGACCCTGTCGCCCATGTCCCTATATAAGTCCGAGCGCAGAGCGGCACAGGCATTCCGGGCAGAGAGAGCGTCGGGTCAACATCGGAAGAAGAAGAAGAACAAGAAGAAGGACAAGAAGAAGGACAAGAAGAAGAAGGCGCCGGCGGCGCGGAAGACGACGACCGCCGCAAGAACAGAAGAGACCCCGGAAGACCCCCGAAGGCGGATCGAGACCCCCAGACGACGGCGGCGACGACGACGACGAAGAAGGTAGCCGGACTCCTCCCCTCGTGAAAGAGCTAGGTAAAAGAGCAGAAGAGAGCGGAGGAGTCCGGCGAGAAGACCCCCAAGACGGAAGAAGACCCCCGAAGGCGGATCGAGACCCCCCAGACGGCGGCGACGACGAAGAAGGTAGCCGGACTTCCCCCGCTCGGTAAAAGAGCTTGGTAAATGGCGGGGGAGTCCGGCGAGAAGACCCCCAAGACGGAAGAAGACCCCCGGAGCAGTGCAATAAACTATTTTTTCAAAAGTGTGGGTGTTTTTTTTTACTTTACATTTTACACCTTAGGTGAATGGGTAGGGGTACATCGTACCCCATACTCATTCACATAGGGTGGGGGGCCGGGATCTGGGGGCCCCCTTATTAAAGGGGGTTCCCAGATTCCGATAAGCCCCCGCCCGCAGACCCCGACAACCAACGGCCAGGGTTGTCGGGAAGAGGCCCTTGTCCTCATCAACATGGGGACAAGGTGCTTTGGGGTGGGGGGGCCGCACGGCCCCCCTTTCCCCAGGGCACCCCCCATGTTGAGGGCACGCGGCCTGGTACGGCTCAGGAGGGGGGGGGGCGCTCGTTCGTCCCCACCCCTTTCCTGGCCTGCCAGGCTGCGTGCTCGGATGAGGGTCTGACTTGGATTTGGGGGGAACCCCCACGCCGTTTTTTCGGCGTGGGGAGTCCCTTTAAATCCATGCCAGGTCACGGAGCTAGCGCGGCGGCAGTAACTGCCTACGCTAGCTACGTAACCTGAAGTCACGTGCTAAATGAACGGACTTGCCGATGAGCGGCAAGTCCCTTCATTTCAAAAGTCCCGCGGACTTGCCCACTAACGGCGGGATTGTCCGCTGGACTTCCAAGTCCAGCGGATAATTTGAAAACAAAAACTTCAAACTTTAGTCCGCCGTACTTTGGCGCCAAAAAGTCCGCCGGCGCCCACACACGAGGGGATTATCCGCTGGACTTCAGTCCAGAGGATAATCCCGCGGGATTGTCCCTTCGTGTGTACGCGGCATAAGAGTTTCAATTTATATGCAACAGGCAGGCCCTTGCACTACACGGTGTTGGTAAATCTGAAGACGAAAATCTAATAGTGTGTATGGGGTCTTAGTCCGTAGGGTTCAATATTGAATTGCCCCACCCATTGCAGCTAGAACAGCTTCAACAATTCTGGGAAGACTGTCCACAAGGTTTAGGAGTGTGTCTATTGGAATGTTTGACCATTTTTCCAAAAGCGCATTTGTGAGGTCAGGCACTGATGTTGGACAAGAAGGCCTGGCTCGCAGTCTCCACTCTAATTCATCTCAAAGGTGTTATATTGGGTTGAGGTCAGGACTGCAGGCCAGTCAAATTTCTCCACCCCAAATTTGCTCATCTACTTTATGGACCTTGCTTTGTGCACAGTCATGTTGGAACAGGAAGGGGCCATCCCCAAACTGTTCCCATAATGTTGGGAGCATAAAGTTGTCCAAAATGTCTTAGTATGCCGACGCCTTAAGGCCCCTTTAACACGAGGCGGACTCTGCTTGCACGGAGTCCGCCTCTGTCCACCGGCTCAGTGGGAGATCTCTCCGTTGATCTCCGCTGAGCCGGCGGATGACAGGTCGCTCTCTGCTCACTGCTCACTGAGCGGGGAGGGGCTTGTCCAGCGCCGCTGGTCTCTATGGAGAGATCGGATGAAAACGGACAGCGTGTTCGTTTTCATCAGATCTCACCCGATCCGATCCACCAGCGATGTATCTGGACGTAGAGCCATCTGTCTGCTTTTGGCGGATCGGACCAGGTCGGATGTCAGTGGACTTGTCTCCGCTGACATCCGACGCTCCATAGACTAGCATGGAGCGCCCGTTCAGGTCCGCCGTCAAAACCGACAGGTGGATCTGAACTGTCCGATCGTGTGAAAGGGGCCTTAGAGTTCCCTATACTGGAACTAAGGGGGCAAAGCCCAATTCCTGAAAAACAACCCCACACTATAATCCCCCCTCCAACAAATTATTTGGACCAGTGCACAAAGGTACAAAAAAGACATGTGATATACAAAACACTCGCCCCTAGATTACTAAAACCTAAAAAAGAATGTAAGGGGCAGCAGCTGTTTCAAATCTAGTGATTAAAGGTTATTAGTGATTCCCAAAAAATCAAACCCCCATCAAAAAACAGTGCTTGCTGATATCTTGTAGCATAGATCTCAAAAAGGTAAATAATATGTGCAAGTCCTCAAAGAAAAACCATGTGAAACAATGTACATAAGTCCTATGACAAAAATTAATTTTCCAAAAACACGTTCTGGTTGTGTAAATCCCACACGCGGCGACTTGATATTCAAAGTGCTCCCAAACAGAACACGTCCTAGAAAAAAGTGAAGATCCCCACTCACCAAATGTAGTTGACCCTCAATGCCATATGACGAGAGGTCAAAGAAGCTTAAAACAAGCTAGCGCCTTCTCCTGATGCATTCCAGGCCACATGCCCTCAACATGGTGCTTTGAGGTGGGGGGGGGGGGGGGGGGTGGTGCAGAGCCCCCCATGTTGATGGGGACAAGGGCATCTTCCCAACAACCCTGGCCGGTGGTTGTCGCGGTCTGGGCGCTTATCGGAATGTGGAAGCCCCCCTTCACAAGGGGGCCCCTAGATCCCAGCCCCCCCCCCCCCCTATGTGAATGGGTACCCATCCACCCCAAAAAAAAAAAATAAAAAAAAAAAAAAAAAAAATACCCCACCACACAAGAGCAAGTCCTTTAGTAAAAAAATAGCTCTGAGCTGTCTCTCCCGATGCCATCTTCTCCCGCATCGCTGGTTACCCACTAAAAAAAAAAAAAGTCGCTCTTATCCTGAGGACGTCTTCCTCCGTGTTGTCCCCCGCTGTCTGACATCTCTTACATAGCCATGGCCATCCGATGACGTCACCCGGAGATCCCGCGCCTTGTTACAGCATCGGATGGCCACTCCCCATGGCTATATAAGAGATGTCAGACAGCGGGGGACAACACAACAGAGGAAGACGGCCTCAAGAGAAGAGCTGTGTTTTTAGCGGGTAATGAGCGGTGGCGAGGAAAAAGACGGCTCTAGGAGAAGACAGCTCAGAGCTTTTTTTTTTAATAAAGGACTTGTAAAAAAAAAAAAAAAAGACGGTTTTTAACATTTCACTGCTTTTTGGGGTGAATGGGTAGGGGTACCATGTAGGGGGGCCCCCTTGTCCGCAGACCCCAACAACCACCGACCAGGGTTGTCGGGAAGAGGCCCTTGTCCCCAACATGGGAGCCCTCCCCCCAAAGCACCCACCCCCCCCCCCCCATGTTGAGGGAATGCGGCCTGGTATGGTTCAGGGGGGCGCTCGCTGGTCCCCTTCCCTTTTCTGGCCTGACCTGCTGTGCTGCATGGGCCTGGTATGGAACTGGGGGGACCCCATGTAGTTTTTTTTCTGCAATTTTTTTTTTCCTTTTGCCTAAATTTTTTTTTTTTTACATTCAGCTGTCAGCGGGGAAGCCCGTTGACAGCTGATGACTCATCGGTTGCAACCTTAGAAACCAGCTAATATACAGTGTGTTTAAAAGAAGGGGAAAAGGGGGTTTAAAAACGGATGTATTTCTCCAAAATCCGTTTTTCGTCCGTTCCGTTTTTTTTGACGGATGAAAAACAGGACTTTCATCTGTTCCGAAAACAAAAACCGATGTTGATGAAAATGGATGCAAATGAACGATCATCCTTTTTTCCATAGGAATGCATTGATGTCCATCTTTCATCTGTAAATGGATGGATGAACAACTGAAGTGGAACTTCCGCTTTTCGGAACCCCCCCCCCCCCTTCGGTGTCACATTTGGCACCTTTCAGGGGGGGGGGGTGGGGCAGATACCTGTCTAAGGTATTTACACTCACTTCCGGGCATAAACTCCCACAGGAGTTTACGCCACTTCCTGTCCCGGCGCGCTGTCAGCCAGGACACACACACACACACGGGTCCCAGCAGACAGTGCTGACGATTCCCATTGCGCTGCGCGACTCCCGCATGCGCAGTAGGGAACCGGGAAGTGAAGCCGCAAAGGCGACACTTCCTGATTCCCTCGTCGAGAATGGCGCCGGCAGCAGCAGAGAGCCGATCGATTGATCGGCCTCTGCTGCCGACATCGCTGGAACCTGTGACAGGTAAGTGACCATTTATTAAAAGTCAGCAGCTGCAGTATTTGCAGCTGCTGCCTTTTAAAAAAAAAAAAAAAAAAAAAAAATGTCAGGTACAGTCCCGGTTTAAGCTGATTTACTGATGTTCTGTAAATACAGAAGTGGACTAGAACGTTCTACCATTATACACAGACAGCTGAATGACCCCCGAGAAGGGAGACCACTTCTCTCCAAATAGGGACAATGCTGTCTGCAACTTCAGTCTGAAGGAACAGTTAACTACTTGCCTACCAGCCACGAACACCTCCTTCCTGACCAAGCCATTTTTCAGCTTTCAGCGCTGTCGCATTTTGAATGACAATTGCGCGGTCATGCAACGCTGTACCCAAATAAAATTTTTATCATTTTTTCCCCACAGATAGAGCTTTATTTTGGTGGTATTTGATCACCTCTGCGGTTTTTATTTCTTGCGCTATAAACAAAAGAAGAGGGGCAAGTTTGAAAAAACATAATATTTTTTACTATTTATTATAATAAATATCCAATTTTATTTTTTTTTTTAAACAAATTTTTTCCTCAGTTTAGGCCAATACGTATTCTTCTACATATTTTTGGTAAAAAAAAAAATCGCAATAAGCGTATATTGATTGATTTGCGCAAAAGTTATAGCGTCTACAAAATAGGGGATAGATTTATAGCATTTTTATTATTATTTTTTTTTTTACTAGTAATGGCGGCGATTTGCAATTTTTATCGTGACTGCGACATTGCGGCGGACACTTCGGACACTTTTGACTCATTTTTGGGACCATTCACATTTATACAGCGATCCGTGCTATAAAAATGCATTGATTACTGTATAAATGTGACTGGCAGGGAAGGGGTTAACGCTAGGGGGCGCTGCAGGGGTTAATGTGTACCCTATCTTGGTGATTCTTACTGTGGGGGGAGGGGACTGACTGGGGGAGGAGACCGATCGGTGTCCCTATGTACAAGGGACACACCATCGGTCTCCTCTCCTCTGACAGGACGTGGATCTGTGTGTTTACACACACCGATCCGCGTCCTGCTCGATTACCGGGCAATCGCGGGTGCCTGGCGGTCATCGCGACCGCCGGGCACGCGCACCGGGGCCCCAGCTACGCGGCGGGCGCGCGCGCCTCCCGCGGCGCGCGCGCGCGCCCCCAGTGGCCAAATTGTAGACGACGTCATATGACGGCGGCCCGCCACAGTAGCTGCACCGTCCCGCCGTCATTTGACAGTGGGCGGTCAGCAAGTGGTTAAAGAGAACAATATCAGTTCTGGGCTGTCTCAGCAGACAGCCCAGAATGCACCGCACACTCTGACCCATGGATAGCACCTGTATTAAATGTTTATGTATAGAATAAGAATTTCACACAAAAACATAAAAAAAATCTGAAATATCAATTTATAAACTTTTAGAAGAAAAAAGAAAATGACATAACATTGACTGTAAACCAATAGTTTTCATTTTAAGCCTGGCCAAATACTGCAATCTGATTGTACAATCTTTCACAAAAGCAATTATGTGTTGTGTGGGTCTACTTGATGGCATATAAACTGAATAGATGGTTTAGCTAGGCTCTTACACTATTATTTTTGATACATCTAAAAGATGTTGCACAATTATACAATAATTCATAATACATCCTATAAAAAAAAAAAAAATGCCTGGCAGATGGTGGCTTCTCTCTGCTCTCTTGAGGACCTACAGTGACTGAATAATATTTAGTATCCAACATTTTGATACATGTTTATAATGCTGTGAATGACTTTCAAACATTTTTGGAGATTAATCAATTACCATCATTTAAAAAACACATCCACCTGGGAAGTTTCATTTGCAGTGAATGTTAATTTGCAGCTATGTAAATTTGTACCCTTGCATGTGTTAGATACCAATTATCCTATCATGTTGGATACCGCTTACCCCACTGTGCTCTGGTACACAACACAGAAATGATGATGTGGCTGGCAGATGGATGCTAGAAATGCTTCCGCCACAGTAGTTCATCAAAAACTGAAGATAGCAGTCACCACCCAATTATTTCAAATTTTCTTATGCAGGAACCTTTTTTTTTTCTTGGCTGTCCAGAGTCTCTTTAGGGGCATTGGGCTAGTGTCGCTGGCATCAGTTTGAGACCTCCTCTGAGATCACTCAGAATTTACGGAGAGGTGCATTTGACCTGCAGGAGACTTCCTTCTAACCTGCATTTCACCATCTTCAATTGGGGTTTTGTATGCCCATAGACTTGTATAGGAATACAAAACCTATTTGAAGTGAACAAAAAGGCAGTCAATACAGGTCCCAAGACAGACTAGTAATTATAGAAATACAAAGAAAATAAAATAAAAAAAAAAGAAGGTGTCCACTACCCCCACCTATAACTGGCCATTGCAGCAAGTAGCATTGGAAGGCAACATATATGATATAAACAAGGCCAAGGATAAATCCAAGGAAAGATCCAATCTTACTTACCGGCCAGCCGGCTGACAACCAAATCAAGCTATCTAACAGTATGCGTTAAAACAGGGGTTTAGTCTGCATGCATTTGCAAATACATGCGCAAGCCACAGAGCCTCGTCACGGCACCCTGGTATCTGTGGTCCTATCACTAGCTTATGAGTAACTGTGTGTAGACCAAACCCCTGTTTAAAAACGCATACTGTTATGCCCCATACACACGGTCGGAAAATCCGACCACAAAATCCATCGGATTTTTTCCGACGGATTTAGTCCGACACTGGTGTTGCATACACACGGTCGGACAAAGTTGTCGGAAAATCCGATCATTCTGAACGTGGTGACGTTTGTTGCCTACGACGGGACTACGTAGAGGCTAGTAGCCAATAGCTTTGGTCTTGTAATGTGATCTGAGCATGCGTGGCACTTTGTCCGTCGGAATTCGCTACACACGATCGGAATTGGTGTGATCGGACTTTGTTGTCGGAAAATTGTTAGAGCAGGAGATAAAAACTTTGTCCGGACAATCCGATGGAAAATGTCCGATGGTGCCTACACACGGTCGGAAATTCCGACAACATTGTCCGATAGGACAGAATCCATCGGAAAATCTGACCGTGTGTATGGGGCTTTAGATAGATTGATTTGGTTGTCACTGGGCTGGCCGATGAGTAAGCTTGGATTTATCCTTGGCATTGTTTATATCATATGTTGCCTTCCAATGCTACTTGCTGCAATGGGCAGTTATAGGTGGGGGTAGTGGACTAATTTTTTTGTATTAATATTACTGTTAAATTGGTCATGTAACGCACTGACACCTTTGCAGCCATTGTGCAATTTGCTGGGTGTTCAGTGTGTCCCTGTACCTTTAAGAAGGGGTGGGCTCCCTTCAGTCCACCTGACCTCAACCTATCCATCAGAATGCATGTGCTTCTATTGTGGAGTCACTCATAAGCTAGTGATAGGACCACAAATACCAGGATGCCGTGACGCATGTATTTGCAAAAGCGTGCAGACTAAACCCCTGGTTTAAGGCATACTGTTAGATAGGTTGATTCGGTTGTCAGCGGGCTGGTCGGTGAGTAAGCTTGGATCTTTCATTGGATTTATCCTTGGCCTTATTTATATACTAATCATAGAAACCTCTGAAACACAAGGTCCACAGGGTCATCACACCAGCAGGATTGTGACTAGTCCCCTTATTTGGTATAAATGAGTCTTTTATGGTAAAGGTTCATCTTTTTCAGAGTCCTGTAGACTTGTATCGTAAAAAATTCTCAAGGTCAGGAGGAGGAATTGGCAGCTTTGTCCAAAATTTGCTGGGCAATGCTGATGATGGATGCATATGTTGCACTCTTGGGAAATTCTTGAAGAAAGTCCTTGCCAACATCCAGACTTTGGGCCAGGCTGGGATCAAGAGGGACACATCCTGAAAGAAAATAAGATATGCACCAATTTCTACATTTTCTTCTGCAATAAACAAGGGCTGTTGAATTTCAATACAGGAAACACTGCAAAAAACACACAACATGCTACATAAAGCACAGGACAGCTCACAGCCCAAATTTTAGTATGAGCAGGGATGGTGCAAGAAATTTTGGCACCCTATGCGAAACCTAATTTTGCCGACCCCCACTGGCTCCACCCCTGACTTCACTCCCGTTTCCCTGCCCATGTAAATCCCACCTTTTTAATGAAGCCCCCATCAAATGCAGCCTCACCAGCGGCCATCAAATGCAGCCTCACCAGCGGCCATCAAATGCAGCCTCACCAGCGGCCATCAAATGCAGCCTCACCAGCGGCCATCAATGAATGTTTGCTTGCTTCCATTTATTCGGGAGTCTGGACACAGTCCTCCGCTGCGCCTCTGACACTATGTGCAAATGGAGCGGCGGCTGCCTGCTGATGCTGAGACTTAGTTGCTTGCTGCAGAGAGACTAGAGTAGGAACACCAGTGGCCAGGTGCCCTAGGCAGCAGTGCGCCCTAGTTTGCCTAGTGGTAGCACTGGCCCTGAATATGAGCGGTAACTTGAGTCCATGTTGGTTAGCCACATGAAGAAACACTTCTGCGCTGACCTCCACTGTCGGTGCATTACAGCAAACGTCTACTACAGAGGTAAACCTGCTTTATCTACAACAGTGATCAGTTAAGACAGGTCTGTAAAGAAGTGTTGTATTATTGGTGTAATATATAATATGCAAGTACAAAATCTCTACACAGGAAGTTTGCTTCTTAAAGAGTTGCCCCTATTGAAAGATATAACCCCACCTCTTCTGATGCCAACCATGACATTTTGGAATTCCAAACCTCACTCCACAGCACCACTCCCCCTTAACATGCATGGACCAGCCAGGTGCTGGCTCCCGTAATCCGTCTCCACTCCAACACAAAAGTATAAGAAGATAGGAGTTGTACTCCATAAATTAGCTCACCTACCATGTTAGCAATAAAAACAACTGCATGGATGTAGTCTCCAAGAGAAAAAAAAACCCCTTATGGGCTTGTTCACAAGGATAGAGTCGGTAGACTGACTACATCTATGCAGCTGCTTTACAGCTAACAGAATACACTACTAAAGATGAACCTAATTATGAAGTGTGAATCCCATCATCTTATACTTCAAATTACTATCTATTCTGGTGACTATGATCACCAGGACACACTTTAAAGTAGACTTGCTTTAATCACTGCCCCACCAAGCCAATTTGCTGCTGGAGCTTACCAAACACCTAGTAGTATAACTGCTTCCCACAATGCAGCGATTGATCACCACATTGAAGCGCTGTCATGGGGGGGGGGGGGAGCTGTGAGAAATGGTTAGCTCTGTCAAAGAAAGAAACTTCCATGTAAATGTTCAGGAGCTATTGAAACAGCAGCAAAAGTGGAAAAGGAAAGAATAGATATCCAGTGGAGGTTCAAGTAAACCCGTTAGACCTTTAGAGCAAGCAAAGAACAGATTTACTTTAAGCCAGAATGCCCCAAAACCTTTAGAATCAAATGCCCGTGTTGCTCATATCAACCAAGAAAATGATGGCTAGTGTTGGGTGAGTTTATAGAAACAACATGGGTATTTTAAGATATGTGATATGTAAATGAACACCATCACAAAGTGTCTCGTCATACCCTGGAACAGTTTTTTGGTCTATTTGGTTAAATTCTTTAAAATGATTGTAAACCATCACCTTGTAAAACAATCCATCCATAAATAGAAATTAAAAGCATAAAACTTTTTTGTATAAATATAAAAAACAAAAAATGATAAAATACCTTTTTTCCCCTTTTTTATAAGTGATCACATTCCCTCTGTTCTCAGCTGCCTAAGAGCTGGGGGGAGCAGAGACATCAGCACACTGAGCTCCCCAGTGAATGGCTGTACAGTGGCGGCATGTCAGGACAAGTCTGATCATTGGAGGAGTGCAGGCATAGTTGGGTAACTGACCACGGGTGTGCTCTCATGCTTAGTGTGGTCACTTTTTAATAGGAAAGCAGAGGGACTGGCAGGAACACCATGAAGTTCACATAAATAAAACAATACAAAGAGAGCAGGAGACTTTCTCATACAAGAACATGGTACAGCAGGCATATATCAGGAATATGAAGTGTTGGGGTAACAAACGCTTTAAAAACTGACCTCTGAGATAATCAGATATGATCAAAATAAAAAAATATTTGGATCTTGGGGGTCCATTTGTAAAAAAAAAAAAAAAAATGTAAATTAAATAATGGAGGAATTCTGTCTGATTTTTTCCTAATACAGTGGTTTCCTATGATCATCAGCTCCATCTAATGGCCATAGCACAGTATTTTTTCTGGCTGAGGCTTTTAAATGAAGAAAAAAAAACAAAAAACATTATAGCCACTAGATGGAGCTGACGATTAGAAGAAATAAGTATACTGTATATTAAGAAAAATACAGTTTAAATTGGTCAAGGATATAAAAAATGCTTGTCATATTCATCCAAATATTTTAATAAAAAAGAAAAATACAGATTTGGTGCAAACAAACGCATATTTATATTCTTTGTGGCTATTGAAAAATATATTTAAAATTAGAATTTTTTTGTGCCAGGAGTTCAGATTTAAGGTTTTGGGATGTTACAAACAACTACATATTGTAAAAATATAAAAGTGTTACATAAAAGTGATTTTTTTTTTATTACCCAGAAATGGGACTCCAGCGTGCCTTGCTAGCTCTTCACCACCACCCTTGGAGAAAATGTTGGTGCATTCCTAGAGATGGGAAAGACACACCTGAGTTTAAGGATACCTTTTCAATGCAATGAAAATACAAAAAATAAAATTTAAAAAAAGGGCATTTCAATGCCTTGAAAAAGTATTCATACCTCTTGAAATGTTCCACATTTTTTATGTTACAACCAAAAACTTAAAAGTATTTTATTGGGATAGACCAACACAAAAAAAATTGCACATAGAAGGAAAATGATTACAAAAATTACAAATAAATATGTGAAAAGTGTGAAACCCCTTTCACTGCTATTACAGCTGCAAGTCTTTTTGGGGATGTCTCTACCAGCTTTGCACATCTAGAGAGTGAAATCTTTGCCCATTCTTCTTTGCAAAATAGCTCAAGCTCTGTCAGATTGGATGGAGAGCGTCTGTGAGCAGCAATTTCCAAGTCTTGCCACAGATTCTCAATTGGATTTAGGTCTGGACTTTGACTGGGCCATTCTAACACATGAATTTGCTTTGATCTAAACCATTATATTGTAGCTCTGGCTGTATTGTTTAGGGTTGTCCTGCTGGAAGGTGAACCTCTGTCCTAGTCTCAAGTCTTTTGCCGACTCTAACAGGTTTTCTTCTAAGATTGCCCTGTATTTGGCTCCATCCATCTACCCATCAATTCTGACTGTCTTCCCTGTCCCTGCTGAAGAAAAGCATCCCCACAACATGATGCTGCCACCACCATGTTTCACAGTGGGGATGGTGTATTCAGTGTGATGTGCAGTTTTCCGCCACACATAGCGTTTTGCTTTTAGGCCAAAAGTTCAATTTTGGTCTCATCTGACCAGAGCACCTTCTTCCACATGTTTGCTTTGTCCCCCACATGGCTTCTTGCAAACTGCAAACAGGACTTCTTATGGCTTTCTTTCAACAATGGCTTTCTTGTCACTCCTCCATAAAGGCCAGATTTGTGGAGAGCACAACTAATAGCTGTCCTGTGAACAGATTCTCCCACCTGAGCTGTGGATCTCTGCATGTATGCATCTCTGTATGTATGTATGTATGTATGCATCTCTGTATGTATGTATGTATGTATGTATGTATGTATGTATGTATGTATGTATGTATGTATGTATGTATGTATGTATCTCTGCAGCTCCTCCAGAGTTACCATGGACCTCTTGGCTGCTTCTCCAATTAATGCTCTCTTTGCTTCTCTGACCTGTCCGGTGTGTTCCTTGGCCTTCATGATGCTGTTTGTTCACTAATGTTCTCTAACAAAGGGCTTCACAGAACAGCTGTATTTATACTGAGATTAAATTACACACAGGTGGACTCTATTTACTAATTAGATGACTTCTGAAGGAAATTGTTTCCACTGGATTTTAGCTAGGGGCATCAGAGTAAAAGGGGGCTGAATACAAATGCACGCCACACTTTTCAGATATTTGTAAAAAAATAAAAAAAATAAAAATTGAAAACCATTTATCATTTTCCTTCCACTTCACAATTATGTGCCACTTTGTGTTGGTCTATAACATAAAATCCCAATAAAATACATTTACATTTTTGGTTGTAACAAAATTTCAAGAGGTATGAATACTTTTTCAAGGCACTGTATTTATAGCTGTTTACTGTATTGAAAACAGTAAAAATTGTAATCGCAGGAAATCTGTTCAGACAGGCACTGGACCAGAAGATCAGACAGGAAATCGGGCAAAACCCTGATCTGTTCTGCATCTGTACTCAGTATTGCCCATCTACTGCCAGCTCCTGAGGTCGGTTGTGCTCTCCCTTCGTAATAAACAGATCTAAGTTTACTGCTGTCAGTCTTTTGCCTCAACCAAAAGACAGATATAAAACAGACCTTCAGGAGATAAACATTAGGTAAATGGGACCCGTGCGCATCTGCAAAGTTCGGCATGGTAAACAAATACACCTTTCTTTTTTTTGTATTACGTCACTGGGATTGATTTTCTAAAGGCAAATTAACAGCTGTTAACTTTGCAAGGGAATTCCCCATTATCGTAGAGAATGTGGCAAGGAATACCCAATCACATGCAAGGAAAATAAATAAAAAAATAAAAAACACACAGTATTTACATGCATATGACTGGATGATGGAAGTCAACAAAACATCACCACAAAGTGAACAGACTATTTGCCTTTAGTAAATCAACCCCAATATATTTGTTTTAATTATAACTAAGGCCGCGTACACACGAGCGTACTTTCCAGCGGGAACAATCCGCCCGTGTGTGGGCGCCGAAGAAGAAGAAGAAGAAGAAGACGACCCCCAGACAGCGAAGAAGAAAGCCGGGCTCCCCCGCTCCTAAAAGAGCAGAAGAGAGCGGAGGAGTCTGGCGAGAGGACCCCCCAAGACGGAAGACCCCCGGAGCAGTGCAATAAAATATTTTTAAAAAAATTGTGTTTTTTTTTTATTTACACCTTAGGTGACTGGGTAGGGGTACATTGTACCCCATACTCATTCACATAGGGTGGGGGGCCGGTATCTGGGGGCCACCTTATTAAAGGGGGCTCCCGGATTCCGATAAGCCCCCCGCCCGCAGACCCCGACAACCAACGGCCAGGGTTGTCGGGAAGAGGCCCTTGTCCTCATCAACATGGGGACAAGGTGCTTTGGGGTGGGGGGCCGCAGGGCAACCCCCATGTTGAGGGCACGCGGCCTGGTAAGGCTCAGGAGGCCTGAGCGGCCGGGTTGCGTGCTCGGATAAGGGTCTGAGATGGATTTGGGGGGACCCCCACGCTGTTTTTTCGGCGTAGGGATTCCCCTTTAACTACCTGCAGTCACGTTCTAAATGAACGGACTTTCCGATCGTGTGTCGGCAAGTCTGTTCATTTCAAAAGTCCCGCGGACTTTTTCCCATGGATTGTCCGCCGGAAAAATCCGGGGCTTGTGTGGGCAAGTCCACACGCTCGGAAAGTCCGGCCGAACTCCGCTGGAAAGTCCGGCGGTTTGTCCGCTGGACTAGGTCCGGCGGACAATCCCGCCGGAAAGTCCGAGCGTGTGTACGCCGCATAAATCTACTCCCATCATGAGAGCAAGACAAAACATTTGTACCAGGCGACACGCTATGGAGCTTTTAAAGAACAGTCCAATAATGCAGGATGTGCATTGCTCTGATGTTATCTAAGTGCTAAGTGGGATAGTAGCAGGTAAGAATTACCACTAGATTAGATCTAGGGATGTGATGTAACATTAACTGTTTTACTATACCCCAGAATACCAGGAAAGTTTGCAAATATATATAAAAAAAAAATGCAAAACATCCTGTCAAACTGGTATTTCCTGCTGATAAAGCAGGTCTGCAATCTACCAATGTGGACACAGGATTTCACTCATGTACTCTACAGCTGCAATGACCGGATGATTCGTTTTCTTCCTGCTCCAGTCTGTATGCTCTGCTCAATGTTATACAACAAACTGTTCCAGTCTGTATGCTCTGCTCAATGTTATACAACAAACTGCTCCAGTCTGTATGCTCTGCTCAATGTTATACAACAAACTGCTCCAGTCTGTATGCTCTGCTCAATGTTACATACAACAAACTGCTCCAGTCTGTATGCTCTGCTCAATGTTATACAACAAACTGCTCCAGTCTGTATGCTCTGTTAAACATTACATACACTAGACCAGTGATGGTGAACCTTGGCACCCCAGATGTTTTGGAACTACATTTCCCATGATGCTCAACTTCACTGCATGAGTATCATGGGAAATGTAGTTCCAAAACATCTGGGGTGCCAAGGTTCGCCATCACTGCACTAGACTTTTTTAGTCTGTATGCCATGTTATACATCAGGGATATGCAATTAGCAGACCTCCAAAGAAAAAACGCTTGTCTGTATGGTGTTCCGACGCACCAAAAACCATGCATGCTCTGAAGCAAGTACGAGACGGAAGCGCCCGGTCTGATAAAAATAGCGTTTCGCAATGGAGATAGCACATTCCTCACGCTGCAAATTCTGTGATCTTTTAACCGCTTCCCGACCGGCCACTGCATATATACGTCAGCAGAATGGCACGGGCAGGCAGAATCACGTACCTGTACGTGATCGTGCATGTGCCTGCCCGTGGGTCGCGCGCGCGCCGCTAGCGGCGCGCTCGCGACCCGGTCGGGAGCTCCGTGACCCCGGCCGCGGGACCAGCGGACCCGATCGCCGCTGGTATCCCGCGATCGGGTTACGGAGCTGAAGAACGGGGAGAGGTCTATGTAAACAAACCTCTCCCCGCGCTTCCTACACTGACTGTCAGTGATCGGCGGTTCCCTGTCATCGGGAACGCCGATCAATGACGTCAGACGTACAGCCACGCCCCCCCCTACTGTAAAAAAAAACACAACACGTCACACTGACTCCTCCCCGCCCCCTAGTGGTTAACCCCCTAACTACAACTGTCATTTACATGGGAATCAGTGCTATTTAAATAGCACTGATTGCTGTATAAATGACAAATGTCCCAAAAATGTGTCAAAAATGTCCGATGTGTCCGCCAAAATGTCGCAGTTGCAATAAAAATCGCTGATCGCCGCCATTACTAATAAAAAAAAAAATATTAATAAAAATGCTATAAAACTATCCCCTATTTTGTAAACGCTATAACTTTTGCGCAAACTAATCAATAATCGCTAATTGCGATTTTTTTTACCAAAAATATGTAGAAGAATACGTATCGGCCTAAACTGAGGAAAAAAAAATGTTTTTTTATATATTTTTTGGGGATATTTATTATAGCAAAAAGTAAAAAATATTGCATTTTTTTCAAAATTGTCGCTCTATTTTTGTTTATAGCGCAAAAAATAAAAACCGCAGTGGCGATCAAATACCACCAAAAGAAAGCTCTATTTGTGGGAAAAAAAAGGACGCCAATTTTGTTTTGGAGCCACGTCGCATGACCGCGCAATTGTTAGTTAAAGCGACGCAGTGCCGAATTGCAAAAAGGGGCCTGGTCCTTTAGCTGCAAATTGGTCCGGGGCTGAAGTGGTTAATGCAGCGCATTCTTTTGTGCTTTATAATGCTAGAATAATGAAGCCGTTTTGCTGCTGATATTCACACAGTTCTGACAAACGTATTTCTTTATTATTTCTCGTGATCTCATGAATAAATCTTTTTTTATTTTTTTTTTTTATTTCATCAAGATCTTCTTTTTTTTGGATTATTGAAAAAAAAAAAATTTCTAGTGATCTCCATACATAATTAATTTTTTTGTGTGTCAAGTTACCACAATAACATTATTATCTTGTATTTTTTAACCTCAAGGTTGGTGTCCCTTGTT
The DNA here is from genome assembly GCA_028564925.1 of Lithobates sylvaticus. Taxonomy (NCBI): domain Eukaryota; kingdom Metazoa; phylum Chordata; class Amphibia; order Anura; family Ranidae; genus Lithobates; species Lithobates sylvaticus. Next base: position 241,511,447 of record CM053031.1, on the reverse strand, counting down.
AACCACTTTCAGACCGGACCATTTCGCTGGCTAAAAAAAAAAAAAAAAAAAAAAAAAAAAAAAAAAAAATCGCAATAATTATTGCTTATTGATTGGTTTGCGCAAAAGTTATAGCGTTTACAAAATAGAGGATCATTTTATAGCATTTTTATTAATATTTTTTTTTTTTTTTTTTTTTTTTTACTAGTAATAAAAAATCAGCGATTTTTATTGTGACTGCGACATTATGGCGGACACATCGGACATTTTTGGGACCATTGTCATTTATACAGCAATCAGTGCTATTTAAATGCACTGATTCCTATGTAAATGACACTGGCAGTGAAGGGGCTAACCAGGGGGTGGCAGTGTAGGGGTTAAGTGTTCCTAGGGGTGTGTTACTAACTGTGGGGGCGTGGCTGTGTTCTAGTGAACACTAATCTCTGCTCCAATCACAGGGAGCAGAGATCAGTGTCACTAGTTGCTAGGCAGAACGGGGAGATGCTGTTTACTTCCGCATCTACCCATTTAGCTTTCCTGTGAGACGATCACGGGTATCCCCGCGGCGTTCAGGACCGGACTCATGGGAGTCCCGACCGCCGCGCGCGATGGCACAGCGGCAATCTTAAAGGGATGTACCTGTATGCCGTTTTGCCTGTCCGTGCCATTCTGCCGACATACATCGTCGTGCGCTGGTCGGGAAGTGGTTAATTTGACATTGTCTTTTGGAAATGTACCTGCCTACTCAAACAAACTGTCCTTTTTGTAGAAAAACACATAGGCAAATATTTTCAGAAAATGAAATATCTAATAGCGCAAATCATCTCTCACCAAACTTCTACTAACACGAGATTAGCAGAAGGAGCCCAAAGGGTGGCGCAGTGGCTATTGAACTTCCTTTTATAGTGCCGTCGTACGTCACCGCGTCCTTGACGGTCGGAATTTGGTGTGACCGTGTGTATGCAAGACAGGTTGAGCGGAATTCCCTCGGAAAAAACCTTCAGAGTTTATTCCGAAGGGAAAACCGGTCTTGTGTACAGGGCATCACAGGCCAGATTTTAAAGTATTACCTTGGGGAGATGCAGACTAGAATCCTGCAATCACTGAGCAGCAAATGATATCACCTGTGATGTATTTCAGTTGTCTTGCAAACCTGGCCTGTTAGTGGGCCCTGAGGACAGGGTTGATGACCACTGATCTACATTACATACACTGGACTATTCCAGTCTGTGCGCCCTTGCTCTACATTACTTAAACCTGACTGCTCCGGTCTGCAGGCTCTGCTTTACATTACTTATACCCCATACACACTATTAGATTTTCTGCAGATTTTTGTCTTCAGATTCACCAAAACCATATAATAGGAGGTCAAACCTTAAGAGTTTCAATTTGTATGCAATCCGTCAGGCCCTTGCACTACATGGTTTTTGGTAAATAATACTTTGCGATGACAAGATAAGAACAATCCAATCATTTAGAAAAATGTACTCTCGTTTCTTTAACTGACCGTGCAATGTGGACACACAAATCCACTCATGTTCTCCACAATTCCAATGACTGGAAGACCCATCTTCTTACAGAACGTCAGCTCCCGTCTGACATCTCCAATGGATACAGCCTGCAACATCAAGTTTATATGAAGTCAAGAGGCAACCCGTGTCAGTTTTACTGAACAAGACAGATAGCAATGGGTGAACTGCAAAAAGCTTTAAAAAATAAAAAAACAATTTTTTATTAATAATTCACTTTATACCACTTAATTCAATTAGCCTACAGGTACTAAAAATCACTGTTAGGCCCTATTCACATGGGTGATGTATTGTGGTCTGCCTGTCAGTCTTTAAGGCAGACCTGATCAAAAGGTCCATCCATTCTTATGAATGCAAAATCAAAAAAGTGGGACATTTAAAGGCAGAAATTCCTTAACAAATAAATTTAATCACACACACGTTTCTTGACATTTTATTTTGTATAATAGATATATGGATCCTATTGAGACTTCTCATAGGTCACCAATTCATTTTTAAACTTTTCTAATAAAATATCAATATATTTTTCATGACATTTATTTGTTAAGGAATTTCTGCCTTTAAAAGTTCCACAGAGGAACCTGCTTGATTTTTCATTCAATTTTCAGGGATGTGGGCAGCAATTCCGGTTTCATAGGTCGATGGTACTATCACAACTTACATGCATTCTTATGGCCAAGCGGTTGTAAAGGGACTTGTTTACACCAGCCTACCTTCGGTCTATTTCGGGGTGCTAAAAAAAAAAAAAAAAAAAAAAAAAAAAAAAAAAAACGAAAGGGGACCCTTTCTCTTCCATTTAGGCCGATCGGATCAGGGGTAGTTGTGTATAACCGGTTCATGTCTTTTTTTACGGGTGGGAGGGGGCAGAATTGCACCCCTGTGCGAAATCCCAGGTACATGGTTACGTTAAGCGCCGCCAAGGGGCGTGCGCGCCCGCTGCGCGTCAGTGGACCCGATGCACGTGGTTGTCAGTCGCATGTCTGTCTGTCTCCTTAGTTGAAAGGAATCATATAGCAGGAAGTGCACCTTCCCATAACATGGAGACAGGGAGGACTTTTCAGAGCACACCAGAAGTTGTGGATTGGAGTTGCAGTCGTTGTGTTATCATCTAGCCTGGCATCATCTCATCACTGGGGATCCAATACTATAAGCCTTTTAGACGCACTGCCGTACGGTATGTGCGTCCACCTGGATCGGTAAGAGTAACCACCCTTCTATCTGAATATTTCTTCCTTATTTACCAGTGCATTCCTGGTCCATCTTGACTACGTTTCCTGCTTTAGTTGCGGATTGAAGAGAACATTTTTCCACTTATTGGACACTATATATGTGGATACTTTGTCATCGGATTATTGTAGTTGATCTATCCATATCACTTTGGTGGATGTTTTTATGTCACGCGCATTTGTTTTTGTTTACAGGTTATCTTGATTCATTTTAGTTTAACCTTAGCACATTTGAGGGGAGTTCGTTTTTTTCACCCAATCACATTTGTTCAGCACTACACCATTTGTTTGATATTGCTATTTGGACTTTGTTTGTGTGTTAGCAGCTTATTATTTGTATTACCCTTTTTTTGGTATTAACCTTTTTTTTTTTTTTTTTTTTTTTTTTTTTTACACATAGTTAGGTTTTACATGCAATGTAAAGCATATGTAAATTTTTTTGTGCGGTCTCTGATTATAGGGAAAGAGTAGGGGGGGGTATCATCATTCTAATTGATTAGTAAAGAGAAAAAATGGATTAGCATGGACTACTCCATTATAATACCATGCAACACCTATTGTGCTTTATGGACTATCTCGATACCCAGAAATTGAAAGCATATAGAAAATTAAAATATAATTTAATGGAGAAATGCATAAAAAATTAATTTGCAGCAAACCAATCTAGGTATTGCTGCAACAAAATTACATACAGTGGTGTGAAAAAGTGTTTGCCCCCTTCCTCATTTCCTGTTCCTTTGCATGTTTGTCACACTTAAGTGTTTCGGAACATCAAACCAATTTAAACAATAGTCAAGGACAACACAAGTAAACACAAAATGCAATTTGTAAATGAAGGTGTTTATTATTAAAGGTGAAAAAAAATCCAAACCATCATGGCCCTGTGTGAAAAAGTGATTGCCCCCTAAACCTAATAACTGGTTGGGCCACCCTTAGCAGCAACAACTGCAACCAAGCGTTTGCGATAACGTGCAATGAGGCTTTTACAGCGTCCTGGAGGAATTTTGGCCCACTCATCTTTGCAGAATTGTCCTAATTCAGTTACATTAGAGGGTTTTCGAGCATGAACGGCCTTTTTAAGGTCATACCACAACATCTCAATAGGATTCAGGTCAGGACTTTGGCTAGGCCACTCCAAAGTCTTCATTTTGTTTTTCTTCAGCCATTCGATGGTGGACTTGCTGGTGTGTTTAGGATCATTGTCCTGCTGCAGAACCCAAGTTCGTTTCAGCTTGGGTACACGAACAGATGGTCGGACATTCTCCTTCAGGATCTCTTGGTAGACAGCAGAATTCATAGTTCCTTTTATCACGGCAAGTCTTCCAGGTCCTGAAGCAGCAAAACAGCCCCAGACCATCACACTACCACCACCATATTTTACTGTTGGTATAATGTTCTTTTTCTGAAATGCAGTGTTCCTTCTACGCCAGATATACTTGGACACACACCTTCCAAAGAGTTCCACTTTTGTCTCATCGGTCCACAGAATGTTGTCCCAAAAGTCTTGGGGATCATCAAGATGTGTTGTGGAGAAATTGAGACGAGCTTTGATGTTCTTTTTGCTCAGCAGTGGTTTTCTCCTTGGAACTCTGCCATGCAGGCCATTTTTGCCCAGTCTTTTCCTGATGGTGGAGGCATGAACGCTGACCTTAACTGAGGCAAGTGAGGCCTGCAGTTCCTTGGACGTTGTTGTGGGGTCTTTTGTGACCTCTTGAATGGTCTTCGCCATTTGTGGATAATGGCTCTCACTGTGGTTCGCTGGATTCCCAAAGCTTTGGAAATGGCTTTATAACCCTTTCCAGACTGATAGATCTCAATTACTTTCTTTCTCAATTGTTCCTGAATTTCTTTGGGTCTCGGCATGATGTGTAGCTTTTAAGGATCTTCTGGTGGACCTTACTGTGTCAAGCAGCTCCTATTTAAGTGATGCCTTGATTGTGAACAGGTGTGGCAATAATCAGGCCTGGGTGTGGCTAGAGAAATTGAACTCAGGTGTGGACAACCACAGTTATAGTATGTTTTAACAAGGGGGGCAATCACTTTTTCACACAGGGCCATGATGGTTTGGATTTTTTTTCACCTTTAATAATAAACACCTTCATTTACAAATTGCATTTTGTGTTTACTTGTGTTGTCCTTGACTATTGTTTAAATTGGTTTGATGTTCCGAAACACTTAAGTGTGACAAACATGCAAAGGAACAGGAAATGAGGAAGGGGGCAAACACTTTTTCACACCACTGTATACATTGAATAAATGTTTTACAAAGGTCTACACCCCCAATTGTTAGGAGTGCAGGGATGAGTATAGATGCAAACGATATCCTCTACTAGTTTTGCGACTATGTTGCTTCTTCAGGAGTTGGCAGAGCATCTAGAACAGGAAAATACAGTATCATAGTTACATACATAATTTCAATGGGATAACAACAATTATAACGATATTATATTATAAACAAGCACTTACTAAAAGCTTTTGTTATAAAATTGTTGTTATCCCATTGAAATGATGTATGCAACTATGAGACTGTATTTTCCTGTTCTAGATGCTCTGACAACTCCTGAAGAAGCGACATAGTCACGAAACTAGTAGAGGATATCGTTTGCATCTATACTCATCCCTGCACTCCTAACAATGGGGGGTGTAGACCTTTGTAAAACATTTATTTTCACATTTAACATTTAATTTCAATGTAAATTTGTTACAGCAATACCTAGATTGGTTTGCTGCAAATGAATTTTTTATGTATTTCTCCAATAAATTATATTTAATTTTATTCTATATGCTTTCAATTTCTGGGTATCGAGTCCATAAACCACAATAGGTGTTGCATGGTATTATAATGGAGTAGTCCATGCTAATCCATTTTTTCTCTTCTTACCAATGTAAAGCATATGTTGAGCCAAAACTTTTTGTTCCCTGATAGCGATTTTAACCATTTCCTATTGCTTATTTTTAGCTGCCTGTATCCTGCTGGGATAATAAGCTGTCACTTCCCACCCTGGAGATGCAATAGAACATGAGAGGCAAGAATTACAATGTCAATGGAATTCCGATCTTAGAAAGAGTCCATATTGGAGGATCTCCCTTCACTTTCCCCACTTTACCACCGCCTCCGTGACAATGATTACCGTGGGGCAAACAGAAGGGTATCCCCAGCAGGGACACAAAAGAGCAAAAAAAAAAAAGTATACCTAATGCAAACGTAAAAAAAAAAAAATGGTTTTGTTTTAGATGGATTATGGAAGGATTAGAACCCCTATCAGATGTTTATTGCTGTCGGAGTCCCTGCAGGGACTTACTTATCCATTTATTCTGGTGACCTTTGTCACCATCATTTAAAGTGATGGAAAAATCCTAAATTGTAAGTGTTTACTGAACATGAATAGAAGGGAAAACATCCAATGGGGGAATCGACCGTCTAAAAGAGAATCTCCCCTGAGAGACTTCCTCTGCTGTCCCTATTGAATAGGAAGTGCATATGCTGCCCTCCTTTTCATTTTCTTCTCCTTCACAGAATAGAACCGTTCTATTCAGAAATACACAGTGCCTTGAAAAAGTATTTATACCCCCCCTTTTTTTTTATTTTTTTTTTACACATTTTGTTACAACCAAACACAAATGTATTTTTTGGGGATTTTAGGTGATAGACCAACACAAAGTGGCACATAAATTGTGGAAGTGGAAGGAAAATGATAAATGTTTTTCAAAATATTTTACAAATAAATATCTGAAAAGTGTGGCGTGCATTAGTATTCAGCCCCTTTTACTCTGATACCCCCAAGTAAAATCTAGTGGGACCAATTGCCTATTAGTAAATAGAGTCCACCTGTGTGTAATTTAATCCAAGTATAAATACAGCTTTTCTGTGAAGCCCTCAGAGGTTTGTTAGAGAACCGTAGTGCACAAACAGCATGATGAAGGCCAGGGAACACACCAGACAGGTCAGGGATAAAGTGGAGAAGTTTAAAGCAGGGTTAGGCTATAAAAAAATATCCCAAGCTTTGAACATCTCACGGAGCACTGTTCAATCCATCATCTGAAAATGGAAAGAGTATGGCACAACTGCAAACCTACCAAGACAAGTCCACCTAAACTGACAGGCTGGGCAAGGAGAGCATTCATCAGAGAAGCAGCCAAGAGGTCCATGGTAACTCTGGAGGAGATGCAAAGATCCACAGCTCAGGTGGGAGAATCTGTCCACAGGACAACTATTAGTCGTGCACTCCACAAATCTGACCTTTATGGAAGAGGGGCAAGAGGAAAGTGATTGTTGAAAGAAAGTCATCAGAAGTCCTTTTTGCAGTTTGTGAGAAGCCATGTGGAGGACACAGCAAACATGTGGAAGAAGGTGATCTGGTCAAATGAGACCAAAATTAAACTTTTTTGCCTAAAAGCAAAACGCTATGTGTGGCAGAAAACTAACACTGCACATCACCCTGAACACATCATCCTCACCGTGAAACATGGTGGTGGCAGCATCATGTTGTGGGGATGCTTTTCTTTAGCAGGGACAGGGAAGCTGGTCAGAGTTGATGGGAAGATGGATGGAGCCAAATACAGGGAAACCTTAGAAGAAAGCCTGTTATGCCCCGTACACACGGTCGAAAATTCCGACGGAAAAATGTCCGATCGGACCATGTTGTCCGAAAATCCGCCCATGTGTGGGCTCCATCGGACTTTTTCCGTCGGAATTTCCGACGGGAAAAATTTGAAATCCTGCTCTCAAATTTTCCGACAACAAAATTCGATCGGACTTTTTCCGATCGTGTGTAGAGAATTTCTGATGGACAAAGTGCCACGCATGCTCAGATCAAATTACGAGACAAAAAGTTATTGGCTAATAGCCTCTACATAGTTACATTGTACGCAACGAACGTCACCACGTTCAGAATGATCGGATTTTCCGACAACTTTGTCCGACCGTGTGTATGCAACACTAATGTCGGAAAAAAAAAATAAAATCAGATGGATTTTGTGGTCGGAATTTCCAACCGTGTGTACGGGGCATTAGAGTCTGCAAAAGACTAGAGACTGGTGCGGAAGTTCCCCTTCCAGCAGGACAAGGACCCTAAACATTCAGCCAGAGCTACAATGGAATGGTTTAGATCAAAGCATATTCATGTGTTAGAATGGCCCAGTCAAAGTCCAGACCTAAATCCAATTGAGAATCTGTGGCAAGACTTGAAAATTGCTGTTCACAGACGCTCTCCATCCAATCTGACAGAGCTTGAGCTATTTTGCAAAGAAGAATGGGCAAAAATTTCACTCTAGATGTGCAAAGCATGTAGAGACATCCCCAAAAAGATTTGCAGCTGTAATTGCAGAGAAAGGGAGGTACAAAGTATTGACTCAGGGGGCTGAATACAAATGTATGCCACACTTTTCACATTTTTATTAGTAAAAAAAATGTAGAAAACCATTCATCATTTTCCTTCCACTTCAGAATTATGTGCCACTTTGCGTTGGTCTATCACATAAAATACAGTTACGTTTTTGGCTGCAACATGACAATGTGGAAAATGTCAAGGGGTATGAATACTTTTTCAAGGCACTGTAAATACTTCATCTTAATAATCATTTTAGACTCTATTTTTATGTAGGCCGTTAACAACTGATATCAAGCAAAGCTAGCCATAATTGTTAATTAGAACCACTAAATACAGTTGCATTAATATAAATGCTTAAAGTATCCATGTTTAAAGTGGAACTTCAAACATCAAAATGGCTAAATACACATATAGGATTTTTTTTTTTGTTTTTATTCTGTATAGCCAGTCTTGCGATTTACACATCAGCCATACCGCATAGCCACAAAGGTGACACACTTTTTTGCAAGTTCAGCAATGCAGCTTTCTGTGTCATCTCTTTGCCTCCGCTGGATTATTGGATAATGGATCAGCATAATCATCTCTGCCCAGTCACCAAGGAGATGGTCTGGGAAGTAATTGAACCAAGAAATGTTATGCCGCGTACACACGATCGGACTTTCCGGCGGGATTGTCTGCCGGACTAGAGTCCGCCGGACAATCCAACCGTGTGTGGGGCTCTGTAGTTTGAAGTTTTGACTTAAAATTGTCCGTCGGACGACCCCGCCATCTGTGTGCTAGTCCGCGGGACTTTTGAAAGGAATGGACTTGCCGACACACGTCGTAAAGTCCGTTCATTTTGAACGTGACTCCAGGTAGACGTGACTAGCGAAGGAAGTCAATGCCGCCGCCTTGATCGGCGACATTGACACCTCGCTAGCCCCGTCACCTGGTATAGATTTAAAGGGGAATCCCTACGCCGAAAAAACAGCGTGGGGGTTCCCCCCAAATCCATATCAGACCCTTATCCGAGCACGCAGCCCGGCCAGCATGGGGGGTGCCCTGGGGAAAAGGGGGGCCCTGCGGACTTCCGGGCAAGTCCACACGTTCGGAAAGTTCGGCGGACCTCCGCCGGAAAAGTCCGGGCAAGTCCACACGTTCGGAAAGTCCGGCGGGCCTCCGCTGGAAAGTCCGGCGGGCCTCCGCTGGAAAGTCCGACAGCTCACATCTTGTATGCAAGGTTCAGCCTGCTGGGGATCTGCAGCAGTTTTCTATATTAAAAAAAGTTGCAATCCCTATTGTTAATTAGATACAAAACCTACAGCTGTTTCTATTTCACTCTGAGATAGAAACTGGCATGGGCATCGCAGATAGACCTGAAACAGACCTGTTTGTTAATGTGGCATACAAAGCTTAGTTAATTCCACTGAATGATTGTAAAAGAAAGGATCAGGCTATGGTTGTCAGGTCATAGGGGTAACCAAATGCCCTGAAACAGTTAGCATAAAGCACCTGTGGAGTGGTGACCAATACGGCTCCCATTGGATGGAAGGGGCGCAGAGCATCCACAGTGGTTATATGTTCATCTGATGTTCCAGGTGGGGTGTCCACAATAAGGAAGTCCAGTTCTCCCCAGGCCACATCACTGACGAACTGTTTTATTAGTGCTAGAAGATAAAAATGAATTACTGTACAGGTCTCATCTTAAGATGGTTATAGAGTGCAAGCAAAAAAATCTGGACATGTGCACTATTGGCCTGGTTGCAATACTGATCTGCAGAGATGGGATCTTCTTTGTAAACAAGCTTGTTCAACCGATTCCCCAATTGTTTTCTGTTTCCGGCTGACTCTGTGCCAGTCTACTTATCACTCCCCACTGGCTGTCAGAGAGTCAGTCTCAGCTTTAAAGCAAAAATGTAGTAATAACAACAGGTATTATTATTATAGTGTATAAGTAATGGATAGATGGGGATATTTTATATACCTACAGTGAGGGAAAAAAGTATTTGATCCCCTGCTAATTTTGTACGTTTGCCCACTGACAAAGAAATGATCAGTCTATAATTTTAATAGTAGGTTTATTTTAACAGTGAGAGACAGAATAAAGATGGAGATGGTGTTCTTGGGATCATACTAGGCAGCATTCCTCCTCCTCCAAACACGGCGAATTTGAGTTGATGCCACAGGGCTTGATTTTTGTCTCATCTGACCACAACACTTCCACCCAGTTCTCCTCTGAATCATTCAGATGTTCATTAGAAAACTTCAGACAGGCCTGTACATGTGCTTTCTTGAGCAGGGGAACCTTGCGGGCGCTGCAGGTTTTCAGTCCTTCCTTAGTGTGTTACCAATTGTTTTTTGGTGACTATGGTCCCAGCTGCCTTAAGATCATTGATAAGATTCTCCTGTGTAGTTCTGGGCTGATTCCCCACCGTTCTCATGATCACTGAAACTCCACGAGGAGAGATCTTGCATGGAGCCCCAGACCGAGGCAGATTGAACATTATTTTGTGTTTCTTCCATTTGCGAAAAATTGCAGCAACTGTTGTCACCTTCTCCCCAAGCTGCTTGGTGATGGTCTTGTAGCCCATTCCAGCCTTGTGTAGGTCTACAATCTTGCCCCTGACATCCTTGGACAGCCCTTTGGTCTTGGCCATGGTGGAGAGATTGGAATCTGATTGCTTCTGTGGACAGGTGTCTTTTATACAGGTAACAAGCTGAGATTAGGAGCACTCCCTTTAAGCTCGTTACCCGTAAAGAAGACACCTGGGAGCCAGAAATCTTGCTGATTGATAGGGGATCAAATACTAATTTCATCAATTTATAACATTTTGGAAATGTGTTTTTCTGGATATTTTTGTTGTTTTCTGTCTCTCACTGTTAAAATTAACCCACCATTAAAATTATAGACTGATCATTTATTTGTCAGTGGGCAAACGTACAAAATCATCAAGGAATCAAATACATTTTTCCCTCACTGTAGGCTGAAAAAAAAGACTGAAGTCTTTCAAGTTCAAACTCCACACTTTTGGTCTAAAGAAAAACAAAACAACTTTCTTGGGTAGCTACCAAGGCTGGTAATACATGGCTCAAATTTTGTCTAATTTGTGCTAAATTGGCTGCAATTAAGGCAATGGATGGCCCTGACCACCCGGCCCGATAAAAATCAATAAAAACTAATTTGACTGGGGTGGAAAACTATCAGCCGAACAGTTACTGCCTCCTCTCAGGCAACTTGAATAATCAGGCAGCCCTGGGGTGCTGCGGCTGTCTGACTACAGTAACCAGCAGTATAGATTCCTCCATCCATGCTGTTTAGTGTGAATGCAGGAACCCATCAATTTTTCCCTCATTTGGACTGCAGTTTAATGAAGGAAACCTAAAAGTGAATGGCTAGCTTAATGCCAAGATGAACTAGGTCAAAGCAGCCCTATAAGTTTTTAGTTCTATATGACTCTGTAAGAAGACCTTTGTAGGAGAATGGTAAGGAGTCTTTTTTAACTGGGCAAACTATGCAACTCTGTGATAGTGCTTTATGTTCTGGCCAATACCAGCCATACCATTCTTCTTGGGTCCTCTCCATACCACAGCATCATCAGGGTTCTCCAGCAGGAAGCCAATAGACATGAGGGAGATGCTCTTCTCTTGGTCCACAAAGACTGGCACCCAGCCACCATCACACTGGTGGACATCCTTATTGTGAACATTCAGCATTCGAGGTATACTGGGCCCACACAAATCCACGTCCAGAATTCCAACCTACAATGGAAGCAGAATGAGTGAGACTTCTCATGTTACAACCTACAGAAATTATTAAGTTCAAGGGTTAGGTAAACGATGATGTCGTCATCAGTTGAGAAATGTTTTTACCAGTCAATGTATTTTTTTTTAAATAGTTTTCACCCAAGTTAATAATGTTCTGCCCTATTATAAAGACACGTATGCACATAGGGGTTGCCCCAAGAAATATGATAAAGTTTGGGCTAAATGGCTAGCGGAACCTTGTACGGCAGGGCATACTTAATGTCTTAGTGTTGCCTTAATGCCGTGCCATGCGGCTTACTAGAGGGTCCCTGGGGCCTTTTTGGATATGATGAGGTAGGGTGGGTCAGTTGGCCACGAGTCTTAGTCGTTGGTTTTGGGAGTTTTTCTCCATAAGGCTAATGCTCAACTGAAAGCTCTATTTATTTCATTTTTAATATTCAAAGCGAACTTCCCCATCCTTTTATGTCTCCATGCTTTATTTTGTTGAGAAATCACTTTGAAATACGCATTGCTAGCTGTGGCAATCTTGAGTAAGGGCAGATGATTCAGGTAGCATTTACTTCCTGGAATCCATCTTCCCTTAGTTCAGGCATGCAGGCAGGGGGGTGTACTTGGATGAGAAAGCCCCTCCTCCCCTCCTTCAGATGAAAGAAAAGAAAAAAATTCCAATTAAGGCTCAAAAGATGCATGAAATTGTTTTGGCCTAGGCCAGGAAGGAAATGAAAAAAAAAAAACAAGTTTAGAGGGGGGGGAGAGAAGGAGGGTATTGTATATATCCCCCTTTTTCTCTCTTTTTTTTTTTGTGTGTTTTTGGGAACTCGTGGTTAATGAGCCACCGAAAAGGGGGAGGGGGGAATAAGAGATAAGGATGCTTTCATATCAAAATGTGTGTACAAATGATGCAATGCGTTTTTTTTTTTTTAAATGGAAGTGTTAAGAAAACTAATAAAAATTTTGATAATAAAAAAAAAAAAAAAAAAAACACAAGTTTAGATGGTATAACTTCATATCTATTTACTAAGATTAGCAGCATAAGGATTAAAAATAGGTAATGATGATTGATAAAGTTTAGTTCTGCTGTAAGCAACCTTTTTTTATTTTCTAAGATGCTACAATGGCCCCTCACATTTTCTTTTAATCGATACTAAAATCTTGTTTTTTTTTATTGTTTAAAAATAACAAACATGTTATACTTACCTGCTCTGTGCAGCGATTATGCATAGAGCAGCCCCGATCCTCTTCTCGGGTGCCTCGCTGGCACTCCTGGCCCCTCAGCCCTGCCGAGTGCCTCCATAGCAAACAGCTTTCTATGGGGGCTCCCAAGCCGAGACGCTGCTCTTTGTGTCCATTCAGACATAGAGCTCTTTCTGTCGTCATTGGCTCACTGACTTTGACAGCAGCAGGAGCCAATGGCGCCTGCTGTGTGTTCCAGCCAATCAGCAGGGACAGCCAAGTCTCTCGTGCAATATCGCTGGATCGAGATGGGCTCAGGTAAGTATTAGGGGAGTTCACCCCCTGCATTTTCCTTCTACTGGACCCCATGCGGGCAACCAATGAAGACTATAAGCCCTCTACCTGTAGCTCCATACTAATGGTACTATACATGCTTTTGGGCCTATATGAAAAAATTGCTCTCGAGGATAAAAAGAAAAAGTAATAACTGTGGTACAACTTGATAGATATATACCTTCTGCCCCCCCCCCCCCCATCCCCCTCCCCCTTTTCCCCTACTAGTTACTTGAAGGAAATGTTGATAAATATGTATCACCTACATCGCTATCTATGTATGAAGTAATTAAGCAGTAAAATAAAAAACCTTCTGACTTTATGCTGTTTGGGCCCCTCGTCTCTTTTTTTTTTTATGCTGCAAAGGCACCTCACCCCCATTTTTAAGATGCTTCAATGGCTTCTCACCTTTTTTCCCACATGACGCAGTGCCAGTGCGATCTCTGTGGAGATGGTACTTTTGCCGACTCCTCCTTTCCCTGACAACACCAGGATAATGTGCCGTACACCAGCAAGATTATTGCTCTCTGAAATAAGCAAAAATATTAGAATATAGAATTTGAATTGTGAGCGAGAGATTAGGTAAATTTTATGGTGCTGCCTTCATCCACTGTACTGCGACTCTCTCATTCAAAAGCCTTGGAACAAAAAGAGCTTATTACCTTCCAGCCATCATTTTCATAATTCTGTTTGTAAAATGAGTAAACCTTTGAAAACTTTCCACCTCTCTAGCATTTGAAAAACTATACAGGTTTATTCCATTTGTGTGTGTGCACAAAGGTGCGTTTTTTTGTACAGTACATTGTCCTGCATCAGCATGCGCTTCCTTTGTATGTTGACATGTGTTATTACGTCTTTCCAATGTTTTTGTTTATTTTTTATTAGCATTTGGAGTGGATTGGGTTAAGAGCCCTTGACCAAGGTGTTTAATTTCCTGTTGCCAATGCATCAAACCGTGTTATTTGCCTTTTGATGCGCTGCCATTGACTTCCAAGGGGCCTCCTGATGTACTTTATTGCAGAAAAAGAAGCAGATCATATATTTTTAAAAAAGTGTGCTGCACAGCAGAGCTGAGACGGAAACCGACACTATGGGGGGGGGGGGGGGGGGGGGGGGGGGGGGGGAGCACAGAATCTGCTGCAGCTGTGCATAGTAACCAATCAGCTTCTAACTTCACCTTGTTCGATTAGGCTTGTCCAATAAAACCTGGAAGCTGATTGGTTTCTATGCACAGCTGCACCAGATTTTGTGTGCTCTAGTTTTAGTAAATCTGCCCCAATCTTTATTATGGGGAAGCTCAACACATGCGTTTTAGTGTGTTGGAATGTGTTAACAAAGAACAGAGTGAATGGGCCCCAGGTGCCGGTTCACATAGGTGTTCTCCACGAGATCGCATGTGATTCGCACCACACTGCAGTGCAAATCACATGCGATGTCTGTGCGATGCAATTTCAGCCATACAGATACTATGACTGAATTTGCATCGCATTCGGAACAAACTGGCACAGGACCCTTTTTTGGTCCGCACCAGAATCGGATTACATGGGTGTTCACACCCATGTGATCGAAATCATGTCCGAACTGTCAGTTCGCAGTGTGATATTCAAGCCGAAATGGGGGTGTCATTGACACTCCCATAAGTTTGCATTTAGCAGTGTGAACTGCCGTGCGATTCAGTTGCAATGCAAGTGGATTTGCAAGTTCCCGCATCGCACCTATGTAAACCAGCAGGAGATCTGAGGATGCTTATCATATGGTAGCATGTCCTGGAGACAGGAAGAATGAGAAGAGAAGCAATACTCATCTTGCAAGGACAGAAGTAACTGGGACCAGCGTTCTAATCAGCCTGGCTATGGAGCACGTTCATAAAATCGTTTTTAAAAAAAAAAAAAAATTAAAATTTGAGGGATTTTTTTTTTTTTTTTTTTTTGCCCCCATCGCTGCTTGCGATGGGGGCACTTGGCAGGGAGGAGGGGGGCCAGGAGCCCTAGCGAGGGACCTGAGAAGAGGAGGATCAGGGCTGTTCTGTGCAAATCCACTGCAACAGAGCAGGTAAGTATAACATGTTTGTTATTAAAACTTAAAAAAAATGTATTAAAAGTCAGCAGCTACAAATACTGCAGCTGCTGACTTTTAATAAATCGGACACTTACCTGTCCCGGGGTCCAGCGATGCGGGGGAACGAGGCCCCCCTCGTTCCCCGCTCCACTCGCGGCGCCTGCATGGCGCTCAGTCATCTGGGACATGTGAGATTTTTTTAAAGATTTTTAAGCAACTTTTTTTTTTTTTTTTGGTGGCAACACCACTTTAACTTTAATTTTATTGCTATTAAAAGTGTGGCTTTCATAAAATATATAAGTAATTAAGGTGCCCGGCAAGAAAAAAAAACCTCATACTCACTTCTCTGGTGGCTGTGCATCTTACGGCACCCCTGTTCCACCACTGCAGCCTTTGCCAGTTTCTTTGGCATTTGAGACTTCTGGGAGTGTCAGATTCCTGGGTCGGCCTCCACTGCTAGCTGCAGCTCCATCCTCCTGAGACCACTACTTCTCTGCTTAGTCCTGTAGTGGTGTGGGGGTTTGAAGGATGCAATCACAGCACAGCGGAGAACACATGCATCTAACGCTCCCAGGGGTGTTGAATACTGAAGAGACCAACAGAGAGTGCAGCACTGGAGGGGAGGTGGGACCACGGGAAGCTGGAGAGGCGAGCAGAAGACCTCTTCTCATGCTGGCCACCTTCAAGACATGGATGCCTCTGTACACGAACCCTTATGCATGATCACATGAACCACTTCACTACCACCATAGGTTTTTGGAGCGGTGGATGTGGTGTTCTGGATTGCCGATTTAAAGAGGTGCTTGGCTTACATCTTGTGCGCCCGCACAGTGGATGGAGCAGTCATTAGACAGTGCAGATCACAGAGCTGATCAGAGTGGCTCTGTGCCTTGTGATCAATCTGACAGCCAACCACAGTGTTCACAAATGTAAACGCCGCAAGTGTTTACCTATCAGAGCCCTCCCCTTCTTCTAACAATGGAGGAGGGAGGATTTAAAGCCCAGCACCAGGAAAAGTAAAAATCCTCCCTAGTGGTGGGGCTGCATATGCACTAAAAGGGAAACATTCTTGTTTCTGTCTAGGTGACAGGAAAAGCATTTTTAGCCTCCGTTCACACCGGTGCCACTTGGCATGCAATTTGACAGGTCAGATCGCATGACAAGTTGCACCCTATTGTTGGCAACGAAACTGCTCACATTGGTGCGATGCTGACTTTGCCACGCCGCGTCCATTTGAAAAAGTAGTTCCTGCATTACTTTTGGCGATTTCAGGTGTGACTTGCATAGACATCTGTGCATGAAGTCGCACTGATGTCTTCCAAAGTCGCACTGACGTGTGGCTTTGAAAGATTTCAAAGCCACAGTCAACGTGAACGAGGGCTTATGCCTCGTTCACACACCGGTGCGACTTGTTCAAATCGCATAACAAGTCGCACCCTATTATCAGCATAGGCACTGTTCAAAACGGTGCAACGCCAAAATTTGCGGTTTCGCAATGATTTGAAAAAGTAGTTCCTGCACTACTTTTTCTGATTTTAGGTGCGACTTGCATGGACATCTGTGCATGAAGCAGCACCGATGTCAGCCAAGTTGCAACTGAAGTCGCACCAACATGCGGCTTTGAAATCGTGCAATTTCAAGCGAAGTCGCACAATTTCAAAGTTGCACTCATTGTGAACAAGGACTTACTTACCGGATTCCTCCCCCGGCAGACGCCCTGCCCTTTGGCATCCAATGAAAGGCCCTGCATCGGTTTTGATGACTTCAGAGGACCTTGGACCACTGGAGTGCAGGGACTAGTCCAGCAGCACCGGGAAGTATGCGGGAGCAGAGGATCAGGTAAGTAAAAGTGCTTTACCAGGTCCCCTAGACAGAAACAAACCATCCTTGCAGTACAGGCACAGCCCCAATACATGGGAGGCTTTTTACTTATCCTGGAATTCAGCTTTAAGACTTTTTTTTTCTTTGGACGGAGTGGAGAGGGATTAGAGCCCCTGTTAGGTTTTTATTGCTTTCTGTGTGGGAGATTCGCCCTCTCTAGTTGTCCTGTTTACTATTATCACTGAGAGTGAAAGCATAAAATAAAAAAAAAATGTTTTGGGTTGTCACCAGACAGGAACAGAGAAATCTTCCAATGGGGACACTAGTTCTGGCTCGCTTTGGAGGGATTTCCTCTCACTTCCTGTTTTGGTTATGAGACAGGAAGTGAAACCTCCCCAATGGGACACAAAGGGCATAAATAAAACCGACAGTGACTATAACCCTCCCTAAAGCCCCATACACACTATAAGATTTTCTGCTGTTTTTTGTCTTCAGATTTACCAAAACCATGTAGTGCAAGAGCCTGACCAATTGCATACAAATTGAAACTCTTAAGGTTTGACCTCATATTATATGGTTTTGGTAAATCTAAAGACAAAAATCTGCAGAAAATCTAATAGTGTGTATGATGGGGCTTTACAAAATGCCTTTAGTTGTACTTCAATGCCCCTCTCCCCAGCAGATAGTGTGAGGTGGTGGGAGCTCCTCCAGTCACAAGGCTTGAGGCCTCTCCCCAATCTCTCATGTGGCACCATTGAAGCCTAGGCGGCCCCCTGCGCCTTGCTGGCACTTGTGCTTCCACACAGCCTACGCTACACCCTCTTATTACTACCAGGGAACACTCACCACCTTCACTGGCCATGTTGTACAATTACTTCCGCTGACAACAAAACCAGCCAACCAACAGCATGCACAAAGCAACTCCTTGCTCCTATTGGCTGAACTAACAACTCGCTGCCGGAAGAACACGTGAAATAGGCGGAGAATCCCCCGCAGCCAATCACTTGGCAGCTATGAAAGCAAATACTGTAAACGCAACGAGAAAGGCGTGGCCTTGCTGTAAAAGGGATTGGCTGTGGACAACTAATCGGCGACAGCAAGGTTGCTCACGAACCCGCCTTTTCACACAGATGAGCAGCTGGCCTAGCCAATAGCGGCGCGGTGTTAGTTGAATGACGCGGGGTCTTAGCCAATTGAGGCGTGGGGAGGGGTTACCGCTGCTCGTCGGAGGGGCAGAGGGAGTTCAGGGGTTATTGTTGACGTCTGTGGCGATAAGGTAAGTGCAGCCTGGGGGGGCAAGGGAGGTTTTGGGGGCTGGATGGAGGGTAGACATTGGTGGGGGGAGGTGCTGGAGAGTAGAGGGGCCACAGGTTATAGCTGGGGGGTGGGGTCATGGGAGAGGAGACCCAGGGGGAGAGAAGACCCAGGGGGAGATGTTTGTTGTCATTGCTGGAACACCAGAGACATATATATATATATATATATATATATATATATAATCATTGGGATATGGGCATTATAGTCTACCATGGAATCTATACACTCATATAATAGAATTGTTATTATTACTTCTATGTTATTATTTTTCTTTTCATTGTTGTATAAAATATATAATCACTTGTTGTTTTATTCCTATTATGGTGACCACCAGTGATCTTTTACTTCCAGTTCCTTCTCACAGACTCCACTGTCCAGGGAATCTCTCTCTCTCTCTCTCTCTCTCTCTCTCTCTCTCTCTCTCTCTCTCTCTCTCTCTCTCTCTCTCTCTCTCTCTCTCTCTCTCTCGTTCTCCCTCGCTTTCTCGTTCTCTCTCTCTCTCTCTCTCTCTCTCTCTCTCTCTCTCTCTCTCGTTTTCTCTCGTTTTCTCTCGTTCTCTCTCTCTCTCTCGTTTTCTCTCGTTCTCTCGTTTTCTCTCGTTCTCTCGTTTTCTCTCGTTCTCTCGTTTTCTCTCGTTCTCGTTCTCTCTCTCTCTCTCTCTCTCTCTCTCTCTCTCTCTCTCTCTCTCTCTCTCCCCCCCTCTCTCTCTCTCCCTCTCTCTCTTTCTCTTTCTCCCTCTCTCTTTTCTTTTTCCCTCTCGCTCTTTTTCTCTCTCTCTCTCGTTCTCGTTCTCTCTCGTTCTCTCTCTCTCTCGTTCTCTCTCTCTCTCGTTCTCTCTCTCTCTCGTTCTCTCTCTCTCTCTCGTTCTCTCTCTCTCGTTTTCTCTCTCTCTCGTTTTCTCTCTCTCTCGTTTTCTCTCTCTCTTGTTCTCTCGTTTTCTCTCTCTCTCGTTTTCTCTCTCTCTTGTTCTCTCGTTCTCTCTCTCTCTCTCTCTCTCTCTCTCTCTCTCTCTCTCTCTCTCTCTCTCTCTCTCTCTCTCTCTCGTTCTTTCTCTCTCTCTCGTTCTCTCTCTCTCTCTCGTTCTCTCTCTCTCTCTCTCTCACTCTCGTTCTCTCTCTCTCTCTCGTTCTCTCTCTCTCTCTCTCTCTCTCTCTCTCTCCCTCTCTCGTTCTCTCTTTCTCCCTCCTCTCTTTCTCCCTCTCTCTTTTCTTTTTCCCTCTCTCCTCTCGCTCTTTTTCTCTCTCTCTCTCGTCTCTCTTCTCTCTCTCTCTCTCTCTCTCTCTCTCTCTCTCTCTCTCTCTCTCTCTCTCTCTCTCTCTCTCTCTCTCTCTCTCTCTCTCTCTCTCTCTCTCTCTCTCTCGTTCTTGTTCTCTCTCTCTCTCTCGTTCTCTCTCTCTCTCGTTCTCTCTCTCTCGTTCTCTCTCGTTCTCTCTCTCGTTCTCTCTCTCGCTCTCTCTCTCGTTCTCTCTCTCGCTCTCTCTCTCGTTCTTTCTCTCGCTCTTTTTCTCTGCCTCTCTCTCGCTTTTTCTCTGCCTCTCATTATTTACATCCCAATCTAATTAGAAATGTTTCCGCACAAGGGTAACCCCTTGCTACTGCCACCCCCCCCCCCCCATTTGCAGTGGTCCTTCAAGAGGGTCTTAAAACCAGCTCATGTGACTGCTGTGATTGGCTGTTACAACGGTCATGTAATCGGAAGGTCCCAATTGTAAATAACTACTGGTTGTTGTCTGTGACTGCTCCTTAGGCCATTTTCGCGCTGAGTGCGCTGACGGTAAATCGGTTTTACCCCCGCAAGCGGACGAAAAAGGGTTAATACCAGCGGCGCTTTGCGGGCGGGTTGGAGCGCTGCCCCATTGTTTTCAATGGGAGGGGGCGCTTTAGGAGCGGTAAATACACCGCTCCTACAGCGCACCAAAGATGCGGCTTGCAGGACATTTTTCAGCGTCCTGCAAGCGCACCGCTCCAGTGTGAAAGCCCTCAGGCTTTCACACTGAAGACACAGCAACAGCTGTTTCAGGTCGGTTTGCAGGCCCTATTTTTAGCGCAATAGCGCCTGCAAACCGCCCCAGTGTGAAAGGGGCCTTACTCAGGAGCGCACTGCCAACACAGATTGGAGGTTCCCCGTGAACGCATATTATTATTATTATTATTATAATACAGGATTTATATAGCGCCAACAGTTTACGCAGCACTTTACAATATAAAAATGAAACAATACAGTTGTAATACAATAAAATACAAGAGGATTAAGAGGGAGATGCTCAGAAGAGCTTACAATCTATTAGGGTGGGGGAGGTGGTACAAAAGGTTGTAACTGTGAGGAATGAGCTGATGGAAGTGGTAGAAGATTAGTTGGTGCCCAAATACAATTTCTTTTGTTTTAGCTTTCTTTTGATGGTATTTGATCACCTCTGTTTTTTTTTTTTTGTTTTTTTTTGCCCTATAGACAAAAAAAAAAAGACAAGGCTTTTGAAAAAAAAAATATATATTTTTGACTTTCTGCTATAAAACCTATTAAATAAAAAAAAAAAAAAGCAAAAAATCTAATTTCTTCATCAGTTTAGTTCAATATGTATTCTGCTGCATCTTTTTGGTTAAAAAAAAAAAATCCCGGTAAACATATATTGATTGGTTTGTGCAAAGGTTATACCGTCTACAAACTATAGGATATACTAATGGAATTTTAATTTATTTTTTTTACTAGCAATAGCAGCAATCAGCGACTTATCGTGGGCCTGCATTATTGCGTAGAACAAATTGGACACTAACTGACACTTATTGGGGACCAGTGAAAAAATAAAAATAAACAGTAAAGTTGGCACAATTTTTTTGTATAATGTGAAAGATGTTACGCAGCGAGAATCGTGATCTTTATTCTAAGCAAAAAAAAAAATGTGATTCTCATTTTGGCCAGAATCGTGCGGCTCTAACGTACATATACTTAATCCTGGGCAGCATGAAACTGTTCTAGGGCGGTCGGGAAGTGGTTAAACATGTTACATTGTACATTACATCCATATTTAGGGTGTAATATGTTCATGCAGACCCCAATCTCCTCCTCCTAATCCTCCCGTGACAGCAGGCGGGGGTTCTTCTCCCCACTCTCACATTTTAAAATCAGCACAGCTATAAGGGGGCTCCGCCTACAAGGCTGCGTCATTCATTCACATGAATCTGCGAATGAACAAACCACAAGTCCAGTCTTCCATTGTGGCAAACAGCTTGTAGCTCTAAATAGACTGTTGATGACCGCGGGTGCAATGCTCTGCAGGCTTCTGTGAAAGAAAAAATAAATACGCAAAAATATGTACATTTATAATTTTTTCAAAAAGGTTATAAAGCCTAAATGTGTTTTTTTTTTTTTTTTTTTTTTTTTTTACCTTGATGCATTCCTTGCATTAGGGTAAGTATTGTTTAGGTAGCAGTATGCCCCCTCACCCCCCTATACTTACCTGAGCCGCCCTCTCTTGATCCAGCACTGTGCCCGTCTTGTTTTGCTCAGGCAGCATCATTTGGCTTCTGCTGCTGTCAGGTAATTGCTGTGACGGGGGCGGGGCCAAGCCACGCTATCTATGTTTATGGATGCAGGCAGCTCAGCTTGGGATCATGCCTACAGGTGTGCCATAACAGGAAGGGGTTTCCTATGGTGGCACATCAAGAAGAAGAGGAGCAAGGTGTGCCGGGGGGGGGGGGCACCCGAGAAAGGGAGGATCAGGGCCACTCTATGCCATTCCATAGCACAGAGAGCGTAGGTATAAATGTGTTTGCTATTTAATTTTACAAAGGATTTTTTTTTTTTTAATACAGCTAATAGCACAATGCAAAAATGTTACAACAAGGGATAAGCAAACAAATCCATTGTAGTTAAGAGATATCAAAACAATAGGGTAAGGATCATCATGCTTTTTTTTTAATTAAGTGTACATAACCCTGTTTGCTATTTTAAAAAACAAACAGAGTTTACAATTACTTTAAAGTGATTGCAAACGACCCCCTTGTAAAACAACCCATTCAACTTAAAATGGAAATGAAAAGCAAAAATTTTTAACATTTTCGTATAGATATAAAAAAACATTCTTGATACTTTTTTTTTTTTAATTAATTTTTATACTTTCTTTGTACTTTTTTTATATATATATATATATATATATATATATATATATATATATATATATATATATATATATATATATATATATATATATATATATAGGGGGGGGGGTCCACTGAGCTTCCCAGTGAATGCTGCACAGTGCTCTGGACAGTGGTCTGAGGAGGCTTGTAATGCAAACAGTGCTCTGGATGGTGGTCTGAGGAGGCCTGCAATGCTACACAGTGCTCTGGATGGTGGTCTGAGTGGCCTGTAATGCTACACAGTGCTCTGGATGGTGGTCTGAGGAGGCCTGTAATGCTGCACAGTGCTCTGGATGGTGGTCTGAGTGGCCTGTAATGCTATACAGTGCTCTGGATGGTGGTCTGAGGAGGCCTGTAATGCTGCACAGTGCTCTGGACGGTGGTCTGAGTGGCCTGTAATGCTACACAGTGCTCTGGACGGTGGTCTGAGTGGCCTGTAAAGCTACACAGTGCTCTGGACGGTGGTCTGAGTGGCCTGTAATGCTACACAGTGCTCTGGATGGTGGTCTGAGGGGGCCTGTAATGCTGAACGGTGCTCTGGATGGTGGTATGAGAGAGCTCTGTAATGCACAGTGCTCTGGATAGGGGAGGCCTGTAAAGCACAGTGCTCTGGGATGGTGGTCTGACTCTGAGAGGCCTGTAATGCTGGATGGTGGTCTGAGGGATGGCCTGTAATGCACAGTGCCATGTATGCCGGTGGTCAGAGGAGGCCTGTAATGCTGCACAGTGCTGGATGTTGGTCTGAGGGATGGCCTGCAATGTACAGTGCTCTGGATGCCGGTGGTCAGAGGAGGCCTGTAATGCACACAGTGCTCTGGAAGGACGGTGGTCTGAGGGGAGGCCTGTAATTGTAAAGTACACACTCGCAGTGCTCTCTGCTTTGGACAGCCATGAGTTGGGACTCTCGTCGGTAGGCCTAAATTGCACAGCGCTGCTCTGGACGGTCATCTGAGGACTCGGAGGCCTGTAATGCTGGCAGCACAGCCCGCTAACTGCTGCAAGCGAAGCATGCTAGGGACTCGAGTCGCTTGCTGGGAGCGGAAGCAGGCAGAGCATCCCTACCTCACAATTTAGTTTAGTTTTAGTTTAAAGTAACGAATACGTAATTGATTTTCATCGGTGGATGAAAATGTAAACTTTCCTTTTTTTTGTTTTGTCACCGTAAAAAGGGCGCTGATAAATTTTGACATGTTTTCGTTGACGAAATTAACACTGCCGTCCGCCCCTCTTCACTATATTTACATCACTCTGGTAATGGTGTATATTTAAGAGCTGTTTTTATATTAGAACATCGGCGGAAAAGCTTCATGATTTTGCACGCTGAATTGGACATTTTAAAGATAGTGACACATGGAGGTTGATTTACTAAAGGCAAATCTACTGTGGACTTAAGTGCATTCGCTCCAGATCTGAGGGGAGGCTCTGAAATGGGGGGGAAGCTTGGCTGGTTTCTATCATCCAATCATTTGCAAACAAAAATGCAGTTTTTTTATTTTTCTGCCATGTGATTGGGTATTCTTTGCAAAGTGAAGCTTTACCTCATTTACTAAGCTCTGGAGCAACTGCACTTGCAGTGTACAGTATATTTGCCTTTAGTAAATCAACCCCATAGCACTTTTAATGTGAGTTGATGTAGGATGTTTCACAGCATTATGGGGATTATGGGGTTTACAGAAAATGCACCAATATTTACACCATAAACTCAATGGGTGTTATTTGCGAAAGGCAAATCCACTTTGCACTACAAGTGCAAAGTGCACTTGAAAGTGCACATGGAAGTGCAGTCGCTGTAGATCCGAGGGGGACATGCAAGGAAAAGAAAAAACATTTTAGCTTGCACATGATTGGATGATAAAACCAGCAGAGCTTCCTCTCATTTCAGATCTACCCCTCAGGTTTACAGCAACTGCACTTCCAAGTGCAATTTCAAGTGCACTTTGCACTTGTAGTGCAAAGTGGATTTGCCTTTCGTAAATAACCCTCAATGTATTTTCTTTTTCTTTCTCCTGACGGCCCTTTAACCACTTCATTACCGGCCCATAGTCATATGACGCCCACAAGGTGGATCTACCATCCTGGGTGGGCGTCATATGACGTCCTCGCATTCCTGGCCGCCTGGGGGGCACGCGCGCGCGCCCGCGGCATCGCTCGGGACATGGTGCGAGTGCCCGGCGGCCGCGATGTCCGCCGGGCACCCGCGATTGCCCGTTAAAACAACGGGACCGTGGAGCTGTGTGTGTAAACACACAGCTCCACGTCCTGTCAGTGCAGAGGAGACCGATCATGTGATCCCAGTAAGGAGGAACACCGATCGGTCTCCTCCCCTTGAGTCCCCTCCCCCCACAGTTAGAATCACTCCTATTAGGGAACATATTAACCCCTGCAGCGCCCCCTAGAGTTAACCCCTTCCCTGCCAGTCACATTTACACAGTAATCATTGCAATTTTATAGCAACGATCGCTGTGTAAATGTGAATGGTCCCAAAAATGTGTCAAAAGTGTCCGAAGTGTCCGCCGCAATGTCGCAGTCACGAAAAAAAAAATCGCAGATCGCCGCCATTACTAGTAAAAAAAAAAAAAAAAAAATCAATAAATCTATCCCCTTTTTGTAGACGCTATAACTTTTGCGCAAAGCGATCAATATACGCCTATTGCGATTTTTTTTTTTTTTTACCAAAAATATGTAGAAGAATACGTATCGGCCTAAACTGAGGAAAAAAATAGTTTTTTTTAAAAAAAAATGGGATATTTATTATAGCAAAAAGTAAAAAATATTGTGTTTTTTTTCAAAATTGTCGCTCTTCTTTTGTTTATAGCGCAAAAAATAAAAACCGCAGAGGTGATCAAATACCACCAAAAGAAAGCTCTATTTGTGGGAAAAAAAGGACGTCAATTTTGTTTGGGTGTAACGTCGCACGACCGCGCAATTGTTAGTTAAAGCGACGCAGTGCCGAATCGCAAAAAGTGCTCTGGTAAGGAAGGGTGTTTAAAAGCCCTGTATTGAAGTGGTTAAATAAAAGGTAGCCTTTCAATCTCATATGTAATTCTTGACCCCAGCAGAGAGGATATTTGAAGTCTTTCATGACTGAATGAGCAATCTGTGATATAATCTTTTTATTTTATTGCGTGTTTCATGCATTTAAAAATAGTGATCAGGAACTCATTTTTTTTTTCATTATGTCACAGAATTTATACTGCAACGACTAAAAGAAATCTATAATTAATTTTATGTCACTTCCTATTTTCCTATCGTGACATTGTAGATGGGATCCTGCAAACATCATATGGGTATAGTGAGGTTTCCTGCTCCAATTCCCATAGAGGTTTACTATTCATGTTGTAGCACTAAAAGTCGTTCTCTCTCTTTTTGGCTCATTCTCTCTTGTTCTCACGCTCTCGCTCGTTCTTGTGTTCAAGAGGCCGAGACGGGTGTCCGTCCAGGCACCTGGCAGATCCAGACTTTATTGACGCGGTGCCTGGACTGATATCTGTGACTTCAGTCCGCTCTCTGCTGAAAATGGGTCACAGGAGTGCAAAACAAATTCCATAGGAGAAGTCCAGCTTTGGTTGGACTTCTCCTTTAAGAATTTTTCTGCAGTTACCGTCTTGGCCACAAGATGGTGATGTAAATTTAAACTCTCGGACACTAGATTATTTCATGGTTGTAGTTTTGGAAAGTGTAAACATAACCGGGTGGTTTGTTGTGTATGCTGACATAATGAAACATGTAGAAAACCTTCAAAATGTTTAGACTTTTTCACACTGACGTCACCGGCTGTTTGCGCTAAAGCACTGCTCGCGTTTGCGGCGCTTTCCCATTTTGCGGCGCTTTCAAAATGCTTTGGAAGCGCTGCCCGTTCAATGCACACGTCACACTAGTGTGAAAGCACTCACTGCACTGAATGGGAGGCAGTTTTCAGTATGAAGGGGGTCCTAAAGTAACTTTTCCTGAAAGTTGAAAGTTAAAAACAGAAAAGCATTCTGTTTGACTCATTTTCCTAAACTAACGAAGGAATCTGCTTTGCTGTATCAGCACGTTTTTGATACAGTTATATTTAGATCAGAATGCATGCATGTCCTCTCTTGTGTTGTCTGTGTCAGTACTTGGAGTAGGGACACTACAGTTTAGTAGACCCTAGAAATGCATCTGGGTCAGTTCTGTATATATGTGTTTTATGGCTCGGTTAAAAGAGAAGTATGGCTTTTTTTTTTATTTTTTACATTAGTTTCATACTTACCTAGGTGGATGCAGCATCAGACCAATGCTGCAGCTGTCCCCCGGCATCTCTGCACTGAGAACCGAGCCACCAAACATTGCCAATGGCTCGGTTTTCACAGATCCTCAAAGGAGAGCTGCTGCCTCTCAGTCAGCGTCTCTCCTCTCTGCTTCTCCGCGCTCATTCAAGCGCTGAGCTGTGGAGGCGCGGGATCGGCCATCTCAGCGGCGCGCTGTGACTGCCATCAATCAAGGCAGCTGGCGTATCCAGACTTGGGAAGTCGACTTTCCATGGGAGCACTTGTATGGGCTCGCTCTAAAGCCGCCTTGTCTGCGTTCATTGACAAAGACAGGGCGGCTCGGCCCTGTCCCCCAATTTGCTTGACAGCAGCGGGAGCCAATGGCACCCGCTGCGATCAATCTGTGCAGTGAGGAGGGACAGAGCTGGGAGAGCCGCAGCTCACCTACACACCTCGGGATCGGGCACAGGTTAGTAAAAGGGGGGGTTGAGGGGACACATGCAACACAGTTTTTTTTTTTTTTTTTTAATTTTTACCTTAATGCATTTTACCTTTATTTTACCTTTATGGCTAGCTGCCATAACCCCGGTATCCTCTTGTTCGGTCGGCGGTCCGGTTTCTTATAATAGTGGTCTCTGCAGCAGATTCGCCGCAAGATCACCTTTATCGGCGGTGGGAGAGGGCCCCCCCGCCACTCTCTGGCACCCTCCGTCGGTAGAGGCGATTGGATCTTCACCCTTGCTGGACATGGAGACGAGTGAGGGGAAGATGGCCCCCACCCGTCTCCATAACATTGCAGGGTGGAAACGATGTCAAAACGTCGCTTCCGCCCATAGCTCTTAAAGGGCCATTTTTTTTCAATAATTTTTTTTTAAATGACACATTTTTTTAATTTTAATTTTCTTTATTTTAATTGCATTTTAGTGTAAATATGAGATCTAAGGTCTTTTTGACCCCAGATCTCATATTTAAGAGGCCCTGTCATGCTTTTTTTCTATTACAAGGGATGTTTACATTCCTTGTAATAGGAATAAAAGTGACACAATTTTTATTTTTTTAAAAACAGTGTAAAAATAAAAAGGTATAATAAATAAGAAAACATTTTCATTTTTTTTTTTATTTTTTTTAAACGTGCCCCGACTGCAGACACATTACAGGAGATGGTCAGAGACTGCAGAGATGGTCAGAGACTGAGGACATGGTACAGGAGATGGTCAGAGACTGGGGAAATGGTACAGGAGATGGTCAGAGACTGGGGAAATTCTCTTTCGGCTTTTTGCCAAAAGGGCCATTTTCGGCCAATATGTTTCGGCGCATCCCTACTTTTTTCCAAAAAAAGTGTGCTTGTAAGACCGCTGCGCAAATACAGTGTGACAGAAAGTATTGCAACGACCGCCATTTTATTCTCTAGGGTGTTAGAAAAAAATGTATAATGTTTGGGGGTTCTAAGTAATTTTCTAGCAACACATGTAAACAACATATCTCAGAAAGAGGCCGGTCCTTAAGTGTTTAAAGTCCAACACCAGGTTTACCTCCGCCTGTCCCCTCAGGCTACCCTGGAGACCCCCTCACTAAAATCTAAAAAAAAAATGTCTTTTTATTTTAAGCGCCTGCTGAGGACTTTTTTCTTTTTATTTTATTTGCCTATAGCTAAAGGGGTTGTTAACCCTCTTTGTAATTTTTTTTTTTTTCAATTATTTTATTTATTTTAGAGAGAACAGTTTCGAGAATATACATACGAAAGCATAATAAACAACTTAAACATCAAGTTTTACACTTAGTTAACAGACATTATTTATATCTTTCATCTATTAGAATGGGTTATCTTCTGAGATACAGATAATCAGCCCAGTCTCCTATCTATTTTTCCCCTGTATTCTCGAACTTATCTCCCTTAATTTTCTACCATTATCAAGTAACTCCAGAATTAGTACATGACACAACGAAAACCCAATACAACGAAAAAAGAAAGAGGGAGAAAAAAAAAAAAAAAAAAAAGGGAGGGGGGGACAAGGAGGGGGGGAAAGGGTGGAGCCAGTCCAGGATATAACCTCCCAATGCCCTCGCCATTCGCAAGAGGGTCCAGACACCAAAGAAGGTATATTAATTTTCCCCAGCAAGGAGACTAAGTCCTTCCTCTGAGGTCATAAAAGTATTCCAGGATGCCCAGATCCTGGTGTACTTCTCTTTTTGATCTCGTGCGGAGAGTACCAAGTCTTCCAGCTTGCTGATCTCCCTAACTTTATGCACCCACATCTGTATCGTCGGCGGCATCTCCGATTTCCACGTCAGTGGGATACATGCCTTAGCGGCATCTAATAGGTGGCAGATAACGGATTCTTTATAGGTCTTTTCTGGTATGTAGGAAGCATGGAGGAGATAGAACGCCGGGTCCTCTGGGACTACAATATCTGTGAAAATTTGAAGAATACGTCTGATTTCTGTCCAGTAATTCTTTAGTTTAGGACATTCCCAGAAAATGTGTAGCATGGAGCCCGTGTCTTTCTGGCATCTCCAACATGTGTCTACAGAGTCGGGAAAAAAAGTCTTCAATTTTTCTGGTGTTCTGTACCATCGCGTAAAAATTTTATAATTGGTCTCTTGTATTTTCGCACATATAGATGATTTATGTGTAAATTTAAGCATATGTTGTAATTGTATTGTACTAAAGGTTTTCCCGAGCTCTCGTTCCCATTCACGGACACACTTCAGGGAGTCAATTTCCCCTGCTACGTTTATCAATTCATAGTTCGCTGATAAAGTGTGTGACATTAATCCTGTCTCCGAGCAGTATTTCTCGAATAAGGTAAGGGGCCTGATAAATCCTCCCGGATCAGGGAGGGTGTTGAAAAAATGAGTTATCTGAAGGGCATTCCAGAATTTTAGTCTAAACATTCCCTCTCTTTCCATCAGTTCCGGGATCGTCCGCCATTTCCTGTCTCCTATGTAGCTAGACACTTGAATATAGCTTGTGTTACATAGATGCTTAAAAGCTCTATCTTCATTTCCCGGTGGGAAAAGTGGGTTCCCTAGTATTGGGTACAAGGGGGAGGTCTCTGGTGTTATATTCAATATTGGGAGCAAATTTGCACAAATTTTCACTGTATTACCTATTAGAGGATGTTTAATAAGTTCTCTGGGGAGGTATGTATCACACCAGGGTGTTCTTCCCAATATAACCGGAGACTGGGCGTGCTCAATCTGGACCCAAAGTTTGAGGTCTGTGTGCCTGTTCCAATCTATCACCCTACTTAGGTGTGTCGCTAAGTAATATTTACGTATATCAGGTACTGCTAGTCCTCCATCTCTTTTAGGAAGTATTAATTGCCTACGCTGCAGCCTGGGTTTCTTGTGTGCCCATATAAAATCAAAGATTAGTTTCTGGCATTGTTTAAAGTATAGCGATGGGATTTTTATTGGAAGGGCCTGTAAAAGATAAAGAAATTTAGGGAGGATACTCATCTTGATGATATTAACCTGTCCTAGCCATGAATGTAAGCCTGTTTTCCATTTACCCAGTAGAGTCTTCACATTCTGTAGCAGTGGGGGAAAATTTAGTTCAAAGATTTTGTTTATATCAGGTGGAATTAATGTACCAAGATATATAAGAGCTTTATCTGTCCATTTAAACTTGAAGTTTTGTTTAAGTTGTTCAATTAATATCTGTGGGCAGTTAAGCCCCATTGCTTCTGATTTGTTGAAATTTATACGGAGGTTAGAGAGTATACCATATTTCTCAAACTCCTTCATTAGGTTCGGAATCGAGATCAGAGGGTTCGTAAGCGAAAACAACATATCGTCTGCATAGGCCGAGATCTTATATTGTGTTTTTCCTATGTGTATGCCCATAATATCCTTATTTAACCGGATCATGCAAAGGAATGGCTCTAGCGACAGGGCGAAAAGGAGTGGTGATAGTGGGCATCCCTGTCGTGTCCCGTTTGCGATCTGGAAAGTATCCGACAGTACTCCATTAACTCTTACCCGTGCCGTTGGGCAGGAGTAGATGGAGTTTATCCAATTTAGTATTTTATCTCCAAATCCTCCATATCGCAAAACTGCCACCATGTATCTCCAATTCACTCGGTTGAAAGCTTTCTCAGCATCTGTATTTATCAGTACTCCTTGTATCTGAGTTTTATTTACTATATGTAGTAGGTTGAGTGCTTTTATGGTATTGTCTCTTGCCTCGCGTTTGGGAACAAAACCTACCTGGTCTAGGTGTACTAAATTTGGAATATATTGTTGGATCCTATTTGCTAGAATCTTAGAGAAAAGCTTTAGGTCCAGATTGAGCAGGGAAATTGGGCGATAGCTCCCACAGGAAGATGGATCTTTTCCTTCTTTCGGTATCACCGATATATGGGCTAACATGGTCTCTTTTGTAAATGCCGCTGCCGAACCTAAAACATTGAAAAATTTAATCATATATTGAGCTAGAGGTTGAAAGAGAACCTTATAGTATTGGGCTGTAAGTCCGTCAGGGCCCGGAGCTTTACCCAGTTTAGTAGTTCTTACGGCACCCTGTAGTTCTTCCAATGTTATGGGCTTTTCCAGTTCTTCTCTATCTGACTCAGCTAATTGGGGCATTCCCGACCGTACAAGGTAAGAGTCGATTTGGGCTTGAGTGGGGGATTTAATCTGAAGGTTATATAGGGATTCATAAAATTCCTGAAACTCCCTGGCGATATCGTATGGTTTTGTCACTTTAGGTTTATTCGGTGGTATGATTTGTGGTATATAATTCATTATTTTCTGTTCTCGCAAGGTTCTAGCTAAAAACTTCCCACATTTGTCCCCTGATTCGTACGAGAACCTCCTACAGGTTTGTAGTGCCGCCTTTGCTTTGAAATATAAGAGATCTGCAATTTGTATTCGTTTAACTTGGAGTTCTTTCTCTAGGGATATAGATAGGGTCTGTTTATGGCGGGTTTCCAGTAGCGCTAGTTCTTCTAAAAGTATTTTTAATTGTTCTGTCCGCTTCCGTTTAATTCTGGCCCCGTGCTTAATTAGTACTCCTCTAATGACCGCTTTATGTGCCTCCCATATAGTTCCGGGATCACAGTCTAGGGTGTCATTCGCGGTGAAGTAGAAATTCAATTCCTTAATTACATCGTCTAGGACTTCCTTATCCTGTAGGAGGCTCTCGTTCAATCTCCACTGGCTTGGTCTTTTATATAGAGGGTCTTGTAGTTCATATCTAATAAAAACAGGTGCGTGGTCTGACCATGTAATAGAACCTATCGTGGCTTCTCGTATCGAGTGGAGTTGGGCATGTGGAATCAGAAAGTAGTCTATTCGGGAATAGGATTTATATTGTGGCGAATAATAGGTATAATCTTTTTCAATTGGATGAGATATGCGCCAAATATCAACCAGCTGATTTTTATGTAAACTCTGAGTAATGCGATTACGTGACCTACAGGAGATAGATGAAAGTCCAGAAGAAGTATCTTCAGCTGGGTTTAGTGGAGCATTTAGGTCGCCTCCAATGATCACGTGGCCCTCTGCAAAATCGTTAAGTCGTTTAAATATTTTAGTCAAGAAGGGTTCTTGGTGGTCATTGGGGGCGTAAAGTGTCACCAGTGTAGTTACAATGTCACCCACTTTACCTTTTACGAACAGATAACGTCCTTCAGGGTCTTTGGTCAGTTCTATATATGTCCATGGTATCTTTCTCGAGATGAGGATAGATACTCCTCTCGATTTTGCCTTTTGGTTTGTAGCGTGATAAACATTTGGGAATAGATGGTTTTTTAGAATAGGTACTTTGTCTTCTCTAAAGTGTGTCTCCTGTATAAATGCTATGTCTGACTTATAACGTTGCAGGTCATGTAGAAGTAGTCTCCTTTTTTCTGGTGTATTTAGGCCTCTTGCATTCAGCGAGATCACACTGAGGGCCTCCATGGGCTGGCTCAAAGAGAGAAAGAGAGAGGAAAAAAAAAAAAAAAAAAAAGGGGGAAGGGAACCACACAAATTCGGGGATTTATGGAGTAAAATCCCCTCCTAAAAAACTTTTTAGCTATATATTGCTAAAAAAATAGACGCTCACCGTTACAACCCGGTATCTGAGCGTTATCCTATGTGGGGTCGTGGTCCGAGGTAGTCGGGTTTAGAGCTCCGGGGTCATCCGCTTATCTTCAATATTTAATATTTTAGAACGAGTAGGGACCGAGAGTGAGATAGGAGGTAAGGGATTTTTTAGAAAGGCAGTATGGGAGGGGGGGGGGGAAGGGGGGGGGGGGAGACACCGGGGAAGCCGGCCAGAGAGGGATCGTCTTGTTGGGTCATGTCTGTCTGCTCCTTTTAATATTCTTATTGTTACCCATAAATTATTCCTCACCTACTAACTGTATCCATCTACTTCCCTCCCAGGATTTGTACTGTTCAGTAACATTTTAATAGTCTCAGATTCCAGTTCCCGAGACAACAAAAAAAAGAAAAAAAAAGGCAGGGGAGGGAAGGAGAGGAAACATAAATCATAAACCAAGTTTCTTTGTAGAGCCTGTCACCAAATCATATTCATATTAGACAAGTTATCATCAATTTTGTTCGTAATAGTGCCCTTTCCTCTATTATTTATTCTTGGTTCCACAGTTTTATCCTTCCTCCCAGACTCTACGATAATCCCTTTACTATCTAGCAGTATTCAGCAAAGAGGCAGTTGGTATCTATGTATCTGAATATATATATGTATGTATAAAAAAAAAAAAAAAAAAAAAAAAAAAAAGAAATGTAATAATCTAAGTGAAAAAATGTTCCAAATAATTGTGATTTGTGTATAATTCCATAAAAAAAAATAAATAAATAAATAAATAAAAAATAAAAAGGGGGGGGGGAAATTAAGCCCCCTTTATACTATTATTAGCTATCAAAATCTTTGGTGTATTATTATCGTGTTTTGGTCTAAGTTAAAAGTGAAATAATCCTAAAAGAGAAAAATATTGATGAAAAAAGAAAAAAGAAAAATTTCATGTTATTGGTGAGTGCTCTAAACCCTGTGTCTTAAGTGTAAAAAAAAAAAAAAAAAAAAAAAAAGAAAATCAAAAGGGGGGAGAGGTCCCAAATTAACAAAAAAAAATAAAGGAACCCAAATTTAATAAATAACTAGGTATCTTAAAAATCTCAGTGAAGAGGTGGTACACTCTGTGTGAAAAAAAATAAATAAAAAAAAGCAGCAAAACAAACGAAACAAAAAGTTATACAAAAAAGGAAAAAAAAAAAATAAAAATAAAAAAAAAATACATATATCTGTATATAAGCATATACGTAGAAGAGAAGGGGAGGGAGGGATATTGGGAATTATTGGGCCTATGAATTTCTTAGCTATATATATATTCTTAACTCTATGCATATTCAAAGTTATTCCCCAAAACAGCAAGCAGGTATCAATTGCTAAGAGGGAGAAAAAAAAAAAAACAAGAAGAAAATAAATTGATTCAACAGGAGGTGCATACCTCATCTCAGCATTTTAATCCCTATCTATAGGGTCCTCTTCCCTCCCTCCCCCCATCCCTCTAAAACACCGCAAAAAAAAAAAAAAAAAAAAAATACAGAGGCAAGAGAGAACGGGGGGAAAGCTGGAGGAAAGGGAGGAGAGAGGAGCTGAGTATCTTATCTCCCCCTTATATGAGGGGGCTAGTATCATGCTATTGACATATATTAAACCTCATATATTTAAGCATTCAAAGATTTAAGCATTGCACCAATTCAATAGTCAATAATAATAATCCTGTATATATATATATATAAAAAAAAAAAAAAAAAAAAAACGGGAAAAGAGCAACCCAGGAGAAAAAAAAAAAAAAAAAAAAAAAATGAGCAAAAATCTAAAAAAGAAGGAGATGTCCTTGACATCTATATCTGGCCTCTCCTCCCTGATCATACTTATCAAAGTTCCAAAATGTCTCGCTGGTGACCCGTTCCCCGAAAAACCCCCCTCCCTCACCCCCCCCCCCCACACCACAGGGAGTCACTGTCCGTGCTTATCTATTGAAACTAATCTTGATCTCCATGTAGGTCTTGCGTTTTTCTTCTTTGAGGTGATCGGTGTATATGGGCGTCTCTCCTCCTTCCTTGTCTATCCACCACCCCCAAGCGTCTCCCTGTATATGGGATATGTAAGAGCCAGTTCGTTATCTGAATAGGGGGTACCTCCAGAAAGGTGAATAGTCCAGGGAGGTCTTCTGGAGTATATACAGTATATGAAAATGATTCCCTACGGAATCTAACCGTCAGTGGGTATCCCCAACTATATGTACATCCCTGTTTCTTAGCTAGTTCCAGTAGCGGGCGTAAGCAGGCTCTACGTTGGAGAGTAGCACGGGATATATCGGGTAAGATCTTAATGTTAGCCCCGTTAAAGTTCGTGTCCCCTGCTTCCCAGGCTGCTTTAAGTATTAACTCCTTCTCTGAGTATCGATAGAAGCAGCAGATAACGTCCCTAGGCCTCTCAGGGTCTTTGGATTTTGGACCCGCACCTCTATGGGCCCTCTCCAGTTCTATTGACCTCTCAGGAGACTTCAATATCATCTGAAAAAGAGCCGTTAAGGTTACCTTAAGATCTTCATTTCCAGGTGATTCGGGAAGGCCCCGGATTCGAAGGTTACTCCTGCGGCTTCTATCTTCAATTTGTTCAGTATAGAGCTGTAAATCTGCTGCCCTTGCTGCCTGGGAGGTCTGTGCTTTCTCCAGGGCGTCCGTCCTCCGTTCTACTTGAAGCATTTGTTCCTCGCCAGTCTTGATTCTCTCTAGCAGGGCCGTCGTTTCTAGCCTTACCGCTTGGATATCCTGGCGGTGTGTCTCCTCTAGTCGCCCCACCAGTGCCTCGATATCCCGGCGTGTAGGTAGCATGTCCAGCAGTAAACGGATGCTCCGGATATCTCCCTCCAGTCCCCCCTCCTCCTCCGCCCGCCCCCGGTCAGCTGTTTCCGGCCGGTCAAGCTGCGGCTGTGCCGGGTCCTGTGTCTCGCGGTCCCTCCCGGCATGTAGACCGGGAGCCGGCGAGTGTCCAAGTCCGCCATCTACGCCATGACCCGTGCGCCGGGCGTCCAGGTCTCGCGTCTCGCATCTCTCGCCATCAGGTAAGCCGAGAATGTTTGTGAAGTTAAGTCCACCATCGGTATATGCTGGGCCACGAGCGCCCGCTTCCTGCATCTTGTGGCTTTTTCCAGACGGTAAACCCAATGCTGTATC
Source organism: Lithobates sylvaticus (assembly GCA_028564925.1). Lineage (NCBI taxonomy): Eukaryota > Metazoa > Chordata > Amphibia > Anura > Ranidae > Lithobates > Lithobates sylvaticus. The sequence continues at coordinate 241,475,370 of CM053031.1, read as the reverse complement.
CGGTCTCTTAGTAGCACCTCCTCTCAGGCTGTTTACTCTTTCTGGTGTACTGCCGGAAGGTTTTTGCGGAGGTGGTGAGAAATATTGTTGAATATCTCCTTGGCTAATGCGCGGATGTACCTTTTCTTTCGCAGATCTGGTATGGTATCTATTACTTGTATTCATGCTGCGTTTTAAACCGGGTTTTTTTTTTTTTTAGCTGCTCCCTCACAGTCCTCTATTCAGGTCCAACACGGAGGTCCCGGAGCTCTATCAAAACGTGTCCTCACCCGACCATCTCAGAGGCCACTCCCCCCACTAAGGTCCTCCCTCTTTGTAATTTTCAGGCAATCCCTAGTGTTCGATAATGCTATGTGCCCAGTGTGTGTGCACGTATGGCGTTCTATACCTTATTTAAGAGTGGCGCTCACGTGACCGCCCGCCGTTCCCTCTTCCAATCTGACAGCTACAGCGGGCGAGGCTGAGAATCCCCTGCTGACATTCATCGGGAGGTGAGGAGGAGAGCGGCGGGTGGTCACGTGAGTGCTCTGAAATAAGGTATAGAATGGCATTCTTTTAATAAAGCACACACACTGGGCACATAGCATTATCGAACACTAGGCATTGCCTGAAAGTTACAAAGTTACTTTAGCAGCAGGAGGGGTGGGGGTGCCAGTGTATGGCACTGGCACTGACATGAGCTAACAGGCAAGGGGGAGAGGAGAGCGGTGGATGATGGAGGCACGTAAACAGACCACGGTGTCGGGGCTCAGCAGTCCTGATAAACCGTGGTCTGGTCAGTTTACAGGGGGGGGGGGGCACCTGGCAGGATCAGCCAGTTATGTTAGATGATACAGGGAGCCAAATTGCACAGCACAAGCACCTGCCCTTTTTTTGTTCAGTAATTTTCTCGCCGCCCCTTTTTTTGTTTAGTAATTTTTTTTTTTTTTTTTTTTTTTTATTAGTTTACAAGTGGAAACCAAATATCCATACATAATGATAGAGATCTAGTCTGTTACAGTAAGCTAAAGTCCAACATAGTTATATCTACAAACAGCTATTGTAGGAACGCGACTGAGAAGTCCACATAGAACTACAGTTGTGCTCATAAGTTTACATACACTGGCAGAACTTATAATTTCTTGGCATTTTTCAGAGAATATGAATAATAACACAGAATCTTTTCTTTCACTCATGGTTAGTGTTTTTGGCTGAAGCCATTCATTATCATTCAAATGTGTTTATTATTTTTAAATCATAATGATAACAGAAACTACCTAAATTACCCTGATCAAAAGTTTACATACCCCAGTTCTTAATAACGTGTCTTGCCCCCTTAACATCAATGACAGCTTGAAGTCTTTTGTGGTATTTGTGGACGAGGCTCTTTATCCCATTCCTCTTGGCAAAAATCCTCCAGTTCCTGTAAATTCTTGGGCTGTCTTGCATGAACTGCACATTTTGAGATCTCCCCAGAGTGGCTCAATGATATTGAGGTCAGGAGACTGAGATGGCCACTCCAGAACCATCACGTTATTCTGCTGTAGCCAATGACAGGTCGATTTGACCTTGTGTTTTGGATCATTGTCATGTTGGAATGTCAGAGTACGTCCCATGCGCAGCTTCCTGGCTGATGAATGCAAATGTTCCTCCAGTATTTTGTGATAACATACTGCATTCATCGTGCCAACAATTTTGACCAAATTTCCTGTAATTTTTGTAGCTCACACATCCCCAAAACATCAGCGATCCACCTTCTTGCTTTACATCACAGGCCTTGTTGACTCCTCTCCAAATGTGGCATTTATGGTTGTGGCCAAAAAGCTCAATTTTGGTCTCATCACTCCAAATGACTTTGTGCCAGAAGGTTTGAGACTTGTCTCTGTGCTGTTTGGAGTATTGTAAGCGGGATACTTTGTGGCATTTGCGTAGTTTCCTCTGGCAACTCGACCATGCAGCTCATCTTTCCTCAAGTGCCCCCTTATTGTACATCTTGAAACAGGCACACCACATGTTTTCAGAGAGCCCTGTATTTCACCTGAAGTTATTTGTGGATTTTTCTTTGCATCCCGAACAATTTTCCTGGCAGTTGTGGCTAAAATTTTAGTTGGTCTACATGACCGTGATTTGGTTTCAACAGAACCCCTCGTTTTCCACTTCTTAATTAGAGTTTGAATACTGCTGATTGGCATTCTCAATTCCTTGGATATCTTTTTATATACCCTTTCCTGTTTTATACAGTTCAATACCCTGCGATACTCTACCTACCTTTTCCCGCGATACTCTGCCATACCCTGCGATACTCTGACGATACTCTGCCATTCTCTGCCATACCCTGCGTGATTTTCCCCGTGACTCAGAATCCAGAAACATCAGTGCAGCACTGGATGAAAGATGCAAGGATCTGTCAGGAGTCCAGAAACTCATTGACCTTTTATACACACACTAATTTCAAGCAAAAAAAAAAAAAAAAAAAAAAAAGGATTTAAACCGCCCCTGTCCCCGTGTGCTCGCATGCAGAAGCGAATGCATACGTAAGTCCCGCCCCACATATGAAAACGGTGTTCAAACCACACAGGATGGTTACCTTTTTACTACCGGTAGCTATTCAAACCCCTTTGTGTCAACTGGTGTGCATGTTATTTAAAAAGAGTAAACACAGTTGATTGATAATAAACGGCTTCAACCAAACACTAACCATGAGTGAAAGAAACATTTTTGTGTTATAATTCATATTCTCTGAAAAATGGCCAAGAAATCATAAATTCTCCCAGGGTATGAAAACTTATGAGCACAACTGTATTTACAGACAGTTGATTGATAATAAATGGCTTCAGCCAAACACTAACCAGGGTTCAGGGTAGGGTGGAGGGGAATTAGAGGAAAGAAGAGTGAAGGTAGTAAAATCGGATAATGGAATATGGAGGGAGACATTTCTATGGCCAGCTTGATGGCGTGAAGCTTACTGTTGAATGTTTCATTGAAGTAAGGTGCTTGCATTTTTAACAAAATTTAGCAAGACTGTGGGCCATCTACTGACTTTTTTTGTTTGGATTTTTGCAGCATTTCCTGTGCAGCATGGCACGTCGCCCACGCAACAGCCGTGCCTGGCGATTTGTCCTGAGCGGAGTCCGCAGAGACCAGGAAACTCGAGCCCCAGTCCTGCCAGCTGGAGAAGAGACTCGGGGCTATGACTCTGATGGACAGGTATGGATTGTATTAGATTATATTAGAGCTGCACGATTCTGGCTAAAATGAGAATCGTGATTTTTTTGCTTAGAATAAAGATCACGATTCTCGTGGTGTAACATCATCTTTCACATTATACCAAAAAATTGGGCTAACTTTACTGTTTAGTTTTTTTAAATTAATTGAAGTGTATTTTTTTCCCAAAAAATTGCGTTTGAAAGACCGGTGCGCAAATACAGTGTGACATAAAATATTGCAACAACCGCCATTTTATTCTCTAGGGTCTCTGCTAAAAAATAAAATCTATGTTTGGGGGTCCTAAGTAAATTTTTTTTTGCAGAAAATACTGATTTTAACAAGTGTCACAGACAGACAGAAGTTCTTCACATTGATCTATTCTTTTACAATGCTTCTCTTTTATCTCTCAGGGCTGGGAGGAATGTTGATTAAAAAAAGCCAGCAAATGTTTGACAGCTGTGAGCAGAGAATGACTCTGCACTTGTCACATAGAATCCAGGAAATGTCAGGTTAAGATTGTGAGGGGGGGTTGAATCGAGATCGCAATTTTTAAACGATTAATGGTTCAGCTCTAGTTTGCCTTCCAGTTCAGATGAGGGGATGAAATTGTTAAACTGACTGTAGTCCATAAAGCAGAACTTTGTCCAGAAAAAAATTGCAAGCAGGAAGTTTGTATTGCAGAAGAGACTTCTTATGTCTTTTATTGATTCACTGAAATGCTGGCCGTTCTGTGTTATGTATGAATCAATATCCATATTACGTTTTTGGACCCTCAGACTGTTTTAGCACTCATTAGTTTATACATGTAAATCTTCTGCAATAAATACTTCTCACCTTCTGTTCTTAAAATGCTTTAGAATATACACTGAGTACACTGAGAATATACACGTCGCTTTAACTGACAATTATACACAAAATTGGCGTCGTTTTTGTCCCATTTTTTGGCATTTTTTGCCTTTGGTGCTGCAATATTTTTTGCTATAATAAATAAATAAATTTTTTAAATTAAAAGAGAAGTATGGGTTTTGTTTTTATATTCATACTTACCTAGGTGGATGGAGCCTCAGGCTGCGTGCTGCAACTGTCCCCCGGCGTCTCTGCACTGAGAACCGAGCCAACGAACACCGCCTATGGCTCGGTTCTCTCCCCTTCCCAAGCGGACAGATGCTGCCTGTCAGTCAGCATCTCTCCTGCTCTAATCCTCCATGCCCATTGGAGTGCTGAGCTGTGGAGGCGCGGGGAGCGGCCGTCTCAGCGGCACACTGAGACTGGATCCGCCAGCTGCCTTGATTGATGGCAGACTTGGGAATTCGGGATGACGCGCTGCCTCAACTGATGGCAGTGAAGTCAGCGGAGAGTGGACTTCCGACCGCTCTCCGCTGAAAACGGGTCACAGGAATGCAAAACGAACTGCACTCCTGTGACCCAGAGGAGAAGCCCAGCCTAAAAAGCTCAGGCTAGACTTCTCCTTTTAACTTTCTTGTGTCTGCATGGGAGTTATGTCATTTTAGGCCAGCCAAGCAAGATGCCAAACTTAGAAGTAGACCCTAGAATATGTCCGTACCCATGAAGGAACTTGCAGATTTTGCAGTTGAGAGAAGGTATGTGTTGAATAGTTTAGTTCTGCTGTAAAGGATAGGTTCACCTTTCAGAGCATGTTACACGGTATACCCATAATTCGGGTGTAATGTGTAACATGCTCCAGACCTGCCTCTTGCACCCCTGATGTGGTAGCGGGCAGGGGATCTTCTCCCCACACCCACTGTCACATTTTGAAAATAACGCGCCTGTGTGGGGCTCCGTCCACATGGTCGCATCATTCATTCACAGCGATCTGTGAATCGGAGAACTACAAGTACCGTCATCCATTGTGACTGATGGCTTGTAGTTTTGAGTGAACTGCGAGGGTGCTGACGAGCGCTCTTGTAGTTCATTCACAAGCTCTGCATCTTGTAAAAGTCAGCCCGTATATAGGCTGAAAGCTGTAGAGCTTGTCTGCAGGTTCCTGGCATTGCACCAGAGCAATGCTTTGCAGGCTTCTGCAGGAAAAAAAAAAAATGCACATTTTATTTTTTTCCCCTTCCAAAAATTTGTGCAGTTATTATTTTTCCCAAAAAGTGAACTTTTCATTTTGTAAAAAAAAAAAAAAACATGTAAAAAATCAACTTGATATAACTGTCACTGATCTGTGGTGATGTGGGGGGGGGGGGGGGGGGGACAGGCTTTCGTAATCATTATCATTTGTTTCTCCTTCTCACAATACAAACGTACAGGGGTCATAGTCCAGTGGAAATCATTGGATAATCAGATTATCCCTTATGAAAGTTACAGTGCCTTGAAAAAGTATTCATACCCCTTGAAATTTTCCACATTTTGTCATGTTGCAACCAAAAACATACCGTAAATGTATTTTATGTGATAGACCAACACAAAGTGGCACATAGTTGTAAAGTCGAACTGATATTTTTACAAATATGTGAAATTTGTATTCAGCCCCCCTGAGTCAATACTTTTTAGAACCACCTTTCGCTGCAATTACAGCTGCAAGTCTTTTTGGGTAGGTCTCTACCAGCTTTACACATCTAGAGAGTAAAATATTCACCCATTCTTCATTGCAAAATGGCTCAAGCTCTGTCAGATTGGATGGAGAGCATCTGTGAACAACAATTTTCAAGTCTTGCCACAGATTCTCCATTGGATTTAGGTCTGGACTTTGAATGGGTCATTCAAACACATGAATATGCTTTGATCTAAACCATTCCATTGTAGCTCTGGCTGTATGTTTAGGGTCCTTGTCCTGCTGGAAGGTGAACCTCCGCCCCAGTCTCAAGTCTTTTGCAGACTCTAATGCCGCGTACACACGATCGGAATTTCGGCCAGCAAAAGACGGATGAGAGCTTTTCATCTGAAAATGCGACCATGTGTAGGCTCCATCAGAATTTTGCTGGCCGAATTCCTGCCAGCAAAAATTTGAGAGTATGTTCTCAATTTTTCCAACGGAAATACTTCCTACCGGAAATTCCGATCGTCTGTAGCAATTCCGACATGCAAAATTCCTATGCATGCTCGGAAACAATTTGACGCATTCTCGGAAGCATTGAACTTGATTTTTTCTCGGCTCGTCGTAGTGTTGTACGTCACTGCGTTCTTGACGGTCGGAATGTGGCGTGACCGTGTGTAGGCAACACAGCTTGAGCGGAATTCCATCGGGAAAACCATCAGAGCTTTTTCCGACAAGAATTCCGATCGTGTGTACGTGGCATAACAGGTTTTCTTCTAAGATTGCTCTGTATTTGGCTCCATCCATCTTCCCATCAACTCTGACCAGCTTCTCTGTCCCTGCTGAAGAAAAGCATCCCCACCACATGATGCTGCCACCACCATGTTTCACAGTGGGGATGGTGTGTTCAGGGTGATGTGCAGTGTTCGTTTTCTGCTACACATAGCGTTTTGTTTTTAGGCCAAAATATTCAATCTTGGTCTCATCTGACCAAAGCACCCTGTTCCACATGTTTGCTGTGTCCCCCACATGGCTTTTTGCAAACTGCAAACCGGACTAATTATGGCTTTCTTTCAACAATCGCTTTCCTCTTGTCACTCTTCCATAAAGGTCAGATTTGTGGAGAGCACGACTAATAGTTGTCCTGTGGACAGATTCTCCCACCTGAGCTGTGGATCTCTGCAGCTCCTCCAGAGTTACCATGGGACTCTTGGCTGCTTCTCTGATTAATGCTCTCCTTGCCCGGCCGGTCAGTTTAGGTGGACAGTCATGTCTTGGTAGGTTTGCAGTTGCGCCATACTCTTTCCATTTTCGGATGATGGATTAAACGGTGCTCTGTGAGATGTTCAAAGCTTGGGATATTTTTTTTATAACCTGCTTTAAACTTCTCCACAACTTTATCCCTGAACTGTCTGGTGTGTTTCTTGGCCTTCATAATGCTGCTGGTTCACTAAAGTTCTCTAACAAACCTCTGAGGGCTTCACAGAACATCTGTATTTATACTGAGATTAAATTACACACAGGTGGACTCTATTTACTAATTAGGTGATTTACTAATTGTTAAAACCACCATTCTTGTTCTTGGGTTTAGATATACTTTTGGGTATGATAACAACTCTGTTAGAAACTCTAGAAAATTATTTATTTTAGACTTCAATTCTTTAAAGCGGGACTGTACTGTAAAAAAAACATTTAAAAGCCAGCAGCTACAAATACTGCAGCTGCTGACTTTTAAAAAATGGACACTTACCTGTCCCTGGTTCCAGCGGTGTCGGCAGCAGAAGCCGATCGCTCGCTCGGCTCTCTGCTGTAGCCGGCGCCATTCTCGGTGAGGGAATCAGGAAGTGGCTTCACTTCCCGATTCCCTACTGCGCATGCGCGAGTCGCGCGGCGCAATGAGAATCTTCAGCGCTGTCTGCCGGGACACGTGTGTGTCCCGGCAGACAGCGCGCCGGGACAGGAACTTGCGTAAACTCCCACGGGAGTTTATGCCGGAAGTGGGTGCAGATACCTGTCTTAGACAGGTATCTGCACCCCCCTCCCCCCAAAGGTGCCAAATGTGACACCGGAGGGGGGGAGGGTTCCGAAAAGCGGGAGTTCCACTTTAGGGTGGAATCCCGCTTTAAGTTTGTTCCTCAGCATAGCTTTCGTTGTCAGTAAGGCCCATGTCACACTAGTGATCCTGTCCTATGAGTGGATTATTTGCTCTCCTAGCAATCCTTTGGCCGGCAAGTTGCCTCCAGTGACAGGATGGCAAGGATGTCATGGTCCTAATGTCCTAATTTAACATCTTGTAAACAATGTATAATAAAATGTCACACTTTAAAACTCAAAATTCTGTTGATTCCTCATCGTTCACAGCACAGTAACAGCGACTCCGAGGTTGAGCTGCTACATCTGCCGGCTTCCATTCCCAGCGCAGTGCCTGTGACAGGCGAATCCTATTGTAGTTGTGACAACCAGAAAGATGCTTATTGCTCCAGCCTGTACGCCTTCCACCAGATCAAGAGCTGCCAGTGTGGCGAGGAAGATGACTGTAAGACCGACCACTGACTATTGGCCTGTAAAGCAAACGGTTGCCTGTTGCTAACTTTGTTTTCTGTTCTTCTTCTGCTGTTCTCTTACAGACTTTGACTGGGTGTGGGATGATGGGAGTAAATCCACAGCCACGGTGCTGAGCTCCGACAACCGCAAAGTGAGCTTCCACATGGAGTACAGTTGTGGTACAGCTGCTATTCGGGGCACTAAGATGCTTACCAAGGGACAGCATTTTTGGGAGATCAAGATGACGTCACCGGTGTATGGCACAGACATGGTATGTTCCTGTCATTGAAAGATGCAGATATCTTTACAGTGCTTCTGAAAATAAAACAATAAAATACTGCTTCTACAGGCAGCTTCTGCATAATGCTGTTGGAACCCTTTTATCTTGGTTTTAAAGTTTTTATATGTAAAACAAAGTCTGTGCTCTTTTGGATGTAGGTCCTCATCCTAGGCAGAATGATTAGAAGTGGAGATCAGGGAATAGATACTGACTTGAAGTGGTTGTAAACCCTAGGACAAAAAAAAATACCTGCAAGACAAAGGCATAATGAGCATGCATAGCATACTAGCTCTATATGAATTACTTACCTGAGATCGAAGCCCCTGCAGCCGTCCTTGTACACCGCTCCGGCGGCCGACATCGCTCACGGAGTTACTTCCGGGTATAGTGGGCTCCGACACTGTGATTGGCCGGAGCTGGGATGACGTCACTCCCTTGCATGTGCGTGGGAGCCGCTGGTAACGGCACACTCAATGAAGCAACATGCCGTTGCAACGTGCCATTGCTTCTGTTTGCTTCAGTGCGCGTGTGCCGATGACGTCGGCACATGCAAATACAGGGGCTATCTCTTAAACCGTTCAGGTCTAGTTAAATAGAACATTTTGTAGAAAGACAAAGTGAACTTGAAACAGCTGGTATAACAGATTAAGAGGGTACAGCAATGTTTACATATCTGGGGGAGAAAAAAAGATCAGTTTAAATGGGAAAATCTCTAAGAAGCTTCTATCCTCTTCAGGTACCAACATAAAAGAAGTTTAATCCTATACCATTGTAGCTATAGCCATGACTAAGCCCTGTGAGTGGGACAAAATGCGTTGGGGGGGGGGGGGGGGGGGCGTGGCCCTGGATGGAGCTGGGGCTGAGTCTGCTCCCACCATAGTGACTGTTGGACTTTTTTGGTGTTAAGCCAGGGGTTATTTTTCTTTGTTGCAAGAATCGAGCCATGACAGGCTCTCCCCTAGTCTTTGGATTTGGATACACAGAAGTCTAGCTGCACCCCCTATTCCACGGTGTGGGTTTGCAGCTATTGCACTTGGGTTGTGGGAGAGTCACTTGCAGTGATGTTACCAGATGCCAAATAAAAGGACATTGGGTGTAAACCAGAGCTAAAGCCAGGTAAAGTAAAGCAAAGTAACAATACTTTCTATCTACCACATTCTATATCTTTCCAGAGTTAGGCCCCATGTACACAGCAGATGCTAAACTCACATTTAGGAGCAGTTGGGCGGTTTTTTTTTCAGCAGTCCCTGAACTCTTCTCAATATTATCCTAGTTGTTTATAGTAGTTTAGAGACAGTTGAGTTTACTAATGTTTTTTTTTTAAAGCAGATAAATCACGTTCTAGACTGTAGTTTACCGGCATTTCAAATGCCAAATGCTTGTAAACGTTAAGCCACGCTTTCAGCCCATTGATTTGAATGGAAGTCACATCCAAGTCAGATCATGATGATGCGACTTGTGGTGCGACTTGTGCTTTGACGATCTTAAAGGGAAACCCCATGCCAAAATTTAAAAAAGAACGGCGTGGGGTCCCCCCAAAATCCATACCAGGCCCTTTGAGTCTGGTATGGATCTTGAAAGGTAACCCCATGCCAAAAGGTGAAAATAAACTGCCCCCCCCCCAAGACTTCTGGTATGGATTTAAGGGGAGCATGCAGCCCGGCAGGTCAGAAAAAGGGGGGGGGGGGTGACAAGCGAGCGCCTCCCTCCTTCCTGGACCATACCAGGCCACACATTCTCAACATGGCCACCCAAAAGCACCTTGTCCCCATGTTGATGGGGACAAGGGCCTCTTTCCGACAACCCTGAGCTGTGGTTGTTGGGGTCTGTAGGCGGGGGACTTATCAGAATCTGGAAACCTCCAGATCCTGCCCCCCCATATGTGAATAAGTATGGGGTACCCATTCACCCAAAAAAAAAAAAGGCAGTGTATTGTAAATAAAAACGGGATTGTAATTGTGTATTGTAAATAAAAAAAGAGATGGTTTTGACAAATTTTCCTCCAGTCCTCTCCCTCTGGTCTTCTCCACCGCTGCTGTCTTCTCCGCCGCCAGCCTGGCGGCACATGACATCACAAGGGGTGGGGTCTCATGGTGACGTCACCGGATGGCCACACCCCATTGCTATATAAGAAGCGGCAGAGAGCAAAGCTGGTACAAAGATGGGAGACAGTGTCGGAGGTATGTTTGTTGAGCTGGTATGGTCCAGGAGGGGGGGGCGCCCACTTATGGGGTTTCCCCTTCAAAATCTATACCAGACCAAAGGGTCTGGGGGGGGGGGGTGGGGGTCTTGTTGTTTTTGTTTCTCTTTTCTATTTTGGCCAATGCAAAAATCTACTAAATGCACGTTTTTACAGCTGCTTGTTCCTAGCGTTGGTAATGGCTTTGCAGCTCATTTTTTCTAACTCCCGTGTACATGAGGCCTCAGCAGTCACACCAAACTCTCCTACAACCCAACTTCCCTGGGCTATTATGACTTGAAAATCTGAAAGCATCAAGAGCCTTGAATAGGCTTTAAAATTAACTTTTTTTTATTTTTATTTTTTTAGCATGAAGTAATAATTTTCTTTTGCCAACTTTGACCTTAGAATTTTTCAGATATGAATGTTCAACTGCCATGCCTTGACATCTGCAGATGTGAAAGACCTAAGCAGCTGCATCCAGCCGGAAGTCTGTGTGTGTGCATTGCTGTCTTTTATACAAGAGATACCTAGAAATGCAATGCTGCTTTTTACCCCTTTCATTATTGTTCTGATAATATCTTTTTATTGTGTTCAGATGGTTGGCATTGGAACATCGGATGTGAACCTGGACAAATATCGTCACACGTTTTGCAGTCTTCTAGGAAAAGATGCAGAGAGTTGGGGGCTATCATACACAGGTAGGACTGAAGACGGTAGACCCTACTGACTGCCTGCTAATATTTCCAGTCATATCCAGCATCAGGACTTTACAGCAGTTGGGTTTATTGTCTTGGTGTGCCAGATTTTTATGTGCAATTTTTTTATTTTACACTCGCAGTAGGAACTTGTCAGCAGGGCCTTGTAATAAAGTAACTTGAGAAAGCAATGCATGCTTTTTCCTGATTGGTAGGCACATTTGGTAGGTGACTCATAACACTTTTTGTGTTAAAAACCGCGCTTAAAAATCCAATCTATATTTAAAACCGGTAAATCCTAAATATGACAAATACTGATCCTCTTAGCCATTGAAGTTGTCAAGACATCACTGACATCATCCTACTTCAGCAGTTAGTACAAAGTCCTGTGATGTCTGCCAGGATGGATTATGCAGTATACGGAATAACCAAATAATATGGGGAATATAACTGCAAGAGAATCAACCCTTTTATGTGAAAGGGGCAGGGACACAGACTATTGCAGAAAAAAGGTTTTATTTTTTTATTTTTTTTTAATCTTCATGCATTGAAAAAACCTTCTGAGTGCAGCATCCCCCAACCCACCAATACTCACCTGAGCTCCCTCTCAATCCAGTGATGTGCATAAGAGCTGAGCTCCTCCTGGGTCTCTCTTTCCTGGGGGCACTGGCTGAAGGAGCAGCCAGGAGCGCTGACAGGGTACCTGAAAAGAGGAGGTTCGGGACTGCTCTGTGCCAAACCACTGCACAATGCAGGTAAGTATAACATGTATTTATTTATTTTTTTTATTAAACTTTAATGTCACTTTTTAAAGGATTCTTAAACCCAAAAAAAAATGTAATATACTGCAGCTTACTGGTTCTTAGGTGTGGCGCTATTCGCTTTTTTTTTTGTTATTGGATTTACTTCTACTTTAATTAAATTGAATAAGACACTGTAACTTTGCCTGCATAGCGCAATCAATGCGTCAATGAAGAGGACTCCCATTCCTGACCCGACTACCATCACCTCACCAGCGCTCCTTTTTCATTCCTTCCTCTGTTGTAACTCATTAAAGGAGAAGTATAGCCAAAGCTCTTTGGCTGTACTTCTCCTATGGATCACAGGAGTGTAGTTCGATTTGCACTCCTGTGACCCGTTTTTCAGCAGAGAGCGGGCTGACGTCACCGATGGACTGACACCCAGCTCAGCCTCTCAGCAAGCCGCTGAGAGCCTGAGCCAGCCTCTCCTCTGCCCCTCCACGGCTCAGCACTCCAGTGGGCGAGGAGGAGGCACAGCACTGACTGTCACCGGCTCTCTGCTCACGGAGCTCTGAAAACCGAGCGATCAGCAGTGTGGCGCCTGGGGACAGGTGCAGCATCAGACCGATGCTGCATCCACCGAGGTAAGTATGATGGGGAAAATAAAAAAACCTTTACTTCTCTTTTAAATCAGCATTGTCAGCAACCAAGGAGAGCAGTTATAATATTCCCTTGGTCTTGTTACAGCGCTCAGTGCCTAGTGCAGTGATGGCAAACCTTTTTGAGCCTGAGTGCCCAAATTGAAATAAATACGCTAGTTTTGTGTTGCAAAGTGCCAACATGGCAATTTGCGAGAGAGAGGGGTGTGAGAGAAATACTGAGAGAGAGGTGAGCTGAGAGAGAGGAGGAACAGAGAGAGGGATGGGGGACAGAGAGAGATGGGTGTGAGAGGGGGGAACAGAGAAAAAGAAGGGGGACAGAGAGCGAGAAGAGGGACAGAGAGAGAGGGGTGCGAGAGAGATGCTGAGAGAGGAGAGGGACAGAGAGATGGGGGGCTGAGAGAGAGGGAGGGGGGCTGAGAAGAGAGGGAGACCTCTAGCTCTGTCTTGGACCCTCTCGTGTGCCCACAGAGATGGCTCTGCGTGCCAGCTGTGGCACGCGTGCCATAGGTTCGCCATCACTGGCCTAGTGTTTGGCTGCTTTATTCAAGCACTGTCACTGGGGAGGAGTGCACAAATTCCCCCATACCCGAAAGTTCTGGGTAATGATGGAGACAGGAGCGGCAGGAAAACCGGGTATGATGAGTTTGGTTCAGGAGGCCTTTTTCAGATTTGCACATTGCCCTTTCTCACATTGCCCTATGTGTCTTCTTAAAGTAGTACTTTAACTAAACTATAAGCAAGTTTAAGAAAGGGCTATAACACCTGCTGGTTTATTTTATTTTTTTGCCATCTGTGCTCCATTGGGGAGATTTACCTTCACTTCCTGTCCCATATCCAAAACAGGAAGTGAGAGAAAATCTATGCAAATTAAGGGAATCTTTTGGGGACCCCTAGGCCACCAGAAATAGTTTCCCCATTGGACGTTTTTCCCTCTATTACTTTTCTGGGGACAACCCAAAATTTGGTATTTTTGTTTTACTTCAACCTTCAATACTAATGATAAATAGAGAGCGTGAATCTCCCTAACATCTACACAGACAGCAAAAAAAAAAAACTGAAAGGTGTTCTAATCCCTCACCACTCTATCCAAAACTAAATAAAAACGTTTTGCTTTTAGTTATACATTTAAATATAGAATTGTCCACATGAAATTTAAATATTAGAGTAGGCTGATTAGGAGACCCTGCCACCAGATTTTTCATTCAAAAAAATCCTCTCATAAGATTATACGAGTATTTATTATAAAAAACATCTCTTTTGTTGACATCCAAAAGCCATATTGGATGTGATGTCGGCAACTCCAAAAGACACCGCTGTCATTCAGGTGACCCTCTATAGCAGTAATGGGAACCTTGGCACCCCAGATGTTTTGGAACTACATTTCCCATGATGCTCATGTACTCTGCAGTGTAGTGGAGCATCATGGGAAATGTAGTTCCAAAACATCTGGGGTGCCAAGGTTCGCCATCACTGCCATAGTATTACCCTTCTCTTCTTCCCCAGGAGTTACATGTAAGGTTATATAGGGAGATGAATAGGGTTGGAGATCCTGGGCCAGCACAGATAGTATTTAGAAGCTCCCAGAAAAGGAGAGTCCTGGGAGGTGCAAGGAGGGAGTAAAATTTTTCTAGCAAATCTTTTTTTCTAGAAAAAGTTCAAAGGCAAATTGTAAGTGAATAAAACATCCTTTATGGAATGGAAAACCACTGAAAATTAGAATTTTTAAATACTTGATTTTTTTGCGCATTTACCTACGTTTTTAAGCTAGGGAGAGAATCTCCTAAAAATCTCTAAAGTAAAAACCGGGCACACAGGACTAAGGTGATCTTATATTTGCAGGTGTTAAACAGACCAGTTATCTGCAGTTATTGGAATAGACAGAATCTCACTAAATTCTCAGACTGATATATTGTGTTCTTTGTCTCTCAGGATTACTTCAGCACAAGGGTGACAAAAGCAATTTCTCCTCTCGCTTTGGCCAGGGGTCGATCATTGGCGTGCACCTGGACACATGGCACGGGGTGCTGACCTTCTACAAGAACCGCAAATGCATTGGTGGGAATATATAAATAAATGTTCTTTTATATTTTGGTCCAGACTAGAAAACAAATAATGTCTCCTTTTTTTTAGTAAGATATTAATTAATATGAATAATGTTTGTTTTCAACTAGCAGGTAGATCTGTAGGCTCCTTTTCATATATCTAACTATATAATCTTATCTATATTGCTGGAAAAGGAAAACCTATTTACAAAGCTCAACAGCTCAACATTTGGGTATACCCTGTATTTAATGTTTTTTTGTAAAACAAGAATTTTTAATCACTAGCAAAAAACTGAATGTCAAAGAACAATTTAAAACCAATAAATTCATGAACCACTTGAAGACCAGGCCTTTTCTGGAACTTTTTGTTTAAAAGTTTCAATCAGTATTTTTTGTTAGAAAATTACTTGGAACCCCCAAACATATATTTTTTTTGGTAAAAAATAACAATTAAAAAAATGTAATGAATATTTACCTAAATTTTTTTGTATAATGTGCAATGTTGCGCCAAGTAAATAGATACATGTCATGTTTTAAAATTGCGCACCCTCGTGGAATGGCGACAAACCACGGTACTCTCCATAGGCCTAACCTGTTTAGAGTTAGAGGAGGTCTTGCTCTAGAATTACTGCTTTTGCTCTTACATTCTCGGCGATACCTCACATGTGTGGTTTGAACACCGTTTACATATACTTGCGCGACTTACATAAGAGTTTGCTTCTTCGCGCACGAGCACGGAGGGATGGGGCGCTTTACATTTTTTTTATATTTTATTTTTACACCGTCCCTTGTTATTTTTTGATCACTTTTATTCCTGTTACAAGGTGAAAGTGATCCCACAGTGAATCCGCCCATGGGGCCGCTTTTATCTAAAAAAAAAAAAAAGAATCGGCCATAGTAAATAAACATACTGGGGTTATGGCAGCTACCATTACACCTGTATTTAACATCAAAGTAATGAACATTTTTACTATGGGCCGGTCAGCAAGTGGATAAATATGAAATTATGAATGCAAGTGCAATAACTTTTTTTAATGAATATTTTGTGTTCTCAACCAGTAGGTAGAGCTGTAGGCTCCTTTTTCATACATCTAACTATATAACCTTATCTACTTTGCTGGAAATAAAAACTTGTTTACAAAGCTCAATAGCTCAAGCTTGGCACACATGAGTAAATAAGTCAACGATTGGGTACGCCCTGTGTTGTTTTTTTGTAAAACAATAGTTGTAAATGGCTAGTGAAAAACAATATCAAAGATCAATTTAAAACCTATTAATGAATTAGATACATGATAAATATAATCTAATTTACATTTTAATACAATTGAAATTGTATTTTCTTTTAATGATTAGGCAGCCAGGTGTTGCCTTGCCTGCGCTCCCTCCTACCTCCTCCCTCCTCCATATCTGCCACTAAAATCAAAGATGTTAGAGACGGGGGGGGGGGGGAGTGACTTTGTCATGTGGGACCGTGCTCGAGCCTAGTAATTAGCTGCTAGACCTGGACACAGTTATGGAAGAGGAGCTCACATGCACTGTAATACCCAGAAGTGCAGCTGCAGAGGAGTGCAGGCAAGGTTCATAGGTGGGAAGGACACTTTTTGGTGAGAGTGTCACTTGAAAGTGTTTTACAAGTTAATATTAAGTACTTTCTTGTATGTGGCAGAATAATTAATAGAATAGGCAACCGACTATGGGGTTGATTTTCTAAAACTGGAGAGTGCAAAATCTGGTGCAGCTGCGCATGATAGCCAATCGGCTTCTAACTTCTGCTTTTTCAGTTAAAGTGATTGTAAAGTCTTGTTTTTTTCAATTTAAAAATAGCAAACATGTTATACTTACCTTCTCTGTGCAGTGGTTTTGCACAGAGCAGCACCAATCCTCCTCCTCCTTCTTGGGTCCCTCTTTGGTGCTCCTGGCCCCTCCCTCTTGTCGAGTGCCCCCACAGCAAACAGCTTGCTATGCTGTGCTATGCTATGCTACCCGAGCCATACCGCAGCTCCGTGTGTCCATTCAGACAAGGAGCCGCTGCCCAGCCCCGCCCCCCTCTCTCCTCACTGGCTAACTGACTTTGACAGTCGCTGCTGTGTCTCAGCCAGTCAGGAGAGAGAGAGAGAGTCCCGGACAGCCAAGTCTCTCCTGCAACATTGCTAGATAGAGATGGGCTCAGGTAAGTATTAGGGGGGCTGCTACACACAGAAGTTTTTTTAATCTTTTTATCTCCTTTTAAAGGGGTTGTAAAGGCAGAAGGTTTTTTTATCTTAATGCGTTCTATGTGTGCAGCAGCCCCCTTAATACTTACCTGAGGTCCCACTCTGTCCAGCGATGTCCACGAGTGTCTCAGTTGTCCCAGATTCTCTCCTGATTGGCTGAGATACAGCAGTGGCGCCATTGTAAAGTGGTTGTAAACCCTTACAGACCACTTTTGCCTATAATAAGGCTTACCTGTAGGTACTGGAAATATCGCCTAAACCTGCACGGTTTAGGTGATATTTACCATATACGCTTGCACCAACGTCATCGTCATTCCGCGCACATGCGTGGGAGTGACGCCACGCGACTCCGGTCAGTCAGAGAGCTGGAGTCCACGGCCCCGGAAGGAAGAGGGGTGAAGATAGATGCGTCCTCCAGCAGAGACATCGCAGGCTTCGTTTTCAGGTAAGTGGCACATAATGGGCTAGTATGCAATGCATACTAGCCCATTATGCTTATACTTTGCAGGGGAATAAAGAGAAAGTAAAACCCATCAGGGTTTACTTCCTCTTTAAGCTTTGACCAAAAAAAACCTGGAAGCTGATTGGTTTCTATGCAGAGCTGCACCAGATTTTGCACTCTTCAGTTTTAGTAAATCAACCCCTATATTTTTTTATGACATTTTTCTAATATGCATCTTTTGTCTCCTAGGTGTCGCAGCAACAGAGTTAAGGAACAAGAAGCTGTTCCCAATGGTCTGCTCCACAGCTGCTAAGAGCAGTATGAAGGTCATTCGCTCTTGCTGCTGCCGCACATCCCTCCAGTACCTATGCTGTGCCCGCATAAGGCAGCTGCTCCCTGACAACATAGACTCTCTGGAGGCCTTGCCCATCCCTCCTGGGCTCAAACACGTCCTAAGCAACAAGTTAGGCTGGGTCCTGCAGATGGGCATCAGCCCCAGCCGACAGCGCAAAAACGACACCACGGCTAGCACCTCCTGCGGAAGTGACTCTGACAGCAGCTGCACACCAGAGCTAGAGGACTGTCAGCGGAAGCGCTGCCGCAGGATTTAAATGCTGGTGGAGTGAAGGGTGCAGTGTGTAGTCCTTTCACCACCATCTGCTGTAACATCCACTGTGAACTCTTCAAAGGATCAAGAAAGGAAACCTCTCTTGGTAAAGAAAAGGAAAATGTGACCTTAAGAGACCAGGGCAATCAGGAGATGCGTACTGATCATCTTATTATCTTATGATGATAACATTTAAAAAAGGATGTTGGTGCTAGAGACTGCTAGGTTCTATTTAGGCCTGGTTTTGGTTTGGTACAGTTCAGATCTTCAGCCTTTTGTAGGACAAATGGTTTTTACACCTGACCTTTAAGTGATGATCGTGTCCACAGCATTCGTGTTAATTGGACTTTTAAAAGATCCAGATTCCTATATGTTATGTAGTCTGTCATTTACCAGCACTTTAACCACATCTGACAAAACTATTGTTAATACAGATTATATTAAGCATCAGCTTCGTCCTCTTCACTCAACTGAGCTGGACCAGAACTGCAACTTCGATTCGGAAGATCCTCCTGGCTCTGTTCCAGGGCTTGTGTGACGGTTTGGAGAGTTGTTTCATGGCCTGTAATAGCAAGGGCTAAAACAATGGTTAACCAGCTACCCAGAACCCCTTTTGTATGATTGTATGACATCAAACGCTCTCCATGCACTCTACTCAGTGGCTGGTCTGAAGAGGGAAGTGTTCATTGATGACGTACTGTACCATGACCTGCATCTTCACACAGAGTTCAATCATGGGAATTCTTCAAAAACAGTCAAGTCAAACATCTACACTCTGTTTCTACGTTTTATGACAACTGTTTGCCCTCCATGATTACCAAACTTGCACAAAAAGTTGTAATTTTAGTCTTCAAGCGCCTATAGGTATCTACGGAGGACCTGATCATATTTAGCAATGGTTCAGTTTACTTAATATGTCACTGCTGATATACTATGTGGATTTCTTATGTAACGCCTATAAAGATGAATGATGCAGAGTGAAATATAGCATTAATATGGTGTTAAAGAATAAGTGCACAGTTGTGGTGCGAATAAAAAAAACGATTCTGTTGCTCTTCATAGCCAGTGTCATCAGTTTAAAAAAAAATCTAAAGCCTTCTGTGAATGATCTGAAAGGGTGTACAACTGCAAATGCACTAAGAAAATGGAAATAATGGTGTAGTATACTATGAGGTTGATTTACTAAAACTGGAGAGTGCAAAATCTGGTGCAGATGTTTTATGGTAGCCAATCAGCTTCTAAATTCAGCTTGTTCAATTAAGCTTTGACAAAAAACATAACGTGAAGCTGATTGGTTTCTATGCAGAGCTGCACCAGATTTTTGCCCTCTCCTTTTTTAGTAAATCAATCCCATTGTGTTGCATGGAAGAATGCATCCCTAAGATCTCTTTAGATGTCCTTGGGCTCCTGCTGATCTCAGACAGTGTGCCAGAGCTAACCAAATCAGCATTCACATAACGAGGGATCCTGGGATGCATTGTTTGATTTGTCTGCATGCAGAGAGACTGTTATGTAAGGAGGACTTTGCAGAACAAAGGTAAATAGATAAAAGGTTGTATTTGCTAACCTGCTGGATTTACCTGAATACATTTAATGTGTATCTAAACCCAAAATAAAAAAAATTGTAATATGCTACAGCTTAGCCATCCTTATATGTAGCTGTATTTTATTTTTTTATTTATTTGTTTTCATTTTGTAAACCTGAAATAACACACTTCTTGTCCCTTCATGTCTACACTAATCTATAGACTTAACCATGTCTAATGCCCCCGTACACATGGTCGGAAATTCCAACGGAAAATGTTCAATTGGACCATGTTGTCGGAAAATCCGCCCGTGTGTGGGCTCCATCTGACTTTTTCCGTCTGAATTTCCGACGGAAAAATTTTGAGAGCAGGATCTCAAATTTTCCGACTTTTTTCGATTGTGTGTCGAGAATTCCGAGGGACAAAGCCGGTTCACATATATCCGCAGCAAGTCTGGTGCGTTTTGCAGAAAAACGCTGTATGTCTTTTGGTGCCAATTCAGCCCAAAATTTGGGCTGACATCAGACCTGAGACCTGAACCAGCACGCGATGGATCCATCTTAGGTGTGAACCAAGCCTAAAGGATGTAAACCTTCACATATACTCAGTGAAGTGAACAGCCTCAGATAACACACAGGGATGAAACAAATCTCCCTACATAAGTTTTACATGCACATCTGCTGTCTTCAGCTTGCTATATTCTTTAGGGTTCTTACATTGGGTTCGAATTTTCACTTCCTCGTTCAGCACTGGGTGTGGATTCTTGGCTTACACTGGGAGGCCCCCACTCTACATATGCAGAAGAACGAAGATACTTTAAGAGCTGTGCTGTGACAAGACAAGCTCTCTGCTAATCTAACTTGTCAGAAGTTATCATTAAAATAACAGAGGAACAAAACCGCAGAAAGACATGGGACTCAGGGCTTTGGAGAGAGATAAGCACACATATCTGTAGTGTTTTCTTAGGTCAAATTTATTGAATCAGGGTTACATCCACTCTAATGCGTTATCTGCATTGGGGTACATCACCTTTCAATATAGTCTCGCTTTAACACTTACTTGAGTCCATTCTTGATCCAGCGCTGTGCCCTTCTGCTGCAGCTCTTCTATCCTCTTCCTGGTCTCAGTGGAGGCTCTGAAAACAGCAGAAGCCATTGGCTGCTGCCAGTCAAAACTAGTGGGGAGCGTGGCCAAGTTGTGCTGTATGGACACACACAGCTCTGCTTGGAAGCACACCCACGTGAGCAGGCTTGCTATGAGGTCACTCAGACACTAGGAGGAGCAGAGAGCACTGGTGGGGGACCCCAGAAGAAGAGGTAAGGGGCTGCTCTGCAACTCCTTTGCACAGAGCAGGTAACACTTCTGTGTTTTACTTTACTAAAAAAAAAGTAGGGATTACAACTGCTTTAAATTCAGAAATGCATTACTTAGTAGAGATACCCTGCCAGAATAAACTGTTTCAGTGTTGTTGAAGTGAATATCTCTTTTGCCAGTAAATACACCCCAGCAAGTGCACCTGTTAGGCCCCTTTCACACTGAGGAACTTCTAAACTGCCAGTAAAACATTTGAGTGCTTTTGAAGAGCTTTTCAGGTGTTTTTGAAGCGCTTTCCATTAATTTCAATGGAGAGGGGCATTTTTTTACCACCCTGCCAGCGCACTGCCCCAGTGTGAAAGCATTCATTGACTTTAATGAAAATAGGTTTTCGTGAGCTTTTCATGCGCTTTTTTTAGCGTGAAAGCGCCTCAGTGTGAAACGGGTCTTAGTGTAGTAATTTGTTTAGGCCACCTTGGTCTATTTAAAGCAGTTATGGCAAACACAAGGCCCGCCAGGCCTTGTCAGGTGGCCCTCGCTGCCAGAACGTGGCGGAACTACATTCTGCCACTTCTAAAGCCTTCTGTGTTTACAAGTGCCAGCTTTGCTCTCAACTGACAGATCTTGCACACACTCAGGGCGGGGACAGATCTCCAGAACCTGAGAGATAGAACGATCTCCCTGCAAGGCGAGGCAGAGCTGCCTACACAAGTAGGTAGTAGATCCAGGCAAGGTTGGAGAGAAAGATTCAAGGAAGCTTTGGGGGGTTGCATACTGTGCAAAGCGCACCACTGAATGCTACACTCTTTGCATAGCGCACCTCTGACCGCTGCACTCTGTATAAAAAACACTCCTGAAAGCTGCACGTAGTGTAATAATGAACTCTGCACTCTGTGTATAATGCACTTCTGAACCCCCCTGCGATCTGTACCTAGCGCACACCCAGATACCAGATTAACCACTTAAGAAGGATTTACTCCCTTCCTGACCAAAGGACTTTTTGCGATACGGCACTGCGCCGCTTTAACTGACAATTGCGCGGTCGTGCGACATTGCACCCAAACAAAATTGACGTCCATTTTTTCCCCACAAATGGAGCTTTCTTTTGGTGGTATTCGATAACCTCTGCGGTTTTTATTTTTTGCGCTATAAACAAAAAAATGCATTAATTTTGAAAAAAAAAGCTATATTTCTTTTACTTTTTTCTATAATATAAAAATATATAAAAAAAACAATTTTCTTTTTTAGTTTAGGCCGATATGTATTCTACATATTTTTGGTAAAAAAAATCGGGGATAGATTTATGGCACTTTTTATTATAATTATTTTTTTTTTAATTAGTAATGGCGAAGATCTGCGATTTTTATGGTGACTGTGACATTATGGCAGACACATCGGACACTTTTGGGACCATTGTCATTTATACAGCGATCAGTTCTATAAAAATGCACTGATTACCGTGTAAATGACACTGGCAGGGAAGGGGTTAAACACTAGGGGGTGATCAAGGGGTTAAGTGTGTCCTAGGGAGTGATTCTAACTGTGGAGGGGATGGTCTTCCACTGACCTGACAGCGATCACTGCTCCCGATCACAGGAAGCAGTGGATCTCTGTCATGTCACAAGGCAGAACGGTCACAGGGTACGCGGCGGGCGCACGCCCACAATACCACCATTTTTTAAGGGGCTGTACCTGTACGCCCATTTGCCCAGCCATGCCATTGTGCCAACGTACATCGGACATGTGCTGGCCGGCTAGTGGTTAAGGGCAACCATACTGCTGATGCGGCCCACAATGAATTTGAGTTTGACACCCCTGATTTAAAGCTTAGGCTATACCATAATTCACCTTTTAAACACTGACTCCTTTTCCCCTCTTATTGCCCTTCATACGTTTTAGCATAAATCGCATATCAAATAACATTTTCCTTGTTTTTCCATGTGGTCACGTGACTGCAAAGCTCCATCTCCTCTGTGTTATGTGCAGCTGGTAAGAAGGAGCTATCCTCAAACAAATTTGCAGCTCAACTTACCAACCAGCCTACAAGTCGAATTGTCCTGTCTAACATTTCACATTCAAAACAGGGATTTCGTTTTCACACATTTGCAAATACATGCATAAGCTGCAGGTTATACTTACCTCTACTGTGCAGCTCGTTTTGCACAGAGTGGCCCCGAACCTGGTCTTCTGGGGTCCCTCAGAGGCTGTCTCGGCTCCCCCCTGCAAGTACTTCTGACGTAAATGCGAGCTCCTTCACATGATGTGGAGTACTTGCGGTCGCGCTCCCGTGATACAGCCGGCGGCTATAGCCGCTAGCTGTATCACTCGGCCCTGCCCTCCGGCGCGTCGCGTCATTGGATGTGATTGACAGCAGCGCAGGCCAATGGCTGCGCTGCTTTCGATCCATCCACTCTAGCCAATCAACGGCCAGGGTGAGCGCCAAAGAGGATGTGGGGGGCGAGCGCGGGACTTTCGAGGGGTCAGGTAAGTATAACGGGGGGCATGGGGGGGGGGGGGGGGCGATTTACCTTTACAACCCCTTTAAACTTTGAGAGCCTGTACTGTAGGAGCACATACAGTGCATCCGAAAAGGAATCCCATCACTTCACTTTCCACATTTTGTTATGTTACAGCCTTATTCCAAAATTGATTAAATTCATTATTTTCCTCAAAATTCTACAAACAATACCCCATAATGACAATGTGAAAGAAGTTTGTTTGAAATCTTTGCAAATTTATTAAAAATAAAAAAGGAAAAAAATCACATGTACATAAGTATTTACAGCCTTTGCTCAATACTTTGTTGAAGCACCTTTGGCACCAATTACAGCCTCAAATCTTTTTGAGTATGATGCTACAAGCTTGGCACACCTATTTTTGGGCAGTTTTTCCCATTCTCCTTTGCAGGACCTCTAAAGATCCATCAGGTTGGATGTGGAGCGTCGGAGCACAGCCATTTTCACATCTCTCCAGAGAAGTTTAATCGGGTTAAAGTCTGGGCCACGCAACGACATTCAAAGAGTTGTCCTGTAGCCACTCCTTTGTTATCTTGGCTGTGTGCTTAGGGTCATTGTCCTGTTGGAAGATGACTCTTCGCCCCAGTCTGAAGCAGGTTTTCATCAAGGATGTCTCTGTATATAAATGCATTCATCTTTCCCTCGATCCTGACTAGTCTCCCAGTTCTTGCCGCTGTAAAACATCCCCACAGAATGATGCTGCCACCACCATGCTTCACTGTAGGGATGGTATTGACCAGGTGATGAGCGGTGCCTTGTTTCCTCCAGTCATGACACTTGCCATTCAGGCCAATGAGTTCAATCTTTGTTTCATCAGACCAGAGAACTTTATTTCTCATGGTCAGAGTCCTTTAGGTGCCTTTTTGTATACTTCAGGTGAGCTGTCATGGAGTGGCTCCGTCTGGCCACTCTACCATACAGACCTGATTGGTGGATTCACACTGACTGTGGGAATTAAATTGTGCGAGTTCAGCTGGGGGCGATTTCAGAGGTTTCTGCACAGATGTCAATGGAAATCGCACCCCGAAATTGTCAAAAATAGTACAGAAACTACTTTTGGGAACCAGGACAGTGCCATTGCCGTCAAATCGCATGCCAAATTGACATGTCAAATCGCACCTTGGCTGAACGTGCACCTTGGCTGAACGTGCGCTAGGCTGAACCTGGGCTGAAGGGAAGAAAAAACAGGCTCAAGTAGGTTAGGTCAAGTACACAGGTAACATGATGATAATCATCCAGAACTGAGTGAGGCTCACTAGGTGTACAGTGAATGTTCAGACTAATCTTTTTTTTTTTTTTTTTTATAGTTTTGGATAGTGGGGGGGTAGGTGATAATGGTGGTTCTCAACCCTGTCCTCAAGTACCCCCAACAGGCCATGTTTGCAGGTTTTCCTTTATCTTGCACAGGTGCTTTAAATCTGAGTCAATGGCTTGGTATTTTGGACAGCTATTATATCTAAGGGCTCATTTACACTTCGGCTTCAACACACACTAACGGCTAGTTTACACTTGCTGCAAAACAAGGCTTCGGACGGGCTTTGTTAAAGCTTTCTGAACGCTATTCTTTTTTTTCATTGAACACCACAGGACACAAGGCATCTTCATATCCCTGTGGTCTCTGTAGTCCAACAAAAAGATTTTGCCCCTTCATTTAACACTTATTTCACTCTATTTACCATTGAGTACGTTTCAGCTGCAATGAGTACTTACTTATACATCACTACAGGATGTACGAGCCAGCGGGAGTTACCAAAGTGTGAGGCAGGGGGAGCAGGTATTCGACACACTCAAAAGTGTCCGATACCTGCAGACAGTGGCTGTGCAGTAGCTGAGTAATGGAGTTTAAAAACATAGAACCACAGAAAGGTAAGTATAGATCAGTGGTCTCCAAACTGCAGCCCTTTGCTTTTCTTTATTCAGCCCTTGGGGCACTATTCCTCCTACTGACACCAACAACGGGGTCAGAATTCTTGCCGCTGACACCAACAGAGCACTATTCCACTGACACCAATGATTGGGCAATATTCTTCCCACTTGCACCAATGATGGGGCATTTTTCTTCCCACTGACACCAATTAAGGGGCACTATTCCACTGATACCAATGATGGGGCATTATTCTTCCCACTTGCACCAATGATGGGGCATTATTCTTCCCACGTGCACCAATGATGTGGCACTATTTCTCCCACTGACACCAATGATATGGCATTATTCTTCCCACTGACACCAATGATGAGGCACCATTCCTCCCACTTGCACTAATGATTGGGCACTATTCCACCCAATAACACCAATCGTGGCGCATTATTCTTCCCACTGGCACCAATGATGGGGCACTATTCTTCCAACTTGCACTAATGATGGGGCACTATTCCACCCACTGACAACAATGATGGGGCATTATTCTTCCAACTTGTACCAATGATAGGGCACTATTCTTCCCACTGACACCAAAGATGGGGCACTGTTATTTCCACTTGCAACAATGATGAGGCACTATTCCTCCCACTTGCACTAATGATAGAACACTATTTCTCCCAATGACACCAATGATGGGGCATTATTCTTCCCACTGACACCAAAGATGGGGCACTATTCCTCCCACTTGCAGTAATAATGGGGCACTATTCCACCCACCGACACCAATGATAGGGGCATTATTCTTCCTACTTGCACCAATGATGGGACACTGTTCCTCCCACTTGCACTATGGATAGGGCACTATTCCTCCCACTGACACCAATGATGGGGCACTATTCCTCCCACTTGCACTAATGATAGGGCGCTATTCCACCACGGACACCAATCATGGGGCCCTATTCCTCCCACTTGTACCAATGATGGGGCACTATTCCACCCACTGACACCAATGATGTGGCATTATTCTTCCCACTCGAACCAATGAGGAGGTACTATTCCTCCCACTTGCACTAAAGATGGGGCATTATGGGGGGCGTGGCTAAGATGGCGGACTGAGAGGACGCATGATCCAGAGCTCTGCTGGGCATATGCTGTAAATCCTGATTCTTATTTGCTACAGACTTTACCAACTGCCCTGAAAAGTTTCCGGATGTCATACCGGACTCGGAGGAAGGCAAAAAAGCTTTGTTTTCCGCAAGGTGCGGAAGATACACCGTCGCCAGCGGCCTTGCACGTGGCGGTCTCTCCCAAGCTGGTGGGGAATATGGCGTCGCAGACGGAAGCAGGGGACTTGGCAGCCGAGACCCAGGTGGGGTTTCAAGATGTGATGGCGGCCATTGCCCTGTGTCAGGCCACCCTCACTAACAAGATCGAGGCGGTCCAGATGGGTGTGGGCCTAATAAGGCAGGATATGGACAAACTTCGCTCGAGGGTCTCGGAAGCAGAGCAGCGAGTGGGACACACCGAGGACACCGTTGTGGAACATACGGCCTCCATCCGCACCCTCCAAACCAGGGTTCGGGCCCTGGAATACAAAGTGGACGACGCCGAGAACCGGAACCGGAGGAATAACCTCCGGATCGTCGGGCTTCCAGAGGGGGTGAAGGGGAAGAACCCCACAGTTTTCGTTGAGGAGCTGCTGAGAGCGGTGCTACCGTCGGCGCAATTCTCCCCATATTACACTGTGGAACGTGCTCATCGGATCCCCCCGGTTCCGGGCCCACCCGGCTCTAACCCTCGCACAATGATTTTCCGGATGCTTAATTTCAGGGACCGGGATGAGACTCTCCGGGCTGCCCGCAGGACGGGCGAAGTGCAGTTTCAAAACGCTAAATTAATGTTCTTCCCGGACTACTCTATCGAGACTCAGAAATTGCGCCAGTCCTTTGACCAAATCAAAGTGGGGCTTCGTGCCCGTAATATAAAATACAGTGTCCTCTTTCCCGCCAAGCTGAGGATTCAAATGGGGGACACTGTTAAGTTCTTTACAACACCGCGTGATGCTGCTGCATGGATGGACACGTTGCCTCCCGCTCCCTAACTGTTCCCCGTGACCGGCTCGGATGGACCTACACCCCGCTCTAATGCTCTCCTGGTCCTGGGACGATTGTCTGTCTTGCCGGCTTGACCCGATTCGCCTGAACCTCCTATCTACAGACATACATTGGGCCGGTGGCCCCCCCTCTTTGCAGCCGGTGATGTGTGGACCTTGCCATGCTGCGGACTGATCCCCCCCTCTGAAGATGTCGGGCTGCTCTTCATGAACTACACCAGAATAGTTATGCAGACACCAAGTGCACTGGACATGCTTTTTGCTTATGGGATCAGTGTATGTGAAGAGACAGCACTGCCGTTGAGATGACCCCGGAGGGTATGTACTATGGGATCGCTTGGGTGGAGTGATGCTAGGTTGCCACCGGCATGTGATGGGTTAAATGCTCAGAGTTGGGCTGTATGCCCCCATCGGATGCCATGACTGGCTAAGTGCAACTTGATTGATGACTGATCCGTGACGAGAGGAGGAGCGGTCATACTATGGTCGGCATGCGGGGGGAGGAGGGGGGGGGGTTTCTTCCCCCTCACCTGTATAGGCACACACTGTCGCTGGAGCTCCTATTCTTGGCTGGGTTCGATCCTGTATCCGTCTAACCTGCACGTGGGAGGGCCACTGGGCTGTGTGGAGATGGTGTTTTGGGGAATGGTGTTCATACTTACTTGCCATGACAGACAAGGACTTCCTAATATATTCTTATGTAAAGCTGGGGTGGAGGAGGTGGGTGCCATCTGTAGCAGGCTGTATTGAGTTTACTCTTGATGGCCCCCTGGGGCACCGGGTAGGCTCTATGTTACTTGCACTGGTTACACATTTTAAGGGGGGTGAGGGGGGTCCTCTTCCCCCCCCCCCTTTTTTTCCTTTTTTTTTTTTTTGTTTTTCATTTTGCAACAAAGTACTGTACCCCTGGTATCATCTAGGAGACTAATGTTGACTTTCAATGCCAGCATCTCTGCTGATCTGCCCATGACACCTCTCGCTAAATGCGTACGCCCTCTGTAACCTAATGTTTTTGTTGGGGGTTTGGGGTCTCATTCACCTTCAGTTACTTCTGGGGGTGGGGGGGGTTTTCTCTGCCGTTGCAGAGACTTGGAAACTGTTCAGTCTCTGTTTTTAGTTTGGAGTTGCTTAATAAGGTATGGTATCTGTCAATACATCTGATTACAGTTCTATTGAATTCTTTGATGCAAAATGTACGATTGCAATATATGTATGTTGTACCCAATGGGAATGCTTCTATGAGAAGGGGGGGGGGGGGCCTGGGGATCTTGCTCATTTACTCCAACTCATTCCTCCATGGCTAACATCTCTATAATCTCATGGAATGTTCGGGGCATGAATTCGGCCGTTAAAAGGTCTCTTGTGTTCAAATACATACAAAAATACAACCCCCACATATGTATCTTTCAAGAAACTCACCTGATAGGCTCGCGGATATTGGGGCTTAGGAGAGCATGGGTTGGAGTACACCAACATTCCACGTACTCTACGTACGCTAGGGGGGTGAGTATATTGGTCCGCAGGTCCCTTCCGATTCAGATACTTGATGTCCGAAATGACCCGGGGGGCAGATATGTAATACTACATGTTTCTCTATATGATAAAACTATGGTGTTGGTGGGCGTCTATCTCCCTCCTCCAGCTAAGGTGCAAATTTTATATGACATCATGCAAATTGTAATGACGTTTGACACAAGAGAGGTTTTCTTCTTTGGGGATTTTAATATGGTGGCGCAGGGCCTGGAAAGACTACATGCACAGACCCGCACTTCACCAGACTTGCAAAGTTGGGCAGACACGTATAGTCTTACTGACATATGGAGGCATTTTCACCCGTTTGACAGGGAGTATACGTGTCATTCGTCCTCCTATAGGACTCTTTCACGCATTGACCTAGCTTTTGGGTCTTCTGGAACCTTGAGCTGGATTAGGGAAGCAAAGCATCTGCCTAGGGGCATCTCAGATCATGCTCCAGTGCATGTCACGTTATCTCTGTCTAATCCCCCGGGTCTGAAGTTGTGGCGTCTGTCCGGGTTCTGGGCAACTGACGAGCGATTTCAGGAGGGTATGACAGAGGCCATATGCAATTTTTGGCTGAGGAATGGGACCACGGCTAGTGCTGTTGTCCTGTGGGATACTTTCAAGGCCTGGGTAAGGGGTGAATACATCTCACGCATAGCCTCCTTGCAGAGGGGGGGCTTCCCGGTCGTTGGAGGTCCTGGAGGGGGATGCAGTGACTAAAGAAGCTGACTATATTCAGTCTCCCACTATAGAAAAACATAGGATGTGGCAGGGAGCGCTCCGAGACCTTTCATTACATAATGTAGAACAGACCAAAAAATCCATGCTCCACTCCAAGCAACGGATTTTCGAACATGGTAATAAAAATGGTAGGTTATTGCCGTGGTTGGCGAGAGATCAGACTGCTTCTACTCATATAGCTAATATTGCCGACGCTCAGGGACATATCTTGTCTTCCCCGGAGGATGTGAACTCTAGGTTTTTGGAGTTTTTTCAAGGAGTGTATGCCTCTAGAGCTGACTTTTCTCAGTCGGAATTGGAGGAATACCTGGCCAACGTCCCTTTCCCAGTTCTATCCCGAGAAAATCAGAAGGTGCTGGACGAGGCCATTACTCTTGAGGAGGTTCAGGTTGCGATTGGTAGCCTACAGAGTGGTAAGGCTCCGGGGGTGGACGGCCTACCCACAGAGTTTTATTCCCAACATGTTGAGTTATTGGCACCTAGGCTGACGGCTCTCTTCACGGATCTCACTGGGACGGATGCCCTGCCGGAATCCATGGAGGAAGCCGTAATTGTCTTGATCCCCAAGCCCGGCAAGGACCCTCGAGAATGCGGGTCCTATAGGCCCATCTCGCTGCTCAATGTGGATGCGAAAGTCTTGGCCAAGATATTGGCTATCCGGATGGACTCAGTTATATCTACCTTGATCCACACTGACCAGACTGGTTTTATGCCGGGTAAGGGAACGGACATCAATATCAGGCGGCTATTTTTAAACCTATCCCTAAATCATGACAATATTGGTACTTGAGTTATTGCCTCTCTGGATGCCGAGAAGGCATTCGATTCGGTAGAGTGGGAGTATCTCTGGGAGGTATTAAAACGTTTCGGTTTTGGCCCTAAGTTCATACACGCAATACAGTTACTGTATAGGTCACCAAAGGCTAGGGTTCGTACAAACAATGTGGTATCCAGCTCATTTGCCCTCCACAGAGGAACCCGACAAGGGTGTCCTTTGTCCCCCAGTCTCTTTGCCTTGGCATTAGAGCCGCTAGCAATCTTGGTTAGGGAATCGCAGAAGGTTCGCGGGTTGCAACTGGGTAGCTTGGAGGAAAAAATATCGCTCTATGCGGATGACACTCTGCTCTTTTTTAACGATGCTGGCCCGTCCCTGTCGGCCGCACTAGAACTATTCAATAAATTTGGTAAGATGTCAGGTGTCCGCATTAATTGGACCAAGTCGGTGCTGTTTCCTATAGATGACCGTGCCCGGGCCACCCTGGATCCAATACCACTAGTATGGGTGACTGAATTTAAATATCTTGGAGTTAGGGTGTCCAGGGAGGTTAGCCAGTATTTTGCTTTGAACTTGGCCCCACAGCTCCGACTTGTCAAGGACAAATGTGAAGTGTGAAATCCGTTGAATTTATTAGGCCGCGTGAGCATCATCAAGATGATCTTACTACCCAAGCTGAACTATTTCTTCAGAAATAGCCCGGTTTGGATACCAGGGACCTTCTTTAAGGAAATAGACAAATGCATCTTAGCATTCTTATGGCATGGATCTGTTCCGCGATTAGCTAAGTCCACGTTACAATTGCCACTTGAATTTGGGGGGCTGGCCCTCCCGAATTTCCAAACATATTATTGGGCGGCGATGCTGGTCACGGTACATTGGTGGCTCGAGGCACGACGTACGAACGCAGCAGTTTGTATCGAGGTAGTCAGTGTGGGTTCCATGCAAGCCTTACAGACGTTAGTGTTTAGGGGAACGGGGGCGTGCAGGGATCTACCTACCCCAACTAGGGCCACGGTTAAGGTATGGATAGTGGCCAGATGTAGATTCTCCCAGTCGGACCGATGGTCTCCTGATCAACCCCTCTGGGATAATCCGAATCTGTCACAGTTAAAAACGGTACCTGACCCACAAATATGGTCTAGATTTGGCATCAGGACTTTGAGGGATGTCATGCCCTCGGGGATCCTACTTCCATTCTCCCAGTTAACTAGGAACCATGACCTACCGGGTTGGATGTACTTCCGCTACATCCAGCTTCGACATGCCATACGGGCTCAATTCCAATCCCCTCCGCTGATACAGCGGGACCCGGTGGAGGACCTCTTGGCCTCCGACGACCTCAAGAAGCCTCTCTCTGCACTGTACGCTACAATCCTGCCCAAGGATTTCCAAAAGCTGGACAGACTGTGGGATAAATGGAAAATGGATATACCAAACCTTGAGAGGGAGGATTGGGAGGACTGTTTGGAACGGGGACCTAAGTTGGTAGTCTCGGCAGCTGATAAATTAATACAGACAAAGTTCCTCCATAGAGTACACTTTACACCGGAACGACTATCCAAGATGTACCCGGCCAGGGACTCCCATTGTCCCAGATGCAGGACACAGCTGGGTACGTTTATCCATATGTTGTGGGACTGCCCTCAACTATCTATGTACTGGGCAGGTATATTTGAGCAGTTGAACGTCCGCCTTGACCTATCGGTGCCCGCGACACCTGAGGTGGCCCTGTTGGGGGTATACGACGATGATCAAAGGTCACACCACAGTAAACTACTGATTGCATATCTCCTTTTTTATGCTAAAAAAGAAATACTGTGCCAATGGACCTCGTCGTCTCCCCCAACGGTTGCCACATGGGAGGCTAAAGTTAATGCTGCCCTCCCCTTGTACAAGCTGACTTACATCAGTCGTGGTTGTCCCTGGAAGTTTGACAAGGTGTGGTTACCATGGACTGGAGGATAGAGGTGACGGGTGTGGTCGAAGTTCTCCTCCTTTTCCCTCCCCTCTCTCTCGCTCCTACCTCTACCTCTTCCCCCTTCCTTCCGTCCCCCATCCTCTTTTCTTTCCTTTCCTCACCTCTCTCTCTACTAAAGCTACTTGACTACTCTCTCTTCTTGCTACCTGCTTCCCATTCTAGGCAGGAAACGAAGGGACTGAGATATGTCTTGAACGAAGGTTAGATAATACTACTTAGATTGTCTTATAATACATGCTACAATAAGATGAACATCTTGTATCCTGTATCAAGGCTATGTTAACATCCTGTATCATTTGTACTGATTGCATCTATGGTGTCAAATGCATATTTATCCTGTACTGTGTACTTTCCTTCAATAAAGCACTCCTGTTTGTTAAAAAAAAAAAGATGGGGCATTATTCCTCACACTAAAGATTTGGCATTGTTTACACCCACTGACACCAGGACATTTTCTACTCTCACTGGCAACAGTCTGGCCCCCCTACAGTCTGAAGGACAGTACACTGGCCCCTTGTTTGGGAAGTTTAGAGACCCCTGGTATAGATGATCTTCTTTTACAGGGTGTGCTTAGTTTACAAGTCTCTGTAAAACGGTATTTGTGACTTGCAGCAGAAATTGCTGGTTTGCGTTGATCTGCTGGGGTATGCAAATTGTGGCCCACGTTGTACAGCCCATTCACAAAAATGAAGGCCGTGGTGTATAGCCTGCATGGCCCCAAAATGTTCTCTTTGTAAAGACGGCTCTTGTATTTAGAATACATAATGTAAAAAAATACTGCGCCAAACTATAGTTGCTAAGCGACTAACACAACAATTAGACAAATTGTGAAGAGAATATAAGGTAAATAGTGCAGCGCTAAAAAATGTATTAATTGATGTATCTGCTTCACATAAGCTACACAAAATGTGAGACTGTGAGCAACATGTGTTGCAGATATAATGCTGTGAAAAGCACTCAATATATATGAGTGTAATAAGTAGATGCACCAAAGAAATTATCAAATCATGGTGATCCTGGAATTAAATCCAGGTGGTGAGAAACAAGTGTGTGAATTATCACAACACAACCAGAATTGGAAATCAAGATTAAATAAATTAAAATACAAATATAATTAAATTGAAATCGAGACCAACAATAATTATATGTGAATATAGTGCTTTAAAACACCTAGGTCAATGATAGACTTATCAAGTGATGGACTAAGTTGGTCTTATGGGATGCAATTCACCTGAATCGCATGTAATCCAAAAATAAACCGAATAAAATGTGAAACAAGTGACCTGAATTAATTACTAACCTGACCTGAATTACTGATAGTGGTAAAACTGTAATGCCCCATACACACGGTTGGAAAATCCGACCACAAAATCCATCAGATTTTTTACGACGGATTTTGTCCGACACTGGTGTTGCATACACACGGTCGGACAAAGTTGTCGGAAAATCCGATCATTCTGAACGTGGTGACGTTTGTTGCCTACGACGGGACTACGTAGAGGCTAGTAGCCAATAGCTTTGGTCTTGTAATGTGATCTGAGCATGCGTGGCACTTTGTCCGTTGGAATTCTCTACACACGATCGGAAAAAGTCCGATAGGACTTTGTTGTCGGAAAATTGGAGAGCAGGAGATAAAACTTTGTCCGTCGGAAAATCCGACGGAAAAAGTCCGATGGAGCCCACACACAGTCGGAATTTCCGACAACATTGTCCGATAGGACATTTTCCGTTGGAAAATCCGACCGTGTGTACGGGGCATAACAGTAAAATTCATAGGATACTGAGCATAACCCCTGCGTGGAAAAGGTGTGACACAAAATAAAATGAAGCTTCAATAAAATGTAACATGCAATCTAAAGGATGTTAAACAATGAATGGTGTATTCACTAATAGACAGTAGTGCTAATATTGAACCTATATCTATAGGCAACAGCCCCACTGCATCAAAGTAGAATGCAATCAGTAGTCCTTGTATTGTGAACAATAAAGTCCAAAACAATATATATAAAACGATATCTATAGTAGACCAGCAGGATGGTGTTGCATTTTTATATATCCGTGGATGTTGTGGACCCAGGTTTGCCCAAACACTACGGTGAAATCTCCCCACACACAGGAAAAGGTAAAGCTGTGGTACTCTTACCAGAGACGGTGGACTCACAGGCCGTGGGCAGTGAGTCAGACGGGCATGGACAGGAACGACCAGAATTTGGTGGCTGCAATGAGGCAGGCTGTATCCTTTGGGTGGTCTATGGGTGATCACACCCTCCTACTCACCACGATGATGTTTCCAGCTACTCGTACGTACAGCCAAAAGGTACAGAGCCCTAATCGTGGTCCTCACCGTAAGAGAGTATCTCCTCATGGTGTAAATCCAACCTAAAAATGTATTTGTAGATATTTTCCCCTCCAGACTAAAGGGGGATAAAGCAATAAAAAACGTTTTTTTGTAAAAAAAAGCACAAAGAAGAGTGGCTTAGGCAGGCATAACACCCTACACGTTTCGTCTTCAGGAGACTTCAACTGGGGTACAGACTGTATCATTTACCTAGGTTTTTTTGAACACTATATTCGCATATAATTATTGTTGGTCTCGATTTCAATTTAATTATATTTGTATTCTAATTTATTTCATCTAGATTACCAATTTTGGTTGTGTTGTGATAATTCACACACTTGTTTCTCACCACCTGGATTTAATTCCAGGATCACCATGATTTGCCAATTTTTTTGGTCCATCCACTTATTATATCTGCAACACATGTTGCTCACAGTCTCACATTTTGTGTAGCTTATGTGAAGCAGGTACATCAATTAATAAATTTTTTAGTGCTGCACTATTCACCTTATATTTAGAATAAATGACAGTAAAAAGAAGAGTGCATGAATCTTGTGCACTAAAAAGGTGTAACATTTATTAAGCAAAAACAAAATGGCAGCTCACATTTGAGACATCGCTTGTCAGGCCAGAGGTGAGCAATTGGAAGCTGAGGCGTTGTTCCAGCAGCTGTCACTTCTGCAGATGGGACCTGCTCCGCAGATCACAAAGATAATGGCACCCACGCTCTCCTGGATGCCCTGCTAAAAAAAAGGCTGTATTGGGATGGGAATCCAGGAGGCAAGGCAATGCGTTTCAAGGGTGTCCCACTTTATAAAGCCTGGAATTATGGTGGAGGCAGTTAGTGCTCTGGAAGCAGAGAAAAGGCTAAAATACTGCTGCTACAAAACAAAGAATTATATCCAAAACAATATAACAATGCTAAAAATGAGAGTTTGCTATAGGATACTCTTTAAAGGTATGTATACATTTAAATGTAAATTTATGGCTGACCAATAGTGCCACACTAGTAAACATATTGCAACTACCCGCTAGATTTTAAAAAATCCACACAAAAACAGTCAAGCTGGCCATAAATGGAATTTTTTTCAGCGGGCTAAACAAAATAATGTGAACAGATTCAACACAAACAAGGTGGATGGAGGAATTGTATTCTGACAGGGATACTCTGTGCTATCAGACTACACTGATCAGTGGCTGCAGCCACTGATCGATAGAAGTTAATTTGACAGAAGTCAGTCTAGCGATGGACTGCTGTCAGACAGGGACAGCAAGCCACCAAATGAAATGTGGGGACATCAGTCTGCCTCTTTATATACTCTGCATCAGTAGCGGCTGCTCATGCAGGGCGTAGGGGTGCTGCCCCCCTAATCCATGCGCCCAGTCCCTAATCTACATGCAGGGTGCCGGACGCATGTATTCCAATGTTTTTTTTCCCCGAAGAACATGATTAGAGCCTGAGGCTCTAATTGGCTTCAAAAGATTGGGCTCTATGTCAACCGGAGCCAAACCCAGTTGTGTGACATTAGCAAATTAGTATTCGCTAATGTCTTCCTGTTTCTCCTCCTGGGAGTCCTAAGACCCGATTGACCGTGAGTCCTAAATCCTGATTGGCCAGGAGGAGAAGTGACCGCCGGGACTCGGGAGGAGACGTGGGAGGGGAAGCCGCCAAAGCCGTGACATGGATAGGGTAATCATGGGGCTGGCGGGCAAGCTATGTGACCATTGAGCAATGGGGGGAATCAGCAATTGAGCGAGATAGGGAGCACCAGGTAGGAGGGCGGTTGGTTGGCTGGCTGGGGAGGCCACGGGCCACCCCCGCCAAGGAGACTGAGCACCAGCCGCCACTGCTCTGCATATTGAAGCCAGTAATCATATGTGCATCACTGTTGGGGAGATCTTGTTACCTGTTACCCCCTGCACCTCCAGGTTGTAAAATTATGGTGCAGCTGCTTACTAACTGATCATTATATATCTAATATTCTCCTGATTAAGCAGGTTGTGTTATTCTGTGAAACACGTAGAGAAAATATCCTTACTCCACTGAACATATAAGAATTCTTTACTCTGATGATTGTACATACGTGTGTGTATTTCTATACAACAAAAGGAAAACAAGACACCGGTGTTGTCATGGACGTGCACCAAAGCGCACACACGTGCGCACTCCTGCACCAATTCGCACACCCGCGCGCACTCCCGCGCCAATGCGCACACCCGCGCGCACATTTGCACGCGTGCGCACACGTGCGCACAGTGACGCGGCTTTGGCGCCCAATGGTCCTTAAAAGGGGCCTCTTCAGAATGCACTCTTGCTGTCTGATCTGCAGCTCATCCTGTAACCTGATACTGAACCTGCATCTGTTCCCGTATTTGACCCGGCTCTTCTGACCTTGCTGCTGTCTCCTATCCTGACCCCTTGGCTTGCCTTGACCTGCTCTGTGTACCTGCTTGTCTGATCATCTGTTGCCGAACCTGCCTGGACTTGACCATTCTCTGCCTGCCGTTCCTGTCTGATAGATCCGCGGTTGTAACCTGGCTCGACTGACCCTGCTTCTGCCTGCTGCCCTGCGCTTGTGCCCACCTGTCTGCTGCCGCACCTGCATACAGACCTGCATCTGTGCTATTCGGCCTGCTGCTCCGAGCCCATTCCTGTCACTGCCAAGCGGACACCAGCCTCAGCCAAGTGAACCCTGCAGGCTCTCATACCCCACTGTGCTCCGAGGGTCACTGTCCCCACTCCAGTGTTCCCGCAACCAGAGCCGTACGAGAGGTCTCCCTCTGCATGTCAGGCTCACCTTCAAGGTACGTGTCAGGTGTAGCTGATCAGTAGGAGTATTACATATGGAATTTGGAAGCTGAAATATCTAATATGCCAATGGCTTCTAACTGTTTATGTACAGAATACTTTTAATTTGATCCTAATAAAAACTAATGGTTTTTATATAAAAAAAATGTGAGTGTTGTACCGTGAAAGTCTATTTTTCAAAAGTCTTGTGGGTAGGTGTTTGTACAAAAACTATTTTAAAAACTAAAAAAAAAAAAAAAAAAAAAAAAGGTATTTCATTGATTAATTTATAGTTGATACCAGGACTGATACCAGAACCGGATAAATTTACTAAAATTTACCGCATGTGATAACGCCGTCACGTGACTTATTTGCACAAATTATCATATGCATTAAATTAAGTCTAATTCACAAAAAAATAATGATTATGCAGTATTTACCGCAACATGAAAAATGTGTCGGTAAATATAGTTTAAAAAACATGCAGTAAGCTCTTAAGTCCAATTTACAAACGGAATAGAGAGTAAAAAAAACATGCAATATTTATCACCAGGGTTTTGCTGGTGGTATCACATGCTGTATTTGTCAAAAAAAAGTGTGGGGGTCCCCCCCAATAGCTGGTTGCTAAGGAGCGGGCCAGGAAACCAGCCGCAGAGGGCGAGCAAACGCCCTCCCCCTCCTGAACCATACCAGGCTACATGCCCTCAAAATGGGGGGGTGCTTTCGGGCAGTAGGGACACCCCAATTCACCTTGTCTTCATGTTGATGAGGACAAGGGCCTCTTCCTTACAACCCTGGGATGTGGTTGTGGGGGTCTGCGGGCAGGGGGCTTATTGGAATCTCAAAGCCTCCTTTAACAAGGGGCCCCCAGATCCCAACCCCCCCACCTCCCACGTGAATGAGTATGGGGTACATTGTATCCTTGCCCATTCACCAAAAAAGTAAATAAAGACAGGAGCCAGTTATTGACAATTCCTCTATTACAAAATAAAAAAACAATCTCCCCCAATGTAGATCCATCGTCAATCACGACGCCCGCTGCCATCCTGAAAACAAAAAGTTCTGCTCCCGACGAACTCTCCCACACTCTTCTTCGCCATGTGACAGTTCTTAAATAGGTAAGGGGTGGGGCTACCCAGCGATGTCACCTGGTGGCACCGCCCCTTGTGACGTCCCCAACCGGTGCATGCTGGGTGGCCCCGCCCCTTACCTATTTAAGAACTTTCACACAGCGGAGCAGGTAGACCGCGGGAGCGTTCGTCGGGAACTAACCTTTTTTTTCTTTTTTAGGTCTGGCAGATCTACATCGGGGGACAGATGGATCTACATCGGGGGACATTTTTTTATTTTTAATAAAGGACTTGTTAAAAAATGTGTGTGTGTGTATTTTTTTTTTTTGATGCTTTTTTGGTGAATGAGTATGAGGTACAATGTATTCACATAGGGGGGTTGGGATCTGGGGCTTCCAGATTCTGATAAGCCTCTCCCTGCAAACACCCACAACCACAGCCCAGGGTTGTGGGGAAAAGGCCCTTGTCCCCATCAACATGGGGAGAAGGTGCTTTGGGGTGGGGGGGGGCAAAGCCTCCCAAGCCCCAAAGCACCCCCCCCATGTTGAAGACATGTGGCCTGGTATGATTCAGGAGGCAAGTGAGTGCCCCCCCCTCCTTTCCTGACCTGCCGGGCTGCATGCTCGGGTAAGGGTCTGGTATGGATTTGGGGGGACCCCACGCCGTGGGGAACCAGCTGACAGCTGATGAGTTATCTGTTGTTAAGGACGTGGCGGCCGGCTTTTTACCGCATTAAATAATAAGGTAATTACCGATAATTCGAACAAACGCTGCATTCGGTATTTAACACAAAATTCTTAGTGAATTGCACTTTCAAAACTGATTTACCGCAAGTGTTATTTTACTGCTCTTTTTCTCTTAATGAATAAATCCCTAAGCTACATTCGGAGAAACATAGTAAAAATTATGGCAGGAGAATACTGAGTAGGAATGGCTATAAATTGATTAAAATGTATGTTTTTTTTTTTTAAATGTGTGTATATATATATATATATATATATATATATATATATATATATATATATATATATATATATATATATATTCAAAAAGATGTATAATATTAAAATCATTGTCTCATGTGGGTCTAAGCACAGACAATGAAATGAATACAATCTTATAAATTCACTAGATGTAATCCATACACAGGCCTGTTTTTAGTTTTGATTCACACCTAAACAGATCCTATCGCCAAATCAAACATCACCATGCCCCTTTACATCACTGTGCCCCTTTACAAAGCAGCCCCTGTTACATCACTGTGCCCCTTTGCAGTACAGCCCCCTTTACATCACAGTGCCCCTTTACAGCGCAGTCCCTGTTATATCACCATGCCCCTTTGCAGTGCAGCCGCCGTTACATCACAGTGCCCCTTTACTATACAGTCCCTGTTACATCACAGTACCCCTTCACTGTGCCATCCTAAATAAATCACAGTGCCCCTTAACAGTGCAGCCCGTTACATAACCACGCCACTTAACAGTGCAGCCCTCATTATATCACTGTGCCCCTGTTATGTACCTCGCAGTAGACTTTGGCTTGTAGGAAGAGACCTCTCTTACAGCCCTGGTTCAGGAGCCACTGGAGTGGGACAGTGATCTTGTGAGCGCAGTGGGGTAGGAGTGCCTGTGGAAGTTGTAGCAGCTGGCACAGTAGTAGGATGATGACCCTCCAGGAATGTCTGGAACTGCAGGTGACAGCAGAAGCAGGAGCAGGTCCGCGACCTGATGAGCTGATAGGTGCAGGATCAGCAGCAAGATGGAGCTGGGTGAGACAAGCCGTGTCAACACAGGAAATACACAGAGCAAGGCAGCAGGCAGTAGCAGGGTCAGACAGGCCGGGTCAGAATAGGCAATCAGGCAGGTTAATGCGGCAGGCTGAAACAGACAGAGGTCGGCAGCAGGTAAACAAGCAGCAGGTATGAGCAGGGTCAGACAAGCCGAGGCCGCTACAGATGAACAGCTGGCAGGATACAGGTTACAAGGCACAGAGCTGCAGATCAAACAGCACTGCACAAGTGCAGCTGCTGTTCTTTTGAAAGCCTGTTGGCGCTTAGCACACACGCACGCGCACGCACCTGAGGTGCGCATACAGTCGCCGCTGTCCAGTCTGACCAGGAGCGCACGTGCACGTTTACAGTGCAGCGCTCGTTACATCACCATGCTCCTTTACAGTGAAGCCCATGTAACATCACTATGCCCCTTTAAAGTGCAGCCCCTGTTACAATACTATAAAGGGGACTGAACTGTAAAGGGGCATTGTAATGTAAAGGGGCACTGTAATGTAAAGGGGGGCTGTGACGTGAAAGGGAACAGAGGGCACTGTAAGATTGCTTTAAAGAGGGAACTGTGCTGTAAATTTTCCGGTCTTTTTTCATTTATTGAGTAAAAAAAAACAGGTGGTGATTAAATACCACGAAAAGAAAGCTCTATTTGTGTGAGAAATTAAAAAATTTCATTTGGGTACAGTGTTGCATGACCGTGCAATTGTTATTAAAAGTGCAACAGCGTTGAAAGCTGAAAATTGGCCTGGGCAGGAAGTGCCCACTATTGAAGTGGATAACTTACCATTACCCTGCTAGGTCCCTCATTAGAGTGAATGAGAGTCATAAATCTTGCAGTTTGGGGAATATATCTATAAATCACATAGGGGTTTATTTACTAAAGCTAGAGAGGGCAAAATTTGTCACAATTTTGCAGAGAAACCAATCAGCTTCTAACCCCAGCTTGTTTAATTATGCTTTAGCAATAAAACCTGGAAGCTGATTGGTTTCTCTGCAAAATTTTGACTAATTTCGCCCTCTCTAGCTTTAGTAAATAAACCTCATAGTGTCCCTGAAGCTCTAAATGAGGTATGCGAACCTATTAAATATTTTTTTATATCTTACCATTTATCGCATTTGTGGCTTTGTCCAATTTTAAAATTGTAATTGGAGCGATCCAGGTAAAGGAATGTATTCAAGTAAAACAATAAAATATTTCCCCACTAGATGGCAGTAAATGTCTGATCTCCTGTATTATTATTAGCGGAACTAAACTTGCAAATTAGAAAATTGCTAGGTGGGAGAGCTCATTTTTTTTTTTTTTGTAGAAACGACATGATTTGATTTTTTTTCTACCAAAAAACTCTTACATCTATTTACTCATTTGTATTGTACTCTACGGAGTGTTGGGACAATGCAACTCTGGCACCCAATGAATAAGGAAAGAAGACGCTGATCAAAAAGACGACTACGAGAAGATGGCGGCAGTGGTAACAGGGTGAATATGGGAAGAGCAGAGCTGTCATCGGGAAAGTCAGGAGTCCTTAACGGCATCCTTGTATGGAGTCAGACACTGGAAGTTTTGAAACTTAGGTAAAAATGGACAAATAACGCTGGAACTTTGGAATTATTTTACTGGTAAAGGGAGGATAGCAGAATTTGACCAAGGTATCTGAATTCCACTGATTCCTTGCTTTGAGACTTAGAGAGTCTGAGATTGAAGTCCCACACCAAAAGTTTGTCGTCCAGATATTCATTGATCCCAAAATAAGACTTTTTCTTCAAACCTTGCATTGTTTAACCACTTTCCGACCGGCCGCCGTCATTATACTGCGGAAGGTCAGCTCATTCCCATCAATCGCTGTATCTGTACAGCGGTCCGTTTTACAGCTATAGCAGGCGCACGTGCCCGCTGCATGAAAGTGGAGCTGATGCACCAGGCCGGCGGCTGAGATGTCAGCTGGCCACCCACGATCACTCCACAGAGAGCCAGAACAGGGATCTGTCAATGTAAACAGGCAGATCCTCATTCTGACAGGGGAGTAGAGAATGATCGTCTGTTCCTAGTGATCAGGAACAGTGATCTCTCTCCTCCTCTAGTCAGTCCCCTCCCCCCACAGTTAGAAACACCTCCCAGGGAACACATTTAGCCCCTTGATCACCACTAGTGTTAACCCCTTCCCTGCCAGTGTCATTTATACAGTAATCCGTGCATTTTTATAGCACTGATTGCTGTATAAATGTCACTGGTCCCAAAACAGTGTCTGATCTGTCCGCCGCAATGTCAAAGTCCTGCTAAAAATTCCGCCATTACTAGTAAAAAAAAATAATAATAATAAAAATGCCATAAATCTATCGCTATAACTTTTGCGCAAACCAATCAATATACACTTATTGCGATTTTTTTTTACCAAAAATACATAGAAGAATTCATATTGGCCTAAACTGAGGAAGAAATTCATTTTTGACACATTTTCTTGGGGATGTTTATTATAGCAAAATGTAAAAATATTGTTTTTTTCAAAATTGTCTGCAACATAAAAACTGCAGAGGTGATCAAATACCACCAAAAGAAAGCTATCGTCATTTTTGTTTGGATACAGCGTTGCGTAATTTTCAGTTAAAGCGATGCAGTGCCGTATGGCCCAAAAATTGCCTGGTCATTAAGGGGGAAAATTTTCCGGTCCTTAAGTGGTTCAAGTAAATATGTGAGAAAAAGTGCAGAAATTCTATGTAAGTGTAACAAAAAGAATCACTTCAAAACAATATACCATACATTAACATATAGTGATATAAGTGATATAATACAATGTGAATGTTAGGTGACTAGTTTGAAATAAATCAAATAGACAGAAGTCCAGAGAAGTAAAATCTGGACTTCTGTCTATTTGATTTATTTCTATTTTATTTCTATTTGAATATAATATATCAAATAGACACAATTAACAATAGAATAGAATAAATCATCCATATTGCATACATGCAATTATGAAGGTAATAATGCAGTCACAAGATTGTATTGTGAGGGATACATCACAATATAGGGAAGCTGTAGTGTCACTAATCATAGTGTCCCCATAATGTCAAAAGGGACACTTGCATAGCTAATGAATCTATAAAGCTGTAGTGTGAAAGATATAGCATAGAGCAGGGAAGTTAAGATGTCATTAAAACCGGGACTTTGAAGGGGGAGCTATAAGTTTAATTCACAGCTCCCTGAGACAATGCCCGGAAGGAACGATTTAAAGTTAAATGCCTCATTTAGGTCAGGTGGTGAGGTGGCCTGTAAATTAAATATCCATCTCAATTCACATTGGTGGAGACGCTTGTTAAAATCGCCACCTCTGGAGTTGAAATGTATACGGTCAAGTGCCAGGAAATATACCTTAGGGATAGATTCTGGGTGAACTAGTGCCATATGGCGACCAGTGGGGACATCGGGGGCTCATCTATCACATGGTGGATAGATGTTGGTATAGTCGTTTCCAAAATTCATTTATGGTCTTCCTGACATACTAGCACCCACATTCACAAGTGAGTAGGTACACTATGCCGGGAGTCCTACAATTTACATAATGTTTAGGATGGAAATTGAGTCCATTAGGCAATCCACGTGTTTACGCCTATCCCTGTATTGGCAATAGTTACATCCACCACATGCAAAAGTTCCCAAGGTTTTACATATGTCACTTGTATTCGCTAGCTACCAGTTTGAGCCCTCCTATAGGCGACAGCTGGCAGGTCGGAGACAAAAGGAGCAAGTCATGAATCCATTGTTAATAGGTGCCAGTACTTGTTTAAGATACGCCTAACTTGTTTGTGCTGTGTCAAGTAAGTTGTGATAATTCTAGTGGTATCATCATTTGAGGATTGTGTGTGTGCATTTAATAAATCTCGTGAGATAGATTGATTGTTTTTCTATAGGCTTTCTTGAGACAGGTACTGGAGTATCCCCCTTCTAGAAGTCTATTTCTCAGAGTGTCAGCCTCATTTTTGAAGCTGGCATCATCTGAGCAATTCCGGCGAGCTCTCAACTATTGAATGTAAGGGATTGATGCAAGTAAGGGTTTAGGATGGAAACTTGATGCGTGTAATAATGAATTCCCTGCTGTAGATTTACGGAATAGTTCACTAGAAAGGCCACGATCTGTCTGTTTTTTAATGTAACATAGTAAAACTTAAATTAAATTTGTTAATATTAATACAGGCCATAAACTTGTGTAAAAGATCATTCGATCCGTCCCAAATTATGAAGACGTCATCTATGTAGCGGTGCCATGAAAGTACATATACTATATGTAGCCCATATACACAGACAGCGAGTCACTGGTGAGCAGTGAATGTTCCCACTCCCCCAGGTACAGGTTGTCGTATGATGAGGCACAACATGTCCCCATCGCCACCCCCTGTACCTGTAGGTAGTGGGAACCATCAAAGCAAAAGGTGTTATGGTGGAGAATAAATTCAA
This sequence comes from Lithobates sylvaticus, assembly GCA_028564925.1. Taxonomy (NCBI): domain Eukaryota; kingdom Metazoa; phylum Chordata; class Amphibia; order Anura; family Ranidae; genus Lithobates; species Lithobates sylvaticus. The sequence continues at coordinate 241,430,503 of CM053031.1, read as the reverse complement.
GACATGTTAGAATAAAATCAGTGTAACTAGGTTCACAATTTCGCTAGATTGTGACAACACATGACATATCACTGCAAGGCCCTTCTCATGAGGAATGGTGCTATACAGGGCCTCAACATCGATAGCGGCCAATTGGGTATTGTCCTCAATATGCATATCTTGAATGATTTGCAGAAAGTGGATAGTATCCCGTATATAAGATGACATACACGTTACAAAAGGTTTACGATGACTGTCCACTACACAACTGAGATTTTCATTTAAGTTGCCACACCCAGATATGATGGGCCTGCCTGGGGGATTCGTAGAGTGCTTATGCAACTTGGGCAAAGCATAAAAGGTGGCTTCCCGAGGGAAGCCCACTCTTATAAATTCCCACATTTGTTTGGATATGACATTATGGTAAAATGCCGCATCCACCATCAGATGAAAATCTTGAGTGAATTTATCTAGCAGCGACCTACGTAGAGATTTCAGAGTATTTTTATACACATTTCAATACAATGTTCATAACCACGACATTGCCACCCTTGTCAGAGGGTTTGATGACAATGTCGTGGTTACGGGCCAACGAGTCTAGCGCCCTCTTCGTGTCATGATTGAGCTTGGCATGAGATCCAGAAAAGTTTTTTATTCTCTGGATATCAGCAGATACCAATTTTAGAAATACAGCCGCATTATGATTAGAACTAGGTGGAGGATATATAGTAAATTTCTTTTTAAAGAGGGATCAATAATGTGTGTGCAGTGGATGTATTGTCCACAGTTGCAAGAAGAGCCTCTATATCAATTGAGTCAATTAGGTTTCCGGCTCATTTTCTTCCAATAATGATATCAGATTATCCAGCACTTGTGTATCTTGATTGGTTTGCCCAGGTTCTAGAACTTGTTGCTTAGCATATAAATTTGTCCCGTATATACTATATACCAGTCTCGTATATACTATTTCTCACTCCAAGCCCTGGTGAAGGGGAGTTTTCTGGTCCCTGAAATGGGTTGTATTTGTGATTTGTCTTTCTAATTTATTTTAGAATAGATCTATATCTTGACAATTACCGTAGCTTTCAGTTTGGCACTTCAGTCTCATACTCAAGGTATTGAAAACAGAGATTTAACGTGACAGCCATGCAACTAGCATTTCCTCTTTTGAAAGGTCTCATTTAAGGTGGAATGAAACCATCCTACTTTCAGAGGATGCTGCCATCTTAACGTTACTTATTTGAGGGCTTGAAAGATTGATTGAGAGTTGACAAAAGGCCTGTGTCAACACACTTCAGGCTTGTGTTGATGGCATTATTAACCACTTCTAGTACTTTTACTACAGGGCAGCAGATGTAGGTAGAATTAAACACACACACATATATATATATATATATATACATGATTCTGCATTTCCACCTGAGTTTTTATTGAAAGGAAGTTTGTTCTCACTAGAGATGTCAGCAAGAGCGTAAACCAAATTTTGTCAATGTAAAGGAGAGGTCACTCAGTAGCTGTTTACCCATCTGGACTCTAGAGCACTAGTGCTGGGACACCCAAACCCCCTTTTTATTAGGCTTTTCCACACATGTGCTCCAGTGGATACTAGAGGGGGGTCTCCATCACACAAACTTCTACCAAAAAGCTAGTAAGTTTAGCACCTTTACAAAGTGACTACATTCATGTAGTTGCCATTTGTAACTGGCCAAACAAAAATAGTGTCCGTCACTTTCAAGCAATGTTTGTCATTTCCTATTTCTGCCCTCAATAGATTGTGTTGCTAAATCTTCCTTTTGTACATTCTCATAGGGGAGCGAAAACTTGGGCCGTCTGAGGAAACCCCAAAACCAACACCTCCCAAAAAAGGGGAAAGAGCAGAAGCAGAGGAGGAGGAGGAGGAGGAAGGAGAGATCATCGAACTTGGAGAAATTGTCACCACAACAGGTGAGTGTGGGAGAACACAGCTACTGGTAAGCTAATCAATGTATGGCTGCCTCATTTCCAACGCCCGATTTTTGTTTGTTTGTGGTTTTTAGGTGACGTGGATGTTGTGGAAGAAAAATCGCACTTTACCACAGAGAGTGCCCACGTACTCATCGGGGAGATAATGGTCTGCAATAGAGATCTAGATTACATAAAGCAGAACATCAATGATGTTCAACAAAAATTGAAGAACATCATTGATGTTTTAGGAAAAATATGAAAACGCACCAAGTAATTAACACACATTTGTGCCTGCTTCTGAACACATTTGCAACTTAAGAACTGTGTGAAATTTGGAACATGCACACATTGTGTCCACATGTGCTAGCTCCCATCATGGTGGATGAATGCCAACGTTTTTTTGGGGTGCAACCACTTTACGAACTACGAAAGTGGTTGTGGTGAAGGGGTTGCACCCCCAAAAAACGTCCATTCATCCCCATGATGGAAAATGGCACTTTTGAAGCTTCTAGGCATGTGTTTTACCATCTAATGACCATTTTCAGACCCAAATTGTGTGCATGTTCTAAATTTCCACTTTCCAGGGGTGACCCCCCAATGTGATGAAAGCAAGATCAAACACACTTTGAACATATAGTCATGTCTGATCTTGTCTTCACTTTACAAAGTTGAACTTTCCTAGTTCATAGGTTCTGTTTTGCTCCATGCCTGGTTTTACCAATTGCGGAATGTTTGTAAACAATGTTGTAAATAACCAAGATGTTGTCAGTTTGGGCGTGAAGATTGTAAACGCACTTGTGAATGTTTTCCAAGTAAACTTTTTTAATTTTCTAAATGTGTGGCTTCCTTATTTAACACAATGCATTATGTATGTCAAATGTAAAGGATATGGGGGGCAATGGGTGTTATTTACTAAAGGCAAGTCCACTTTGCACTGCAAGTTTCTTTTCCAGGGCACTTTTTCACTGCACTTGTAGAGCATAGTGGATTTGACTTATGTAAATGACACCCACAGTGCTTTGTACGAAAACACGGAGCACAGCATTTTTGAGAATACACACATGTCTGACCTGGTGATGAAAAGGAGTATTTTGGGTGTCAGTTATGCAGTACAAACCTTCTCTAGACCAAAGATTAGGTAGCAAACACACAACATGAGAATAATCTTTTTGGGAAGAAGAGACTGTTACCTCCTTTTGCCCAGAAAGTGCATTTCCACTGTCGAAGGCAAAGGGAAAAAAAATTCAAGGTAAAATAAGCTAAAAAGAATACTGAAATGACAAGAAATCATAGGTTGGTTGAAAAATCAGATTTATTAAAAAATGCCTCTCACACATCGTCAGGCAGAGCAATGGCCCCCCTACCCACAAAGTAGTCCATATATTGCTCGCGGACCGCGCGGGCATTTAGAGGGGGCAAGCCTGGACGTGCCACTTGAAGGGCTGTGAGGTCAGCATTTGGAGGGCCCTCCACATCTGGGCCAACGGGCACCACATAGTTCCTGTTATGTCTTTTGAGGAAGTTGTGCAATATGCAACAGGCAAGAACTATGTGGTTCAGTTTGTATTCCGCCAAGTTAATTGCCGTCAAGAACAGGCGGAAGCGGCTGGCCAGGATGCCAAAAGTGTTCTCCACAACTCTTCTGGCTCTGGACAGCCTGTAGTTGAAGACCCTCTGGTCTGGGGTGAGGGTCCTCATCGGGAACGGCCTCATCAGATGGGGAGTCAACGCAAACGCTTCATCTGCGACAAAGACGAAGGGGAGTCCTTCTGCATTCTCCTCTGGAGGTGGCAAGCACAGACTGCCACTTTGGAGACGCCAGTAGAACTCCGTGTGCGCAATGGCACCACCATCCGAGATCCGGCCGTTCATCCCCACGTCCACATACATAAATTCATATGTTGCCGACACCACCGCCAACATCACTACACTATTAAACCCTTTATAATTATAATAGTAGGACCCCGAGTTGGGCGGTGGGACGATGCGGACGTGTTTCCCATCAATTGCCCCTCCGCAGTTAGGAAAGTCCCAACGGCTGGCAAAGTGGGAGGCCACAGTCTGCCATTCCTGTGGCGTGGAAGGGAACTGTGGAGTGAAACAAGAAAAAATAATTAGTCACTTTGCACATAAACATTGCAAGCAGATTAGACAATCAACATCTTGGAACAAGAGCATTGTATAAAATTGGAGGCTGGAAAGTATTTGCACAGAAAAGTAGAGGCTCCCCTTCACAGATTACTCACCCCCCATCAATCCCCCCACTTCTGATGGGCCATTGGCAATAACTAGGGTTTTGGGGGGTGGGGGTTGTTGGACAGGTAACCCTCTGCACTTCATTGATTGGCAAATGGCTCAATAATGTGTGCTAGTTTGGCCAGACCCTCTGTACTTAACACTATTGGCAGCCCCCAGGAAAGCTAAACTAACATTTCAACCCCCCCCCCCCCCCCCCCCCCAAAAAGGAAAGCACATTGTGACATTATGAAATTACCAAGCAAGCTAATAGGAGGGAAAGAACACAAAAAAATAGGAAATGGAAAGTATGGAGGCAGCCCCTTGCACTACATGCTTTGCTGAATTCATCCCTAAAGATGCCCACTATAAAGAGGTAGGTATATAGTGTGTATTGACCTTGGGAAAGCCAGCAGATAGAGGATTGGTACTATCTGACAGAGCAGTTGGGGGAGGGGGTTCCTAATGAGTTTGCCCCCCCCCCACCAAAAAAAATAAAAAAAAGGGCTCTACATGAAGTAAACCACACAGCAAACATTTGTGCATATTTTAGGGGTGTTTGGGGGCAAACAATACTATGCAGCAGACAAAATACATTGCTTAAGTGACTAGGCCATGGGTGTCTATTGGGGCAGAAGAGCATGCTGGGGAGGTAAGTGAAGGGAAAAATGCATGAAGGAGAAAAGGGGCACAGCATATTAGAGCATATTGCAATCATGGTAATTAGGGAAGGAGGTCAAAAATAGAAGACATTAGCAAACAGAGCATGCATAGAAGGGAATAGTAAAGGAGAAATGTTACCTTAATATAGTCCTCCTGCAGGACCTCGATGATGGCAGAACAGGTCTCTGGAATAATGATTCCCAGGGCCTGGGGAGAGATACCTGAAGAGAACTTCAAATCCTGAAGACTTCTCCCTGTCGCCAAGTACCTCAACGTGGCAACAAGCCTCTGCTCCGGAGTAATGGCTTGTCTCATGCAGGTATCCTGCCGGCTGATAAAGGGGGTCAGCAAAGCCAAAAGACGGTGAAAATCGGGGTCCGTCATCCTGAGAAAGTTCCTGAAATCATCAGGATTATTCTCCCGGATCTCACGAAGCAAAGGCATGTGCGAGAATTGGTCACGCTGAAGCAACCAATTCTTGGTCCACATACTCCTCGTCACTCTGTTCATGGACGGGTCTTGGGTCAAAGCTAAAAGCCCGACACCAATTCCGCGTACAGCACGAACTCGGCGACGAGTACGCACGGGAAACATCGCTCACAAGGTCACAAAAGGTCGGCTGGTCAGAACGGACAAACAGAAAGCACCGATAAACAGCAAGGCCTGAAAGAACGAAATGAATACCAGAAACGAGCAGACAATAAGCAGTGCAAATCAAAGCGTCCTATATCAAGATATAGGCCGCAATGACCAACAAATGCGAACTGACTACACGCACTAATAAACAGATACGCACGACAAGCACAAACTGAAGAGCAGTAACGATCTGAGTCAGAAAACTGAGAAGCGCGAATCTTAAGTCACCAAACTTCGACTAACTCGCGATAAACACGGGATCAGCAGAAGGAGCCCAACGGGTGCCTGACGTGGTGCTGAACTTCCCTTTTCTAATCTCGTGGACGACGACTTACGTCACGACGTTCTTGCAGACCGGATATTCCGACAACGTAGTCCGACCGTGTGTACGCAACACCAACATCGGACAAAGTACGACGGACAGGATCCGACCGACCTGGTCCGCGGATTGTCCGACCGTGTGTATGGGGCTTTACTGTAATCTAATCTATTTAAAAAATCTATGGAAAATAATTCTATTATTACTGAACTGTCAACCCTGCTCTGGCAATTTCCATTGTATTAAAGATATACATATGCCTGAAAGCAGAACTAAACCCTCCTATCCTTTTCAGCCAGGGAAGCTGTCATCTCAGCCACTATTTAAATTTGTAACTGCCATGGTTCTGCACATGTGATCAGTTATAACACCAGTCATTTGATGGTTTGACAGTTTTGTTGGGAGTGAATGTGACAGTTATCATTCCTGGCATGCCGGGAATATAACTGTTTCTTTAATACTGTTAAATCGATGGGTTTGGTTCCGCATGAAGAATTTTCTGCATCAAACACTTCTAGGTGTATTAGACACCTGGTCCCTCGCTGCACATTGTGGTTACATCCACCAACCCCTATGTTACTATTGTGTTTTACATCACTGCTGTGCCAATAACCAGAGAGGGGAAATCCCAGTGTCAGGCGTAGTATATTCTTCAGGCAGCAGTGGGAGATATTGGTGAAATTGTAGTAGCATGTCAGAGATTACAAAACTTTTACCCCAAATTCACACATTTTTCCAATTGGATCCCTTTGCAAAAATGTGTGAATCCCAAGGAAAGTTGTGTGAACAGATTCATTGCGCTTTCCCGTTGTTTTTAATGTAAGTGCATTTTTGTTAAAACTTCTTTCATGTTGTTATTTTGTCTGTGACTCCATTGAGGAATGTTTCCCTCGCTTCCTGTCCTTGTGATGCCAATACAAGGAATGGGGGTGTAATTGTAATCAGGATAGGAAGGCACAGGTAGCAAATAAATAGTGTTCTAATCCTTCCTTGTGTAGCCAGGTGTTTGGCTAACAATGGGGAGTGAGAGGAACACCGACTGCAGCTGAACTGGTTAGAGCTTTATCAGCAAGAGGAGGAAGCTGCTGTGCAGGAAGAGTTCAATATAGCCAGGCAGCACTGCACTATGAGAAATGTAGCCCAGAGGATAGAGACTCTACTGTAATCAAGAGCTGCTTTTCCCAGATAGAGATTGCCTGGAGGAGTGGAAAGAGCTGCATTTTCTCAGGCTGTAGGACCAGTGGCGGCCCATACATAGAGGACGCATGGGCGCCGCCTCCCCTATCCATGCGTCCGGCCCCCTGATCTACATACCAGTGGCGCCGAACCAGGGATTCCAATGCAAAGTCCCTGTCTAGAGTCAGAGGCTCTAATAGGCTTCAAAAAAGAGTGAGCTCGGAGCGCAGAGCAGTTTGTGCGAACATAGATAATACATTTTCGCTATTATCACACTAAAGTTCCTCCCCGCCAATCAGGAGGCAGGTCTGTGAGACCTGTTTCCCAATTGGCCAAAGCGGCAAGCGATCCTATTGGATGCCTAGCGCTCTGGTGGCAGCCGCTGCCCACACTCCAGGAGAGGACACCACAGCCCTGCCACATGAGCGGGTAAGTGCTGTGGCAGACCACCCGCAGGGGGGAGTGGACTAATCGCCGCCTGTGACCGAATAGTGAGCTGGAACTGGTGAGCTGCTGCTGTGGGAATTTACTGTCTGCTGCTAGAGAGAGAGACTAAGCCCTTTGGGAACTGACCATACAGCTTTTTGGTAAAATTACTGCTGCCTGCAGGCTTGACTGGGACCATTCTCATGTGCACCAATGGTACAACTGGGCCCAAACGCTAGCCGGCTGAAGAGTTAGGTCTAACAGACGGCCCCTCTACAGCTGCTACACAGAGACCTTCACCTATTGCTTATGCTAAGAGGTACTTCTCATGGGACATTGCACCATGTCCTAGCCATTCTCCTAGAGTGCACTCCAGACTAGTCATAGTATTATTATTCACATCGCAGTTAATGCTTATATGTACTGTTTATTGCTGACTGTTGATTCATGAGTTGATTTCAGTCTAGTGGTACAGAACTCTATTCTAATTTAGTTCAACAGTGTATATATTGTCTAGCAGACTGTGTCTGTATCTACCTAACGTATGCTCATTATGCTCCTACTATCATTTACTCTAATGTGTACCAATACATTAAGTTAATTTAGCACTAAACGTCTTGTGTTTATCTCCTCATACTAAATCCCAGCCAAGTTAAAAGAATCTATACTTGTGTTCTTATAGGTGCTTGCAGTGATGTTTATTCAACCAGGTGTGGCAGAGGAGCTAAGGTTGTTCTTGAAGTCGAGGTGCAGAAAGGGGAACCCAAATTAAGCAGCTCCTTCAGAGGTAGCGCCACACTTACTTTAAATGCTCACGGACCAACCACCATAGATATACTGCGGTAGGGTGGCCGCTCTGCGCCAGATTATGCACCTATCCGGATCCGAATTAGGCCGTCCCCGCTGTGCTGCAATTGGCTGCAGCACAAACCAATCAGCAGGTACCGGCTGCTGGTTGGTCACCGGCACCGGACGATGGGCTCCGATAATTACCAAAGAGATTTGTATGTAAACAAACACAGGGCTCTCTTCTGACAGCAACAATGTGCTGTTTTTTCTCCTTGCAAAAACAGCCAATTTCTTAGTAAAAACAGCATATACATTAACACTGGTTAGGCACTCATTTAACCCATTGATCGCCCCTGATATTAACCCCTTCCCATCCAATGTCATTAGTACAAGCTGATCTGCAGGTCTTGGGGACTTGATGTCCTCCGGCACCCGCCGATTGCTGGTAAAACATGGAGTACTGAGATATGTAAACTGAGATAAGTTCTGACAGGAGTGGGGGACAATCCTGTGTCTCTTGAATCGGTCTCTTTCCCTAGTGAAAGCACCACACCGTGTACACAAAAACACTGGCTAGGCACACAGTTAACCCTTGGATCGCTCCTAGATATTTAACCCCTTCCCAGCCAGTGTCATTAGTACAGTGACAGCGCATATTTTTAGCACTGATCACTGTATTAGTGTCACTGGTTCCCAAAAAAGTATCAAAAGTGTCAGGTAGTGTTAAATTTTCTGCCGAAATATTGCAGTCCTGCTATAAGTCGCTGATCGTCACCATTATTAGTAAAAATAAATAAATAAATAAAAACTCCATAAATATATTCCATATAGACACTATAACTTGCGCAAACCAATCAATATACACTTTTTGGGAATTTTTTTACCAAAAATATGTAGCAGAATACATATTGGCCTATATTAATGAAGAAATTTGATTCTGTACATTTTTGTATTGAATATGTTTTAGAGCAAAAAGTAAAAAAAAAAAATATAATTTTTTTCAAAATAGTGGGTCTTTTTTGTTTATAACGCAAAAATAAAAAAAAAGGCAGAAGTGATCAAATACCACCAAAAGAAATCTCAATTTATGGGGGGGGGGGGGGGGGGGGGGAAAGGACATACATTTTATTTGGGTACAGTGCAGCACGACCGTGCAATTGTCAGTTAAAATAAAGCAGTGCTGTATTGCAAAAATGATCATGAAGGGCTATAGTAGATTTTGCATCACCTCCTGTTCAGATGGGAAACAAGGGGGTAATCTCTGCAACAGTGACTAGATCAACAAAAAATCAACTAAAGGCAGAGTAATGAAAAAGTCTGAATGGTAGCTTTGAAGACTATCATCATGGTTAGGTGTATACTAATTAGAGAGCTCTCTCTTATCTGGTCAATAACTTGTTTTGAGTGTCACTGTGAATAATCCCCTCAAAACTGACTTCTTAATCACTTTTACATCCCCTGTTAATGGGTTTCATGTCTGCCTTGGAGGTGGCTCAAGATGTATTGAGTAGGATATGTTTCAGAGTTTCTCCAGCCACCCTCCTGTACTCGGCAAGAGCAATGAGCCGCTTGGGGTACGTTCTGATTAAAGAATGATTGATGAGCCTCTTGGAGGGGTCTCTGCTGCAATACGTCTAGTGAATGACTTCTCTGGCGAGGAGTTCGACAAATCAAAGCTTACTGCCCTGCCGGACAATGTCACAGCTCCGTTAACGGGCCATGATTAACAGGCATAATCAAAATCACACACGACTAGGCCATGCGCTATACCAGCCAAACGATTCTACCCAATGTAATTAGCTACAGATGTTCTGAATTAGTAATACTAAAATATATTTGTTTTACTCGGCTTCGTCTACTTTGGAATCCCATTAAAATGCCTTATTAGGTCCATTTGTCAGCAAAACGACAGCGTTTATTAAAGCGTTAAGCATAATTCCTTTTCAGCTCGCAATCAGCCTCATGCTGTCTGGATTTTGACCCTTTCCTATCTGCGTCATGCTAGGTGAGCTCTGATCCAGATTGTTCAGCCCAACCAATACTGATATTCTGCTATGAGTAGACGTTGGCAGGTTAAATCACCCGATTCTGGAACTCCAGTACAGGGGGTCCCCTACTTACAAACATTCGACTTACAAACGACTCCTACTTACAAACGGAAGGAGACAACAGGAAGTGGGAGGAAATCCACCCCTAGGAAGGGAAATTCACTCCTGTAAGAGTTAATATGGGAAAAAGGTGTCTCCACTGATGCTTTATCACCAGTCCATGTTTCCCTAACAACCCAAAATTTTCAAAATCCAATTGTCATTGGGACAGAAGGTGAGGTGAATCTTCTGAACAGGGGCACAGACAGCAAAACAAATGTTACAAATGTTCTCTATGTTGTCTAAAAAACTTAAAAATAGATTTTTTGGCTGGAGCTACACATAAAACATTTACCTGTTCCGATTTACAAACAGATTCAACTTAAGAACAAACCTACAGTCCCTATCTTGTTTGTAACCCGGGGACCCCCTGTAGTGGAGTCTCTACAAAATCGATAGCCCCTCCCCTCCTCATTATATAGTCTTATGCCACGTACACACGATCGGAAATTCGCCCAGCAAAAGACCGATGAGAGCTTTTGGTCGGAAAATGCGACAGTGTGTATGCTCCATCAGACTTTTGCTGGCCTAATTTCCACCAGCAAAAGATTAAGAGCAGGTTCTCAATTTTCCGGTCGGAAAAAGTTCCGATCGGAAATTCTGATCGTCTGTACCAACTCCAACGTGCAAAATTCCTACACATGCTCCTAAGCATTGAACTTAATTTTCTCGGATCGTCGTAGTTTTGTACGTCACTGCGTTCTTGACGGTCAAAAGTTCAGCAAACTTTTGTGTGACCGTGTGTATGCAAGCCAAGCTTGAGCGGAATTCCATCGGAAAAACCATGCAAGATTTTTCCGATGGAAAATCCGCTCGTGTGTACGCGGCATAACTCCCCTTGTTGCAGCAACTCAAGAAAAGTGATTGTTTCATCCAAAAAGGGAACGTATAGTGTTTTGTGTATACTTTCCTTATTAAAGTAGAAGTAGGGCCAAAAGAAGCTTGGCCCTACTTCTCCTGTAGGTCACAGGAGTGCACCTCGCTCTGCACTCCTGTGACCCATGTTCAGCCACTAGCGGGCTAAAGTCCTCTGTTGACTGACATCACCCAGCCAGTCCAGACACTGGAGAGATCCTAACTCTAATGTCTGGATCCACCCACATGGCTGACTGGCAGCTGGCTCAGCCTTTCAGTGTGCCTCTGAGAGCCCGAGCCAGCCACTCCTGCCCCCTTCACAGCCCAGCACTCCAGTGAGTGCTGGAGGGGCAGAGCAGAGAGCCAGTGACTGATAGTCACCTCTCTTTGCTCAATGAAGACCAAGAACTGAGCGATCAGTGGTCTTTAATCCCTCAGTTTGTGGTGCAGAAGCAGCATAGGACAGATGCAGCATCAGATTGATGCTGCATCAACCTAGGTGAGTATGTATGTTTGCTTTTTCAAAACCCGCACTTCTTTTTTAAGTTCAGAAAAAGATCAAAGTGGATATCTGTTGATGCTGTTGGAAACACGTGAGTGCATGGTTGGAAAAAACCTCCACAGGTCAGTGTGGTCATTGTCTATGCCTCTGGGGTTCCTGTCCTGGGTACTCTGTGCTGTTCTCAAGCGGGTAAATTAATTGATAAGAGGTATCAGTGCATAAGGCCTTATAGCGGTGCCACCCTCCCTGCTCCCTGACATCACTGGCCTAAATTTTCTAAACCAATTTGAGTGCCTCTGCTGATCGGTCAACAGACAGCCTTTTTGAGATAATTCTACTTATCGTTAACATCCTATTTAGTGTCCAACAGCAGGGTGCTCTCATGCAACGATGGATCACTGGTATCCACTCCTGGAAGAGGTGCTGGTGGCAAGGCACATGTGATGGCACATTCAGCTAGAAAAGGTTTTGCAGGTGGTTGAGTAAACAACAATTTGTAAATAGGTGGGAGGGAGTGAGAGGAAATGGGGGGGGGGGGGTTGGCATAACATTTGCCAAGATATCTTTTTAGTTGCAAGGATATAAACTTTAAAACTTGCGGCAAAAATAATTTATACATGAAAAATTATAAATGTAATTTGTACAGATTAGGGAGACTGGAGATGGGCAACAGCAAGGTATATGGCGCAATTTCTGGTAAATTAGCGTGTAAAACTCCCATAGTCTTATATAAAACCAATTGTAATATGTGCCATATTGTAGTTCATAAAAATTCATAAAACTACAAAAGTCCATAAATTAACTGAAAGGAATGGTGTATCAAGGGAGCACTAGGTGGGCAGCACTAGGTGGGCAGCTCCTTCCAGAGACAAGAAAGGATCTGAGACAACAAAAACACACCTTTAAGCAGCCAAATAAACACTCACACGTGTTCCATAAGAATGGTTTAATAAAGAAGCTGATTTGCACTCCAAAAATGCAATACCAGGGCAACAGGACCATCCTCCAGGCCGTGACGTCACTTCAGCGCTCCACAGTGGTTATGGAAGTCCTCCTCTAAATCCGATGAGCGGGGACCCAACTCGCACAGTCAGACACCACCAGTCGCGGCTGGCTACCGACCTGGAACTTGCGTGAACCCTCTGTGGATACTACTAGATATGCACATTCTTATGGTTTGATTGGCTACTCCATTAAAGTTCTTATGAAAAAATTAGATTGGAGATGGACAGCTGTCAATATGGCCATCCAGATTTTCAGGCATTGTTAAAAAGGCAATGTGAAAAGAGCACAACCGGTCAATAAAATGACTTCCTACAGATCTGAGTTACAATTGTTTGGTATGGGTTAGCTGCTTGGCTGCCGCAAGCACAGACCCATTTTTACTTTGCTTCAGTTTTCATAAATAAGCCCGGTAGTTTTTATGTCTCAGATAAGTTTTTTGTTATTTCATATATTATACAGCAGAGCATTCCAGAATATTTTACAACAATGAACTATTAAGTTCAGTCTTTGCCTCAGTAGAACAATCTAGTCTAGCAATTAGATCCCTTTCACACTCACAGCGCGGCCGCGCTAGCGGTAAAACGCCGCTAGTTTTAGCTGCGGTTTACCGCTAGCAGGGCATTTTTAACCCCCGTTAGCAGCCGAATAAATGGTTAAATGTGCCTGAAAAGCGCTGCTGCCGAAGCGCTTTGCAGGCGCTTTGCAGGCGCTTTGGCAGCGGTGCCCATTTATTTCAAAGACGCTGCTTGCAGGACTTTTTCTAACATCCTGCAAGTGCGCTTTACAGGTGCTATTTTTAGCCTTTTAGCGCCTGAAAAACGCCTCCGGTGTGAAAGGGGTGTTACATACTACACTCACTCTGAACACAAACGCAAATTCACTACATAGCTGCTATAATACTTTATAACCGAACGGGCTGTTTTTAGTAGAATGTGTGGTTGTAAAACCCAAAACTATGTTCAGAGTGTATCTATCTTCACAGGGCATTATATTCCAAGGAGCAATTAAATATGTTATCTATTGCAACCAATCAGCTTCTCTACTATCATAATGTAGAAGAAGCTGATTGGCTGATGAATACTCCAGGCAGCTCCACCTTTCCTCTCCTTTTTCCTTTCCAGAACATTCCAGAATGTTCTGGAAAGAAGTGGGAGGTCTCAGTGATGCTGCCTGTGAGTCGTCAGCTCTGCCTGAGTCACTCAACCCTGACCTAGAAGAAATTTACCTATCCCAGTGGTCCATTAACCACTTTAAATCACTGTACGTCAAAAATCCCGCAAAATCACTTTTATCGGTGGCGGAAGAGGTGCCCTCCCGCAGCGTTCCGGTTGTCTCCGTCGCTTACCGGAGCCGTCGGTAGCAGCGGAGACGATCGAGTCCTGTCACCTGAATGCCTGAATGCCGAGTGATGGGGAAGATGTCCCCCGCTCAGCTCCATAGCATTGGAGGGCGGAAGCAACGTCAAACATCACTTCCGCCCAATGCTCTTAAAGGAGAATTATTATTTTTTTTTTGCATTTTTTGTAAATATGAGATTTGAGGTCTTTTTGACGCCAGATCTCATATTTAAGAGGTCCTGTCATGCTTTTTTCTATTACAAGGGATGTTTACATTTCTTGTAATAGGAATAAAAGTGACCCAATTTTTTTTTTAAAAGACAGTGTCAAAATAAAAAATAAAAAGTAAAATACATAAGGAAAAACATTTTTTTATTAAAGCGCCCCATCCCGACGAGCTTGCGTGCAGAAGCGAACGCATACGTGAGTAGCGCCGGCATATAAAAACGGTGTTCAAACCACACATGTGAGGTATCGCCCCGATCGTTAGAGTGGGAATAATTCTAGCCCTAGACCACCTCTGTAGCTCAAAGCTGGTAAACTGTAGACATTTTTAAAGGTCGCATATAAAGATGAGATTTTTAAGGCTAAAAGTGTGTCGCCATTTCACGAGTGGGTGCAATTTTGAAGTGTGACATGTTGGGTATTAATTTACTCAGCGTAACATTATCTTTCACAATATAAGAAAAAATAGCAACCTCCCAAGACACACTTTCCAGGCTGCTTTTATCTTCAATCTCTGAGAACTTGTCAGAAGTTATAATGCTGATAACAGAAGAATGGAGCAGCACAAACACACGGGACTTAGTGCTTTGGAGATAGATAAGGAAACACTACAGTAGAGCTGCACGATTATGGCTAAAATGAGAATCACTATTTTTTTTGCTTAGAATAAAGATCAGGATTCTCGCAGTGTAACATCTTCTTTCACATTATACAAAAAAAAATTGGGCTAACTACACTACAGATATATTTGCTCAGCTAAAATTTCATGAATCGGGTTTGCATCCACTTTAACTGTGATTTGTGTGTAGCAGGTGCTCGCGGGCCCACATCTCCAGCCGGCCACCGCTGGGAATCATCGGCTCTCTTTCAGAGAGAGAGAGTCTATCAGCTCCTGCAGGGATTTCTCCCCCCTCCCTCTCCTCTTCACACAGAACAGTGTGCGAGTGGTGCTCACATAGGCAGGCATCTGCTCTGTTCCCTCCCCTGCATCCTAATTGTCAGGGGGAAGGGAGCCAATAGACTTCAGCTTGGGAGAAGTGGGTGCATATCCAGGCGCACCTGCACCAATGACATAAAGCGCCAAGTTGTGAGATAGCCAGGACATTTTGTTTGGGCCTTGACCACAGGATTGGTGAGTGGGCACGTACCCATTTGCAGGAAACAAAGATACTGCATGCAGACAGCATTGTTTACTTTTCCCACACTTGTCAGAGTCTGGGTCACCCGGATGCCCTTTTAAGTGGTCACAGTGCCTGCCCTGTTATATGGACAATGCCAGCATACCGCCTTTACACTTTATCTAATAGGAGTTCAAAGTGCACCAACTAAAGTGGCTAGCTGAAGTCTCAAGGCCTTCAAAGGGACTAAAGTTATTGTTGCCATATGGACACGCACACATACCCAGGGCTTCAAATATGTGTTGTGTGGCTGGGGTAGTCTGTCTTGGGAGCTACTGTTTGTTACCTTCAAAAATAAATTTCACAGTAAAGACTACTTCTGTGTTTTAATGTGTGTCTTTCATTTGGTGGTGTTGCACTAATATTATTGCCAGGTGTGCCAGGGGAGCTCCTTCGGGGGTAGCGCTACATCTGTATACCCATCCTTCACATGGATCTTTTATAATACTTAGTTTTAAATTGCTGTATGTAAGTAATAATGTGACATTAGAGGGCGAGGGTTTAGTAGTCTACAGTGCGATATAACCCAAATGGTTAAATGGGGCTCAGATTGACTCTTGTTTTCCACTGTCTATAGTGAGGGTTGAGAGGTCTCTGCATAACTTTTCCATTTCTTTACCCAGTATCCTAGGATGTGTACTCTGAACCAAATAGTCTTAACTCACACATCCTGCATCAGTGAGTAAGCAAAGATTTTTTTTTTTTAAATCAAAGATGTTTTTATTGAACAAGTACAAAACCAAAGAAATACAGAATGAACATTAAGTACAATTTTTTCAGCACCAAACTCAGACAGGTTCATAGTCACAGATCCAAAGGGTACATACATTTCTGCAGGAAGACTCATCAATAATTCAGCTTCGTTATTCCCCCATCTCCCATACTCATACATTTGTTGGTACAGAACACCTTCTATCATCATCTCTGGGCCGCCCCATCCCGCACATATCCAGTAATTATTTCCCAAGCGGTTCTCTAGCTCACCTATTCTTTCTACAGTAATCGGTCTAATATCAAATCAATCGGCGACAGTCCTGGTGTGTCCAACCAGGGAGCCCATAGACTCTCGTATTTCTCTGGGCAACCCCTGTGTTGAAAGATATACTTCTCCATCCTAATAGTATCCCCCATTTGTTTTATCCATTCTCCCAGGGCCGGGGGCTCTGAGTCCTTCCAGTGCCTGAGAATCATTTTTCGTGCCTGAAACAAGGCCCTGGCGACCGCCTGCCTGTTCTTAGGTGTCATAGGTATGTCGTCTAGTATCCCGAGTATACAGGGTTTAGGGTCAGTTGGTATGTTAAGCCGATATGCTCCATTAATCGTGGCCACCACTCCTGTCCAGAACAAGTGAAGCTTGGGGCATCTCCATAGTAGGTGGATCAGGTCCCCATGATCCCTTGCACACCTAGGGCATTTATCGTCCTGTCGTATCCCCATCCTGTGAAGTCTAGCGGGCGTAAGGTGAACTCTGAGTAACAGGTAAAGTTGGGACAGTCTCTGAGCCACATTGAGCGAACATAATTGGACCGCCTGGAGAGCCTCCTCCCATTGCTCACTTTCAAACGTGCCTACGTCCTCCTCCCATTTCGCATAAGCTGTCTGTGGGAACCCCTCAAGGTGAGTGTGTAAAACCAGCGAGTAAATCCTTGATATGAACCCCCGAAACTGCACAACATCCCCCATCATTCTGAAAATGGGGGTCGGTGAAAGAGTCCACGGTGCACCACCGAACTGCGTCCGCACCGCATGTTGTAATTGTAAGTAGTAGAAAAGCATCGTCTGAGGGAGCTGAAACCTCTCCCTCAGCACCACAAATGGTATCAGGCTACCCGCCTCAAAAATATGTCTCAGGTGTGTAACCCCGTGTCTCTTCCACCGCTCCCCAGAGTCCAATGAGAGCAATTCCTCAAAATATTTATTGTCCCATATTGGGCTGTATTCAGTATACCCCTCCACCCCCTGTATCTGTCTAAGCTTGTTCCAAACTTTCTGCATTAATGTATAAGTGGGGTATCGCTTATTTGATTTAGCATACGCTAGGGCCTCCATGCCCTCGGGAATCTCAGCATGACCAGAGGCCAGACACATCAGTTCCCTGGTGGGGTCGGGCTGAGGGGGTGGGGTCACCCCCTCATCTATAGTCCCCATGGCTCTGGCAATGTGCTGCGCCTGGGCAGCTAGGTAGTACACCCAAGGGTTGGGGAGGGCAAGGCCTCCTGCCTCCTTGGGCTTTTGAAGTTGTTCCAGTTTTATCCGTGGGGGTTTGTCCAACCATATAAAACCTCTAAATAGCGAATTAATGATTCTAAACAGCTTGAGGGGGATCACCATAGGGGTGTTGTGAAGGATATACAGGAGCTGAGGCATGAGAATCATCTTTATTAAGTTAATCCTGCCCACTAGTGACATTTTAAGTTTTGACCATATTTTGATCCTATCCCGGAATTTATTCAACAGCGGGGTCAGGTTGAGTATGATGTACTCAAGCGGGTCCCGCGTTACTCGTATGCCCAAGTACTTCACCCCAGTAGAGACTAGTAAGCAAAGATTTAATGGCGGAAGTGGGGCTTAGATACAAAAAAATGCCCATGTATTAGCAACTTTATTTTTAAAGATGGATGTCCTTTAAAATATTAGGCCCCTTTCACACGATCGGACCGTTCAGATCCGCCTGTCAGTTTTGACGGCGGACCTGAACGGGCGCTCCTGTCAGCGGAGACATGTCCGCTGACATCCGACCTGGTCCGATCCGCCAAAAGCAGACGTATGCCTCTACGTCCAGATCCATCGCTGGCGGACGGACAGAGGTGGACTCCGTGGAAGGACTCCGTGGAACCGGAGTCCGCCTCGTGTGAAAGGGGCCTTACAGTTTAAAATAGGCTGCTAAAAACACTACATGGCCAAAAGTAGGTGACACTCCTCCAAATTATAGAGTTCAGGTGTTTGCAGTGCAACAGCACACAAAAACATTTTAGACAACTGTGTGCTTTCAACCTTGCAGCAACTGTTTGGGGAAGGCCCTTATCTGTTCTCTTGTGACTGCATCCCTGTGCACAAACCCAACTCCATAAAGACATCATTTAAAGAGTTTAGTGTGGAGAAACTCAAGCGACCTGCACAGACATCAGACTTTAATCCAACTCAACATCTTTGGGATGAATTGCAATGCCAATTGAAAGCCAGATGCTCGTGTCTATTAGTACCTGACTTTACAAATGTGCTTTTTATGGGCAAAAATCCAACAGACGCATTCCAGAATCTTGTTAATTAAGGGTGTGAATAAGATTCAGGAGGGCAGTATTTTCAACATGTAGTTAACTTAAAGTGGAGTTCCAGCAACAAACATTTTTTTTTTATAAGTCAGCAGCTACAAACATTGTAGCTGCTAACTTTTAATAAGGACACTTACCTGTCCAGGGAGCCCACGATGTTGCCCCCTCTCCCCCCAGGCTGATCCATCCATCGGATAGGGTGCAGGCGCCACCATTGTAGCTAAGGGAAAACGGCAGTGGAGCCTTGCGGTTTCCTACTGCACATGTGCGAGTTGCACGTCGCTTTGTAAATGGCCAGCTTGTCTTCTGGGACAAACACACAGGTCCCAGAAGACAGCGGGGGGGCTTGATGTCCAACATGATGTCCTGCGTTGCGGCCCGGCTGGAACGGAAGAACACTTCGTACTTCAAAAAAGGCACTAAAGACAAAAAGAAATTTAAATATCCAAAAATGAGAGGGTGGAGGGGTGATCTTTAGTTTAAGACCACCTATCAGAACTGGGTGGAACTCTGCTTTAAGAACACAGAGACATGATCTCAAACAAGCAGGAGGAAAGTTCAAAACGAATCTTAGGAAGTATTATTGTGTTGAGAGAGTAGTCGAAGCTTGGAATAGACTTCCAGCAGAGATAGTGAGCTAGTCAATAGTAAATGGATTCAGACATGCTTGGGGTAAACATGGATCTATGCACAACAAAACAAAAACGTTTTTTTTTTTTAAATGGGGCAGACCATGGATCACTTGGTCTTTTTCCTGCTGTTACTCTTTTATGTTTATCTAGGTAGCTGACTTCATATTACTGCACATCATTTTTGGAATTGAATGTCCAGCAAGCTCAGGTATGATGGACAGGTGTCCAAAATGTTGTGCCAAGATGGTGTACAATTTACCCCAAAAGGTGGAGATCCTACCAAACCCAAGACCCCAGCTGTTAGCCACATAGCTCTGCTTGAACTCAGTAATTTGAACACGTGTGGCCTTTTTTGGGGTATCCCACTGTCTTTTTTGGATCTTTCATTTATCCTAAATTATTGAGTAAGCAATAGAAAACTTAAAGTGGGCAGGGCTGGCCCTTTAGATTGCAAATCTAAGCAAGGGATAGATGTAGTCTTGGGTTTTTGAATGATTGGTGATATATAAAAGACTGCATTGAAACAAACAAAGCAATGAAAATACCCCTTTCTTTAGACTTCCTAGAATCTTTTATGTAAACTTTCTACTTGTGCTTATTACTTAGCATTTCTGCACAGGCATCTCCACAAGTAAATGCAAATAAGCCCTGGGAGGTATACATCACATAGACTTAGAAGGACAAACCAGAGGCTCTAGGTTCAGTTGAGTTGTTTCCTTGATTCATATTCCAAGCATAACATTGTTTTGTGGACAGGGGGTGACAAATTACTTTATGCACTCTCCCTAAAGCAACAATTCAGGAGCATTTTTTTAGTAAAAATAGGACAAGTCTTTTTTAAGCTATGAATTTAGACTTTATTTTTACCGCTGGCTACAGCTTCTATTCTTCAAAGTCTCCCGGCTGCAGTGGAAAAGAATCTGATTTATGTGAGAGATGCATTGTGTGAAATTTTATGGGATTGAGTTTTCTTTTATGGAACCGATACTTTTTTTTACATTTAGTTTTAAGACTAAAACCAAAAAGTTGAACATTTGTCCTTTTCGGTAAACTTAGATCGCAAGTATGTCTTTTAACTTTGACGGATATGCATAAACTGACAGCTCTGTTTCTTCTCTCCAGTGAAAGATGTGTTTTGCTTTACCTATACATTCATCCAATCCCCTGTTAAACTCTATAAAAGTTGAAAGAGCTTGACTTGTAAAAGCACAACTTCAGATACAACTCCTGCAAATGTAGGTATTCATTTTGCCGCTTACCTTGACAAAAAAGCCCCGTTATTTTTGCTTGTTTTTCTTCCAGCAGTGCTAGGCAAGTAACTGACACCTTTTTATCTCGGTGACTTTGGTCGTTGGGTGATGTTTCCTCTCCTGGTCTGTTTACTTAGCAAATAAAACATACATATCTTTAATTTACTGATCTTCGTAATGTTTTTGTGCTAAGTATCTAATGATTAAGGATACAGGAGACATACACAATGCATTAGTGTGTATATATATATATATATATATATATATACATATATATATATATATAGATAGATAGATAGATAGATAGATAGATAGATAGATAGATAGAGATGTATATATATATATAGATATAGATATAGATATATATATAGATAGATCTATATCTATCTATATATATATATATATATATATATATATATATATATATATATATATATACATATATATATATATAACCAAATCCTTTTTTTATAGTTGTGGATAGAGGAGGGAAAGGATAAAAAAAATCTCTGTTTATTTTTGCTGTCTGTGTACCATTAGGGAAATTTCCTGTGTACCAGGGCCGATCCTAGGGTCACAGACGCCTGGGTGCAGAAATATTTCTGGCGCCCCCACGTGGGCGTGGTCATCTTACCAACTCCTCCCCTTTACAAATGTTTCTATGACAACGACTTCAACACAGAGATGTTCCCGTAAGAAGTCTTCGTTACCCTGGGATCCTCCCATGATCTTTTACCAATAAATAAAATACAGGAAGAGCGTACACTAATGAGACCTGGAGGGGAGTCTCTCTGATGCACACAGAGGGGGCTTCTGTTAGAGAGTCTATTAGAAAGAGCCCCCAGACATAGTACAGGAGATGGTCAGAGACTGTAGACATGATACTAGAGACGGTCAGAGACTGCAATCATAGTACAGGAGACGGTCAGGCTGCACACAATACAGGAGATGGTCAGAGACTGCAGACATGTTACAAGAGATGGTCAGAGACTGCAGATATGTTACAAGAGATGGTAGTAAATAATGGCCGATCGGCCCTCTCACCTGACCCAGCGATACAGCAACAACGGTTCCTCTGATCAGGAGTCAGCTCACTCTGAATTGCCCGCGGCGACTCCGCTGGGTAGAGCCCAGATCTGTATTCCTGCAATGACTCCATTCCTTCCTCCACCAGGGATGGTGCCAGGCTGTGTGGCTTTCTCTCTCTGATGGTGTTCTCTCAGCACTGCCCTCTCCCTCTGGAGTCCCGGGTGCCCTTCCCTGAAAGCTTCCCCGGGCTCCTGGCTCTCTCTCTCCCATTCAGCTGAGCATGCTGTGTGGGCTGCAGTTTCCGTGTTACAGTGGGGCTGCCAGTCCTTGGGACCACATGTCCCACAATCCTTTTCTTTGCTCCTTTGTTTTTTCTTCCCTGGCCGTTATGAAGGCGGGGGAAGAAACATAGTGCGCCCCTCATTAGTACAGCAGCGCACGAGGAGGTGAGGGAGAGGGGAAATAAGAGCCCGCAGCTGCAGTGGCATCACTAGGGTTGGTGTCACCTGGTGCAGTAAAACATGGTATCACCCCCTCCACCAACTATAGTCGTCCCTCAGTACAGACCCCACTCCATTAAGTATAGACCCCCCCCCCCCCTCCGTCAGTGCAGACCCTTCACTAAGTATAAATACCTCCCTCAGGACAGACCCCCCCCATCAGTATAGACCCCCAGAACAAAACACCCCCCTTTATCAGTATAGACCCCCCCTCAGGACAAACCTTTCCCCCCCCTACATTAGTACAAACCCCCCAGAACAAACCACCCCCCCTCCATTAGTACAGACCCCCCAGAACAAACCACCCCCTCCATTAGTACAGATCCCCCAGGACAAACCACCCCCTCCATTAGTATAGACCCCCCAGGACAACCCCCCCCCCCACATTAGTACAGACCCCCCCACATTAGTATAGCCCCCCCAGGACAAACCCCCCATTAGTATAGACCCCCCAGGACAAACCAGCCCGCCACCCACATTAATATAGACCCCCAGGACAAACCACCCCCCCCCCCCACATTAGTATAGACCCCCTCAGGACAAACCACCCCCCCCACATTAGTATAGACCCCCAGGACGAACCCCCCACATTAGTATAGACCCCCCCCAGGACAAACCACCCCCCCACATTAGTATAGACCCCCCAGGCCGAACCACCCCCCACATTAGTATAGACCCCCCAGGACAAACCACCCCCCACATTAGTATAGACCCCCAGGACGAACCACTCCCCACATTAGTATAGACCCCCCAGGACAAACCAGCCCCCATACATTAGTATAGACCCCCCCAGGACAACCCCCCCTACATTAATATAGACCCCCAGGACAAACCACCCCTACATTAATATAGACCCCCCAGGACAAACCACCCCCCACATTGGAATAGACCCCCCCAGGACAAACCACCCCCCCCACATTAGTATAGACCCCCCCCAGGACAAACCCCCCCATATTAGTATAGACCCCCCCAGGACAAACCCCCCACATTAGTAGACCCCCTAGGACGAACTCCCCCACATTAGTATAGACCCCCCAGGACAAACCACCCCCCCCCCCCCCACATTAGTATAGACCCCCCCCCCCCCCCCCCCCATGGACAAACCACCCCCCCCACATTAGTATAGACCCCCCAGGACAACCCCCCCACATTAGTATAGACCCCCCAGGACAACCCCCCCACATTAGTATAGACCCCCCAGGACAACCCCCCCCCCCCCCACATTAGTATAGACCCCCCAGGACAAACCCCCCCCCCACATTAGTATAGACCCCCCCAGGACAAACCCCCCCCCCCCCCACATTAGTATAGACCCCCCCCAGGACAAACCCCCCCCACATTAGTATAGACCCCCCCAGGACAAACCCCCCCCCCCCCACATTGGTATAGACCCCCCCAGGACAAACCACCCCCCCCACATTAGTATAGACCCCCCCCAGGACAAACCCCCCCACATTAGTATAGACCCCCCAGGACAAACCCCCTCACATTAGTAGACCCCCTAGGACAAACCCCCCCCCCCCCACATTAGTATAGACCCCCACAGGACAAACCCCCCCCCACAAACCCCCAACCCCCCACATTAGTATAGACCCCACACAGGACAAACCACCCCCCCCCACCCCCCCAACCCCCCCCCATTAGTATAGACCCCCCCAGGACAAACCCCCCCACATTAGTATAGACCCCCCAGGACAAACCCCCTCACATTAGTAGACCCCCTAGGACAAACCCCCCCCCACCCACATTAGTATAGACCCCCCCACAGGACAACCCACCCCCCCACACCCCCCCCCACATTATTAGACCCCCCAGGACAAACCCCCCCCCCCCCCCACATTAGTATAGACCCCCCAGGACAAACCACCCCCCCCCCCCCACATTGGTATAGACCCCCCTAGAGAAACCACCGCCCACCACTAGGCTAAATAAAACCACCCGGGCGGCAGCTGGAGAGGACAGTGTGCAGCCGCGCCGCCCGGGTGGAGAACAGAGCGTGTGTGATGCTTGTGCTGGTGGGCAGAAGGCGGAAGTTAAACACAGGACTCCTCCTGTGTTTAACTTCCGCCTCCCGCCCACCAGCACCAGCATCACACACGCTCTGTTCTAAACAAGTCGGGCTCGGCCACGGAGTGCCCCCCCCGTGGCGTCACTGCGCGGCCGCGGCCGCGGCTGTGACAGGCGGAGAGAGCCGCGCCGCCTACGGACAAGGAGAGGAGGAGGGAGCGGAGCACTCTGGCGCTCCAGCGCCCCCACCTCTGTGGCGCCTGGGTGCACTGCACCCCGTGCACCCCGGGACGGATCGTCCCTGCTGTGTACCATTGGTGAAATTTACCTTCAACTACTGCCTTAGAGATGCATGTAGTTAGGGGAAACCTCCCAGAGTGAAATAAATTCCCCTCTTTGTTGTCTTCAGATAAGGTGCCGCCATTAGTAGAGGTCACCTTACCTTTTGTTCTGGGGACAACTCTAAAATTTTGGATTTCCCCTTACTTTCCATCTTTCGGTAAGAATGGTCTCCAGTACAAATAAAGAGGTGAATCTCCCTAGTCGGAATTCAGGTAGCAATAAAAACTTGACAGATGTTTTAACCTTTCCCCACTATGCAAAACCTAGAAAAACATTTTACTTAGAGATTACACATTAACTATAATCAGTGTTTACAGTGGAGGGCCACCCTGAAAAAAAAAAAAAAACTTGATAAAAATGTTAATAAAAATTTAAAATGAAAACAAAAAAAATTTTTTTTTACTTACCAGAAATGGCTGTTGCTAGGCAGATCGTCCTAATCTGCCTCTTCCTGTTCCGCGGCGCTGTTCTGTCTTCTGCTCCTACGCCGTCTTCTAGTGAATGGGGCGCGGTGTGTTGAGGGGACCATGTGTCCCACAACACATCGCGTTCTCCATTCACAAAGCGCCGCGCGACGACTCGCGCAGGCGCAGTAGGCCACGCGACGACTCGCGCATGCGCAGTAGGAAGCGGGCAGTGAAGCCGTAGTCTTCTCTGCCCATTTCCATTACTGAGGATGGCGGCGCTGGGACCGGAGCGCCGAGGGACATCTCGGCCTCCACGACCGACATCGCGGGCGCCCTGGGAGGGTGAGTGTACTTATTAAAAGTCAGCAGCTACCTTTTTTTTAGCTGCTGACTTTTAAAAAATTTTTTTTTTTTGCTGAAACACCCCTTTAAGAGGATGAAGTCATAAAATGGAACCAATGTGTGGTCAGCAGAGGTACCCATAACGTAAAAAGGTGCTTCCAAGTCGATTATTCACAAATGTCAGTATTTATTGATCATATAAACAGTTCAAAACACCAGTTTCATAGCTCTTTAGTGCTTGCTTCATCATAAAAAGGTGTGCAGTATACTGGATGAAATAGATAAAAATATGAAAAACAAAATTCCAATGTGAGTCCAATGGGTGGAAAATATATATATAAAGTATATAATTAAAAAAGTGATCAAAGAGCCCTTGTAGTTATAATGATTGTAGGTAACATTTATAAAATTCAGAGTATCAAAATATTCAGTGTTTAACAATAATTAAGATGGTTCCAACGACACCCTTAAGACGAACTTTAAAAACAGACTAATGCCGCGTACACACGAAGGGACAATCCCGCGGGATTATCCTCTGGACTGAAGTCCAGCGGATAATCCCCTCGTGTGTGGGCGCCGGCGGACTTTTTGGCGCCAAAGTTCGGCGGACCAAAGTTTTAAGTTTGGTTTTAAAATTATCCGCTGGACTTGGCAGTCCAGCGGACAATCCCGCCGTTAGTGGGCAAGTCCGCGGGACTTTTGAAATGAACGGACTTGCCGCTCATCGGCAAGTCCGTTCATTTAGCACGTGACTTCAGGTTACGTAGCTAGCGTAGGCAGTTACTGCCGCCGCGCTAGCTCCGTGACCTGGCATGGATTTAAAGGGACTCCCCACGCCGAAAAAAACGGCGTGGGGGTTCCCCCCAAATCCATGTCAGACCCTCATCCGAGCACGCAGCCTGGCAGGCCAGGAAAGGGGTGGGGACGAACGAGCGCCCCCCCCCCTCCTGAGCCGTACCAGGCCGCGTGCCCTCAACATGGGGGGTGCCCTGGGGAAAGGGGGGCCGTGCGGCCCCCCCACCCCAAAGCACCTTGTCCCCATGTTGATGAGGACAAGGGCCTCTTCCCGACAACCCTGGCCGTTGGTTGTCGGGGTCTGCGGGCGGGGGCTTATCGGAATCTGGGAGCCCCCTTTAATAAGGGGGCCCCCAGATCCCGGCCCCCCACCCTATGTGAATGAGTATGGGGTACGATGTACCCCTACCCATTCACCTAAGGTGTAAAATGTAAAGTACAAAAACACACACACTTTTGAAAAAATATTTTATTGCACTGCTCCGGGGGTCTTCTTCCGTCTTGGGGGTCTTCTCGCCGGACTCCTCCACTCTCTTCTGCTCTTTTACCTAGCTCTTTCACGAGCGGGGGGAGTCCGGCTACCTTCTTCGTCGTCGCCGCCGTCGTCTGGGGGTCTCGATCCGCCTTCGGGGGTCTTTTCTGTTCTTGCGGCGGTCGTCGTCTTCCGCGCCGCCGGCGCCTTCTCCTTCTTCTTGTCCTTCTTGTTCTTCTTCTTCTTCCGATGTTGACCCGACGCTCTCTCTGCCCGGAATGCCTGTGCCGCTCTGCGCTGAGACTTATATAGGGACATGGGGGACAGGGTCACATGCACATGTCACATGGTGACCCCGCCCCCTTGTGTTGTCACAGTCCCGGAGGATGCTGGGACTGTGACATCGCAAGGGGCGGGGTCACCATGTGACATGAACATGTGACCCTGTCCCCCATGTCCCTATATAAGTCTCAGCGCAGAGCGGCACAGGCATTCCGGGCAGAGAGAGCGTCGGGTCAACATCGGAAGAAGAAGAAGAACAAGAAGGACAAGAAGAAGGAGAAGGCGCCGGCGGCGCGGAAGACGACGACCGCCGCAAGAACAGAAAAGACCCCCGAAGGCGGATCGAGACCCCCAGACGACGACGGCGACGCCGAAGAAGGTAGCCGGACTCCCCCCGCTCGTGAAAGAGCTAGGTAAAAGAGCAGAAGAGAGCGGAGGAGTCCGGCGAGAAGACCCCCAAGACGGAAGAAGACCCCCGGAGCAGTGCAATAAAATATTTTTTCAAAAGTGTGTGTGTTTTTGTACTTTACATTTTACACCTTAGGTGAATGGGTAGGGGTACATCGTACCCCATACTCATTCACATAGGGTGGGGGGCCGGGATCTGGGGGCCCCCTTATTAAAGGGGGCTCCCAGATTCCGATAAGCCCCCGCCCGCAGACCCCGACAACCAACGGCCAGGGTTGTCGGGAAGAGGCCCTTGTCCTCATCAACATGGGGACAAGGTGCTTTGGGGTGGGGGGGCCGCACGGCCCCCCTTTCCCCAGGGCACCCCCCATGTTGAGGGCACGCGGCCTGGTACGGCTCAGGAGGGGGGGGGCGCTCGTTCGTCCCCACCCCTTTCCTGGCCTGCCAGGCTGCGTGCTCGGATGAGGGTCTGACTTGGATTTGGGGGGAACCCCCACGCCGTTTTTTCGGCGTGGGGATTCCCTTTAAATCCATGCCAGCTTGCGGAGCTAGCGCGGCGGCATTTACTGCCTACGCTAGCTACGTAACCTGAAGTTACGTTCGAAATGAACGGACTGCTCCGTGTGTGGGCAAGTCCGTTCATTTTCAAAAGTCCCGCGGACTTTTGGCCGGCGGATTATCCGCTGGAGAAGTCCGTGCGTGTGTGGGCAAGTCCACACCCTCGGAAAGTCCAGCGGACCTAGCTGGAAAGTCCCGCGGGATTGTCCGCTGGACTAGGTCCGCCGGCAAAAGTCCGCACGTGTGTACGCGGCATAATGCTGCTCTGTATTCATTAATACGTATGTATTTTTTACATGAAATCAGTGTAAATACGTGAATTTGATCTGTATCAGACTCTTGCACTCTACTGAACAGAAGGGCTAATGCGGCGTACACACGGTCGGAATTTCCGATGGAAACAGTCCGATGGGAGCTTTTCATCGGATTTTCCGACCGTGTGTATGCCCAACGGTCTTTTTCTGTCGGAATTTCCGACGGACTTTGAATTGAGAGCCTGTTCTCAATTTTTCCGAAGGAAAACCTTTCTATCGGATTTTCCGATCGTGTGTATGCAATTCCGACACGCAAAATTCCGACGCATGCTCGGAAACAATTTGACGCATGCTCGGAAGCATTAAACTTCCCTTTTATAGTGCTGTCGAACGTGTTTTATGCCGCTGTGTTATTGACCGCCCGAATTTGGTGTGATCGTGTGTAGGCAACACAGCTTGAGCGGAATTCCGTCGGAATTCCGTCGGAACAACCGTTAGAGTTTTTCTGACGAGAATTCTGATCGTGTGTACGCGGCATTAGACTGGGAAAGGGAGAAGCAGCACAAGGAGCCTGACATTAGTTGTGTTGCCATGTACTAACAAGGAACACACTGACGGGAGGAAGTCAGTCTGCTGTGCCTGCTTTTAAATTCCATTCACAGGCTGGGTATGGAGACAAGAAACGTTTTATCACTTCCGACTTCGTCTTGAGACGGACCGCCCTCAAGACGAAGTCGGAAGTGACGAAACGCGTCAGAAACGTGATCAACCGGAAGTGACGCGTGCGCTCCACGTCTGTTATTCCTTCCACATGTTTACTGTAACCTGGGTTATGTTGTGCTGACATCTGGTGGAATCTTGGAGGAGAGGTGGAGAAGCTGTTTAAAAATACAGGCGCAATTTTGCTGTACATCTGGTGAGTGCACCCCCATAGGGGAAGGATACTACACGTGGTGGATTGTTTGGTGGAAGTTTCTAACAGACATCACAGCAACTATTTTAAGACTGTTTCTCCGCTATCTTTATACTCATTAATGGACTATTAATGTTGGCTGGTCAGACTTATGCCGCGTACACACGTGCGGACTTTTGCCGGCGGACCTAAGTCCAGCGGACAATCCGCTGGACTTTCCAGCTGGCCTCGCCGGACTTTCCGAGCGTGTGACTTGCCCACACACGCACGGACTTCTCCGGCGGATAATCCGCCGGCCAAAAGTCCGCGGGACTTTTGAAAATGAACGGACTTGCCCACACACGGAGCAGTCCGTTCATTTAGAACGTAACTTCAGGTTACGTAGCTAGCGTAGGCAGTAAATGCCGCCGCGCTAGCTCCGTAAGCTGGCATGGATTTAAAGGGACTCCCTACGCCGAAAAACGGCGTGGGGGCTCCCCCCAAATCCATGTCAGACCCTTATCCGAGCGCGCAGCCTGGCAGGCCAGGAAAGGGGTGGGGACGAACGAGCGCCCCCCCCCCCCTCCTGAGCCTGAACCTGAAGTCACGTGCTAAATGAACGGACTTGCCGACGAGCGGCAAGTCCGTTCATTTCAAAAGTCCGGCGGACTAGCCTACTAACGGCGGGATTGTCAGCCGGACTGCAAAGTCCAGCGGATAATTTTAAAACCAAACTTAAAACTTTGGTCCGCCGGACTTTGGCGCCAAAAAGTCCGCCGGCGCCCACACACGAGGGGATTATCCGCTGGACTTCAGTCCAGAGGATAATCCCGCGGGATAGTCCCTTCGTGTGTACGCGGCATTATTCACATCTGACCAGAAGCGCTGCTACAATAATTTAGGATACCCTGAAGGGAGTTTTTATTTATTTTATTTATTATATCAGAGTCAATGTAGGATGAAAACGTATTTACCTACTAGCATATTTTGGTTAAAAAAAATAGGGAACCAAAAACACATGTGTAAAACATACATACTCCATGCTGACAGTACCCTTATTGCTAATAGAACCAATTACCACAGTGCTCCAAAACAAAATGCTAACACAATTTAGGTACTTTGCTGCCCATGTATTTTGATGTTAGTATCAATTAAATGTGTTTTATTTTGAAAAACTGTTCTGGTCTATTTTCCTTTATGTTGCACCTGGAAGCAGAGAACAATTTATTAGGCATGAAATTCTGATAGATTTGGGTGAATTGCCTACCAAAAATAAATATTTTATTGCCAGCAATATCCAGTCCATCATTTTTACACCTTTTTATTAACACAATTAACGTCTGTTTAACAACTAGGTAAAGCCTTGATGAATAGCCCGGCAGAACAGGTGCCGCCATGAAATAAAAGTTATTGGTATTCCTATGGCACTATTATAGACAAGACTCTGCAAATTGTGCTTGAGGCTCAAGAACTTTCACAAAAAAAGACATATGTTGGATTTGTATGTATATTAAAAATGCATCAAGTTTTAGTAAACTTTAAACATGTTGTCTTATGTAAAAA
The DNA here is from genome assembly GCA_028564925.1 of Lithobates sylvaticus. Classification (NCBI taxonomy): domain Eukaryota; kingdom Metazoa; phylum Chordata; class Amphibia; order Anura; family Ranidae; genus Lithobates; species Lithobates sylvaticus. The sequence continues at coordinate 241,400,082 of CM053031.1, read as the reverse complement.
AAAATAAAAAAATGTAAAAGTAACTAAACTTTGACTAATGCAACTGTACTGCAGCCTCTTTAAAAATGTCAATATTATGAGGTTAACTTTTATAGAAATAAATCTTGCTTCCAACACCATGATCTGGCCTTGAGTGTGCATCCAATCCATCTTTGCTGGAAATAAGCTCTTCCTGCCTACCATGAGAGGTTACTGTTTGGGGACCGAAAGTGAATGAGCTGCATGTCTACCAGGAGTAGGGATGACCTCAAGGTTCAATCCAAACACAAGTTTGGACCAAACTTTGGCTGTTCCAGCCTTCATCTAACACCAGACCTTTAGCCCATTCAGTGGGAGCTGAGGATCATTTATAGTAGTGGTATTTCTACTGCTACTATAATGACAGCTTCTTATTTGTCAATGGTTTTTGAGAAAGTGTTGGCAACCATCACGTCCTTAGCAACCAGTAATGTTACCTGGTCCTATTTATTTACTGGCTAGGAATCTCCGGTCATGTAAACAAAGGAGCGAAGGTAGCCTGACATCACCTGGGTGACCCCACACTTTATTTACTTGCAGCAGCTGGGCTTGGGAGTTGTCATTCAATGCTAGTCAGGATTCTTTTCTTTCAGCAGACGTCAAGCAACGTTCATCATGATTGATGTGGATCTGCATGCTGGATGACATGACTGATGATAGAGTTACATTGTGAGAATCTTTTGTTGGTTTATAATTTTTTATCAAAGGCTTTTTGAAAAATTGTGCGGTTATTATCTACTCTTTACATTTTTTTGTAAATGAATGGGGGTACTACGTGCCCCCTAATTGTTAAAGGGAGCTTCAAGATTCTGAAAAGCCCCTCACTCACAGACCCCCCGCAACCACTGAGCCAGGGTTGTGGGGAAGAGGCCTTTGACCTCATCAACATGGGGTCAAGGTGCTTTGCCAGGCTCTCCTTACATAGTTACATAGTAGGTGAGGTTGAAAAAAGACACAAGTCCATCAAGTCCAACCTGTGTGTGTGATTATATGTCAGCATTACATTGTATATCCCAGCATGTTGCGGTCGTTCAGGTGCTTACCTAATAGTTTCTTGAAACTATCAATGCCCCCCGCTGAGATTACCGCCTGTGGAAAGGAATTCCACATCCTTGCCGCTCAGTAAAGAACAGTAAAGAACCCCCTACGTAGTTTAAGGTTAAACCTCTTTTCTTCTAATTTTAATGAGTGGTCACGAGTCTTGTTAAACTCCCTTCTGCGAAAAAGTTTTATCCCTATTTTGGGGTCACCAATATGGTATTTGTATATTGAAATCATATCCTCTCTCAAGCATCTCTACTCCAGAGAGAATAAGTTCAGTGCTCGCAACATTTCCTCATAACTAATATCCTTGCATTCACAATCTCTGTGCTTCAGACCCATGCATACTGTGGCCCCCCGTCGACACAGCCAGACGCTGGGGCTCACTCTTGACATACCCCTCCTGCCATGCCTAACACGATGATGTTACGGCGTGACATGGGCGCTAGATGACCACGCCCCTCAACCATCACGCAGCTGGCTGACTGCACTGCACAGAGACTGTGAAAGCAAGGTGAGCCTGGCAGTGAGGTCAAGTTTGATGTACCCATTGAGCCGTTGCTGCAGCAGAGCAATTTATATGCCTCTTTTTTAGCAGATTTGGAAACATGTCTGATTGCTTGTTTGGAGTTACTCCCTTCGTTTTCTTGGGAGACTGAATTCTTGCCTCGGTCTTGGTTCACTGTTGTGAATGTTCATAGGAAAAAAGGTATCTATGCCTTATAATATCAGCACACTGCTTTTGTCCTGTGATACTCGATGCTCATGCTGCAGTTTAATATTTAGTATAGGCAAATGTTTAGAAGTCTCATACGTATGAGCATATTATGATTTTATTATTTTTAGTAACTGCCAGCCAACACTTGTCCTGATTGTCCTCCCTTGGATAAACATATACTGCTCCGCCTTCTTATCTGGGGATCTCCTCTGCTGAGTCAAGATAGGACTTTAATCTTTTTGTTAAAAAAACCTCACCCTTACCTTTTGGATTGGTATTCAGATAGTTACGTTGAACTGGTAAGATGCCCACTAGCAACCTTTGTGTCATCATTTATAATGACAGAGGTATTATTATGTAATGTCAATTTATGAAATATATTTGTATTTTGTTTATCAAGTTTTAATTGTATGTGTATTCATTTATAATATGTTTGATCTATCCAGGTGTGGTAGCATATATCTCCCGAGGAAGCCTATAAATTGGCGAAACATGTCAGGATTGCTACACCATGACAACCTTCTGTAAATAATCATATTGTAGATACCCAATTTGAAATTATCGAATGTTTTTATCCAATCCCGCTGCGATTGGATACAGCAGGAGCCATTCAGCGGGTCCGGTGGCCGCAATGGCCACTACGACCCGCAGATCGTTCCAGGGAGAGACAAAACAACTTTGTGCCTATGAAAACAAACCACTGATTTGTCAGGCAGCAAAGGAGAGATCTTGTGTTTCAGCTCAGCTGAAACACAATCTCTCTTTTCCTCCAGTGTATCAGTCCCCAACACAGTTAAGCCCCATACACACGGTCGGACAATCCACGGACCAGGTCGGTCGGATCCTGTCCGTCGTACTTTGTCCGATGTTGGTGTTGCGTACACACGGTCGGACTACGTTGTCGGAATATCCGGTCTGCAAGAACGTTGTGACGTAAGTCGTCGTCCACGAGATTAGAAAAGGGAAGTTCAGCACCACGTCAGGCACCCGTTGGGCTCCTTCTGCTGATCCCGTGTTTATCTCGAGTTAGTCGAAGTTTGGTGACTTAAGATTCGCGCTTCTCAGTTTTCTGACTCAGATCGTTACTGCTCTTCAGTTTGCGCTTGTCGTCCGTATCTGTTTATTAGTGCGTGTAGTCAGTTCGCATTTGTTGGTCATTGCGGCCTATATCTTGATATAGGACGCTTTGATTTGCACTGCTTATTGTCTGCTCGTTTCTGGTATTCATTTCGTTCTTTCAGGCCTTGCTGTTTATCGGTGCTTTCTGTTTGTCCGTTCTGACCAGCCGACCTTTTGTGACCTTGTGAGCGATGTTTCCCGTGCGTACTCGTCGCCGAGTTCGTGCTGTACGCGGAATTGGTGTCGGGCTTCTAGCTTTGAGCCAAGACCCGTCCATGAACAGAGTGACGAGGAGTATGTGGACCAAGAATTGGTTGCTTCAGCGTGACCAATTCTCGCACATGCCTTTGCTTCGTGAGATCCGGGAGAATAATCCTGATGATTTCAGGAACTTTCTCCGGATGACGGACCCCGATTTTCACCGTCTTTTGGCTTTGCTGACCCCCTTTATCAGCCGGCAGGATACCTGCATGAGACAAGCCATTACTCCGGAGCAGAGGCTTGTTGCCACGTTGAGGTACTTGGCGACAGGGAGAAGTCTTCAGGATTTGAAGTTCTCTTCAGGTATCTCTCCCCAGGCCCTGGGAATCATTATTCCAGAGACCTGTTCTGCCATCATCGAGGTCCTACAGGAGGACTATATTAAGGTAACATTTATACTTTACTATTCCCTTCTATGTATGCTCTGTTTGCTAATGTCTTCTATTTTTGACCTGCTTCCCTAATTACCATGATTGCAATATGTTCTAATATGCTGTGCCCCTTTTCTCCTTCATGCATTTTTCCCTTCACTTACCTCCCCAGCATGCTCTTCTGCCCCAATAGACACCTATGGCCTAGTCACTTAAGCAATGTATTTTGTCTGCTGCATAGTATTTTTTGCCCACAAACACCCCCTAAAATATGCACAAATGTTTGCTGTGTGGTTTACTTCATGTAGAGCCCCTTTTTTTTATTTTTTTGGTGGGGGGGGGGGGCAAACTCATTAGGAACCCCCTCCCCCAACTACTCTGTCAGATGATACCAATCCTCTATCTGCTGGCTTTCCCAAGGTCAATACACACTATATACCTACCTCTTTATAGTGGGCATCTTTAGGGATGAATTCTGCAAAGCATGTAGTGCAAGGGGCTGCCTCCATACTTGCCATTTCCTAATTTTTGGTGTTCTTTCTCTCCTATTAGCTTGCTTGGAAATTTCATAATGTCACAATGTGCTTTCCTTTTTTTTTGGGGGGGGGGGGGGGGTTTGAAATGTTAGTTCAGCTTTCCTGGGGGCTGCCAATAGTGTTAAGTACAGAGTGTCTGGCCAAACTAGCACACATTATTGAGCCATTTGCCAATCAATGAAGTGCAGAGGGTTACCTGTCCAACAACCCCCCCCCCCCCCCCAAAACCCTAGTTATTGCCAATGGCCCATCAGAAGTGTGGGGATTGATGGGGGGTGAGTAATCTGTGAAGGGGACCCTCTACTTTTCTCTGCAAATACTTTCCAGCCTCCAATATTATACAATGCTCTTGTTCCAAGATGTTGATTGTCTAATCTGCTTGCAATGTTTATGTGCAAAGTGACTAATTATTTTTTCTGGTTTCACTCCACAGTTCCCTTCCACGCCACAGGAATGGCAGACTGTGGCCTCCCACTTTGCCAGTTGGGACTTTCCTAACTGCGGAGGGGCAATTGATGGGAAACACGTCCGCATCGTCCCACCGCCCAACTCGGGGTCCCACTATTATAATTATAAAGGGTTTAATAGTGTAGTGATGTTGGCGGTGGTGTCGGCAACATATGAATTTATGTATGTGGACGTGGGGATGAACGGCCGGATCTCGGATGGTGGTGCCATTGCGCACACGGAGTTCTACTGGCTTCTCCAAAGTGGCAGTCTGTGCTTGCCACCTCCAGAGGAGAATGCAGAAGGACTCCCCTTCGTCTTTGTCGCAGATGAAGCGTTTGCGTTGACTCCCCATCTGATGAGGCCGTTCCCGATGAGGACCCTCACCCCAGACCAGAGGGTCTTCAACTACAGGCTGTCCAGAGCCAGAAGAGTTGTGGAGAACACTTTTGGCATCCTGGCCAGCCGCTTCCGCCTGTTCTTGACGGCAATTAACTTGGCGGAATACAAACTGAACCACATAGTTCTTGCCTGTTGCATATTGCACAACTTCCTCAAAAGACATAACAGGAACTATGTGGTGCCCGTTGGCCCAGATGTGGAGGGCCCTCCAAATGCGGACCTCACAGCCCTTCAAGTGGCACGTCCAGGCTTGCCCGCGCGGTCCGCGAGCAATATATGGAGTACTTTGTGGGTAGGGGGGCCATTGCTCTGCCTGACGATGTGTGAGAGGCATTTTTTAATAAATCTGATATTTCAACCAACCTATGATTTCTTGTCATTTCACTATTCTTTTTAGCTTTTTTTCCCTTGAAATTTTTTCCCTTTGCCTTCGACAGTGGGAATGCACTTTCTGGGCAAAAGGAGGTAACAGTCTCTTCTTCCCAAAAAGATTCTTCTCATGTTGTGTGTTTGATACCTAATCTTTGGTCTAGAGAAGGTTTGTACTGCATAACTGACACCCAAAATACTCCTTTTCATCACCAGGTCAGACATGTGTGTATTCTCCAAAAATGCTGTGCTCCGTGTTTTCGTACAAAGCACTGTGGGTGTCATTTACCTTAGTCAAATCCACTATGCTCTACAAGTGCAGTGAAAAAGTGCCCTGGAAAAGAAACTTGCAGTGCAAAGTGGACTTGCCTTTAGTAAATAACACCCATTGCCCCCCATATCCTTTACATTTGACATACATAATGCATTGTGTTTTTTAAATAAGGAAGCCACACATTTAGAAAAATAAAAAAGTTTACTTGGAAAACATTCACAAGTGCGTTTACAATCTTCACGCCCAAACTGACAACATCTTGGTTATTTACAACATTGTTTACAAACATTCCGCAATTGGTAAAACCAGGCATGGAGCAAAACAGAACCTATGAACTTGGAAAGTTCAACTTTGTAAAGTGAAGACAAGATCAGACATGACTATATGTTCAAAGTGTGTTTGATCTTGCCTTCATCACATGGGGGGGTCACCCCTGGAAAGTGGAAATTTAGAACATGCACACAATTTGGGTCTGTAAATGGTCATTAGATGGTAAAACACATGCCTAGAAGCTTCAAAAGTGCCATTTTCCATCATGGGGATGAATGGCCGTTTTTTGGGGGTGCAACCCCTTCACCACAACCACTTTCGTAGTTCGTAAAGTGGTTGCACCCCCAAAAAAACGTTGGCATTCATCCACCATGGTGGGAGCTAGCACACGTGGACACAATGTGTGCGTGTTCCAAATTTCACACAGTTCTTAAGTTGCAAATGTGTTCAGAAGCTGGCACAAATGTGTGTTAATTACTTGGTGCGTTTTCATATTTTTCCTAAAACATCAATGATGTTCTTCAATTTTTGTTGAACATCATTGATGTTTTGCTTTATGTAATCTAGATCTCTATTGCAGACCATTATCTCCCCGATGAGTACGTGGGCACTCTCTGTGGTAAAGTGCGATTTTTCTTCCACAACATCCACGTCACCTAAAAACCACAAACAAACAAAAATCGGGTGTTGGAAATGAGGCAGCCATACATTGATTAGCTTACCAGTAGCTGTGTTCTCCCACACTCACCTGTTGTGGTGACAATTTCTCCAAGTTCGATGATCTCTCCTTCCTCCTCCTCCTCCTCCTCCTCTGCTTCTGCTCTTTCACCTTTTTTGGGAGGTGTTGGTTTTGGGGTTTCCTCAGACGGCCCAAGTTTTCGCTCCCCTATGAGAATGTACAAAAGGAAGATTTAGCAACACAATCTATTGAGGGCAGAAATAGGAAATGACAAACATTGCTTGAAAGTGACGGACACTATTTTTGTTTGGCCAGTTACAAATGCCAACTACATGAATGTAGTCACTTTGTAAAGGTGCTAAACTGACTAGCTTTTTGGTAGAAGTTTGTGTGATGGAGACCCCCCTCTAGTATCCACTGGAGCACATGTGTGGAAAAGCCTAATAAAAAGGGGGTTTGGGTGTCCCAGCACTAGTGCTCTAGAGTCCAGATGGGTAAACAGCTACTGGGTGACCTCTCCTTTACATTGAATAAATTGGCTTTACATTCTTGATGACATTTCTAGTGAGAACAAACTTCCTTTCCCCAAAAAAAACACCAAACATCGTATTATAAGTGGCCGAACGATCGAGGTTGCGTACGATCGAATGGACACACACACACGACCATGACAGTGGCAGAAAGATCGAGGCTGAGTACGATCGAATGCACAGACGAACATGAAAGTGGCCATTTTGGAATGTACAACTTTGTAAAAATCAAACCACATGGAGCAGTATGCAAGCAAGAAATAAAACACAAAAACACAACTACTTACTTTTTTGAAGAATTCGCTTGATCTTTCTGTACTGATCGGCCTCCCTCAGTTTCAGGTCTGACCAGCGTTTCCTCAGTTGCTCCTTGGATCGTTGTACCCCAAAATTATTGTACAGCCTCCTCACAACTTTAGACATGATCTTGGCCTTGCGGACATTGGGGTTGAGGTAAGGCCCATACTTCCCATCATAGTCGCTCCTCTTTAATATGTCCACCATCTCCAACATTTCTCCAAATGACATATTGGAGGCCTTGAATTTCAGGCTCCGGGATCGGGACGTTTCTGCCTCCGGACTTTCCTCGTCCTCCTCGTTGGTGGGATATTTGTGGCGCACCTGCTGTGTCCCCGCCATGTGCTCTCCCCACTGCGCCGTAAAGAGAAGGGGTGGGGAATAGACGAGAAAGATCGTCAGGGGCGGGCGGAGTTTGACGCATGCGCACTGTATATAAAACGTCACACGCCTGTGTCGTAGCCACGATCTGGGAGACGAGGGGAGAGAAAGCTCACGCACGAGACGATCGCTAGAAACGAAGGTACAATTTGACGTTAGTACATAACTAGCCTAGACTGATTCGAACTTGAGGCTTCTTTATGGAGAAGATTAGAAGAGTTTAGCCTGACATAATTTATAGTGTTTGGTGTGGTGTTGTGTCTTGCAGAGATTATGAAGGGATTCAACGACATGAGTTTTCTCCCCCTCTTCATTGCCAAATACAGGGAATTTCCCATGTTATGGCAGGCTAAACACCCCCATTATAGCATCAAACCAAAGAGGTACGCAGCCCTGGAGGAACTTGTGGAATTTGTCAAGCCAAGGTTCCCCGCGGCAACTGTTGATGATATAAGAAAGAAAATTGGCAGCCTGAGGAGTGCGTATATCAGGGAGCGCAAGAAGGTTGTGAAGTCGGAAGAAACTGCAACTGCAGCAGATGAGGTCTATGTGCCCAAGCTCTGGTACTATCAGAGTCTACATTTTCTCAAAGACCAGGCTGATGTCACGGAGCCACTCTCGACTCCTCCTTCCACGCTTCCTTGCGCGCAGGCCACCCCTGATGAGGCTTCCGAGGAGCAACCTGGGCCTTCCAGTCTGGAAGAGGTGGAGGAGCCCAGCTTGTTCCAGGTATAGTAGTTTTGTTACCATTTATGTGAATAATGAATGATGTTCACTTAATTCAGGATCCCCAATTGCTTAGTTCCTAACGTGTTTGACATATCAACTGACAGTAGTGTTGGAGACAGTTGGGGCCACAATCTAAACTGCAGGGCTGAGAATTGTATGGTTTTCTATTTGTAAACATTTTGCAAAAGTCACTAGATGAGAATTGTGTGTGTTTGATGAACAAATAACTGAAACTATGTCCCTTTTTCATACACAGGAAGACCTCAGCCAGGAGGTGGCTGTGGAAGGTGGCAGTCAGGAGGAGGCAGGGGTTAGTGGCAGCCAAGAGGTGGGTAGTGGCAGCCAAGAGGGGGGTAGGCCTCGGAGCCTGACTGACACCCAAATCCCTCCCCTCCGCCCTCCGTACAGAAGGGCGAGAAGGGGGGGTTATGCGGCAGAGTCAGCGCTCCGGATGATCAGAGAGGCTTCAGACTCCCTACATGCCACACCCACCGACGAGGAGACCTTTGGCTCCGTGGTTGTCACGAAGATGATGGGTATGGAGGTGAGGCAACGCAACATGTGTGAGGGGCTCATCCTCCATGTCCTAAATAAGGGTAGGGCTGGGGAGATGACCCCAGTCACACATGTTTGCCATAGTTACCATGCTCCGCCTCCTCCTCCTCCTCCTCCTTCTGCCACCCCACCAGCACGACAGCCACAGCGTGGAAGGAAGCGTGGAAGGAAGACCTGAGAGTGACGACCTGGATTCAGTCTGGTCTGAGAGAAGATGGAGCCTCTTGTAGTACCAGAGCCTGGGGACCTAGATGGCATCTGCTGCAGTTCCGGATGCTTTGGACTTCAGGACCAGATTGCACTCCCCTTAATATACGTACTCCTCAGGCCCCCAATTTTCTACGCTTGAAAAATGATGGTTGCCGTGGGGGTCCAAGGCTTTGCAAATTCCCCAAGTTTCACCATGGCTGCGTTCCTCTTTGGTTTGTTGCTGAGACCTAAATAAATGTTTTTGGGATTTGAAATAATCAGTGACTATTGTGTTTTACTTTTCTACAATGACAGTTTTTCTTTGAGTAGGCAGGTACATTTCACTAATCCTAAAGTAGAATTAACAAGGGGCACCAACAACAAACAAACTCCTAGTAAATTTAAGCAAGAAATAGAAATGTTAATAATGTGGTTTTGCTAAGTTGAGACACACAACCCCCCTCCAAAAAAAAAAAAAAAAAAATTTCTCCTTCAAATATGTATTCAGAAAAAAAAAAAAAATGACAAATCATGCTAAAAATATAACAAAGATTCTTTTATGATCTGAGTAAAAATAAACATGTAGTGTATAAATGCTGAAAAGTAATAAAGAACTAAGTTTGTGAGAAGTGCGGGTGAATAGGAGCAGCTAAAACATGTCATTCTTGTTGCATTGTAAAGAAAAAGAGAATGCGCTGCATTAAAGACATTTTAACATTGCAGCGTGACGAATGTGCTGTGTCGATTAGGAAAGGTAGTTTTACCTGACCGAGCGCTTCCGTCACAGAATTTCTTCTGAGCATGCGTAGCACTTTGTCCGTCGGACAACCGTACACACGATCGGATTTGGTGTGATCGGACCGTGTTGTCGGCAAATCTTTCCAGCAGGAGATAAGACTTTGTCCGGCGGACAATCCGACGTACACTGTCCGATGGTGCATACACACAGTCTGATTTTTCAACAACATTGTCCGATCGGACAGAATCCATGAAAAAGTCCGACCGTGTGTATGGGGCTTTAGAAAGCACCTCCCAGGCACACACTTAATCCCTTGATTGCCCCTGGTGTTAACCCCTTCCCTGCCAGTGCCATTTATACAGTGATCATTACTTTTTTTTAGTACTGATCACAGTATTGGTGTCACTGGTCCCCAAAAACTGTCACTTATGCGGCGTACACACGCTCTGACTTTCCGCCGGACCTAGTACAGCAGACAAACCGCCGGACTTTCCAGCGGAGGTCCGCCGGACTTTCCGAGCGTGTGGACTTGCCCACACACGCCCGGACTTTTCCGGCGGACAATCTGCCGGCATTTTGGCCAAAGTCCTCTGGGACATCATATGGGGGCGGGGTCACCATGTGACATGATGCGGTGGCCCCGCCCCTTGTCCCTATATAAGTCACAACACCGCGTGTCTCTGCCATTCCGGCCAGAGAGAGCGATGAGTCAACATCGGAAGAAGAAGAAGAAGACGACGCAAAAGGCGGCGGTGACAGCGGCAAGAAGAACAGAAGAGCGGGACAAGACCCCCGGAGGCGGAACGAGACCCCCAGACGACGACGGCGGCGACGAAGGAGAAAGCCGGACTCCTCCGCTAGGTAAAAGAGCTAGGTAAAAGAGCAGAAGATGGGGGCGTGGCCTGACCTCGGGAGAGAATGGCAGCTTGAACTGAGAGCTCCTGCCACCGGAGAGACATTTCTACCAATAACGGAGGTCTTTACCCTGAGACATACTCTGCAAGTGATGGGAACCTCCTCCCGCCGCTCATCTACATCCCGCTCCCGATCACCGAGGAGAACTAACGGTCGGCTGACCCAGAACATCCCCGAAATGTTCCGGACCCAGGCAAACAACATGGCGCCCACTCGAGGCTCCTCACAGGCCTCAGACCCGCCACAAGGTTCCATCACCAGATCCCCACCTGAAGATGACGGAATTGTGCTCACACCGCAACAACCACCGAGCCTGCATGATCTGCGCTCCATAGCAGCGGACATTAAAGACACCCTCACCGCGGCCCTCACAGCGGCAATCTCTGACCTGAGGGTAGACCTACAATCAATCGCGGGCAAGGTCCGTGAAGTGGAAACGACTACCGCAACTCATACCTCGGTACTCCGCCGGTCCTGCCAAGTCCTCGACTCCCACACCCTACAACTGAGGGACTTAAATCGCCACGTCGAGGACTTGGACAACCGTGGAAGACGCCACAATCTCCGCATCCGAGGACTGCCAGAAGCGATCGATGCTGACCACCTGCAACAAGAGGTCTCCAACCTCTTCAACACCCTGCTGAACAGGCCTCCAACCACCAAGATCGGCATGGAACGCATTCATCGCGCCTTGCGCCCGAAGGGGAAAGAATCCGACCCACCCAGGGACGTGATATGCCACATCATAGACTACCAGCTGAAAGAAGAGATCCTCCGTAAAGCTCGTGAGGCGGATCGGCTCTCCCACAACGATGCTGATATTCAACTATTCCAAGATCTCTCCAATATCACCCTACAGCGTCGAAGGGAATTGAGGCCGGTCCTGGAAGTGTTACGCGCGAAAGCCATCCCGTACAGGTGGAAATTCCCCTTCGGGCTCTCAGCCTCCTCTTCAGGTCGTTCGGCTCTCCTCCGAGTACCCGAAGATCTCCGCAACTTCTGCGCAACTCTGGATATCCCTTTCACGGACGCACCGGACTGGTATGCAGAGTTCCGACCACCCGCCGCCAGGAAACCAGCTCCAGACAATGACCGCATGGAGACGCAAGACTCCCGATTCAGACGACGCCGCTCCCCATCCGACCATCGGGATCATCCTCAAGCTCCAGGCCGGAACAGGGACCTCAGCCCGACCACCCCTCCGCATCCCAGGAGAACCCGCCGGGACTACTGATTGCCCCAGCCAGACCTCCCAACTCCACCGAGGGACCAGATAAGTAACTGTCCTCCCCCGCTCCCCTCTCTATCCCCCTCCAACTGCCTCTCTACCCCCCCACTTGAAGTTTGATGCACCCCCCTCTCAATGGCACGGCTAATCACCTCAGGCAAAGCTACAGGCCTACCCCACAGAACTGAACCTCAGGATTTCCCACCCGCTCCCCTGAGACCCGAACAGAGTGTGACACATCCATGTCTCACCCCGCTAGTTTGTCTTTGACTGCCACTCTCTACAATGCAGCCTTCCCCCTTTTCTCTTTTATCCCCTTTTTTGTCCTTTTCCTTTTACTTATTTTTGATGCCTTGGTTCTACTGCTACCGACATGGCTGTCAGTGTGACATTACACCCAACGGCCCAGCTCAGGACCGCCCGCCATTTTGCGGGTTTACGCGCCATTTGCTTCAGCAGGTGAATTATGGTGCCATCCCCTCAAGATATGTCACGCAGGACCTAAACACAACTATCTTGCCCAGGGGTCTATAAAGGCTCTATCCCCCTCATGTTTAATCAAAACTTTTTGAGCTGTAACTTTGCTTACTATTGTTTGGAAGTGCGTGTTTTTTTTTAATTTATGTATTTATTTATTTATTTATTTATTTTTTCTTTTTCTTTTCTGTTGTTACCCTTTATTGTCCTTTTTGTCTTTTCGCTATGTTTACCACCAATATAGACAGCATCAATGCTATCTCATTGAAGAGGGTTATGTCGCCACAACGCTCAGGTTGTAATGTAATAATGTACACGGTCTAAGCTCACATGGCGCCTGGCGCGCGGTGGCCGGGGTGGGGGCAGCCACGCAGGTCCCTCCGCACGGCCGACTTAAGCAACGGGATGCCTCTCCCACTCCAGGGAAGGCACTGATTCCCCCCTTCACAGACACTGGCAGGACCCCTCCTCTAGCCAAGGGCCCTGGTCACCCAGTGACTTGTACTGATCGGTGTGCATGCAAAGGGCCGCCGGCCTCTGACTGACATCTCGAGCAAGTCACTTGACTCGACTCGACTCTGCATACACGGTCCCACATGTTACGACCTCTCACCCCCCCCCCCCCCCTCATCGTCCTCTGGACCGGTTTTGGTCCCTCCCAGGACCACTGCTAGTCCAATGGATATTGCCACCTCAATAAGACCACAATGGGGGGGCCTGCGGGGTGTTTGCGCCCCGGCCGGGGTGCGGTAGGTGTGCTAGAGTATATAAGAGTATATAAGTGTTGTTAATACCATGCTATGTCTGCACTATACCCTTTTTGAGCATTACACAGGCAACAACTACTCTGCCTCTAGGCGAAACTGTGAAAGCTAAGTCACCCCATTTGCCCCCGTAGAGATACGGCGGAACAGCTGAGGCATGGCAAACGCCGCCTTCGCACAACAGTGGCTTATCTCTGTCCACCCACAGGCCCCAGGCTCCCGCTTATTTCCTCTCTTCCACTTCCAAGGGATTACCCCATGCAAAACAGATGTGGGCTAAACCCGCCCTTTCCAATATGGAGACGGATTATAGCTCACGGACCACTGAATATATACCTATATCTAACCTTCGGCCCCCTCATTTCTGACGCATCAGTCAGTAACTGACGCCCACTTAGACACCACAACGGACGAGGCAGTCCTAGACTAAGGTTACCTGCTGACCATATTTTACTTGCATCGCCCCCCCAATACGCCCACGTTAATACATTGAGGAACTACGCACCGCACATGTCCCACCTGTCCTCCCTCCTGTTGGTGCTTGTGTGATGCTGGACTAGAGCCAGGCCGCCCCTCTGGAGTCCATGAGGTTGCATGCCTTTACCTACACACGCAGAGGTACTATGTATCGCAGAGGTGTCTATTCTTATCTTCCCCACACTTAGACAACTGAGTGACACCAACGGTAAACATACACTCCCTTATTGTCTTTTCCACACACGCACTCCTGATCTTATACTGAATGTTTGTTTAAGTTGCAGACCTCCATTTCTCATCTTAAGTCCACGATCCCTCACCCTCAGACAGATTGTGGCCCCTCACATGCAATATGACCTTCACAATTACTCAACCTCACAAGAGTCTAGCAGCTGCTACTGAAGCAGCCCCTGTAAGGGATAGTCCCCGCAGCTTCCCAGATAATCCTAGATCCCCCTTAACCCTGCGCTAATGTCGCACTGTTCCATCTACCTACCGACAGCTTCGGGTCTCGTCCGAGATGGCCCCTCTCCAACCCCATCCTTAGACTCTCCTACCCTGAGATGCTACCCCACCTCCCTCTTCATTACCCCCTCACATACACCATCCATCCACCACTACGCCTTTCCTCCTCCATTCTGATTTAATAACCTGTCTCTCCGTCTGGCATGCTATACCTAGATTACAACCCACTACACTCTCTTCCGATCTCTACCAACCCCCATTCAGTGACCCCCTAACCAGCATCTAAGTCTAATTTCAATTTTCACGGTTACTGAACCACTTTGGAACTCATTGGACACAGCTAGCCTGTCTCCCCGGGTTGGCTAGCTGGTTCTAGCGACCTTCCGAAGTTCCGCTTACCTGAACACCAAATACCCCCACCCAAAGGTGTTTATATTTCTCATTCCCCAGCCACCCGCATACCCCGTCCTAAGGACCTTTACCTTCATTTTTACCTTTCCCCCCCCTCAATACCTGACTCGAACCCCAAAAGCCTTCTTAGTGTACCTCGTGGGCTGGTAGAACATTTCCACAGGCCTACTCCCACTACATTTTTCATTTCACCTCACGAACTATATACACTCAACTCCCGTCAGTGTTCCACGTCTAAACGCCCTCATCGGTAATGCGGCCTCCCACTCAAGAACCCATTGACCGGGAAACTACGGTGGTATCTCTCAACGTCCGAGGACTCAATACTCCCGAAAAGCGATCCCAAGTCTTGACCTCCCTTCACAGCTATAGGGCCAGTATCGCATTCCTCCAAGAAACCCATTTCAAATCGAACTCAATACCTAAACTCTCGAACACACGTTACCCGACTGCTTTCCATGCCACAAATGACTCGGCCAAATCCAAAGGGGTATCGATCCTGATCGCTAAACACTGCCCATTCCAGGTCTCAGACACTTGCATCGACAAAGAAGCCCGTTTCTTATTTATAAAAGGTTCCCTATATGGCAAACCAATTACTCTAGCTAACATTTATGCGCCAAACTCAGGCCAAGTCGCCTTCTTCACTTCCACTTTAAATCAACTCGCCACCTTCCAAGAGGGGATGCTCATACTTGGAGGTGACTTCAACACCCCCCTAAATCCACCACTCGACACGTCAACTGGCACCTCCTCCATGCCTTACCGAGCGCTTCGATCAATTAAAACGCGCCTACAAGAGCTAACTCTGCATGATACGTGGCGCACACTTAACCCTAATGTGAAGGACTTCACATTTTACTCGGCCCCCCACGACCGCTACTCCAGACTAGACTACCTCTTTATTTCCCAGACTGACCTTCCTTCTCTGTCCTCGGCCACGATTCTCCCCATGTTTATCTCGGATCATCATCCCATCACCTTGACTCTAACCTTAACAAAGACGCCCCCCAGATCACGAATCTGGCGCCTGGACCCTTCCCTTCTTACTGACACTATTACCACGGGCAACATCTCAACACGTCTAGACTTATACTTTAGGGAAAACTCCTCCTCAGAAATCTCTCCAATGATCGTGTGGGAAGCTCACAAGAGCACGGTACGCGGGGAACTCATGGCCATATCGGCTAAACGACACAAGGATAGACGGGCATATATCGCTAAACTCACTAAAACCATACAGGAACTAGAACGAGTACACAAAAGGTCCCTGGCCCTTAACACCCTGACCGAACTGCTCCAAGCACGTAATGACTTACTAGAAGCGCTCAATCAGCAAATCAGAAGGAAATTTATCCTTACCCACAAGATGTATTACGAGTATGGCAACAAAGCAGGCAGACTCCTAGCGAGAGCACTTAGAACCAAGAAAACCTCAAATACGATACACCATATCACGGACTCTCAAGGTCACAAGGCGACAGCGAACGATCAAATAGCCCGACAATTCGTTCAATACTATACGCAACTTTACAATCTACATGCCACTGATCCCCTCGCAGATGACACTTCTCGAAGAACCCTCATAAGGGATTTTCTTACTAGATATAGCCCTCCTCCCTTATCTGACGTTGACTCTGCTAACCTAAATGAACCCATCTCCCCGCTGGAAATTGACTTGGCCCTCAAGCACATGAAACCCGGTAAAAGCCCAGGCCCAGACGGTTTAACCACAGCGTACTACAAGACGTTTTCCAACATACTGAAACCACACTTCCTGAAAGCCTTCAATTCCCTCTCCCCTGACAACCCACCTCCGAGAGACCTTCTGACGGCCCACATCACAGTAATCCCCAAACCGAACAAAGACACCACACTAGTTACCAACTACCGACCAATTTCCCTCTTAAACGTCGATCTCAAGATTTATGCAAAAATACTGGCGAACCGCCTCTTGCCTCTCTTGCCCAGCCTTGTATCACTTGACCAAGTCGGCTTTATACCGGGTAGGGAGGCAAGAGACAACACTACTAAAGCCATCAACATCCACCATTGGTTGTCCTCCTCCACCCAACAGGGATTTTTTCTCTCATTGGACGCGGAGAAGGCATTCGACAGAGTGGCATGGGACTACATGGAAGAGGCGCTTCAAATGCTAGGGATTCGAGACCGCATGCTACATTTCATCATGGCACTTTATTCGTCCCCGACAGCACAAGTTCGAGTGAACGGCCACCTGTCGGATGCCTTCTCGGTGTCCAATGGCACCCGCCAAGGTTGCCCCTATCCCCCTTAATATTTGTCCTCACGCTTGAACCATTACTCCAACGTCTCCGTGCTAACCCTGACATCAAAGGCGTAACGATAAGACATGACGTGTATAAACTTTCAGCCTTCGCAGACGACATTCTCCTTTTCCTCACCGACCCTCACACCTCCCTTCCTAATCTACTTAAGGACTTCCAAACCTTCTACACACTCTCGAATCTCCAAATCAACTTTTCTAAATCGGAAGCCCTGAACGTTTCTCTGCCCCTAGACACACTATCACTCTGCCAAGCGAACTATCCCTTCAAATGGAACCGCGACGCCATCACCTACCTGGGCATCTCCCTCCCCGCCCATTTATCTGACCTATACGTCAAAAACTATGTCCCCATTCTCCAACACATCCAAAAAGATCTCAAAGCTTGGTCAACGGGCATGTTCTCATGGTTCGGCAGGGCAGCCATCATTAAAATGAACGTTCTCCCCCGAATCCTCTACGTCCTACAAACGATCCCTATACAATTACCGCAAGCCTTCTTTTCCTCTTACAGGACGGCATGCACTAACTTCATATGGGGTAAGGACCGCCCTAGACTCAGCCTGGCCAGACTCACAACACCTAAACTAAAAGGAGGGATAGGTCTCCCAGATATTCACAAATATCATTGGGCATGCCAGCTGACGAGAATAGTGGATTGGAACGCACACACTCATTCCAAAGCTTGGGTGAGCATTGAAAACACGTTTACACCAACCCCGATCCGCCACCTACCCTGGATTGACACGAAAGACATTCCCCAACTCTGCAGAACACACCCACTTATTGCCTGTACCCTAAAAACATTAAGGAACGTAAACAAATCTCATCGCATTTCCACGATACCTGGTCCACTGACGCCCGTCAAACACAACCCGAGTTTTCCAACGGGCACAACGAATTCGTTTCTGGCTGACATCTGGCCGCATTCCGATATGCAAGCCAGACACTTCTTCGCCAACGCCTCTTTTATTGACCGATCCACAATCCCCAGACAGGACACTGAACGACCTTTTCCGCTTTGGACTTATCTACAAATTAGACATTTTCTGAATGACTCGACCAAACGCCCTGACTTTAGCAGACAATTGACTCCGTTTGAGACGCTGTGTACTAAAACGGAACCGCAGCGTCACATGATTTCGGAAATTTACGCGTTGCTTTTCTCTGACACAGACGCAAAGTCGAACATCGCCACACAAAGATGGGAAAGAGACCTATCTTTAAACCTCTCAATATCTGATTGGGAACGTATCTACACTTATATCCATAAGGGGTCAATAAACGTCACCGCACAAGAAAATAGCTTCAAAATTCTAACAAGGTGGTACAAAACCCCTTCCAGACTCCACAAAATCTCCCCGGCCATACCGCAGGAGTGCTGGAGATGTGCTTCAGAGGTTGGCACCATGCTACACATATGGTGGGCATGTCCCTCGCTCCAACCCTTCTGGAAGGAAGTACATCGCCTCACTTCTCAGATAACGACTTATCACTTAGAATTCACCCCGGAGCAAATGCTTCTCCATCATTCCACCGTATCTTTTAAGCACTACCATAAATCCCTTGCGCTTCATTTATTGAACACAGCCAAGATGTGCATACCCACGCGGTGGAAAACGTCCTCTCCACCGAGCATTGCGGACTGGATACGACGGGTCTCCAAGATCGCTGAACTAGAAAATTTAATACACCAATCGAGAGATTCTCCCGCTACATATAACAATGTATGGTCCTGTTGGCATCACTTCACTACTACTGACGAATATAAAAACATAATGTCCCCCATGTCTGCCACACCTCCATGCCCACGAGTGCTACACTAAGATCCCGCCCTTACCCCACCCCATTTTGTATGCTCTTCCCTGGTACCGATAACACCGGATCCCGCCCCCGGCCAACGTTGACAGTTTAACTTCAGCCCAGGGTTTGTAACTCAACATCACTTTCCTCCTTCTCCCCATTCACTTGACCCCCCTACTACCTCCTTAACCTGTCCATTACCGTTCCAGTGTCTCTCCCAAGAGTTGGAACTCCGTGGATGCTAGTGGTCCGTGACCGCATCCACGGAACTCTCGCATCATCCTTGCAAGATTTGCGACACAGGGAACGTCCTCTATGTGTTTATATGTCCGGTTATTCTAGACATCATAGTTCGCTTTTTTCTGTTTCTGATTCGTATGTCTGTTTGTTAGACACAGGGCAGCTGACCCTACTCTTAACAGTACTTTCTTAAGTCTATTCTTACTGCAATAGTCCTTGCATACAGCCACTATATTGATGGCCTGTTTCTTCAATGTAAAAATTATTGCTTCTCGTAAGCATTCTACCAGTTGGTTGTTGAATACTTGTTTTACTGTTTATGTTACAATGTTAATTCTGGCATACTGTACATTGCATACTGAATGTTCCATCCACTATTTTCAATAAACGCTTTTTTGGAAAAAAAAAAAAAAGAGCAGAAGATAGCGGAGGAGTCCGGCGAGAAGACCCCCCAAGACGGAAGAAGACCCCCGGAGCTGTGCAATAAAATATTTTAAAAAATTGTGTGTTTTTTTTATTTACACTTTTTTCCTTAGGTGAATGGGTAGGGGTACATCGTACCCCATACTCATTCACATAGGGTGGGGGGCCAGGATCTGGAGGCCCCCTTATTAAAGGGGGCTCCCGGATTCCGATAAGCCCCCCGCCCGCAGACCCCGACAACCAACGGCCAGGGTTCTTGGGAAGAGGCCCTTGTCCTCTAGGGCACCCCCCATGTTGAGGGCATGGTACGGCTGGTACGGCTCAGGAGGGGGCGCGTTTGCTCGTCCCCACCCCCTTTCCTGACCGGCGGGGCTGCGTGCTCGGATAAGGGTCTGAGATGGATTTGGGGGGGACCCCCACGACGTTTTTCCGGCGTAGGGATTCCCTTTTAAATCCATACCAGGTGAAGGGGCTAGCGCGGCGGCATTCACTGCCTTTGCTAGTCCCGTCTACCTGGAGTCACATTCTAAATGAACGGACTTTGCTCCCCGTGCGTGGCAAGTACGTTCATTTCAAAAGTCCCGCGGACTAGCACACAGACGGCGGGATTGTCCGCCGGACTGCCGAGTCCAGCGGACAATTTTAAGTCTGAACTTAAAACTTAGTTCGCCTGACTTTTGGGAGGAAAAAGTCCGCCGGCGCCCACACACGGGCGGAATGTCTGGCGGACTCTAGTCCGGCGGACATTCCGGAGGGAAAGTCCGCTCGTGTGTACGTGGCCTTAGTGTCAGATTTGTCCTCCGCAGTCCCGCTAAAAATCGCTGATCACCGCCATTACTAGTAATAACAATAAAAAATAAAAAGTCCCTAAATATATCCCATAGTTTTTGGACGCTATGACTTTTGCGCAAACCAATCAACATACACTTATTGGGATTTTTTTTTTTTTTTTACCAAAAGTATGTAACAGAATACAAATTGGCCTACATTGATGAAGAAATTAGAATAACATTTTTTTTTTATTGTTAATGTTTTATAGCAGAAAGTAAAAAACATTATTTTTTATTCAGAATTGTTGGTCTTTTTTTGTTTATAGCGCAAAAAATAAAAACCGCAGAGGTGATCAAATACCACCAAAAGAAAGCTGGCATCAATTTTATTTAGGTACAGCGTTGCACGACCGCGCAATTGTCAGTTAAAGCAACGCAGTGCCATATCGCAAAAAAGGGCCTGGTCAGGAAGTGGGTAAAACCTTTCACTACCGGAGTGGAAGTGGTTAATGTTTTTAACATGAGTTAAATAAATAAACTATAGGAATTTTATCTGATGTTGTAGCTTAGGTTATTGGCAACTAAAAAATCCCAGTTCTTTTCCTTTCTTGTCTTGTTGAAAGTTCTGCATATCATTTCAGTAGCATATTTGCATGTACTGATCTTTTAAAATCCGTTATTCACTAACCCTCTGCCTATTCATTTTTCAACATGTGCTTGAGACGCATTGTCTTGAGTTGTAAGACATAGGAGATCCTGGATGAAAATGTAATTGATCTCACAGTAAAGATTTAAAGGCTAAGTTCACCTTTTCAGGCAGCATTTCACTTTTCATAATAAATGGAAGCCTTGTTCTCATGCCTTTTCTGCCCAAGCCATCTCAATGTGCTAATATCTCACTTACCTTGTCAATGGCAGCTATGAATCTGAACCTCTCTGTTCAAAATTTTAAAAAATCCATTCTGAGCCCATCACTTCCTACAGCATCTTGTGACCTTTCATGAAACTTCATATCCCATCATGCACTGCCTTACTGCATCACAGAATAGGGTGTGTTTACTCCTGTGGAAATAAAAAGTAAAGTAGAATTAAAGGCAAAACTTTTTCTTCATTTTGGATAGAGTAGGGTGGGTTATAATCCCTGTCAGTGTTTTTTTGCCATCGGTGTCCATTGAGATTTCCATTAACTTCCCGTCCCTTAACCAAAACAGGAGGTATGGGGAAATCCCTCCAAAGTGAGGGAATCCTGGGGGGTCACCAAGATCACCAGAGCTAATGTCCCCATTTGAATGTTTTTTCAAAATTAAGTTGCCTAAAGCCACAGTTGGGCTTCAGGCTAATTTTTCTAAATGACTGGTTTCTGTATCAGTCCAGCTGGGTTGCACGGGGTTCTCCTTGGCCTCAGGTGTCGCTGTCACCGCCGGCAAGGGTAGGAACCCAGCTTAGCTGGATGTATTGAATGCCACCTTTTGCTCGGAACCAGCCCAGGGGGAGTGTTTTCCTGCTGGGAATTCTGGGGGGTGGTATTTAAGGTACCGACGCCAGGTTGGCGGGGAGTTTTTTGTTGCTGCAGTTTTGTTTCCGGGTCTCTCTAGACCCATACCCCCTGGCCCTCCTGGCCTGGGGTGCGGAGCTATGTATCCTGTGTCTCTGGGCCAGCTGGCCTGAGGCAGTGCAACTGAGAGTATAAGCCCGAGCGGATCTCGGAGCCTATTGATCCAGGGATGGTCCGGTGCCATCTCATCTGAAGGGAGAGTCCCAGAAACTGGAGGACCCAGGGGAGGACTCTTTCAGGAGAAGACCGTGCGCAAGGCTGGTATCTCTGAAGGAGCCTGGAGACTCAGTTGAAGGACAGAATCTGGATCAGCATACCTACAGTACCGCCGGTTTGGCTAAAAGAGACTGGTATTGTATGGAAGTATTCTAAAATCTCTCAGTAACGCTTAAGCCTAAATCCACAAGTCTGTGGCAGAGACTGTGTCAAATACCCCACCCATCTAGTAAGAGGGGCTTATCCGGTGGTGGCTGGATCTAATAAGGGGAACCATTGCCTTGTTGATCTAAAAAGAGATCTTAAACTCGCAGTACCAGGTGCCTGAACTCATCCTTAACCCTTCAACCCTTTTTACGGAAAGACTTTGCTTTTATTCTGAATAAATAATCATAAAAAGGACTAAGTATTGGAAAGTCACATTCTTTGGGCCATTTTCCAGGGGATCCCCAGGACGAAGATGCAAGCAGGTGAGGTAACGGTAAGCCCAAATAAAACCAGCAGCTCCTTCAGGGGTACAAACACACATGCTCGGAAGCAGAAGCGGTCGGTCTTGTAAACTAGCATTTGTAATGGAGAATTAACATTCGTGACGTGGCAAATTATGAAATCTCCAAATGCAGCGCACAATTCTCTTCTACTAATTCTATCAATTCAATTCTACTAATAATGAAGCTGCTTTGCTGGGGATACTGATGGAGTTATTGCAAACGAATTTTCAAAGGCTTTTTGTTTCTAGTGATATCAAGAATAATATTATTATGTTTTTTTATTTTTTATTTGTTCATAAAAAAAAAATTAGACATGCTATCTGCCAATAGAACTTAAAAAGGTGCATTCTATGCATACAAAAATATTGAAAATATACCAAATCAAATCATTATTCAATGTCCAATAACTCCTCCTCCTCCTGTTCCTGGACTGGAATTGGGTCAAAGCAATAACTCCAAGGCCAATAATAAATAACACGTTATCTCCTTCGATTACGCAACATGTCTGGTTGACGAACGGCCATTCAGAAACAAACTAAAAAGCACGAAATTAAAAACACGAAAAAAAAAGCGCAAATCAACACTCACCAGACTTCTACTAACACGAAATTAGCAGAAGGAGCCCAAAGGGTGGCACTAGACATGTGCACAATAGAAAAAATCGTTTATTTTCATTTTGCTTCTGTTCGTTTTCGTTGATTCGTAACGATTCGTAATTTCGTAAGTCGTCGGTGTTCGTATTCGTAACGATTCATATTTTTGTAAGAGTTATTTTTTCGTTGATTCGTTTTTCCGTTAGTTTAATTTTCGTTTATTCGAAATTCGGACGCATTCGTATTTTCGTAGATTTAGTTACATTCGTACTTTCGTAAGATTGATTTATTCGTACTTTCGTAACATTGTTTTCGTAGATTCGTAATCGGAGCATAATTCATAATTTTATGAAGGTGCCAGTCAGAGACACGGAAAATTACGAATCGAAAAAAAAAGTTACGAATGTACGAATTTTTTCGTTCAATCGATTCGAAGCACGTTAAGCAGCGCCATTGTAAGAGACACGGAAAAATTGCCAATTCAACAAAAAAAAAAGTTACGAATGTACGAATTTTTTCGTTCATTTTGATTTTCGTTGTTCCTGTTTTCGTTTTTCGGATTTTCTTCTTTCATAGTTTCATTGTTTCTAATTTGGTTATTTCGGATTTTCGTTGTTTTTCATATTCGCTCGATTCGAACATTCGTTATTCGTTA
Source organism: Lithobates sylvaticus (assembly GCA_028564925.1). Taxonomy (NCBI): domain Eukaryota; kingdom Metazoa; phylum Chordata; class Amphibia; order Anura; family Ranidae; genus Lithobates; species Lithobates sylvaticus. The sequence goes on along the minus strand of CM053031.1, from coordinate 241,376,369 downwards.
AAATTTTTAGCGAATCATTCGTTCATTCGTACGATAACGAATGAACGAATATAACGAATTTTAACGGAAAACGAAAAAAAACGAAACGAATTGCACATGTCTAGGTGGCACTAAAGAGCTGAAAAAACATGTAGTACATCGAGTACTTCACTACGTTCGTAATTGTTGGCCGACATATGTGTGACTGTGTGTATACAAGACAAGTTTGAGCCAACACCCTTCGAACAAAATTCCGCGGTTTTGTTGTCGGAAAGTCCAATCGTGTGTACGAAGCTATACAATGGCTAGTAAAGCCTGAAGTGATGACATCTGCCATAGGCTTACTATGCATTATCTGTTGTAGGCGCTCCCTTTTCTACCTTGAAGACACTGCTAGCTGACAGAGGAGAGCTGATCAAGTGACTGAACCAGAGTGGCTTGAAAATAGTAAGTATATGTATCTTTCTTGTACAGGGTGCTTACTATAGGTGTTAGAAGGGGGGTGGAAGCTATTTTAAGGGTAGGTAGTTGTATCTAGACGTGTGCAATTCGTTTAGTTACGAATTCGTTTTCCGTTCAAATTCGTTATATTCGTTAATTCGCATCGTACGAATGAACAAATGATTTAGTAAAAATGTTAACAAATAACGAATTATCGAATCGAACGAATATGAAAAACAACGAAAATACGAAATAATTAAATTAGAAACAACGAAACTACGAATGAATTAAAATCCGAAAACAGAAACAACGAAAATACCGAACAAAGATTCAAAAATAATGAAAATCCAAATAAACGAAAAAATTCGTACATTCGTAACTTTTTCTTTTTGTTTGTTGATTCGTAATTTTCCGAGTCTCTTACAATGACGCTGCTTAACGTGCTTCGAATGGATTGAACGAAAAAATTCGTACATTCGTAACTTTTTATTTTTTTGTTGTTGATTCGTAATTGTCCGTGTCTCTTACGATGGCGCTGCTTAACGTGCTTCGAATGGATTGAACGAAAAAATTTGTACATTCGTAACTTTTTTTTTGTTGTTGTTGATGTGTAATTTTCCGTGTCTCTTACAATGGTGCTGCTTAACATGCTTCGAATGGATTGAACGAAAAAAAATTCGTACATTCGTAACTTTTTTTTTTTTGTTTGTCGATTCGTAATTTTCCGTGTCTCTTACAATGGTGCTGCTTAACATGCTTCGAATGGATTGAACGAAAAAATTCGTACATTCGTAACTTTTTTTTTTTTGTTTGTCGATTCGTAATTTTCCGTGTCTCTTACAATGGCGCTGCTTAACGTGCTTCGAATGGATTGAACGGAAAAATTCGTACATTCGTAACTTTTTTTTTTTTGATTCGTAATTTTCCGTGTCTCTTACAATGTAATGATAGCATACACATTACATAAAATTATGAATTATGCTCCGATTACGAATCTACCAAAACAATGTTACGAAAGTACGAATAAATCAATCTTACGAAAGTATGAATGTAACTAAATCTACGAAAATACGAATGCGTCCGATTACAAAATACAACGAAAATACGAATTTCGAATAAACGAAAATTAGACTAACGGAAAAACGAATCAATGAAAAAATAACTCTACGAAAATACGAACACCGACGACTTACGAATTTACGAATTGTTACTAATCAATGGAAACTAACAGAAACGAAACTAAACTAAACAAATATTTCTATTGTGCACATGTCTAGTATCCTGGAATTCTACTTTAAGGACACAATCCTAAATAAAAATTTGCATCAGAAAGAAAAGTAAATAGAAGTAAATGGTTATATTGGTTCTATTATAGTTCTATCCATTTATTACTGAAAACACAATAAAAAGAATAATTACACATTAAAATTCACAGAGCGCTAGTTAGAGGTGATAAATCGCCAGCTCTGACCTGTAACTGTGCCGTTTAGCCCAGCTTGCCCCTCCCAGCCATGGTTAGTTAGGCCAGATGGGAGTGAGGATACAGAAGGAAGGAACATCAGTGGCTTTTGTCATGTCTGTTATAAGACAGAATTAATCTCAAATAAGATGTTTGTGTCATTATATTCCGTCTTCAAGCCCTGCTACAGATGAGATTGCGAGTAGAAATACAGCTTTCCCTTTCATGTAATATCTTCTCTAGGCAGATTTGTGCTAATATTCCATTTTGACTAATCCATTGTTTCCTCTTGGGGAAAGTTGAAGCTGTGACACTTTTCAGCAATTCATCAAAAAAAAAACCTTTATTGGATATCCAGCTGTAATGTGCTAATAATCACAGTTTAACTCTTTCAGTGAATTGCCTCGAAGCGCTGTCACTTTTTTTTTTTTCTTGTCTAGTTAAGGCTTCAGGCAATGCCTCCTGGGAAATCCAATTCTTTTCATCCCTGTAAAAGCAGAGATGTCAATGTATTTTGTCCCCAGCAGTTATTTTCGAATTGTACATTAATCATGGCTAAACAACACAGCTTGCTGGTAAATTCTAGGCCAAGTGTTGTGCAAGCTCAAGTCCTTCCCTTCTACGCTACATCCATTTATTTGACTGGAATCAGAACATGCAAGCCTTAATTGTTCTAGTCTTTGGTTCTGCACTGTTACACCATTGACTGGAGGCTCTTGTATTCTTCACGGTAAAGCGAATTCGATGTTTTCTAATGGATTTTCGGGGATTCTTGATCAAACTTTTTTCTGCTGCGCTATTGGACAATGCAAAGAGCAGTCTATAAAATTGACAAGGTGTTGAGTGCTATGAAATTTGACAGAGAGCTGCCAATGGCAATGTATATATGGAAGCGGAGTCAGGTGATCAAGCTAGAAAAACAGGTGGGGGGGTTAATCATTAACCCCCCCCCCACCTGTTTTGCTAGCTTGATCACCTGACTCCACTTCCATGGTGCTTAGGCATGCTACTATCCAAGTGCTTTGTGTATTTTTTTCCCAAAGCTTGTATATATTTCTATTAACCACTTTCAGACTGGACCAATTTGCAGCCAAAGGACCAGGCCCCTTTTTGCGATTCGGCACTGCGTCGCTTTAACTGACAATTGCGCGGTCGTGCGACGTGGCTCCTAAACAAAATTGACGTCCTTTTTTTCCCACAAATAGAGCTTTCTTTTGGTGGTATTTGATCGCCCCTGCGGTTTTTATTTTTTGCGCTATAAACAAAAAAGAGCGACAATTTTGAAAAAAACGCATTATTTTTTATTTTTTGCTATAATAAATATCCCCCAAAAATATATAAAAAAAAATTTTTCCCTCAGTTTAGGCCGATACGTATTCTTCTACATATTTTTGGTAAAAAAAATCGCAATAAGCGATTATTGATTGGTTTGCGCAGAAGTTATAGCGTTTACAAGATAGGGGATCGTTTTATAGCATTTTTATTAATATTTTTTTTTATTAGTAATGGCGGCGATCAGCGATTTTTATTGTGACTGCGACATTATGGCGGACACATCGGACATTTTTGACACATTTTTGGGACCATTGTCATTTATACAGCAACCAATGCTATTTAAATGCATTGATTCCTGTATAAATGACACTGGCAGTGAAGGGGTTAACCACAAGGGGGCAGTGTAGGAGTTAAGTATGCCTAGGGGTGTGTTTCTTACTGTGGGGGGGGCGTGGCTGTCAGCTAGTGAATGCTGATCTCTGCTCCAATCACAGGGAGCAGAGAAATCAGCGTCACTAGTTGCTAGGCAGAACGGGGAGATGCTGTCTATTTCCGCATCTCCCCGTTCTGCCTTCCCGTGAGACGATCGTGGGTGTCCCCGCGGCGATCGCCGCGGGACCCGCGACCGGCCTCACGGGGGTCCCGACCGGCGCGGGAGCGCGCCGCTCCCGGCACGCTCCCGATGGCACGGACGGCATTAAGGAGGGACTTATACAGTATATACGCCCTCCTGCCTGTCCGTGCCATTCTGCCGACGTATATCGTCGTGCGCCGGTCGGGAACCGGTTAATAACCTTCACATTATTTATGTAATAGTGTAGGTACGAGTGATGGTGCAAAACAGTACAGAAGAAAAGCTTTTCTACCATCTCAGAAATGGAGATCAGCCTGAACAAAATAACTTTACAAGGTGTCCATAAAGAATGGGGGGGGGACCTCTGGGGGGATCTACGATGGAAAAGGACCTGGGGGTCCTAGTAGATGATAGGCTCAGTAATGGCATGTAATGCCAAGCTGCCGCTAACAAAGCAAACAGAATATTGGCATGCATTAAAAAAGGGATAAACTACAGAGATAAAACGATAATTCTCCCACTCTACAAGACTCTGGTCCGGCCGCACCTGGAGTATGCTGTCCAGTTCTGGGCACCAGTCCTCAGAAAGGATGTACTGGAAATGGTGCGAGTACAAAGAAGGGCAACAAAGCTAATAAAGGGTCTGGAGGATATTAGTTATGAATAAAGGTTGAAAAGATGTAGCTGGATAGCCGCACTCCAAATTATTCAACTTTATTTCAAAAATATAATTAAAATCATAGCATCTAGGCTTGTATACAGACTAACTGCACAGCCGCTGACATGTTTCACACTGAACACGGTGCTTAGTCATAGCTGCTATGACTAAGCACCGTGTTTGGTGTGAAACATGTCAGCGGCTGTGCAGTTAGTCTGTATACAAGCCTAGATGCTATGATTTTAATTATATTTTTGTAATAAAGTTGGATAATTTGGAGTGCGGCTATCCAGCTACATCTTTTCTACTTCAGTTCCTGTTGCAAACAGAGCCAGCACCCTGTGGGATTGTGAAGACGGCTGTTTTGGGAGAAGTCATTACCTTGGAGTGGTAATTCTTTGTATTATGAGGAAAGGTTGTGAGCACTGAACTTATTCTCTCTGGAGAAGAGACGCTTGTGAGGGAATATGATTTCAATATACAAATACCGTACAATAGGGATAAAACTTTTTTTTGCAAAAGGGAGTTTAACAAGACACGTGGCCACTCATTAAAATTAGAAGAAAAGAGGTTTAACCTTAAACTACGTAGAGGGTTCTTTACTGTAAGATCGGCAAGGATGTGGAATTCCCTTCCACAGGCGGTGGTCTCAGCGGGGGGCATTGATATCAAGAAACTATTAGATAAGCACCTGAACGACCGCAACATGCTGGGATATACAATGTAATATTGACATATAATCACACACATAGGTTGGACTTGATGGACTTGTGTCTTTTTTCAACCTCACCTACTATGTAACTATTTAACTATGATAACGTCAGCTATATATGAAGTGCAGACAAACAGTAACCTAAACCATGAAGTAACCGATAGTAGTCGTCTGAATATACTTTCTCTTCCAGCAAAGGTACCTCTAGTTAGCTGCAACCCCCTATAATAAAGCTTACCTGTAGGTACAGTGATAATCTCCTAATTCTGCATGGTGTAGGAGATATTCATACTGCATGCAGCCAGTGACGTTACTGGCACAAACCTGTGCCCTCCCTTCAGAGCTCCGTGCCACAGTCCGTGACTCCTGTGTACATGCGCAGGAGTAATGTTGTTGCAGAGCTGCCAATCAGATGGCCAGATGATGTGGACTCAGAGGAAGACGGGGTGAAGATGGAAGCACCTGTCAGCGGTGACAGCAACGCTGTATCCTGGCCTAGGCGGACAAGGCCCAAGCCTAGGGCAGCTCTTTGCAGGGGGGCAGAACGGAAAGAGTCCCTGCCAGCTTGCGCTACACTGTTAGTGTAGCGCCAGTCTTATGGGGCAGACTGGGCTGAGAGGCAAATTAGTCTAGTGCCCTTATAAAGCGGCTGCACTGCTTCTGGTATGCGGGTGGCCAGCATTCCACAACTGGGGGGGGGGACACCTCCTCTAATTTTGACTGTCCTATCATCCTGGACCGCAAACCTTCCTTTTCTGCTGCACCATTGGCATGGTTATATTTTCTTAGTCCTCTCCATAAAATTATCAGACAAATATTTGTGCTTAAGGTAGAACTACCGTGTTTCCCCGAAAGTAAGACAGTGTCTTACTTTCTTTTTATCCCTAAAAGCCCCACTATGTCTTACTTTCGGGGTATGTCTTATATTGGGAAAAAATTGTCGAATTATGGGGCACATAGCACATTATGGGGCAGATAGCACATCAGGGCACATCATGGGGCACATAGCAGATCAGGGCACATTATGGCACATTATGGGGCACATAGCACATCAGGGCACATTATGGGGGACACAGCACATCTGGGCACATTATGGGGCACATAGCACATCTGGGCACATTATGGGGCATGGGGCACATTAGGGCATCAGGGCATGGGGCACATTAGGGCATCAGGGCATGGGGCACATTAGGGCATCAGGGCATGGGGCACATTACAGGGCACATCTGGGGATCTTACTTGCGAGCATGCAGAGTAGCGCAGGAAGCGTCTATCTGTCATATGTTTTCTCTCATGTCACGCTGCTCGCTCCCTGGCGGCCCCTCCTCTCTTCTCGTCTATCCCAGATGATGTCTCAAGCCAATGGGGATTGACGAGAAGAGAGGAGGGGCCGCCGGGGAGCGAGCAGCGCTGAGTGACATGAGAGACAACGTATGACAGATAGACGCTTCCTGCGCTACTCTGCATGCATCTCATTCGGCTCTGGCGGCGGCTCTGGTCTCTGCAGGCAAATCCCCCGTGTTTCCCCGATAGTAAGACATATGTCTTACTTTCGGGGTACGGCTTACATTAGCTGTCCCCTCTGACACTCCCGATACGTCTTACTATCGGGGGTGTCTTACTATCGGGGAAACACGGTATAAGCAACACTTCTTTTTTTTCATTTTGGATAGAATAAGGAAGGGTTACAGCCCCTGTCAGTTTATTTTTTACCATCCCTGTCCCATTGCAGAGATTTCCCTTCACTTCCTGTCCTATAGCCAAACAGGAAGTGAGAGGAAATCTATGCAAATTAAGGGAATCCATTCCCCCCCCCCCCCAGGCCCTTTAGAACCAGTGTCCCCACTCAAAAATTTCAGGGCAGGTCTTAAACAGCAAGGGGTGTGGCCTTGACAGGAAGGGGTGGGTTATATTTAAATTAGGGGGTACACAAGTTTAGTCAGGTCTAGGGTAGCACAAACCCTAAATACACTACTGGGTGACAGCTCGGCACTGGAGGGCTTCATTTTACGGTGTCTTGCATAATGTGCTAGTATACACTCACATTTTTGTAAATATTTTATTATATCTTTTCATGTGACAACACCGAAGAAATTACACTTTGCTACAATGTAAAGTAGTGAGTGTACAGCTTGTATAACAGTGTAAATTCCCCTCAAAATAACTCAACACACAGCCATTAATGTCCAAAACACTGGCAACAAAAGTGAGTACACCCCTAAGTGAAAATGTCCAAATTTGGCCCAAAGTGTCAATATTTTGTGTGGCCACCATTATTTTCCAGCTCTGCCTTAACCCTCTTGGGCATGGAGTTCACCAGAGCTTTACAGGTTGCCACTGGAGTCCTCTTCCACTCCTCCATGACAACATCATGGAGCTGGTAGATGTTAGAGATTCCTTCAAACCCAATCAGCGCTTGTCGGCGCGCATTGGCGTCGGCGAGCGCGCGCTTGCGCGCACGGGTGTGCGCTGACGCGCCGTCAATTAGCCATTGGCGCCAAATAGCCTATAAGAGGAAGCTTGTGACTGAGACCTCTTGCTGTCCGGTCTACAGCGTTTCCTGAGACCCCTGCTATTACTAAGTACCTGTTGATTCCTGTTACCAGGTTTGTTCCTGACTACACCTGCCTGCTGCCTGCCTCCGACCCCGGATTGTCTGACTATTCTCTGCCTGCTCCTCTGGTCCTGTTGTTGCCCGTCTGTTGCCGACCCTGCCTGTACTCTGACAACCCGCCTGCCTCTGCCTGAACCTGTTCTGTCTGCCAGTGTCTGCCTCTGCCTGAACCTGCTCTGTCTGCCAGTGTTGACCCGGCCTGCCTGACCACGTCCAGCGTTCCAGTGTTCAAAGCACGTGTTCTCTTCAGCCTGCTGTTCCAGAAGTTCCTGCAAACCTCAGAACCTACAGTGCTGTCTGCAGTTCCTGTGTTCCTGATACCTGCACGGTTCCAGTCAAGCCCACAGCTGCCATCTGCCAGGCACTTGTGCACCCCTGCACTCGCGGGCCCCTGTTCCCACCTTCGGGGGTTCACAAGCCAGAGGCATACGAGAGGCCGCTCCCTGCATTCTGGGCTCCATCCCTAGGTACGTGACAGTACCGGACAGCCATGTCCGAGCCCACGCAGGGAGCCTCGCCTATGGACGATCTCTGCCGCCACCTTGCAGGACTTACCCAGGCGGTGAAGAATTTGCAGGAAGGTTACGCTAACCTGGAGGAACGTGTCCAAGTCCTGTCTGCTTCTGCTGCCCCTGGGACTTCTGCTACACCCTCTGTGGTGATGTTGCCACCGGAACCCTGGGTTCCCCCGCCTGAGAAGTTTTCCGGCAACCGGAGCAAATTCAGGACATTCCGCAATGCTTGCAAGCTCCTTTTTGCCTTACAACCAAGGACCTTTTCCCTCGAAGCCACCAAGGTTGGGTTTGTTATCTCCCTGCTGTCAGATGAACCCCAGTCCTGGGCCCATCGGCTCTTGGAAAAGAAGGACCCCTCACTGAATACCTTAACCACCTTCTTCCAGGCCATGTCCTTACTTTATGAAGACCCGCAGCTAACTGCTACCGCGGAGATAGCCCTGCATACCCTGCAGCAAGGACGCAGGCCTGTGGAAGACTACGCGACGGAATTCAGGCGCTGGAGCGCCGATACAGACTGGAATAATGCTGCATTACGCCACCAGTTTCGCATGGGTCTCTCAGATCCTCTAAAGGATGAACTAGCCCGTGTGGGCATACCAGACACCTTGGAGGCCCTCATGGAACTGTCCATCCAAATAGACAGACGGCTACGGGAGCGACGTGCTGAGAGGTCCGCCGGGTCTTCTCATCCCGTTTGGATGCTTCCCCGTGTGCCCAGTCCTCCGTATCCAGCTCCCCCAGCTTCCGCTACCGCCAGGTTCGATGCCCCGGAACCCATGCAGCTGGGCTTGCTCCGCCCCTCTCTGACCCCTGAGGAACGTCAACGCCGCCGAGTCGGCAACCTTTGCTTGTATTGCGGAGAACCTGGACATTTTGTACGAGCCTGCCCAGCAAAGCTCCGTAAGTGCTTCTCCATCTCTCCTGCCTGTATCCCTGTGTCACCTAACCTTATGTCTCACCTGGCTGTTCCCATTGTCTTGCAGCTTCCCGAAGGGAACATCCAAACCAGCGCAATTATTGATTCTGGGGCATGCAGTGGCTTCATGGACTTATCCTTCGCCTCCAGGTACCACATCCCCCTACGACCAAGAGCAAAGGAACTTTCTGTACACCTGGCCGATGGGGTCCACTCTTAAATCTGGACCAGTAACCCATGTGACCTCTCCTCTACCAGCTACCATTGCCGGGATTCACCAAGAACTGCTGTGCTTAGATGTCCCCGTTATTTCCCATCATACTGGGCATGCCCTGGTTGAGGGCCCTGCTCAAGCCTGTGGTGCCAGACCCATCTTATCTGATCACCCCCTAGTGTTAACCCCTTCCCTGCCAGTGACATTTCTACAGTAAGCAGTGCATTTTTATAGCACTGATCGCTTTATAATTGTCACTGGTCCCAAAAATGCCATAAATCTATCCCCTATTTTGTAGATGCTATAACTTTTGCGCAAACCAATCAATATACGCTTATTGTGATTTGTTTTTACCAAAAATATGTAGAAGAATACATATCGGCCTAAACTGAGGAAAAAAATCTTTTTTTTTTTTTTTTAAATTGGATATTTAGTATAGCAAAAAGTTAAAGATATTGTGTTTTTTTCCAAATTGTGGCTCTTCGCTTATAGCGCAAAAAATAAAAACCGCAGAGGTGATCAAATACCACTTAAAGAAAGCTCTATTCATGGGGGAAAACAGACGTCAATTTTGTTTGGGTGCAGCATCGCATGACCGCGCAATTGTCAGTTAAAATGACGCAGTGCAGTATCGGAAAAAATGGTCTGGTCATTGAGTAGCCAAATCTTCCGGGGCTGAAGTGGTTAAAGACCTCTGCAATTCACCCTGGCATGCTGTCGATCAACTTCTGGGCCACATCCTGACTTATGGCAGCCCATTCTTGCATAATCAATGCTTGGATTTTGTGAGAATTTGAGGTGTTTTAAATGGGAGTTCTCAATGGGATTAAGGTCTGGGGATTTTCCTGGCCATCGACCCAAAATGTCATTGTTGTGTTCCCCAAGCCACTTAGTTACCACTTTTTACTATATGGCAAGGTGCTCCATCATGCTGGAAAAGTCATTGTTTATCACCAAACTGTTCTTGGGAAAAGTTGCTCTCGGAGGATGTACTATTCTTTATTCATGGCTGTGTTCTAATGCCGCATACAGGCGATCGGAAATGCCGCCAGCAAAACTCTGATGAGAGCTTTTTGTCAGAAAATACGACCGTGTGTATGCTCTATTGGTCTTTTGCTGGCGGAATTCTAGCCAGCAAAAGATTGAGAGCATGTTCTCTATTTTTCGGTTGGGAAAAGTTCCTATCCGAAAATGCGATTGTCTGTCTGCAAAAAAATCACACATGCTTGGAGACAATTCAACGCATGCTCGGAAGCATTGAACTTAATTTTCTCGGCTCGTCGTAGTGTTGTACGTCACGCGTTCTTGGCAGTCGAAAGTTCAGAGAACTTTTGTGTGACTGTGTGTAAGCAAGACAAGCTTGAGCGGAATTCCGACGGAAAAAAAATCCAAGATTTTTCTGATGGAAATTCCACTTGTGTGTACGGGGCATTAGGCAAAATTGTGAGTGAGCCCACTGCCTTGGCTGAGAAGCAACCCCACACATTAATGGTCTCAGGATGCTTTACTGTTGGCATAACACAGGACTGATGGCATCGCTCACCTTTTCTTCTCTGGACAAGTTTTTTTCCGGATGCCCCAAACAATCGAAAAGGGGATTCATCAGAGAAAATCACTTTACCCGAGTGCTCAGCAGTCCAATCCCTGTACCTTTTGCAGAATATCAGTACCTGATGTTTTTCCTGGAGAGAAGTGGCTTCTTTGCTGCCCTTCTTGACACCAGGCCATCCTCCAAAAGTCTTCTCCTCCCTGTGCGTGCAGATGCACTCACCTGTCTGCTGCCATTCCTGAGCAAGCTCTGCACTGGTGGTGCCCCGAACCCACAGCTGAATCAACTGTAGGAGACGGTCCTGGCGCTTGCTGGACTTTCTTGGGCGCCCTCAAGCCTTCTTCACAAATGCAGTGGAAATGTTTTTTATGGGATCAAGTTAATTTTCATGGCAAAGAGGGACTTTGCAATTAATTGCAATTCATCTGATCACTCTTTATACCATTCTGGGGTATATGCAAATTGCCATCATAAAAACTGATATTTACTATTATATACTAATATTTGTGTCATTCTCAAAACTTTTGGCAATGGCTGTACATTAATCACTCAGAGGGTATTTTTTTTTTTCAACAAAAGTGGAGGTACTCTTTAACCACTTAAGCCCCGGACCGTTTTTTCGGCCGCTCCCGCCCCAGTGTGAAAGGGGCCTAAGTGGTTAAGTAACTTTTACAGTTCTCCTCCCCACACCACTTCTCTACTGGACAGTGAAAGAGAAGCAGCAGATCAGCTTACATTTCTTTTCTTGTCAGCATGACTGCTGAGGCGCAATGGGCTTAGGTCCCAATTAATGTAACACAATGGGATCAAGTCCCCCACCACCCTTGCCCTTTAAATAAGACACTTACCACCATTAGGTTGGAAAGGGCAAGGCCACAGCTTTATTAAATTCCAACACATAACATGTGAACATATTCAACCAGTGCCAGTCACAGTTGTACTGTTGTAGTTGTACTTGTCCTTACCATAAATGCTGGACAGACAGCCTACTTCCAATTTTCCATCAAGGACATTACAGCGACTTTAACTGCTGGCAAGGTCAGCAAGCTGTGACATACCATAACATAGGCAAAAAGGGGCGGGAGGGTGGGCAGCTCTTCCAAACTACTCTTCCGAAAGACCCAGAATTTCCTGGGGCACACGTTCCCTGAGCTTAGGCCCATCCCATCCCAACTGTCCCAACTAATCGTTCCCCTTGTCATGCACCTAGCCATGCCTCCATCAGTCAAGGCTCTCTTTCCCAAGGGGGCTCAAGAGGCCTTCATACTTCTTTCACTATTGGGAAACGAATCGGCTGCTTACTCCCCCCCCCCCCCAACTGTCAAATTCATGTACTTATTCTGCTTGCATTTAAAAACACACATGTAATGATGTACAGATTTATACACAGAGATGGTAATTTGTATCTTTTTGTACCTGTTTGGAGTTCATCTTTAAATAAAAAGGGCCAGTTGTATGCTTTTCCCCGAAGGACAACTGTGTCAACCTCCCCCCTTCACACACACACACTTATCAACTTATTGCTGCAAATGGTTGAACCTTGTGTGTGAGTAAAGTGATGGGTATAACCAGAAGGATATGTATAGATGTCTGGGTGCTGTGTAAGGCTGAATGTCTTTTGAGAGACTATAAACACAAGTGTATAGAAAAATAATTGAAGATGCAATATCTAACAAATACAGTTATAAATCTGTGAGTCCGGGTAACTGAAAGCAACATAAAATAAAGATTATAAGGATTTTGCTAGGATTATGGCAGTAATGCCCCGTACACACGGTCGGAAATTCCGACGGAAAATATCCTATCGGACCATGTTGTCGGAAAATCCGACCATGTCTGGGCTCCATCGATTTTAGATCCTGCTCTCAAATTTTCCGACAACAAAGTCCGATCGGACTTTTTCCGATCGTGTGTAGCGAATTCCGACAGACAAAGTGCCACACATGCTCAGATCACATTACAAGACCAAAGCTATTGGCTACTATCCTCTACGTAGTTCCGTCGTATGCAATGAACGTCACCTTTGTTCCGATCGTGTGTATGCAACACCAGTGTCGGACAAAATCCGTCGGAAAAAATCAGACGGATTTTGTGGCCGGAATTTCCGACCGTGTGTACGGGGGCTAAGAGTATTATATGAATAGTAAGGAATGGGAACTATGGGGCACCAAACCTACATCTAGAGTCACACAGCCAAGGAGCCCAGTGATTAGAGAAGGTAGAGTAAGATGGGCTTTACTGTACATGTATTCCAGATGCTGGCTGAATGTGGTTATAAAAGGTGTTGAACAGTGGGTGCTTGAGTGTTTCTCTAGTTTTATGCAAGGGCTAGTCTTGACGCGCTATTATTATGTTTTATTATGGGGTGGTATTGCACGGGCCATGTGTCATGCCCTAATCCCAGCAAAGCCAGTTGGGGAGTAAAGTGAGTTTATTCTGGTAGTCAGGAGCAGTGATGTAAGTAACTGAGTTAAAATAAACTGAGTTACCTAACGCAGTTACTTTAGAGGGTAACGAGTAATCTAACTGATTACTTTTCCCCTCATGGTAACTCAGTTCCCATTACTTTGGCTTAGTTACCCCAATTACATCTACCGCCACTAGATGGCAGTAGTGTAATTCCGGTGTCCTGCCGAAAAAGTTACCCTGCCAGATAAGGACCCCCTGTACTGTGCAGACGCAGGGCTTGCGCAGTACGAAGGACTACGGAGCTTCCGAAAATTGCCAAACCTAAACAGCTCTGAGTGAACTCTACACCGCGCAGGTGCAGTTAACATGTAATTGTACGAGGCGATGCCGCACGCTCCTGATGCTCGTGCTACTCTGCAAGGGGCGTCTATTATTACTGTAACCAAGGGGCGCATTTATTATTATTGTTATATATCGAGCTCAGCCCATTAATTTAACATTCGCCCTCTTCTGTAGCCATCCGCCCCTTACACAATATAATAATAATAGACCCGCCACTTGCTTACACGCTATAACAGATCTGCCCCTTGGTTAGAGTAATAATAGAGCAGCCCCTTGGTTACACGATATATAACAATAATAATAAATGCGCCCCTTGCTTACAGTAATACTAGACCCGCCCCTTAGTTACACGTATAGGATATTTTTTTAAAAAGTCAGTTACTTTGCTGAGTAACTAATTACTTTTCCAATGTAGTAACTGAGTTACTAACGCAATTACTTTTTGGGAGAAGTAATTTGTAACTTAACTAATTACTTTTTTAAAGTAAGATGACCAACACTGATCAGGAGCACTAAGTCTTGTACTTTGCTCCAAAATGTTGCCATTGCCGGGCAAGTCCACCAGCATACTTCTCTTTGAGGCAAGGTGAGCATGGTAAATCTCCATAGAGACCAATGATCTGCCATTTGAAAACAATGAATGTTTAAAAGATTAGTGCCAGTAACCTAACCATGATGTATGATAAATATGGCAATAGTTACTGAAAAATTCAAAATCTAGTTGTTGAGTAATAAAAGTGACTTGACTAATATGACTGGCAAATCAGTTTTTTTAAATGCAACTATCACCCGCATGTGATGGTGAAAAAGTGATGTACTGTCATTTGCGGCTTCATCAATATACCCCATTCCTCTATGTTCGGGAATTGATAGTACTCTCTAGAACTTTACATTAAATATAACGTAAAGCTCGGGGGAACAAATAGTGAAATAAACTAAAGGATGCAGCACAATGCCGACAATACAAGCGTTTAACTTTTCTCCTATGCTGTGTCCCTTCAGTGCAAAAATGACTTTCTGAAAGCAGATGTTAGTATAGCCATATTCACCCCACCACCCACATGGCACTGCCTGGAGCTGCTGATAGGCCACTCAAGGGGGAGGGAATTAGAGAATTGGGCATGTATACTCTCTACTAATGAAGTTTATACCATAAATCTTCATCTTGCATTTTCCTTTCTAATTTTTCTGGTTGCAATCACATTGTATTACAAGTGCTGAGGAAATACAAATCTGACTTGAAAGAACTGGATTTTCTGTAAAGATGGCTGTGATATAAAAGATATATGTATCTCTCCTGTCTATAAAAAGAGGAGATAAATTCATGAGTTTACTCCTCAATGACCTCTTTATACTAGCATCTGTCAGAAAGTGACAGTGATTTACTAGTCTATTCCTTAGTCAACGTGTCACTTGTCTTAAGTGTCTCGTTGAGTTGGTTCCATGTGACGCACATTCATAACAGAGAATGTGCTGCAGATTTTTCCTGTTGGATGGGAAATAAAACAATGACACTGAAATATGACAACGGCGGAATCTGGAACAGTAGTGTGCATTAAGTGATCTGTTGCTTCTGGCCAATAACTTCAGGTGAGGTCTTCACTGATTCTTTTTATACGGAATCTAATTTAGATAAAACAGCTACTGTATTTAGTCAATAAGGCAGGTAGACAGCCCAATAACCCATACTAATCAATTCGATTTCATCTTTCAATAATCTGAGAAAGGCACAATAAACACTGGTTGCCATGGGTTCTTATACTTTGAACATCACCATTGTTCATCCCACCCTGAACTAATGACTACTTTTTGTGTACATGGAGGCAGATTTTGAAGGGATTAGGGCAGCCATTCTCAACCAATGGTTGTAAGGGAACTGCTTCCAGCTCAAGTTCCCCCAAGACCTAAAAATTATTTTGAGAGTTCTTCTATGGTAAAAAGGTTTAGAATGACTGGATTAGAGGATCTCTTAAAGCGGAGTTCCACCCTTTTAAATGTCAGCAGCTACAAAAAACTGCTGACTTTTAATAATCAGACACTCACCTGTCCCACAGTCCAGCGATGCGGGCGTAGAGAGCCCCGCTCCTCTCCCCTCCTCTCCATGGTGCCGGCATTCTAACTGTGGGTGCCTGGCTGTGGCTCCACAGCCGGGCGCGCAGTGTGCATGCACGAGCCGCGCTGTGTGCTGTGAATGGTCGGACAATCTTCTGGGACCTGTGACGTGTCTCCGAAGATTGCAGGGAGGGAGGAGGGAGAGGTGAACTTCCTTCCAGCGCTGCGGAGCCGGAAGAAGAAGTGGGAGCTGGGTGCCCTTAAAAACTGCACCCACCCCCCCCCCCCAAAAAAAAAAAATTATATACTAAATGTGGCATGTCAGGGGGTCACCATCACTTAAAGTGGAAGTTCCCTTTTTGGGTGAAACTCCGCTTTAACATTCAGTTTGCTGGAGATCCAAAGTATCTGAGCCCAAAGTATTATATATTTTCAGAAAAAGGTCAATAACGGAGGTCTCTTTGGTTCTCTTAAAGCAGAGTCCCCCTCCCCCCCCCCAAAAAAAATTAAAAGTCATCAGCTGCACATACAGTAGCTGCTGACTTTTAATATTAGGACACTTACCTGTCCTAGAATCCAGCGATGTCGGCACCCCAGTTAATGTTTTCATCAGCTCTCGGGTGCTGCTGCCGCCATTGCCTGAAAGGGAAACTGGCAGTGAAGCCTTGCAACTTCACAGCCGGTTCCCTACTGTGCATGTACAAAGTTCGCTGCACTTTCTGAATGGCCCGGTGGCGGGGAAGGAGGAGGACTTCTGAATGATCTTGCCGCGACGACATCTCTCTGAAGTGGTTGTGAATACAAAAACAGATATCCGCTCCCCCCTCCCCCTGAAAGGTGCCAAATGTGGCACTGGACGGGGGAGGAGGCAGACAAGCGGAGCTTCCACTTTTGGGTGGAACTCTGCTTTAAAGTGGAATTAAGCTCTCATTTCCTTTTCAGCCAAGAAAGCTGCCTACTTAGCCTCTTTTTAATCTGCAACTGCCATGATGCTGCACATGTGATCAATTATGACACCAGATTGTTTAACAGTTTAGTTGAGAGCACAATCAAATATGACATTTAGCATTCCCAGCATGCCGGGAATGTAAGTGTTTTTTGAAATCGTCCAATCAATAGGTTTAACTTTTGTTGCCACCTTACTGTAATCTAATCTATTTAAAAAATCCATGGAAAATAATTCTATTATTACTGAACTGTCAACCCTGCTCTGGCAATTTCCATTGTATTAAAGATATACATATGCCTGGAAGCAGAACTAAACCCTCCTATCCTTTTCAGCCAGGGAAGCTGTCATCTCAGCCACTATTTAAATTTGTAACTGCCATGGTTCTGCACTTGTGATCAGTTATAACACCAGTCATTTGATGGTTTGACAGTTTTGTTGGGAGTAAATGTGACAGTTATCATTCCTGGCATGCCGGGAATATAACTGTTTCTTTAATACTGTTAAATCGATGGGTTTGGTTCCGCATGAAGAATTTTCTGCATCAAACACTTCTAGGTGTATTAGACACCTGGTCCCTCGCTGCACATTGTGGTTACATCCACCAGCCCCTATGTTACTATTGTGTTTTACATCACTGCTGTGCCAATAAAGGGTTCGCTGATGGAACCACAATGCAGCGGGGAACCAGAGAGGGGAAATCCCAGAAGTGTCAGGCGTAGTATATTCTTCAGGCAGCAGTGCAAGATATTGGTGAAATGGTAGTAACATGTCAGAGATTGACCATCAGAGAACCATCAGGCCTTCAGGAAAAAAATCAAGACCTACCTCTTCTAAGAAGCTTGACAACAAAGCACGAATACAGCGCCTTAAGGCGATCCAGTTCGCATTGTAGCGCTATACAAATTATTCATTCATTCATTCAGAGATTACAAAACTTTTACCCCAAATTCACACGTTTTTCCAATTGGATCCCTTTGCAAAAATGTGTGAATCCTGAGTAAAAGTTGTGTGAACAGATTCATTGTGCTTTCCTGTTCCCGTTCCGAATGTAAGTGCATTTTTGTTAAAACTTCTCTCAGGTTGTTATTTTGTCTGTGACTCCATTGAGGAATGTTTCCCTCGCTTCCTGTCCTTGTTATGCCAATAAAAGGAATGGGGGTGTAATTGTAATCAGGATAGGAAGGCACAGGTAGCAATAAAAATATTGTTCTAATCCTTCCTTGTGTAGCCAGGTGTTTGGCTAACAATGGGGAGTGAGAGGAACACCGACTGCAGCTGAACTGGTTAGAGCTTTATCAGCAAGAGGAGGAAGCTGCTGTGCAGGAAGAGTTCAATATAGCCAGGCAGCACTGCACTATGAGAAATGTAGCCCAGAGGATAGAGACTCTACTGTAATCAAGAGCTGCTTTTCCCAGATAGAGATTGCCTGGAGGAGTGGAAAGAGCTGCATTTTCTCAGGCTGTAGGACCAGTGGCGGCCCATACATAGAGGACGCATGGGCGCCGCCTCCCCTATCCATGCGTCCGGCCCCCTGATCTACATACCAGTGGCGCCGAACCAGGGATTCCAATGCAAAGTCCCTGTCTAGAGTCAGAGGCTCTAATAGGCTTCAAAAAAGAGTGAGCTCGGAGCGCAGAGCAGTTTGTGCGAACATAGATAATACATTTTCGCTATTATCACACTAAAGTTCCTCCCCGCCAATCAGGAGGCAGGTCTGTGAGACCTGTTTCCCAATTGGCCAAAGCGGCAAGCGATCCTATTGGATGCCTAGCGCTCTGGTGGAAGACACACGGTGGAGGAAGCTGGAGGAGTGGACACTGGAGCCGACGCAGCCGCTGCCCACACTCCAGGAGAGGACACCACAGCCCTGCCACATGAGCGGGTAAGTGCTGTGGCAGACAACCCACAGGGGGGAGTGGACTAATCGCCGCGTGTGACCGAATAGTGAGCTGGAACTGGTGAGCTGCTGCTGTGGGAATTTACTGTCTGCTGCTAGAGAGAGAGACTAAGCCCTTTGGGAACTGACCATACAGCTTTTTGGTAAAATTACTGCTGCCTGCAGGCTTGACTGGGACCATTCTCATGTGCACCAATGGTACAACTGGGCCCAAACGCTAGCCGGCTGAAGAGTTAGGTCTAACAGACGGCCCCTCTACAGCTGCTACACAGAGACCTTCACCTATTGCTTATGCTAAGAGGTACTTCTCATGGGACATTGCACCATGTCCTAGCCATTCTCCTAGAGTGCACTCCAGACTAGTCATAGTATTATTATTCACATCGCAGTTAATGCTTATATGTACTGTTTATTGCTGACTGTTGATTCATGAGTTGATTTCAGTCTAGTGGTACAGAACTCTATTCTAATTTAGTTCAACAGTGTATATATTGTCTAGCAGACTGTGTCTGTATCTACCTAACGTATGCTCATTATGCTCCTACTATCATTTACTCTAATGTGTACCAATACATTGAGTTAATTTAGCACTAAACGTCTTGTGTTTATCTCCTCATACTAAATCCCAGCCAAGTTAAAAGAATCTATACTTGTGTTCTTATAGGTGCTTGCAGTGATGTTTATTCAACCAGGTGTGGCAGAGGAGCTAAGGTTGTTCTTGAAGTCGAGGTGCAGAAAGGGGAACCCAAATTAAGCAGCTCCTTCAGAGGTAGCGCCACACTTACTTTAAATGCTCACGGACCAACCACCATAGATATACTGCGGTAGGGTGGCCACTCTGCGCCGGATTATGTACCTATCCGGATCCGAATTAGGTCGCCCCGGCTGTGCTGCAATTGGCTGCAGCACAAACCAATCAGCAGGTACCGGATGCTGGTTGGTCACCGGCACCGGATGATGGGCTCCGGTAATTACCAAAGAGATTTGTATGTAAACAAACACAGGGCTCTCTTTTGACAGCAGCAATTTGCTGTTTTTTCTCCTTGCAAAGCAGGAAGTAAAAAACAGCCCATTTCTTAGTAAAAACAGCACATACATTAACACTGGTTAGGCACACATTTAACCCTTTGAACGCCTCCGATATTAACCCCTTCCCATCCAGTGTCATTAGTACAAGCTGATCTTCAGGTCTTGGGGACTTGATGTCCTCCGTCACCCGCCGATTGCTGGTAAAACACGGAGTACTGAGATGATATGCCTATGTAATTAAGGCATATCTCAGTTCTGACGGGAGTGGGGGACAAACCTGTGTCTCTAGAATCGGTCTCTTTCCCTAGTGAAAGCACCACACCGTGTACACAAAAACACTGGCTAGGCACACAGTTAACCCTTGGATCGCTCCTAGATATTTAACCCCTTCCCAGCCAGTGTCATTAGTACAGTGACAGCGCATATTTTTTAGCACTGATCACTGTATTAGTGTCACTGGTTCCCAAAAAAGTGTCAAAAGTGTCAGGTAGTGTTCAATTTTCTGCCGAAATATTGCAGTCCTGCTATAAGTCGCTGATCGTCACCATTATTAGTAAAAATAAATAAATAAATAAAAACTCCATAAATATATTCCATATAGACACTATAACTTGCGCAAACCAATCAATATACACTTTTTGGGAATTTTTTTACCAAAAATATGTAGCAGAATACATATTGGCCTATATTAATGAAGAAATTTGATTCTGTACATTTTTGTATTGAATATGTTTTAGAGCAAAAAGTAAAAAAAAAAAAAAAAAAATTTTTTCAAAATAGTGGGTCTTTTTTGTTTATAACGCAAAAATAAAAAAAAAAGGCAGAAGTGATCAAATACCACCAAAAGAAATCTCAATTTATGGGGGGGGGGGGGAGGACATACATTTTATTTGGGTACAGTGCAGCATAACCGTGCAATTGTCAGTTAAAATAAAGCAGTGCCGTATTGCAAAAATGATCATGAAGGGCTATAGTAGATTTTGCATCACCTCCTGTTCAGATGGGAAACAAGGGGGTAATCTCTGCAACAGTGACTAGATCAACAAAAAAATCAACAAAAAGCAGAGTAATGAAAAAGTCTGGATGGTAGCTTTGAAGACTACCATCATGGTTAGGTGTATACTAATTAGAGAGCTCTCTCTTATCTGGTCAATAACTTGTTTTGAGTGTCACTGTGAATAATCCCCTCAAAACTGACTTCTTAATCACTTTTACATCCCCTGTTAATGGGTTTCATGTCTGCCTTGGAGGTGGCTCAAGATGTATTGAGTAGGATTTGTTTCAGAGTTTCTCCAGCCACCCTCCTGTACTCGGCAAGAGCAATGAGCCGCTTGGGGTACGTTCTGATTAAAGAATGATTGATGAGCCTCTTGGAGGGGTCTCTGCTGCAATACGTCTAGTGAATGACTTCCCTGGCGAGGAGTTCGACAAATCAAAGCTTACTGCCCTGCCGGACAATGTCACAGCTCCGTTAACGGGCCATGATTAACAGGCATAATCAAAATCACACACGACTAGGCCATGCGCTATACCAGCCAAACGATTCTACCCAATGTAATTAGCTACAGATGTTCTGAATTAGTAATACTAAAATATATTTGTTTTACTCGGCTTCGTCTACTTTGGAATCCCATTAAAATGCCTTATTAGGTCCATTTGTCAGCAAAACGACAGCGTTTATTAAAGCGTTAAGCATAATTCCTTTTCAGCTCGCAATCAGCCTCATGCTGTCTGGATTTTGACCCTTTCCTATCTGCGTCATGCTAGGTGAGCTCTGATCCAGATTGTTCAGCCCAACCAATACTGATATTCTGCTATGAGTAGACGTTGGCAGGTCCCCTACTTACAAACATTCGACTTACAAACGACTCCTACTTACAAACGGAAGGAGACAACAGGAAGTGAGAGGAAATCCACCCCTAGGAAGGGAAATTCACTCCTGTAAGAGTTAATATGGGAAAAAGGTGTCTCCACTGATGCTTTATCACCAGTCCATGTTTCCCTAACAACCCAAAATTTTCAAAATCCAATTGTCATTGGGACAGAAGGTGAGGTGAAATCTTCTGAACAGGGTCACAGACAGCAAAACAAATGTTACAGGGGTGATAACCCTTCTCTATGTTGTCTAAAAAACTTAAATATAGATTTTTTGGCTGGAGCTACACATAAAACATTTACCTGTTCCGACTTACAAACAGATTCAACTTAAGAACAAACCTACAGTCCCTATCTTGTTTGTAACCCGGGGACCCCCTGTAGTGGAGTCTCTACAAAATCGATAGCCCCTCCCCTCCTCATTATATAGTCTTATGCCACGTACACACGATCGGAAATTCGCCCAGCAAAAGACCGATGAGAGCTTTTGGTCGGAAAATGCGACAGTGTGTATGCTCCATCAGACTTTTGCTGGCCTAATTTCCGCCAGCAAAAGATTAAGAGCAGGTTCTCAATTTTCCGGTCGGAAAAAGTTCCGATCGGAAATTCTGATCGTCTGTACCAACTCAAACGTGCAAAATTCCTACACATGCTCCTAAGCATTGAACTTCATTTTCTCGGATCGTCGTAGTTTTGTACGTCACTGCGTTCTTGATGGTCGAAAGTTCAGCAAACTTTTGTGTGACCGTGTGTATGCAAGCCCAGCTTGAGCGGAATTCCATCGGAAAAACCATGCAAGATTTTTCCGATGGAAAATCCACTCGTGTGTACGCGGCATAACTCCTCTTGTTGCAGCAACTCAAGAAAAGTGATTGTTTCATCCAAAAAGGGAACGTATAGTGTTTTGTGTATATTTTCCTTATTAAAGGAGAAGTAGGGCCAAAAGAGCCATGGCCCTACTTCTCCTGTAGGTCACAGGAGTTCACCTCGCTCTGCACTCCTGTGACCCATATTTAGCCTCTAGCGTGCTAAAGTCCGCTGTTGGCTGACATCACTCAGCCAGTCCAGACACTGGAAAGATCCCAACTTTAATGTCGGGATCCACCAACATGGCTGACCGGCAGATGGCTCAGCCTTTCAGTGTGCCTCTGAGAGCCTGAGCCAGCCACTCCTGCCCCCTCCACAGCCCAGCACTCCAGTGAGTGCTGGATGGGGCAGAGCAGAGAGCCAATGACTGATAGTCATCACTCCTTGCTCAGTTAAAACCAAGAACTGAGCGATCAGTGGTCTTTAATTCCTCCGTTTTGTGGTGCAGAAGCAGCAGAGTACAGATGCAGCATCAGATTGATGCTACATCAACCTAGGTGAGTATGTATGTTTGTTTTTTCAAAACCTGCACTTCACAAAGTGCATATCTGTTGATGCTGTTGGGAACACGTGAGTTCATGGTTGGAAAAAACCTCCACAGGTCAGTGTGGTCATTGTCTATGCCTCTGGGCTTCCCGTCCTGGGTACTCTGTGCTGTTCTCAAGCGGGTAAATTAATTAATAAGAGGTATCAGTGCATAAGGCCTTATAGCGGTGCCACCCTCCCTGCTCCCTGACATCACTGGCCTAAATTTTCTAAACCAATTTGAGTGCCTCTGCTGATCGGTCAACAGACAGCCTTTTTTGAGCTAATTCTAATTATCGTTAACATCCTATTTAGTGTCCAATAGCAGGGTGCTTTCATGCTCCAGAAGACTGCAGAAACAGGATTTGTATCACAATGAGGTTGGCATGTGCACAGACTGCAACGATGGATCACTGGTATCCACTCCTGGAAGAGGTACTGGCAAGGCACATGTGACGGCACATTTAGCTAGAAAAGTTTTTGCAGGTGGTTGAGTAAATAACAATTTGTAAATAGGTGGGAGGGAGTGAGAAGAAAGGGGGGGGGGGGTTGGCATAACATAAGCTTATGTGAAAACAAAATAAGAATGACCTACTCTTTAATTTTGAAGGTAAATTCCCACCATGTTAGTGTATCTTTTTGTCACTGCATTGTGCTATCCCCTTTTTTCCCTGTTTAAAAAAAAAACTTTAAACTTTGCGGCAAAAATAATTTATACATGAAAAATTATAAATGTAATTTGTACAGATTAGGGAGACTGGAGATGGACAACACCAAGTTATATGGTGCAATTTCTGATAAATTAGCGTGTAAAACTCCCATAGTCTTATATAAAACCAATTGTAATATGTGTCATATTATAGTTCATAAAAATTCATAAAACTACAAAAGTCCATAAATTAACAGGAAGGAATGGTGTATCAAGGGAGCACTAGGTGGGCAGCTCCTTCCAGAGACATGAAAAGATCTGAGACAACAAAAACACACCTCTAAGCTCAATATTTATGAGAACGGAGCAGCCAAATAAACACTCACACGTGTTCCATAAGAATGGTTTAATAAAGAAGCTGATTGGCACTCCAAAAATGCAATACCAGGGCAACAGGACCATCCTCCAGGCGTGACGTCACTTCAGCGTTCCACAGTGGTTATGGAGGTCCTCCTCTAAATCCAATGAGCGGGGACCCAGCTCGCACAGTCAGACACCACCAGTGGCGGCTGGCTACCGGCCTGGAATTTGCGTGACCCCTCTGTGGATACTAGTAGATATGCACATTCTTATGGTTTGATTGGCTACTCCATTAAAGTTCTTATGAGCGGTGCCCATTTATTTCAAAGATGCTGCTTGCAGGACTTTTTCTAACATCCTGCAAGTGCGCTTTACAGGTGCTATTTTTAGCCTTTTAGCGCCTGAAAAACGCCTCCAGTGTGAAAGGGGTGTTACATACTACACTCACTCTGAACACAAACGCAAATTCACTACATGGCTGTTATAATAATTTATAACCGAACGGGCTGTTTTTAGTAGAATGTGTGGTTGTAAAACCCAAAACTATGTTCAGAGTGTATCTATCTTCACAGAGCATTATATTCCAAGGAGCAATTGTATATGTTATCTATTGCAACCAATCAGCTTCTCTATTATCATAATGCAGAAGAAGCTGATTGGCTGATGAATACTCCAGGCAGCTCCACCTTTCCTCTCCTTTTTCCTTTCCAGAAGATTCCAGCATGTTCTGGAAAGAAGTGGGAGGTCTCAGTGATGCTGCCTGTGAGTCACCAGCTCTGCCTGAGTCACTCAACCCTGACCTAGAAGAAATTTACCTATCCCAATGGTCCATTAACCACTTCAAATCACTATACGTCAAAAATCATGCAAAATCACTTTCATCTGTGGCGGAAGAGGTGCCCTCCCACCTCCCGCCGCTATCCGGTTTTCTCCGTCGCTTACCGGAGCCGTCGGTAGCGGCGGAGACGATCGAGTCCTGTCACCTCAATGCTTGAATGCCCAGTGATGGGGAAGATGGCCCCTGCTCAGCTCCATAGCATTGGAGGGCGGAAGCAATGTCAAACATCACTTCCGCCCAATGCTCTTAAAGGAGAATTATTATTATTATTTTTTTTTTTTTGCATTTTTGTGTAAATATGAGATCTGAGGTCTTTTTGACCCCAGATCTCATATTTAAAGCGGTGTTGTACTCAAATTTTCAAGTTAATCTTAAATGAATCTGTTAGTGCCAGAGATGACCAAATGCCCATTAAAAAAAAAAAAATTGCCGTAGTTACCTTTTAATCAGAATATGGAATAATGGCTTCCGGGCTTTCCTCCCGTGGGAGTAGGCGTGTTCCCCCGGCTGCGCAAAGACCCCTGGGAGCTCTGTCAGAGTCTTCCCATGAATCAGTGGGGAACGCTGTAATGTCGAAATCTCGCGAGATCTCGGCATAATGCCGAAATCTCGTGAGATCTCGGCATGATGTGATAGCAGCTCGGAATTCAACAGCGCTGCTTGCTCTTAGCATTGAGCATGCGCAGGATTGGAGCGGTGAATGCTGGGAGCACAGCATTCACCGCATCCCGGAAGTAAATGCTTGTGGGTTTCTAATGCCCACAAGCAAAATGGAATCGTCCATCAAGAATTTTTAAAAGTTACCCAAACGGACGGAATCGGCGATCGGTGGGGAAAAGAACTGCAACAGGTAAGTGACATCTTCTTAATGTCTTTAGTAAACCATGTTAGGGGAAGAAAAAAATGCATATTTCGGCGGAATCCCGCTTTAAGAGGTCCTGTCATGCTTTTTTCTATTACATGATTTTTAAAAGACAGTGTCAAAATAAAAAATAAAAAGTAAAATAAATAAGATTTTATTTTTTTTTTTTTTAAAGCGCCCCATCCCGACGAGCTCGCGTGCAGAAGCGAACGCATACGTGAGTAGCGCCCGCATATAAAAACGGTGTTCGTGATCGTGAGAATAATTCTAGCCGCCCTAGACCACTTCTGTAGCTCAAACCTGGTAAACTGTAGACATTTTTAAAGGTCGCATATGGAGATTTTTAAGGCTAAAAGTGTGTCACCATTCCACGAGTGGGCGCAATTTTGAAGCGTGACATGTTGGGTATCAATTTACTCAGCGTAACATTATCTTTCACAATATAAGAAAAAATAGCACCCTCCCAAGACACACATTCCAGGCTGCTTTTATCTTCGGTCTCTGATAATTTGTCAGAAGTTATCATGCTGATAACAGAAGAATGGAGCAGCACAAACACACGGGACTTAGTGCTTTGGAGAGAGATAAGGAAACACTACAGTAGAGCTGCACGATTCTGGCTAAAATGAGAATCACTATTTTTTTGCTTAGAATAAAGATCACGATTCTCGCGGTGTAACATCTTCTTTCACATTATACAAAAAAAAATTGGGCTAACTACACTACAGATATATGTGCTCAGCTAAAATTTCATGAATCAGGTTTGCATCCACTTTATCTGTGATTTATGTGTAGCAGGTGCTCACGGGCCCACATCTCCAGCCGGCCGCCGATGGGAATCATCGGCTCTCTTTCAGAGAGAGAGAGAGAGAGAGAGTCTATCAGCTCCTGCTTGGATTTCTCCCCCCTCCCTCTCCTCTTCACACAGGACAGTGGTGCTTGCATAGGCAGGCATCTGCTCGGTTCCCTCCCCTGCATCCTCATTGGTAGGGGGAAGGGAGCCAATTTACTTCAGCTTGGGAGAAGTGGGAATGGTGGGACATGTAGTCCCTGACACAAAAGGGCCCCATAGCCTTCTATGGGGGAAAGGACTACACACCCCAGCATGCTCTGGAGCCAGGGAAGCAAGGACACATTATTGTCTGCCTGGGCAGGGGGAAGACACTACAGGGAGAGGAGAAGACCGGAGTTAGGGAAGAGGTGTTGCCTCCCGGGTCAGCATACCAGGTCCACAGCTGATTAGGGACATCCTGCCTTAGCGAGGGATCCTGGGTGCATATCCAGGCGCACCTGCACCAATGGCATAAAGCGCCAAGTTGTGAGGTAGCCAGTCGGGCTACCCGAAGAGCCTGCCTGTTCCAGGACATTTTGTTTGGGCCTTGACCACAAGATTGGTGAGTGGGCACTTACCCATTTGCAGGAAACAAAGATACTGCATGCAGACAGCATTGTTTACTTTTCCCACACTTGTCAGAGCCTGGGTCACCCGGATGCCCTTTTAAGTGGTCACAGTGCCTGCCCTGTTATACGGATAATGCCAGCATACTGCCTTTACACTTTATCTAATAGAAGTTCAAAGTGCACCAACTAAAGTGGCTTGCTGAAGTCTCAAGGCCTTCAAAGGGACTGAAGTTATTGTTGCCATATGGACACGCACACATACCCAGGGCTTCAAATATGTGTTGTGTGGCTGGGGTAGTCTGTCTTGGGAGTTAAGCCATTGAACACCGAACTAAGTGCAGTGTTTATAGAGTGTGTGGACTGTGGTGTCGGGGGATGAGGATGAGGGAAGAGAGAGGTCTGACATAAGAGAGGGTAATTCCTCTGCTCTCCTCCTGCCTGGACTTATAGAGCCAATTTAAGTAAAGTGGTAACCAATCCATTACAGAGTTAGCCATTTGTGAGTTGTCATTGTTAAAGTGTTCTGCCTCTGCTCTCAGGGTTATTCGCTGTTGAGGATTCCCCTGAAAAGCAGCTTGATAGTAACAATGAGTTATATTGCTCTTGATCCTCAGTTATTACTATGCAGTTAATTTATTTGAGATATGCTGCTACTGTTTGTTACCTTCAAAAATAAATTTCACAGTAAAGACTACTTCTGTGTTTTAATGTGTGTCTTTCATTTTGTGGTGTTGCACTAATATTATTGCTAGGTGTGCCAGGGGAGCTCCTTGGGGGGTAGCGCTACATCTGTATACCCATCCTTCACATGGATCTTTTATAATACTTAGTTTTAAATTGCTGTATGGAAGTAATAATGTGACATTAGAGGGCGAGGGTTTAATAGTCTACAGTGCGATATCACCCAAATGGATAAATGGTGCTCAGATTGACTCTTGTTTTCCACTGTCTATAGTGAGGGTTAAGAGGTCTCTGCATAACTTTTCCATTTCTGACCCAAGTATCCTAGGATGTGTACTCTGAACCAAATAGTCTTAACTCACACATCCTGCATCAGTGAGTAAGCAAAGATTCAATGGGGGAAGTGAGGCTTAGATACAAAAAAAATGCCCATGTATTAGCAACTTTATTTTTAAAGATGGATGTCCTTTAAAATATTAGGCCCCTTTCACACGATCGGACCGTTCAGATCCGCCTGTCAGTTTTGACGGCGGACCTGAACGGGCGCTCCTGTCAGCGGAGACATGTCCGCTGACATCCGACCTGGTCCCATCCACCAAAAGCAGACGTATGGCTCTACGTGCAGATCCGTCGCTGGCGGACGGACAGAGGCGGACTCCGTGGAAGCGGAGTCCGCCTCGTGTGAAAGGGGCCTTACAGTTTAAAATAGGCTGCTAAAAACACTACATGGCCAAAAGTAGGTGACACTCCTCCAAATTATAGAGTTCAGGTGTTTGCAGTGCAACAGCACACAAAAACATTTTAGACAACTGTGTGCTTTCAACCTTGCAGCAACTGTTTGGGGAAGGCTGTTCTCTTGTGACTGCATCCGTGTACACAAACCCAGCTCCATAAAGACATAATTTAAAGAGTTTAGTGTGGAGAAACTCAAGCGACCTGCACAGACATCAGACTTTAATCCAACTCAACATCTTTGGGATGAATTGCAATGCCAATTGAAAGCCAGATGCTCGTGTCTGTTAGTACCTGACTTTACAAATGTGCTTTTTATGGGCACAAATCCAACAGACGCAT
The DNA here is from genome assembly GCA_028564925.1 of Lithobates sylvaticus. Lineage (NCBI taxonomy): Eukaryota > Metazoa > Chordata > Amphibia > Anura > Ranidae > Lithobates > Lithobates sylvaticus. Next base: position 241,347,650 of record CM053031.1, on the reverse strand, counting down.
TCCAGAATCTTGTTAATTAAGAGTGTGAAAGTGGAGTTCCAGCAACAAACATTTTTTTTTATAAGTCAGCAGCTACAACTGTAGCTGATGACTTTCAAAAAGGACACTTACCTGTCCAGGGAGCCCACAATGTTGCCCCCTCCCCCCCCCCCCAGGCTGATCCGTCCATCGGATCGGGTGCAGGCGCCACCATTGTAGCTAAGGGAAAACGGCAGTGGAGCCTTGCGGTTTCCTACTGCACATGTGCGAGTTGCACGTCGCTTTGTGAATGGCCAGCTTGTCTTCTGGGACAAACACACAGGTCCCAGAAGACAGCGGGGGGGGCTTGATGTCCAACATGATGTCCTGCGCTGTGGCCCGGCTGGAACGGAAGAACACTTAGTACTTCAAAAAAGGCACTAAAGACAAAAAGAAATTTAAATATCCAAAAATGAGAGGGTGGAGGGGTGATCTTTAGTTTAAGACCACCTTTCAGAACTGGGTGGAACTCTGCTTTAAGAACACAGAGACATGATCTCAAACAAGCAGGAGGAAAGTTCAAAACGAATCTTAGGAAGTATTATTGTGTTGAGAGAGTAGTCGAAACTTGGAATAGACTTCCAGCAGAGATAGTGAGCTAGTCAATAGTAAATGGATTCAGACATGCTTGGGGTAAACATGGATCTATGCACAACAAAACAAAAACGTTTTTTTTTTTTTTAAATGGGGCAGACCATGGATCACTTGGTCTTTTTCCTGCTGTTACTCTTTTATGTTTATCTAGGTAGCTGACTTCATATTACTGCACATAATTTTTGGAATTGAATGTCCAGCAAGCTCAGGTATGATGGACAGGTGTCCAAAATGTTGTGCCAAGATGGTGTACAATTTACCCCAAAAGGTGGAGATCCTACCAAACCCAAGACCCCAGCTGTTAGCCACATAGCTCTGCTTGAACTCAGTAATTTGAACACGTGTGGCCTTTTTTGGGGTATCCCACTGTCTTTTTTGGATCTTTCATTTATCCTAAATTATTGAGTAAACAATAGAAAACTTAAAGTGGGCAGGGCTGGCCCTTTAGATTGCAAATCATAGCAAGGGATAGATGTAGTCTTGGGTTTTTGAATGATTGGTGATATATAAAAGACTGCATTGAAACAAACAAAGCAATGAAAATACCCCTTTCTTTAGACTTCCTAGAATCTTTTATGTAAAGTTTCTACTTGTGCTTATTACTTAGCATTTCTGCACAGGCATCTCCACAAGTAAATGCAAATAAGCCCTGGGAGGTATACATCACATAGACTTAGAAGGACAAACCAGAGGCTCTAGGTTCAGTTGAGTTGTTTCCTTGATTCATATTCCAAGCATAACATTGTTTTGTGGACAGGGGGTGACAAATTACTTTATGCACTCTCCCTAAAGCAACAATTCAGGAGCATTTTTTTAGTAAAAATAGGACAAGTCTTTTTTAAGCTATGAATTTAGACTTTATTTTTACCGCTGGCTACAGCTTCTATTCTTCAAAGTCTCCCGGCTGCAGTGGAAAAGAATCTGATTTATGTGAGAGATGCATTGTGTGAAATTTTATGGGATTGAGTTTTCTTTTATGGAAACGATACTTTTTTTTACATTTAGTTTTAAGACTAAAACCAAAAAGTTGAACATTTGTCCTTTTCGGTAAACTTAGATCGCAAGTATGTCTTTTAACTTTGACGGATATGCATAAACTGACAGCTCTGTTTCTTCTCTCCAGTGAAAGATGTGTTTTGCTTTACCTATACATTCATCCAATCCCCTGTTAAACTCTATAAAAGTTGAAAGAGCTTGACTTGTAAAAGCACAACTTCAGATACAACTCCTGCAAATGTAGGTATTCATTTTGCCGCTTACCTTGACAAAAAATCCCCGTTATTTTTGCTTGTTTTTCTTCCAGCAGTGCTAGGCAAGTAACTGGCACCTTTTCATCTCGTGACTTTGGTTGTTGGGTGAGGTTTCCTCTCGTGGTCTGTTTACTTAGCAAATAAAACATACATATCTTTAATTTACTGATCTTCGTAATGTTTTTGCGCTAAGTATCTAATGATTAAGGATACAGGAGACATACACAATGCATTAGTGTGTATATATATATATATATATATATATATATATATATAGATAGATAGATAGAGATGTACATATATATATATATAGATATAGATATATATATAGATAGATCTATATCTATCTATATAGATAAATATATATATATATATATATATATATATATATATATATATACATATATATATATAACCAAATCCTTTTTTTATAGTTGTGGATAGAGGAGGGAAAGGATAAAAAAAATCTCTGTTTATTTTTGCTGTCTGTGTACCATTAGGGAAATTTCCTGTGTACCATTGGTGAAATTTACCTTCAGCTACTGCCTTAGAGATGCAACAGGTAGTTAGGGGAAACCTCCCAAAGTGAAGTAAATTCCCCTCTTTGTTGTCTTCAGATAAGGTGCCGCCATTAGTAGAGGTCACCTTACCTTTTGTTCTGGGGACAACTCTAAAATTTTGGATTTTCCCTTACTTTCCATTTTTCGGTAAGAATGGTCTCCAGTACAAATAAAGAGGTGAATCTCCCTAGTGGGAATTCAGGTAGCAATAAAAACTTGACAGATGTTTTAACCTTTCCCCACTATGCAAAACCTAGAAAAACATTTTACTTAGAGATTACACATTAACTATAATCAGTGTTTAAAGTGGAGGGCCACCCTGAAAAAAAAAAACTTGATAAAAATGTTAATAAAAATTTAAAATGAAAAAAAAAAAAAAAAAAATTTTTTTTTACTTACCAGAAATGGCTGTTGCTAGGCAGATCGTCCTAATCTGCCTCTTCCTGTTCCGCGGCGCTGTTCTGTCTTCTGCTCCTACGCCGTCTTCTAGTGAATGGGGCGCGGTGTGTTATGGGAACTGTGTGTCCCACAACACATCGCGTTCCCCATTCACAAAGCGCCGCGTGACGACTTGTACATGCGCAGTAGGCCGTGCAACGACTCGCGCATGCGCAGTAGGAAACGGGCAGTGAAGCCGTAGTCTTCGCTGCCCGTTTCTATTACTGAGGATGGCGCAGTGGCGTTGTTAGCCGGGTGCGGGGGGTGCGCGCCGCACCCGGGTGACACCCGCCAAAGGGGTGACACCCGTGGGTAGCGGCACCGCTAACACCGCCCGCCGCCGTGTCTCACCGTCGCCGCGGCTGTGTCCCTCAGCGGAGCGGAGCGGAACGAAGCCGCCTCCCCCTCTGTTTACATCCACAAAGGAGGAGGAGCTCGAGGGACACACACCGCTGTCTGTATCTGAGGTCTGTGAGGGGAGGGGGGTGTCTGTATTGAGGGATATGTTTGCACTGGGGGGGTCTGCACTGGGGGGTGTCTGTACTTTGGGATGTCTGCACTGGGGGGGGGATATCTGCACTGGGGGGTCTGTACTGTCTGTCTTTTGGGGTGTCTGCACTGGGGGGGTGTCTGCACTGGGGGGTCTGCACTGAGGGGGAAAATCTGTACTGCTGGGGGGCCTGCCCTGGGGGGGGGGATCTGCACTGAGGGGGGATATCTGTACTGCTGGGGGGCCTGTCCTGGGGGGTGTCTGTACTTTGGGGTGTCTGCACTGGGGGGTCTGTGCTGGGGGGGATATCTGCACTGGGGGGTCTGTACTGTCTGTCTTTTGGGGTGTCTGCACTGGGGGGGTGTCTGCACTGGGGGGTCTGTACTGGGGGTCTGCACTGAGGGGGGAAATCTGTACTGCTGGGGGGCCTGCCCTGGGGGGGATCTGCACTGTGGGGGGGGGGGGGGGGTCTGCACTGAGGGGGGATATCTGCACTGGGGGGTCTGTACTGTCTGTCTTTTGGGGTGTCTGCACTGGGGGGTCTGTACTGAGGGGGAAAATCTGTACTGGGGGGGGATCTGCACTGGGGGGGTCTGCACTGAGGGGGGATATCTGTACTGCTGGGGGGCCTGTCCTGGGGGTGTCTGTACTGAGGGGGGTCTACACTAAGGGAGGGGTGTCTGTACTGCTGGGGGGGTCTGCACTGGGAGGTCTGCACTGAGGGGGGTGTCTGTACTGCTGGGGGGTCTGCACTGAGGGGGGTTTCTGTAATGCTGGGGGGGGGGTCTGCACTGATAGGGGTATCTGTACTGCTGGTGGGGTCTGCAATGAGGGGGGTGTCTGTAATGCTGGGGGGGGGGTCTGCACTGGGAGGGGTATCTGTACTGCTGGGGGGTGACTGCACTAACGGGGGGGTGTATGTACTGATGGAGGGGTCTGCACTGAAGGGGTGTCTGTACTGAGGGAGGAGGTTTATACTGAGGGAGGGGGGTCTATATTGATGGAGGGTGGTCTGTAATTAGTGTGGGGGTCTGTACTGAGGGAGGGGGATCTATACTGCGGGAGGGGGGTCTGTAGTTAGTGGAGGGGGTCTGTACTGAGGGGGGACTATAGTTGGTGGGGGGGGGGGGGTGACACCATTTTTTTTCGCACCGGGTGACACCAACCCTAGTGACGCCACTGGGATGGCGGCGCCCTGGGAGGGTGAGTGTACTTATTAAAAGTCAGCAGCTACCTTTTTTTTAGCTGCTGACTTTTAAAAAAAATTTTTTTTTGCTGAAACACCCCTTTAAGAGGATGAAGTCATAAAATGGAACCAATGTGTGGTCAGCAGAGGTACCCATAACGTAAAAAGGTGCTTCCAAGTCGATTATTCACAAATGTCAGTATTTATTGATCATATAAACAGTTTAAAACACCAGTTTCATAGCTCTTTAGTGCAAAAGATATTTTGGTGGGCAAGTAGGTGGGACAACAAAATGGTCTATCACATCCCAAAATTTGTATATCGTTTTTAGTAGGCCAAAATGTGCATAAAACAAAGGCCAGTACCCCTAGGGGATGCTTGGAGTGAAGATAGACACTTTAAACAAATGTATGCATGTGAAGAAATAGTAAACGTTTATTCAAACAATGTACAAAAATGAACAAGGGAATGCTCAGTAGGGCATGGTATGTTTGCAAAGAGAATATAGTAGGTTGATACAGTTTATAACATGTCAAAGAAGCAAAAACATACAAAGCATTATGACAGAAATATAAACTTGCTTGGTACATAAGATAAGGAAAATGCCAACATGTTTCGGACTGTGGTCCTTTGTCAAGGCAATTTGTATCCTTAGAATCTCATCTAGATAGATGGAGGGTCATAAAGTTAGTCTCGGCATATCAATATATTACATTTGCACTAGGACAGATCTATATTGCTGAAGGAGATTAATCTCAGGGATAGAAGACAATGAGGTACTCACATGTCCTGCCAAGGCTCAATTATTTGTCATATAGGGGGAGCCACTGAGCGTGGTGTCCAGAGGGTCAAGGTATGTGCAGTAAAAACAAGCTGTGCTTCAGCACTGAGGTATAGGTAACCTGCTGAGAGCCCCCTCAGAATACAAGGTCCAGCATACAGGGTTTAGGGCTGGAAGCCCAAGTCCTGTATTAAACACAGTGGATCAGCCGGTGTATCACTGTAAAGCAGAGTGGGGTAGGAGTAATCAGAATAACAGGACATAAAAATAATAGTATTGTGGCTACATTGAAGTAGACCATGTATTTACCTGAGTATAAAATGGGAGTGTAAGATAGGAGGTCATCTCTGGTCAGTCAGCAGCATGGTACTGAGGCCAGAGTGTGAAAGGTTTATATGAGGTCAGGTAATGAGCAACAGCTGGGGATGGGTGTGTATCAGCCATCCTGGATGCTGAGTGCTGATTGGCTGGTGTGTTTTTTGGGAGGCGAGCGTCAAATGACGCTGTGGAAACCTCCCAGTGTGGACCTCTGACGGGGCGGTGCCGGGCGCGGTCGCGTCAGCACGGCGCGGCCGCGTCCGGCGTCGTGACGTCACCGGCGCGGGACAGACGGGCGCCTGCTTCCTGGTGCGCTCCGCTGTGGAGCGCAAACAGGAAGTAGACCAAGCAGTTGGTCTTGATGGGAGGCGAGGAGGTGACGCGTGCGCAGTAGAACTAATGCGCACGCGCACCTGGTCTTACCCGCGCCGGGTATTCAAGGGGAGGGGGAAAAAAGAAGCAGGTGGGGTACATTAAGTTGGTCCAAATGGGACAGGTGATGACATTGTGAGCAATGGGGGACATGCGGACATACTGCATTTGGCAAGATAGTGATAACCATGGCTCAAAACATCGGGGAGAGGGGAGAGAGACATGTACCAACGAGTGCACAGTATATGATACATAAATAGAGATATGTGTCAATAATACATGGAAAAGGCATATATCAGTGCTTATACAGAATAGAGTACATAAACATATATTCCTATTACAGAATACAGATAGTATAATTGGGTGTGGGTGCTTGAACGTTGGAGACCGTAGTTAAAGGTCTAGTTCACAAACTCCGGTCTCAAAACCCTCAAGGTAGGGTTTGAAGTTGAAAGCTTCGTTGAGGCCAGGGGGTAAGGTGGCATTGAGATGAAAAATCCAACGAAGTTCGCTCTGAAGGAGCGCTTTGTTGTAATCACCCCCTCGGTTTGGGGGGGGAATATGGTCCAGAGCTCTAAACGAGATCTTGGGAGTAATATCAGGGTGGACAATAGAGCTGTGTCGTCCCAATGGTAAATCGGGATCTCTTTGGTTAATACTGGTAACGTGTCCATAAATTCGTTTCCAGAATGGCAGTTTGGTCTTGCCCACGTAAAAGCACCCACATTCACATTCCAAAAGGTAAACAATACCAATAGAACGACAGTTTACATAATGTTTGGGAAAAAGGCGTTGCCCATTAGGTAAAAGGCTATGTAAGTTGGATTTGGGTAGGTATTTGCAGTAGTTACAATTGCCACATGGGAAAGTGCCCTTGAGCTGTCTCTGGGATTTATTACTACTCTTGTATTCACTAGTGATCAATTTGTCACGGAGGGACGGGGCACGTCGGTAAGTAATCAAAGGTTTGGGCGGAACAAAGGGGGAGAGTGTTCTATCTGTAGAAATGATGTGCCAGTGTTTAAGTAGTATTTCAGTAATTTCATTGTGTTGTTGGCAGTAGTTTGTTATAATTCTAAGGGGTGGTTGTGTGGAGGGCTCACAGGGTTTGGGAATAAGTAAAGCTGAACGAGATTTCGATTTTGCTTTTTTATATGCGTTTTTTAAAACGCTGTTTTGGTAGCCACGTGCGCGCAGTCTGTCCCTCAGTACGGAAGCCTCGTGTTCAAAGGAGGTATCCGTGGAACAGTTACGTCGTGCACGTAAATATTGAGCAAAAGGGATAGATTTGAGTAAGGGTTGAGGGTGAAAACTAGAGGCTGCAAGGATAGTATTGCCTGCAGTCGGTTTGCGAAAGAGTTGGCTTTGTAGTTGACCATGTCTGTCCTTGCTGAGGGTGAGGTCAAGGAAAGAAATGGAGCTATAACTGTAAGTCATTGTAAATTTGAGGTTGAGGGAGTTCGAAGTGTTGAGGTATATAAGAAACTGGTGTAAGGTCTCTATAGGGCCCTGCCACAGAATCAAAATATCATCTATGTAGCGTCGAAAAGACGCTATGTGTTTGGTAAAAACACTGGCAGCATCAGTGGTAAGTAAGTTACGTTCCCACTCCCCCAGGTACAGATTGGCGTACGCCGGTGCACAGCAAGTGCCCATGGCGACGCCCTGTACCTGGAGGTAGTGGGAACCGTTGAAAGAAAAAAAGTTATGAGTCAAGATAAATTTAAGTGCTCTGATGATGAAAAGAGATAACTCGTGAGAGTAGAGGTTAGCATTGAACAAGGTCCTTTGGATGGCATTGAGTCCTAAAGTATGGGGGATAGAGCTATAAAGGGCCTCAACGTCGATGGCAACTAGGACAGTGTTGGCATCGACGTGGAGGTCCGAAAGGTCCTGAAGTAAGTGTGTGGTATCACGTATGTAAGAGGGTAATGCCTGTACAAGAGGTTGGAGTAGTTTGTCTATGTAGCGACTAAGGTTGTCAGTGAGGCATCCACGTCCGGAGACAATGGGTCTACCTGGTGGTCTGGGAAGGTTTTTATGTACCTTGGGTAAGGCATAAAAAGTGGCTTCTCGCGGAAATTTGGTCCTGATGTAATCAGCGGTAGATTTATCGATAATGTGTTGTCTAAGGGCGTCGTCAACAAGAGTGTAAAGTTCCTGTTGGAACGACCTGATTGATGTACTGGGGATTATGGCATACCATTCCCGATTACGTAGTATGTTAAGACACATTTCAAGGTAGTCTAATTTGTTGAGAACAACAATGTTTCCACCCTTGTCCGCCGGTTTGATCACTATCAGAGGATTAGTTTTTAGATTTTGTAGGGCTAGATGTTGATTATAAGTAAAGTTTTTTTGTTTGAAATGGGTGGGGTGAATTTGTAGCTGTCGAATTTCGTTAGTCACTGACTGTAAGAATAGTGCAGCGCGTGGGTTGGTGCTGGGTGGAGGAAAAAAGCTTGATTTTTTCTTGAGCGAAATATGATGTGAAGGATGTGGATTGTAAGGGGGAATGTCGTCCTCAAAATTATTGAGCACATTATCAAGATCAATGGTGTCAATCAAGTCTGGTGGGTTATTCTCCTCCAGGAGTTCAATGAGCTGCTGAAGGGCAGTAGTCTCAGTGGCAGTGTGCAAAGCATTGTCAGAAAAGGGATTGGGGGTGTACATACTGTGCAAAAGTAACTTACGGATAAAGAGGTGTATGTCTTTAATAGCTGTGAATTTGTCAAGCTGTGAAGTTGGACAGAATGTGAGTCCCTTTTCAAGGACTGAGATTTCATGTCTGGTGAGTGTGTGAGAGGAAAGGTTGATGATGTTATTGGAAGATATTTCTAGTGTGTTGGTCGTTTGATTTTTGGATTGAGAGAGGGAGATTGTTGATGTGTCTGTAGTGTAGTTCGCATTTTGTCTAAAAAATCTGCACGCTGGGATGCAGATGGGAGTGAGTGCGATCTGTGTGTCTTGGCGTTAGAGGGCGCCACCGGCGAGTCCCCAAGGGGGGAGGCGCCGGGGGTCCCCTCCACGTCAGACACATCGTCACTCGAAAAATTTGGTGTGCGTCCACGTTTGGGCTTACGTGGCCCCATAGGGAGATTAGATTTGTGGGATAGGTGAGTGGAAGTGTGGGTCTTGTCAGTAGAGGAGCGAGGATTCGATGGCCGAAGGCCAGAGCGTGTAGAGTTGTCGGAGCGATTTGTGCGATTAGTATCGCTCCATTTGTATGCACGTTCCTCATGAAAAGCTTTCTTGTCGCGAAAGAATTTTTTATCCTTTTGCGCAAGAATGTCATGATTGAATTTGTCAAAACGGGTTTTGAGTTGCTCATCAAGTGAGATGTATAGAGGGTGTGTCTGAAATTGCTCGAGCTGTGTGTTGATCAGTTCGAGTTTGGTATCTAGAGCAGTCATTTGGGACTCGTATTCAGTGATTAGTAGTTTCATAAGTTCATTAGAACAATTTTTCAGGACATTTTCCCAGGAAACCTTGAAATCCGGGGGAATGTCCTGAAAAGTAGGAAAAATTTGTACCCGGAGGCCAAAGGGGTTAATACCATGGGCAATATATTCTTTGAAAGATTTTATGTGCCAAAAGAGGGATGCCTTCTTTTGGACAGTGTGAGTGAGGTTGAGGAAAGTATACTTGAGTTGTGACTGAACATACTCATTAGACTCAAAGTGGTGCATGGTGTTGGACATGCGTGTGTCCCATTCATCTCCAAGGTACAGAGCCATGATTAGGATCAAGTATAGAGTATGTACTAAAATTCACAATAATAGATGACTGTGCAAATGTATGGTATGCAGAGCGAAGATAAGTATTTGATGTCGACACTATATGATATAGTATATATAGTGGGAGGTACCAAATGTGTAATGTAAAGTATGAGTAGGATATTAAATAAGGTATCACCTAAGATTGCCCGGTTGGGGATTTGGATGGGGTAACCATCAATGTTTAGAAGAAAAGATATTTTGGTGGGCAAGTAGGTGGGACAACAAAATGGTCTATCACATCCCAAAATTTGTATATCGTTTTTAGTAGGCCAAAATGTGCATAAAACAAAGGCCAGTACCCCTAGGGGATGCTTGGAGTGAAGATAGACACTTTAAACAAATGTATGCATGTGAAGAAATAGTAAACGTTTATTCAAACAATGTACAAAAATGAACAAGGGAATGCTCAGTAGGGCATGGTATGTTTGCAAAGAGAATATAGTAGGTTGATACAGTTTATAACATGTCAAAGAAGCAAAAACATACAAAGCATTATGACAGAAATATAAACTTGCTTGGTACATAAGATAAGGAAAATGCCAACATGTTTCGGACTGTGGTCCTTTGTCAAGGCAATTTGTATCCTTAGAATCTCATCTAGATAGATGGAGGGTCATAAAGTTAGTCTCGGCATATCAATATATTACATTTGCACTAGGACAGATCTATATTGCTGAAGGAGATTAATCTCAGGGATAGAAAACAATGAGGTACTCACATGTCCTGCCAAGGCTCAATTATTTGTCATATAGGGGGAGCCACTGAGCGTGGTGTCCAGAGGGTCAAGGTATGTGCAGTAAAAACAAGCTGTGCTTCAGCACTGAGGTATAGGTAACCTGCTGAGAGCCCCCTCAGAATACAAGGTCCAGCATACAGGGTTTAGGGCTGGAAGCCCAAGTCCTGTATTAAACACAGTGGATCAGCCGGTGTATCACTGTAAAGCAGAGTGGGGTAGGAGTAATCAGAATAACAGGACATAAAAATAATAGTATTGTGGCTACATTGAAGTAGACCATGTATTTACCTGAGTATAAAATGGGAGTGTAAGATAGGAGGTCATCTCTGGTCAGTCAGCAGCATGGTACTGAGGCCAGAGTGTGAAAGGTTTATATGAGGTCAGGTAATGAGCAACAGCTGGGGATGGGTGTGTATCAGCCATCCTGGATGCTGAGTGCTGATTGGCTGGTGTGTTTTTTGGGAGGCGAGCGTCAAATGACGCTGTGGAAACCTCCCAGTGTGGACCTCTGACGGGGCGGTGCCGGGCGCGGTCGCGTCAGCACGGCGCGGCCGCGTCCGGCGTCGTGACGTCACCGGCGCGGGACAGACGGGCGCCTGCTTCCTGGTGCGCTCCGCTGTGGAGCGCAAACAGGAAGTAGACCAAGCAGTTGGTCTTGATGGGAGGCGAGGAGGTGACGCGTGCGCAGTAGAACTAATGCGCACGCGCACCTGGTCTTACCCGCGCCGGGTATTCAAGGGGAGGGGGAAAAAAGAAGCAGGTGGGGTACATTAAGTTGGTCCAAATGGGACAGGTGATGACATTGTGAGCAATGGGGGACATGCGGGCATACTGCATTTGGCAAGATAGTGATAACCATGGCTCAAAACATCGGGGAGAGGGGAGAGAGACATGTACCAACGAGTGCACAGTATATGATACATAAATAGAGATATGTGTCAATAATACATGGAAAAAAGCATATATCAGTGCTTATACAGAATAGAGTACATAAACATATATTCCTATTACAGAATACAGATAGTATAATTGGGTGTGGGTGCTTGAACGTTGGAGACCGTAGTTAAAGGTCTAGTTCACAAACTCCGGTCTCAAAACCCTCAAGGTAGGGTTTGAAGTTGAAAGCTTCGTTGAGGCCAGGGGGTAAGGTGGCATTGAGATGAAAAATCCAACGAAGTTCGCTCTGAAGGAGCGCTTTGTTGTAATCACCCCCTCGGTTTGGGGGGGGAATATGGTCCAGAGCTCTAAACGAGATCTTGGGAGTAATATCAGGGTGGACAATAGAGCTGTGTCGTCCCAATGGTAAATCGGGACCTCTTTGGTTAATACTGGTAACGTGTCCATAAATTCGTTTCCAGAATGGCAGTTTGGTCTTGCCCACGTAAAAGCACCCACATTCACATTCTAAAAGGTAAACAATACCAATAGAACGACAGTTTACATAATGTTTGGGAAAAAGGCGTTGCCCATTAGGTAAAAGGCTATGTAAGTTGGATTTGGGTAGGTATTTGCAGTAGTTACAATTGCCACATGGGAAAGTGCCCTTGAGCTGTCTCTGGGATTTATTACTACTCTTGTATTCACTAGTGATCAATTTGTCACGGAGGGACGGGGCACGTCGGTAAGTAATCAAAGGTTTGGGCGGAACAAAGGGGGAGAGTGTTCTATCTGTAGAAATGATGTGCCAGTGTTTAAGTAGTATTTGAGTAATTTCATTGTGTTGTTGGCAGTAGTTTGTTATAATTCTAAGGGGTGGTTGTGTGGAGGGCTCACAGGGTTTGGGAATAAGTAAAGCTGAACGAGATTTCGATTTTGCTTTTTTATATGCGTTTTTTAAAACGCTGTTTTGGTAGCCACATGCGCGCAGTCTGTCCCTCAGTACGGAAGCCTCGTGTTCAAAGGAGGTATCCGTGGAACAGTTACGTCGTGCACGTAAATATTGAGCAAAAGGGATAGATTTGAGTAAGGGTTGAGGCTGAAAACTAGAGGCTGCAAGGATAGTGTTGCCTGCAGTCGGTTTGCGAAAGAGTTGGCTTTGTAGTTGACCATATCTGTCCTTGCTGAGGGTGAGGTCAAGGAAAGAAATGGAGCTATAACTGTAAGTCATTGTAAATTTGAGGTTGAGGGAGTTCGAAGTGTTGAGGTATATAAGAAACTGGTGTAAGGTCTCTATAGGGCCCTGCCACAGAATCAAAATATCATCTATGTAGCGTCGAAAAGACGCTATGTGTTTGGTAAAAACACTGGCAGCATCAGTGGTAAGTAAGTTACGTTCCCACTCCCCCAGGTACAGATTGGCGTACGCCAGTGCACAGCAAGTGCCCATGGCGACGCCCTGTACCTGGAGGTAGTGGGAACCGTTGAAAGAAAAAAAGTTATGAGTCAAGATAAATTTAAGTGCTCTGATGATGAAAAGAGATAACTCGTGAGAGTAGAGGTTAGCATTGAACAAGGTCCTTTGGACCAAATTTCCGCGAGAAGCCACTTTTTATGCCTTACCCAAGGTACATAAAAACCTTCCCAGACCACCAGGTAGACCCATTGTCTCCGGACGTGGATGCCTCACTGACAACCTTAGTCGCTACATAGACAAACTACTCCAACCTCTTGTACAGGCATTACCCTCTTACATACGTGATACCACACACTTACTTCAGGACCTTTCGGACCTCCACGTCGATGCCAACACTGTCCTAGTTGCCATCGACGTTGAGGCCCTTTATAGCTCTATCCCCCATACTTTAGGACTCAATGCCATCCAAAGGACCTTGTTCAATGCTAACCTCTACTCTCACGAGTTATCTCTTTTCATCATCAGAGCACTTAAATTTATCTTGACTCATAACTTTTTTTCTTTCAACGGTTCCCACTACCTCCAGGTACAGGGCGTCGCCATGGGCACTTGCTGTGCACCGGCGTACGCCAATCTGTACCTGGGGGAGTGGGAACGTAACTTACTTACCACTGATGCTGCCAGTGTTTTTACCAAACACATAGCGTCTTTTCGACGCTACATAGATGATATTTTGATTCTGTGGCAGGGCCCTATAGAGACCTTACACCAGTTTCTTATATACCTCAACACTTCGAACTCCCTCAACCTCAAATTTACAATGACTTACAGTTATAGCTCCATTTCTTTCCTTGACCTCACCCTCAGCAAGGACAGACATGGTCAACTACAAAGCCAACTCTTTCGCAAACCGACTGCAGGCAACACTATCCTTGCAGCCTCTAGTTTTCACCCTCAACCCTTACTCAAATCTATCCCTTTTGCTCAATATTTACGTGCACGACGTAACTGTTCCACGGATACCTCCTTTGAACACGAGGCTTCCGTACTGAGGGACAGACTGCGCGCACGTGGCTACCAAAACAGCGTTTTAAAAAACGCATATAAAAAAGCAAAATCGAAATCTCGTTCAGCTTTACTTATTCCCAAACCCTGTGAGCCCTCCACACAACCACCCCTTAGAATTATAACAAACTACTGCCAACAACACAATGAAATTACTCAAATACTACTTAAACACTGGCACATCATTTCTACAGATAGAACACTCTCCCCCTTTGTTCCGCCCAAACCTTTGATTACTTACCGACGTGCCCCGTCCCTCCGTGACAAATTGATCACTAGTGAATACAAGAGTAGTAATAAATCCCAGAGACAGCTCAAGGGCACTTTCCCATGTGGCAATTGTAACTACTGCAAATACCTACCCAAATCCAACTTACATAGCCTTTTACCTAATGGGCAACGCCTTTTTCCCAAACATTATGTAAACTGTCGTTCTATTGGTATTGTTTACCTTTTGGAATGTGAATGTGGGTGCTTTTACGTGGGCAAGACCAAACTGCCATTCTGGAAACGAATTTATGGACACGTTACCAGTATTAACCAAAGAGATCCCGATTTACCATTGGGACGACACAGCTCTATTGTCCACCCTGATATTACTCCCAAGATCTCGTTTAGAGCTCTGGACCATATTCCCCCCCCAAACCGAGGGGGTGATTACAACAAAGCGCTCCTTCAGAGCGAACTTCGTTGGATTTTTCATCTCAATGCCACCTTACCCCCTGGCCTCAACGAAGCTTTCAACTTCAAACCCTACCTTGAGGGTTTTGAGACCGGAGTTTGTGAACTAGACCTTTAACTACGGTCTCCAACGTTCAAGCACCCACACCCAATTATACTATCTGTATTCTGTAATAGGAATATATGTTTATGTACTCTATTCTGTATAAGCACTGATATATGCCTTTTCCATGTATTATTGACACATATCTCTATTTATGTATCATATACTGTGCACTCGTTGGTACATGTCTCTCTCCCCTCTCCCCGATGTTTTGAGCCATGGTTATCACTATCTTGCCAAATGCAGTATGCCCGCATGTCCCCCATTGCTCACAATGTCATCACCTGTCCCATTTGGACCAACTTAATGTACCCCACCTGCTTCTTTTTTCCCCCTCCCCTTGAATACCCGGCGCGGGTAAGACCAGGTGCGCGTGCGCATTAGTTCTACTGCGCACGCGTCACCTCCTCGCCTCCCATCAAGACCAACTGCTTGGTCTACTTCCTGTTTGCGCTCCACAGCGGAGCGCACCAGGAAGCAGGCGCCCGTCTGTCCCGCGCCGGTGACGTCACGACGCCGGACGCGGCCGCGCCGTGCTGACGCGACCGCGCCCGGCACCGCCCCGTCAGAGGTCCACACTGGGAGGTTTCCACAGCGTCATTTGACGCTCGCCTCCCAAAAAACACACCAGCCAATCAGCACTCAGCATCCAGGATGGCTGATACACACCCATCCCCAGCTGTTGCTCATTACCTGACCTCATATAAACCTTTCACACTCTGGCCTCAGTACCATGCTGCTGACTGACCAGAGATGACCTCCTATCTTACACTCCCATTTTATACTCAGGTAAATACATGGTCTACTTCAATGTAGCCACAATACTATTATTTTTATGTCCTGTTATTCTGATTACTCCTACCCCACTCTGCTTTACAGTGATACACCGGCTGATCCACTGTGTTTAATACAGGACTTGGGCTTCCAGCCCTAAACCCTGTATGCTGGACCTTGTATTCTGAGGGGGCTCTCAGCAGGTTACCTATACCTCAGTGCTGAAGCACAGCTTGTTTTTACTGCACATACCTTGACCCTCTGGACACCACGCTCAGTGGCTCCCCCTATATGACAAATAATTGAGCCTTGGCAGGACATGTGAGTACCTCATTGTTTTCTATCCCTGAGATTAATCTCCTTCAGCAATATAGATCTGTCCTAGTGCAAATGTAATATATTGATATGCCGAGACTAACTTTATGACCCTCCATCTATCTAGATGAGATTCTAAGGATACAAATTGCCTTGACAAAGGACCACAGTCCGAAACATGTTGGCATTTTCCTTATCTTATGTACCAAGCAAGTTTATATTTCTGTCATAATGCTTTGTATGTTTTTGCTTCTTTGACATGTTATAAACTGTATCAACCTACTATATTCTCTTTGCAAACATACCATGCCCTACTGAGCATTCCCTTGTTCATTTTTGTACATTGTTTGAATAAACGTTTACTATTTCTTCACATGCATACATTTGTTTAAAGTGTCTATCTTCACTCCAAGCATCCCCTAGGGGTACTGGCCTTTGTTTTATGCACATTTTGGCCTACTAAAAACGATATAGCTCTTTAGTGCTTGCTTCATCATAAAAAGGTGTGCAGTATACTGGATGAAATAGATAAAAATCTGAAAAACAAAATTCCAATGTGAGTCCAATGGGTGGAAAATATATATATAAAGTATATAATTAAAAAAGTGATCAAAGAGCCCTTGTAGTTATAATGATTGTAGGTAACATTTATAAAATTATAAGAGTATCAAAATATTCAGTGTTTAACAATAATTAAGATGGTTCCAACGACACCCTTAAGACGAACTTTAAAAACAGACTAATGCTGCTCTGTATTCATTAATACTTATGTATTTTTTACATGAAATCAGTGTAAATACGTGAATTTGATCTGTATCAGACTCTTGCACTCTACTGAACAGAAGGGCTAATGCGGCGTACACACGGTCGGAATTTCCGATGGAAACAGTCCGATGGGAGCTTTTCATCGGATTTTCCGACCGTGTGTATGCCCAACGGTCTTTTTCTGTCGGAATTTCCGACGGACTTTGAATTGAGAACCTGTTCTCAATTTTTCCGAAGGAAAACCTTTCTATCGGATTTTCCGATCGTGTGTATGCAATTCCGACACGCAAAATTCCGACGCATGCTCAGAAACAATTCGACGCATGCTCGGAAGCATTAAACGTCCCTTTTATAGTGCTGTCGAACGTGTTTTATGCCGCTGTGTTATTGACCGTCGGAATTTGGTGTGATCGTGTGTAGGCAACACAGCTTGAGCGGAATTCCGTCGGAATTCCGTCGGAAAAACCGTTAGAGTTTTTTCCGACGAGAATTCTGATCGTGTGTACGCGGCATTAGACTGGGAAAGGGAGAAGCAGCACAAGGAGCCTGACATCAGTTGTGCTGCCATGTACTAACAAGGAACACACTGACGGGAGGAAGTCAGTCTGCTGTGCCTGCTTTTAAATTCCATTCACAGGCTGGGTATGGAGACAAGAAACGTTTCATCACTTCTGACTTCATCTTGAGGCGGACCGCCCTAAAGACGAAGTTGGAAGTGACGAAACGCGTCAGTGACGTGATCAACCGGAAGTGACGCGTGCGCTCCACGTCTGTTATTCCTTACACATGTTTACTGAAACCTGGGTTATGTTGTGCTGACATCTGGTGGAATCTTGGAGGAGAGGTGGAGAAGCTGTTTAAAAATACAGGCGCAATTTTGCTGTACATCTGGTGAGTGCACCCCCATAGGGGAATGATACTACACGTGGAATGTTTGGTGGAAGTTTCTAACAGACATCACAGAAACTATTTTAAGACTGTTTCTCTGCTATCTTTATACTCATTAATGGACTATTAATGTTGGCTGGTCAGACTTATTCACATCTGACTAGAAGCGCTGCTACAATAATTTAGGATACCCTGAAGGGCGTTTTTATTTATTTTATTTATTATATCAGAGTCAATGTAGGATGAAAACGTATTTACCTACCAGCATATTTTGGTTAAAAAAATAGGGAACCAAAAACACATGTGTAAAACATACATACTCCATGCTGACAGTACCCTTATTGCTAATAGAACCAATTACCACAGTGCTCCAAAACAAAATGCTAACACAATTTAGGTACTTTGCTGCCCATGTATTTTGATGTTAGTATCAATTAAATGCGTTTTATTTTGAAAAACTGTTCTGGTCTATTTTCCTTTATGTTGCACCTGGAAGCAGAGAACAATTTATTAGGCATGAAATTCTGATAGATTTGGGTGAATTGCCTACCAAAAATAAATATTTTATTGCCAGCAATATCCAGTCCATCATTTTTACACCTTTTTATTAACACAATTAACGTCTGTTTAACAACTAGGTAAAGCCTTGATGAATAGCCCGGCAGAACAGGTGCCGCCATGAAATAAAAGTTATTGGTATTCCTATGGCACTATTATAGACAAGACTCTGCAAATTGTGCTTGAGGCTCAAGAACTTTCACAAAAAAAGACATATGTTGGATTTGTATGTATATTAAAAATGCATCAAGTTTTAGTAAACTTTAAACATGTTGTCTTATGTAAAAAAAAAAAAAAAAATGTAAAAGTAACTACACTTTGACTAACGCATCTGTACTGCAGCCTCTTTAAAAATGTCAGTATTATGAGGTTAACTTTTATGGAAATAAATCTTGCTTCCAACACCATCACCTTGAGTGTGCATCCATCTTTGCTGGAAATAAGCTCTTCCTGCCTACCATGAGAGGTTACTGTTTGGGGACCAAAAGTGAATGAGCTGCATGTCTACCAGGAGTAGGGATAACCTCAAGGTTCAATCCAAACACAAGTTTGGACCAAACTTTGGCTGTTCCAGCCTTCATCTAACACCAGACCTTTAGCCCTTTCAGTGGGAGCTGAGGATCATTTATAGTAGTGGTATTTCTACCGCTACTATAATGACAGCTTCTTATTTGTCAATGGTTTTTGAGAAAGTGTTGGCAACCATCATGTCCTTAGCAACCAGTAATGTTACCTGCCCCTATTTATTTACTGGCTAGGAATCCCCGGTCATGTAAACAAAGGGGCGAAGGTAGCCTGACATCACTTAACAAATATAGCCACATAGCTATAATTGGGTAATGACATTGACCAAATGATGTCACCTGGGTGACCCCACACTTTATTTACTTGCAGCAGCTATGCTTGGAAGATGTCATTCAATGCTAGTCAGGATTCTTTTCTTTCAGCAGACGTCAAGCAACGTTCATCATGATTGATGTGGATCTGCATGCTGGATGACATGACTGATGATAGAGTTACATTGTGAGAATCTTTTGTTGGTTTATAATTTTTTATCAAAGGCTTTTTGAAAAATTGTGGGGTTATTATCTACTCTTTACATTTTTTTGTGAATGAATGGGGGTACTACGTGCCCCCTAATTGTTAAAGGGAGCTTCAAGATTCTGAAAAGCCCCTCACTCACAGACCCCCCGCAACCACTGAGCCAGGGTTGTGGGGAAGAGGCCTTTGACCTCATCAACATGGGGTCAAGGTGCTTTGCCAGGCTCTCCTTACATAGTTACATAGTAGGTGAGTTTGAAAAAAGACACAAGTCCATCAAGTCCAACCTGTGTGTGTGATTAAATGTCAGTATTACATTGCATATCCCAGCATGTTGCGGTCGTTCAGGTGCTTATCTAATAGTTTCTTGAAACTATCAATGCCCCCCGCTGAGACCACCGCCTGTGGAAAGGAATTCCACATCCTTGCCGCTCTTATGCCCCGTACACACGGTCGGAAAATCCGACCACAAAATCCATCGGATTTTTTCCGACGGATTTTGTCCGACACTGGTGTTGCATACACACGGTCGGACAAAGTTGTCGGAAAATCCGATCATTTTGAGCGTGGTGACGTTTGTTGCCTACGATGGGACTACGTAGAGGCTAGTAGCCAATAGCTTTGGTCTTGTAATGTGATCTGAGCATGCGTGGCACTTTGTCCGTCGGAATTCACTACACACGATCGGAAAAAGTCCGATAGGACTTTGTTGTCGGAAAATTTGAGAGCAGGAGATAAAACTTTGTCCGTCGGAAAATCCGATGGAAAAAGTCCTATGGAGCCTACACACGGTCGGAATTTCCGACAACATTGTCCGATAGGTGTGTATGGGGCTTTACAGTAAAGAACCTCTCTATGTAGTTTAAGGTTAAACCTCTTTTCTTCTAATTTTAATGAGTGATCACGAGTCTTGTTAAACTCCCTTCTGCAAAAAAGTTTTATTCCTATTTTGGGGTCACCAATATGGTATTTGTATATTGAAATCATATCCTCTCTCAAGCTTCTCTACTCCAAAGAGAATAAGTTCAGTGCTCGCAACATTTCCTCATAACTAATATCCTTGCATTCACAATCTCTGTGCTTCAGACCCATGCATACTGTGGCCCCCCGTCGACACAGCCAGACGCTGGGGCTCACTCTTGACATACCCCTCCCGCCATGCCTAACACGATCATGTTACGGCGTGCCATGGGTGCTAGATGACCATGCCCCTCAACCATCACGCCACTGGCTGACTGCACTGCACAGAGACTGTGAAAGCAAGGTGAGCCTGGCAGTGAGGTCAAGTTTGATGTACCTATCGAGCCGTTGTTGCAGCAGAGCAATTTATATGCCTCATCCTTTTTTAGCAGATTTGGAAACATGTCTGATCGCTTGATTGGAGTTACTCCCTTCGTTTTCTTGGGAGACTGAATTCTTGCCTCGGTCTTGGTTCACTGTTGTGAATGTTCATAGGGAAAAAGGTATCTACAGTGGTGTGAAAAAGTGTTTGCCCCCTTCCTCATTTCCTGTTCCTTTGCATGTTTGTCACACTTAAGTGTTTCGGAACATCAAACCAATTTAAACAATAGTCAAGGACAACACAAGTAAACACAAAATGCAATTTGTAAATGAAGGTGTTTATTATTAAAGGTGAAAAAAAATCCAAACCATCATGGCCCTGTGTGAAAAAGTGATTGCCCCCCTTGTTAAAACATACTATAACTGTGGTTGTCCACACCTGAGTTCAATTTCTCTAGCCACACCCAGGCCTGATTATTGCCACACCTGTTCACAATCAAGGCATCACTTAAATAGGAGCTGCTTGACACAGTAAGGTCCACCAGAAGATCCTTAAAAGCTACACATCATGCCGAGACCCAAAGAAATTCAGGAACAATTGAGAAAGAAAGTAATTGAGATCTATCAGTCTGGAAAGGGTTATAAAGCCATTTCCAAAGCTTTGGGAATCCAGCGAACCACAGTGAGAGCCATTATCCACAAATGGCGAAGACATGGAACAGTGGTGAACCTTCCCAGGAGTGGCCGGCCGCCCAAAATTACCCCAAGAGCGCAGCGACGACTCATCCAAGAGGTCACAAAAGACCCCACAACAACGTCCAAGGAACTGCATGCCTCACTTGCCTCAGTTAAGGTCAGCGTTCATGCCTCCACCATCAGGAAAAGACTGGGCAAAAATGGCCTGCATGGCAGAGTTCCAAGGAGAAAACCACTGCTGAGCAAAAAGAACATCAAAGCTCGTCTCAATTTCTCCACAACACATCTTGATGATCCCCAAGACTTTTGGGACAACATTCTGTGGACCGATGAGACAAAAGTGGAACTCTTTGGAAGGTGTGTGTCCAAGTATATCTGGCGTAGAAGGAACACTGCATTTCAGAAAAAGAACATTATACCAACAGTAAAATATGGTGGTGGTAGTGTGATGGTCTGGGGCTGTTTTGCTGCTTCAGGACCTGGAAGACTTGCCGTGATAAAAGGAACTATGAATTCTGCTGTCTACCAAGAGATCCTGAAGGAGAATGTCCGACCATCTGTTCGTGTACTCAAGCTGAAACGAACTTGGGTTCTGCAGCAGGACAATGATCCTAAACACACCAGCAAGTCCACCACCGAATGGCTGAAGAAAAACAAAATGAAGACTTTGGAGTGGCCTAGCCAAAGTCCTGACCTGAATCCTATTGAGATGTTGTGGTATGACCTTAAAAAGGCCGTTCATGCTCGAAAACCCTCTAATGTAACTGAATTAGGACAATTCTGCAAAGATGAGTGGGCCAAAATTCCTCCAGGACGCTGTAAAAGCCTCATTGCACGTTATCGCAAACGCTTGGTTGCAGTTGTTGCTGCTAAGGGTGGCCCAACCAGTTATTAGGTTTAGGGGGCAATCACTTTTTCACACAGGGCCATGATGGTTTGGATTTTTTTTCACCTTTAATAATAAACACCTTCATTTACAAATTGCATTTTGTGTTTACTTGTGTTGTCCTTGACTATTGTTTAAATTGGTTTGATGTTCCGAAACACTTAAGTGTGACAAACATGCAAAGGAACAGGAAATGAGGAAGGGGGCAAACACTTTTTCACACCACTGTATGCCTTATAATATCAGCACACTGCTTTTGTCATGTGATACTCAATGCTCATGCTGCAGTTTAATATTTAGTATAGGCAAATGTTTAGAAGTCTCATATGTATGAGCATATTATGATATTATTATTTTTAGTTATTTATAACTGCCAGCCAAAACTTGTCCTGATTGTCCTCCTTTGGGTAATCATATACTGGTCCAACTTCTTATCTGGGGATCTCCTCTGCTGAGTCAAGATAGGACCTTAATCTTTTTGTTAAAAAAACCTCACCCTTACCTTTTGGATTGGTATTCAGATAGTTACGTTGAACTGGTAAGATGCCCACCAGCAACCTTTGTGTTATCATTTATAATGACAGATGTATTATTATGTAATGTCAATTTATGAAATATATTTGTCTTTTGTTTATCAAGTTCTAATTGTATGTGTATTAATTTATATGTTTGATCTATCCTCTGAGGTGTGGTAGCATATATCTCCTGAGGAAGCCTATAAATTGGCGAAACATGGCAGGATTGCTACACCATGACAACCATCTGTAAATAATCATATTGTAGATACCCAATTTGAAATTATCGAATGTTTTTAAGCAAATTAAAAAATTTTCTTTAACCGCTTCCAGGCCGTCTACCTGTACGTGATTTTGTGCATGCGGTGTAGGGGTCGCACGCGCGCTGCCGGATAGCCACTCCCGATGTGATTGGATACAGCAGGAGCCAATCAGCGGGTCCGGTGGCCGAGATGGCCGCTGCAACCCGCAGATCGTTCTGTGGAGAGACGAAACAATGGTGTGCCTATGTAAACAAACCACTGATCTGTCAGGCAGCAAACGAGAGATCTTGTATTTCAGCTAAGCTGAAACACAATCTCTCTTTTCCTCCAGTATATCAGTCCCCCACACAGTTAGAAAGCACCTCCCAGGCACACACTTAACCCCTTGATTGCCCCTGGTGTTAACCCCTCTCCTGCCAGTGTCATTTATACAGTGATCATTACTTTTTTTTAGTACTGATTACAGTATTGGTGTCACTGGTCCCCAAAAACTGTCACTTAGTGTCAGATTTGTCCGCCGCAATGCCGCAGTCCCGCTAAAAATCGATGATCGTCGCCATTACTAGTAATAACAATAAAAAATAAAAAGTCCCTAAATATATCCCATAGTTTTTGGACGCTATGACTTTTGCGCAAACCAATCAACATACACTTATTGGGATTTTTCTTTTTACCAAAAGTATGTAACAGAATACAAATTGGCCTACATTGATGAAGAAATTAGAATAACATTTTTTTTTTATTGTTAATGTTTTATAGCAGAAAGTAAAAAACATTATTTTTTATTCAAAACTGTTGGTCTTTTTTTGTTTATAGCGCAAAAATTAAAAACTGCAGAGGTGATCAAATACCACCAAAAGAAAGCTCTTTGTGTGAAAAAAGGGCATCAATTTTATTTGGGTACAGCATTGCAGGACCGCGCAATTGTCAGTTAAAGCAACGCAGTGCCATGTCGCAAAAAAGGGTCAGGAAGTGGGTAAAACCTTCCCGAGTGGTTAATGTTTTTAACATGAATTAAATAAATAAACTATATGAATTTTATCTGATGTTGTAGCTTAGGTTATTGGCAACTAAAAAATCCCATTCTTTCCCTTTCTTGTCTTGTTGAAAGTTCTGCATATCATTTCAGTAGCATATTTGCATGTACTGATCTTTTAAAATACGTTTTTCACTAACCCTCTGCCTATTCATTTTTCAACATGTGCTTGAGATGCATTGTCTTGAGTTGTAAGACATAGGAGATCCTGGATGAAAATGTAATTGATCTCACAGTAAAGATTTAAAGGCTAAGTTCACCTTTTCAGGCAGCATTTCACTTTTCATAATAAATAGAAGCCTTTTTCTCATGTCTTTTCTGCCCAAGCCATCTCAATGTGCTAATATCTCACTTACCTTATCAATGGCAGCTATGAATCTGAACCTCTCTGTTCAAAATTTAAAAAAATCCATTCTGAGCCCATCACTTCCTACAGCATCTTGTGACCTTTCAGGAAACTTCATATCCCATATCGGTGTCCATTGAGATTTCCATTAACTTCCCATCCCTTAACCAAAACAGGAGGTATGGGGAAATCCCTTAGACATGTGCGGTTAGTTTCGTACGAATCGTAAATTCGTACGAATTTTTCTAAATTCGTACATTCGTACGGAACCGAATTACGAATTTTTTTGGATACGAATTCTGTACGGAATACGAAATTCCGTTTACGAATTTCGGATCCAAATTATTCTAAATTTATTCGAATCCGGCAACTACCAAATATATCGAATTTCAATTTCAACTAATACTAAAGAAATTATTATAGCGGATATAACGAGTGATTCGAAATTCGGCTCCAAACTATTCGAATTCAACTACCAAATATATCGAATTTCAATTTCAACTAATACTAAAGAAATTATTATAGCGGATATAACGAGTGATTCGAAATTCGGCTCCAAACTAATCGAATTCAACTACCAAATATATCAAATTTCAATTTCAACTAATACTAAAGAAATTATTATAGCGGATATAACGAGTGATTCGAAATTCGGCTCCAAACTATTCGAATTCAACTACCAAATATATCGAATTTCTAATTTTCAACTAATACGAAAGAAATTATTATAGCGGATATAACGAATGATTAGAATTTCGGCTCCAACTACCAAATAATATCTAATTTCAACTAATACAAAATAAATTATTATAGCGGATATAACGAATGATTTGAATGGATTCGATATTCAGTATAACGAATATCGACAGTGTACGAATACTAACGAATTCTTTGTTGGTCCAAATTTCTTTACTACAGAAACATGTGACTGTTGGTTGACCAATCACATCAGAGGTTTTCTTGTGATGCTGAGGCCTACAGGGCAGGGCAGAGGGCACGCCCTGATCATATGACTTCTCTTTGTGGAGCTGATCATACAGTCAACTATTTGTGCCAGTGCATCTGCTCAAATATCGTTGCGATCCTTGGATTTTTGATATTCATTTGCCCTGATATCTGTTCGAGTCTGCAAGAGTATTATCCTTGATAGCTTATTTTGCTATTGGATTTCTTCTTTTGCTCCAGATTTTTGTTTTAGTCTGCTCATCTTTTTTTTTTGTCTTTTTTTGACTTGGAAGGCAAAATGAGCAGCAAACAAGGAGATCGAGGCAGAAAGAGTGCTGCTGCTGGGAGAGGGAGAGCTTCGAGCCGGCGTCAAGTAGAACAGCAGCAGGTGGGACGTTCTGTCTCTGCGGCCCCTGAGCTCAGCTCACCTCCCATGAAGTTGAGGCGACCAGGAGGAGTGAAAGAGCCTGCCAAACCGCAGACATCACGTCGCCAGCTGTTCCAGGAGGACTTACCTTGTACAAGCACTGCTGCTGGTAGCACTAGCATGCCCACTCGTACCTTTTATGGAAGAGGACGAGGGCAGACCAAAGGGAAACTTCCCAGTGCACACACCTTTGTGCAGCCAAAGATGGAGATCTTGGACAGCATGCTGCATGAAACATGTGAGAAGGCCCAGGCTGAACAAGCTCATCATGATGATGTTATCACTATCAGCACTCCAGGGAGCTTCGAGATAAGCAAGCAGGAGCCTGAGGAGAGTCAGCTTACAACACATTGTAAAGATCATCAGTCTTCCCCTGGCAATGTAGAAGAAGAGAAAGAGATGGAAACAAGTTTTCACATGGAGAACTTTGATTACCAACCATCGGCATCTACCCATGTTGGCCCCAGCGACAGCCCAGGAGAATATATCTCCCCTGACTCCCCACTACTTTTCTCCCCTTCTAAGTCCCCTGCCGTTATTTCAAAGCCTCCAGCATCATCGGCCAATGCAACCACAGCAACAGCACCCAAAATACCCGTGATGTTCCGATCTCATTCTCTTCTTCATCCTGCTCCTCCTGCTGAACCTCAGAAAGACAGTCCAACCACTGCAGTGGATGTGAGTCCATCACCAGGCACTGCGGGCAGTGTCATTGGTGCTGGCTGCCGTTCCAGCGTTTGGCTGCATTTCACCAAAATTGGCGTTGGTCAGAAGGCCAAATGCAAGCATTGTGGCAAGGACATCAGCCGGGGCCGAGACATAGGGCATCTCAGCAACAGCGGGATGAACCAGCACATGCGTGTGCACCACCAGGCTGTGCTGTTAGGGGAGAAAATTGTGTCCCCTCCAAACACCAAAAGAGGAACCAATACCAATAGTGGCACCACCACAGCCACCACCATAAGTACCAGCACCACCACCCCACATCCAACCCATACCAGCCACCAGGCCACCCTGGAAGATTTTGGTGGCTTTCACAGTGCAAAAGGAATGTCTCAGGCACAGGTTAGGAAGATTACACGCCTGATCGGCCAGCTTATTGCAGTTGGAGGAGCACCATTCAATATGGTAGAAGGTGAGCCCTTCAGGCAGTTGATGCAGGCTGTTGCACCACAGTACCGTGTGCCATCACGAAAGACCTTTAGCCAAACTGTGGTGCCAGCCTTATACAGGTCTTGTGTTGGGGTGCTGAAGGACGAGATTAGAAAGGCAGGTGGACAGGCAGTGCACCTGACCACTGACCTGTGGAGTGCATCTAGTGCCCGACACGCCTTCCTGTCCCTGACGGCACATTGGTGGCAGGGCAAGGTGTCATCTGGATCCTCGTCATCAGCACTTGTCAAAGAGGGGCACCGTTCTTTTCTGCTGCACGCTGAGGTGCTTGATGAGAAGCATACAGCGCAAAATATCCTGCAAGCCCTGCAGAAAATGTTGTTGCAGTGGTTTCAGGCAGACACTGACAGCAACAGCTACAGGATTGGCTATATTGTGACAGACGGAGGCAGCAACATGGTGAAGGCTGTAAGGGATGGCAGATTTGTGGGTGTGCGCTGCTCAGCCCACCTTCTCCACCAGGTGGTAACCGAAAGCTTCCGATTGGTGGAGGCTAATTCTGGCGGCGATGGAAGGCTGTCCAAAGTGGTGGACTCTTGCCGGAAGATGGCTGGCCACTTCCATCGAAGTGTGAGGGACAGCCACCTCCTCAGGTTGGAACAGAGGAAGGCAGGCCTTCCAGAACACTGCCTAAAACAGGATGTGGGGACTAGGTGGAATTCAACCCTAGCAATGCTGGAACGCATCCTTGAGCAGCAGAAGGCTCTCCATGCCATGGCCTGCGAACATAATATCGGCATAGAGAGACCTTTAGGCAGGGAGGACTGGGCCATAATTGGGCAGATTGTGGCAGTCCTCAAACCATTCCTCTCTGTGACAGAACATCTGAGCCGCGAGGATGCCAGCATTGCTAATGTGCTGCCGCTTTTTAACCATCTTCAGACTAAATTGGAGCGGTTCATGTCAGCTCAGGAACCTTTGCCTGGTGGTGTCCCTCAACCTGATGTGTTGGCTCTGCTCAAGACATTTCTCTTGGAATTGGGCAGGCGCACGCAGGATTTGACCGCCTCTTGCCCAGAACTGATGCTGGCTGCCATGTGTGACCCTCGTTGCAAGGGCAAAATGGCTGTGCAGTGCAGTGCTCTCACAACATGGCGGGACAGACTGATTGACAGGGTGCGTCAGAGGGAAAGGCAGATGGTAAGGCCGCAAGAGCTGGGAGAGGAGGAAGAGGAGGAAGAAGATATTGAAAACCCCCTCTCCCATGCAACAGCATCTACTGATTCTGAAGTGAGCAGCAGAGCTCCTGCCAGCGGTCGCGGAGCATCTTCTTCCGTCTTGACTGAGGCATTTGACACCCTAATGGGAACCTCCAGCAGCATAGTGCGCCCCAGGAAACGCATTTCATCAAAGGAGGTTGTCATGACATATTTGTCATCCCCACCAGTGCACCCCACCACAGATCCTATGTCTTTTTGGCAGGAGAAGAGCGAGGAGTGGCCTGCCCTCGCAGATATTGCCAAGGAGCTACTGTCCTGCCCTCCAACAAGTGTCCAGAGTGAGCGGGTGTTTTCTGTGACGGGAAACATCCTGTCACCCCAAAGATCACAGTTGTCCCCCCAGCTAATGGAGCAGTTAGCATTTTTGAAAATAAATTTGCCAAAGCTGGGGTACCCCTCCCTTACTCTGGACATTCCTTGAACTCACTGACTGACTGTCTGCACTCTGCAGCAGAGATGGCCTCTTGGTCTTAGACTCTTTAGTTGGACCCTGTCCCTCCCCACAATCAAAGTTTCTTAAATGCCCAAAAAATATTTATACCCATTCAATTGTTGTTCGATGTGCCAAATGTAATTATACTAATCCACAAGCTGGTAAACGCTGTGGCCTGATGTTCCCCAATGTGCCCCAATAATATGCCATGTGCCCCAGTATGCCCTGATGTGCCCCAATATGCCCTGATGTGCCCCAATATGTTTGGGTGGGGGAAGGGGAGTGTTTTTGTTTTCTGCCATTGCAGAAGGGAACTAACTACTGTTATTAAGTTAAGTTATTAATAATTTATTGTTGGAGTTGCTTTATGCTTTAGAGAGACCTAATAAACATTTCTATGTTCAGTTGTACAGTAGTGTCTGTCACCTTATTCTGTCCTATATGTCTGCCTGGCTACCTTGGATGGGGAATGGGATGGGGTGGGGGACAGAATGTATAGCTCGCTTTGCAACACTCCTTTTGAGTTGCGGAGCAGGCGGAGGAGGGAACTTTTTATTTCTGTGTCAATGTGGCTTATCACAGTGTGTCTATGTGTCTAGTGTGCTGTAAACATAAACACCTCCCTCAACAAAATCAAGCACTAAAGACTGCTGGTTTTATTACTTCAAAACAACTTTATTTTTACACACAAAATAAAAGTATAAAATAATATATTAGATTTGAACAAACAAACAAAATAGCTATGGTCCTGGAGCACGCAGTGGATGCTGGTTTCATCATGATGGAGAGGCTTCTCGGCTGCTCATGGTGGTGGTAGAGCTAGTACCAGGCAATGGAGCATTGTGTCTGGAAATTGCTTCCAGCAAACATAATTTGCAATGCTCCATTGCCTGGTTCTGTTGTAGGTTGAACCGGACCCACATCCTTTCCATATCATCAGTGTGGTTTCTGATGGCACGGTGGAGGGTCCGGTTCAACCTACGATTCTCCCTCTGCATTTTTTTTGTTGGCTTTGGCCAGCCTCCGCATCTCTGTCAGCAGGACAGTTGTCTGACTCGGTGTTGGTGGTGGCAACTGCGGCACTGGCTGCTCCTCTGGAGGGTGAGGCAGTGGAGGACGTACAGGGGGGGCAGCTTCCTGTGGCCCTAGAGTCTGCTTCTGGGCCAAAGGGGTCAGCTCGGTCTCATCCCGGAGCGAAATCCCGTCTGACAGGTCTTCTTGTTGATCTGAAATAGACGAGATAGCCAATGTTGATGCTAGCATTCAAAGAAATTGATTTCTAGAGATTATAATAAAAACATATTTTATTCCTTTTTATTTTGACATTGTCCTTTAAAAAATAAATACTATT
Organism: Lithobates sylvaticus; assembly: GCA_028564925.1. Classification (NCBI taxonomy): domain Eukaryota; kingdom Metazoa; phylum Chordata; class Amphibia; order Anura; family Ranidae; genus Lithobates; species Lithobates sylvaticus. Next base: position 241,318,073 of record CM053031.1, on the reverse strand, counting down.
TGTGTAACATATACATATATTCCTATTACAAGGAATGTATTGTAAACATCCTTTGTAATAGAAAAAAACAATGACAGGTCCTCTTTAATGTGAAATCTGGGGTCAAAAAGACCTCAGATCTCATATATTATCTACACAAAAATACAATAAAAAATTAATATAAAAAGAAATGTCATATTCTTCTCCCCCACCCCCAAAAAAAAAAAAAACCCTTTAAGATTGGAGGGCAGAAGTGGACCTGATCGTCTTCACCGCCTCTTTGGCCCCTGATAAAAGTGAACTTGCGGCAAGTCCGCCGCAGTAACCAATTTTATCTGAAAGAGGACCGCCCGCTGAAGAAGATACCGGGGTGGTAACAATGGTGGTCCTCTTCAAACAGCCGACATATAACTGCGGCGGGTGGTCCTTCCTTAAGTTTTTAAGGGAACAGTTTTCTTTTTTTTTTTTAAACAAACGCTTTCAATAAAAATAGGTTTGTTTTTCTCTTTATAATATATAGCAAAGAATTTATTTTCACTACTCTTCTAAGTTCCACCCTAGTTACTAACTTACTGTTACTGGTGGCTGTCTGATTGTAGTGGCGTTCAGATACTAAGATCAGATGCATTTCCAAATATTGTAGTAATAGAATAAACAATTATAGGTTACAATACTAACAGTGGGGTCTATTTACTAAAGGAAAATACACTTTCCACTACAAGTGCACTTGGAAGTGCAGTCGCTGTAGATCTGAGGGGGACAGTCATGCAAGGGAAAAAAAAAAGAATGTTTGTTTGTACACGATTGGAAGATAAAATCAGCAGAGCTTCCCCTCAATTCAGAGTTTCTCCTCAGATTTACAGCGACTGCACTTCTGGGGAGGACTTCCCCTCCAGCTGTTTGTAATAACAGACAAGCGGCTGCTAGTGCTTAGCCACATTGGTTGTTAAAAAACAGCACCGGACGGGTGATGTCTGCCGCTGCAAGCATCACCCGAGTACAACACCTTGAAGCACTATATTGGTAAGTTTGTCAACGATAATTACAAAAAAAGGGGCCACCATTAATCGGTAGACCCCTAGTTTGGGGTGTGTGCTGTGTGTATGAACTTAAAAATGGATGGTTGTAGCTTTTTTTATGTGTTTGTGAACTTAGTGTGGATGATGGTGCCTTGTGTCCTTTTTTCTTTATATTGGCAGCTTGCGTATTCTAGTACTTACGTCGAGGAGAAATGGGGCGTTGCTTCCTGGCAGAAGGAGCTGATGCTGGAGGGTCTGGGATATGGCAGCTCAGGCTTTCTGTTAAGATAGAATAAAGAGTTATGGTAACCACTTCTGGACCAAGCCTATTTATGACAGTTATTGTTTACAATTTAAAATCAAAACTTTTTTCTAGAAAATTACTGAGAACCACAAACATTATAATTATATATATATATATATGTGCACTGTGTGTGTATTTGCACAGCGGCCTTTCAAAAGCAATTTTAGGTGAGAAATTAACTGAATTAAAAACATTTTTTTTTTACAGTAAATGTATTTAGCCCAATTTTTGGGGATATTGCGATAGTCGATGTTACTCCAAGTAAAATAGATAGATATCGAACATGTTATGGTTTAAAATTGCAAACGCTCTTGGAATCGCGATAAACTACGGTACTTAACTACTTCCCACCCGGCCACTGTACATAGACGGCCGGGTGGGAGCCGTCTACTTCTGATCTGACGTTCTGGAACGTCCTTCTGAAGTAGAGGGATCGCGCGCGTGCCAGCGCAGTGGCGCGATCCCGATGCGGCCGTGTCACCCGGACACGGCGCATCTCGGATCGGCAGGAGGGGTCGGTGATTGGCCCTCCTGATCACATGACGGCCGTGTCGAATCACAGCCGTCATGTGATGTAAACAAACAGCCGTTTGCTAGGCAATCGGCTCTCCTCTCCTCACACGGAAGTCGTTGGTGAGGAGAGGAGAGCGGATCACTCCAGCCGGCTGGTGATCAGTGAGTATTAGCTGTTTTTACAGCTTTTTACTCACTGATCACCAGTGTAGTGTCCCCACAGTGTAAACACACATGTCCCCACACATGTCCCCAAAACACACATGTCCCCTAATAAAAACACATGTCCCAAAATAATAAAAACACATGTCCCTCACATATGTCCCGGTAAAATAACATGTGTCAATGATTATCTGCACACATATGTCCGTGATCACCTGCACACAGTCATCTGTACATGATCATTTGCGTACATATGTCCGTGATCACGCGAACCAATTATTAATATACACTTAACGTAATTTTTTTGACCAAAAATATGTAGAAGAATACGTAATTTTACGTATCGGCCTAAACTGAGGAAAAAAAATATTTATTTTTTATATTTTTGGGGGATAATTTTTATGACAAAGTAAAAAATATTGATTTTTTTTTAAAAATTGTTGCTCTTTTTTTGTTTATAGCACAAAAAATAAAAACCGCAAAGGTGATCAAATAAATACCACCAAATACCACCCTATTTCTGTTCAAAAAAATACGCCAATTTTGTTTGGGAGCCACGTCGCACGACCGCGCAATTGTCACTTAAAGCGACGCAGTGCCGAATCGCAAAAAGTGCTCTGGTAAGGAAGGGGGGAAAATCATCGGGGGCTGAAGTGGTTAAATACAATAAATAGATGTTTGTTATTATGTTTGCTTTGTGTTGGTTAGGTAGGTAGTAGGTACTCACCACTGCCAGAATATTGAGGGGGGCATGAAGCAGAAGCAGCTGTTCCTGTTCCCTCCTCCACGGATGATGACATTGATCGATCTGGAAAACATGAATGTAAAGCAAAACGTAAGTCTCACATGCCGCAGTCATAAAAAATATAGTGAGCTGCAAACAACAACCATATAACTGCAATATATAATGATAGATTTTATTTTACTCACCAGCTCTCAGTCTCTGGTGCTTGGCGGCGGATCTGGCACTGGCAGTGCTCACTCCAGGGGGCGGGGCATCTTCGTGAAGTAGGAGGCCATCCTTAAGCTCTGCCTCCCACTGTCTAAATAAGACAGTCTTGCCTCCTCCAGTGGCCTGCCTCTCAATTTTTTTATGGACAGAGGCCCGACAATCATAAAATCTGCAAATGAAAATAGTATATTTAGTAAATATACACACGTTAATATTATTTTTATTTTACATGTTACTTTTCTGTGTCTGTCTGTGTCAAATAAATATATTAAATATATTTGTGTTACGTTCAAATCAGTTTATTACTCAAAGCCTACTGTGTGTGTTTTTCACAAATATGGGGTGTGTTCTAAGAGTGATATAAAATTTGAATAATTATTACCTGTGCCTGACACCAGCGGTGGTCCTGCGAACCTTGGACAGGGCATTCACAGAGTCCCGGACTCGATCCCAGGCTGCTGTCTTCTGGGCAGTAGGGACGTTGAGGCTGAACAATGTGGCCTTGTCCCTCCTAACAGCAGCCACCAGAGCAGCGTTTTCCTGGGGGTAAAGACTGGCCCCCTTGTTGATGACGTCATCGTCTTCTGCTGCTGCTTGCGTTTGGTTCGCTGGTGGTCGCCGGTGTCAGACATTTCATCTTCTGATATGGGGGGGGCATACGCCTCTTTTTTTGGCCATGCTCCCGCTCCCGCTCCACTCCACTTCCATGGCCATGCTCCCTTCCACTCTTCATCTCCTCTTCACGCCTCCTCTCCCCTCCGCGCTTCCTCTCCCTGTCCCCTCCGCGCTTCCTCTCCCTGTCCCCTCCGCGCTTCCTCTCCCTGTCCCCCCTACTACGCTTCCTCTCCCTGTCCTCTCTACTATGCGTCCTCTTCTCTACTCTTCCCTCCTCTCTCCTCAACCCCCCACTGATCCTCCTCTCACCCCCACTCCAGTCCCCTCCACTCCTGTGCTCCCCTCCACCCCCTGACCCTCCACTCCTCTCTCCTCCACTCTTCTCCCCTCCACTCATCCGATCCCCTCCACTCATCCGGCGCTCCCCTCCACTCATCCGATCCCCTCCACTCATCCGGCGCTCCCCTCCACTCATCCGATCCCCTCCACTCATCCGATCCCCTCCACTCATCCGGCGCTCCCCTCCACTCATCCGATCCCCTCCACTCATCCGGCGCTCCCCTCCACTCATCCGATCCCCTGAGTCCTCTCCACTCTCACTCACAACAACAACTTTCAAACCAACACTCTCACTCACACATACATTCTCACTCCCAGACATTCTAATTCCACACAAATCACAAATTCAGTCCACACAAAAACAACAACCACAACTCCAACAATACCACTCTCTCTGCTCTCAGTCTCTGCTCTGCTCTCTCTCTGTTCCTCCCTCACTACACTACAGTCACACGGAGTCACACGGTCTCTCTAAATTACATCCAGGGGCCGGCCTCTCAAAACTACATCCAGGGGCGGAGACTATAGGCACATGTCAAAAACGAAAGTAAAGAATAAACGAGATTTCGAATAGTTACGAATAACAGCGATGTATTAGAAAAGTACGAATCCATTCGACGCATGCAGCGCCGCAGCGCCACTGTGTCAGACATGTAAATTTACGAATCAACGACCAAAAAGAAAAAAGTTACGAATGTACGAATCCATTCGAAGCGCGTTAGCCAGCGCCATTGTGAGAGAGTGAGAGACACGTAAAATGACGAATCAGTAAACCAAAAAAAAAAAAAAGTTACGAATCCATTCGAAGCACGTTAGACATCGCTATTGTGAGAGAGAGACGCGTAAAATGACAAATCAACAAACCAAAAAAAATAACGAATTTGAGAATCCATTCGAAGCCCGTTAGACAGCGCCATTGTGAGAGAGTCAGAGAGACACGTAAAATGTCGAATCAACAAACAAATAAAAAAAGTTACGAATCCATTCGAAGGACGTTAGACAGTCACAGCGCAATTGTGAGAGAGAGACACGTAAAATGACAGATCAACAAACAAAGAAAAGTAACGAATTTAAGAATCCATTCGAAGCACGTTAGGCAGCACCATTGTAGAGACACGAAAAATGACGACTGAACAAACAAAAACAAAAAAAGTTAAGAATGTACGAATCCATTCGAGGCACGTTAGACAGGGCCATTGTGAGAGAGACACGTAAAATGACAAATCAACAAACAATAAAAAGTAACGAATTTAAGAATCCATTCGAAGCACGTTAAGAATAAGCAGCGCCATTTTAAGAGACACGGAAAATTACGAATCAACAAACCAAAAAAAAAGTTACGAATGTACGAATACATTCGAAGCACGTTAGACAGCGCCATTGTAAGAGAAAGAGAGACATGTAAAATGACCAATCAACAAACCAAAAAAAGTAACGAATTTACAAATCCATTAGAATAACGTTAGGCATAGGCAGAGCTATTGTCTACACAGTACACACACACACAATAGACTGTTTGTTATGCAACCTTAATACGTTTTCGGATATTATTCGTAGAGTGTCGCTATTCGTTAACCAAATTAACGATTCTTACGATTCGTACGAAATCCGTATTTCGTACGAATCCGAATTAAATTCCGTATACGAAACCCGAATTACGAATTTTTTTGGATACGAAATAAAACGGAACGAAACGAAACGTATTTTTTTGACGGATCCCATGTCTAAAATCCCTCCAAAGTGAGGGAATCCTGGGGGGTCACCAGGATCACCAGAGCTAATGTCCCCATTTGAATGTCTTTTCAAAATTAAGTTGCCTAAAGCCACAGTTGGGCTTCAGGCTAATTTCTCTAAATTACTGGTTTCTGTATCAGTCCAGCTGGGTTGCACTGGGTTCTCCTTGGCCGCAGGTGTCGCTGTCACCGCCGGCAAGGGTAGGAACGCAGCTTAGCTGGATGCATTGAATGCCACCTTTTGCTCGGAACCAGCCCAGGGGGAGTGTTTTCCTGCTGGGCATTCTGGGGGGTTGTATTTAAGGTACCGACGCCAGGTTGGCGGGGAGTTTTTTGTTGCTGCAGTTTTGTTTCCGGGTCTCCCAAGACCCAAACCCCATGGCCCTCCTGGCCTGGGCTGCGGAGCTATGTATCCTGTGTCTCGGGGCCAGCTAGCCTGAGGCAGCGCAACTGAGAGTATAAGCCCGAGCGGATCTCGGAGCCTATTGATCCAGGGATGGTCCGGTGCCATCTCATCTGAAGGGAGAGTCCCAGAAACTGGAGGACTCTTTCAGGAAAAGACCGTGCACAAGGCTGGTATCTCTGAAGGAGCCTGGAGACTCAGTTGAAGGAAACAATCCGGATCACTATACCTACAGTACCGCCGGTTCGACTAAAAGAGACTGGTATTGTATGGAAGTATTCTAAAATCTCTCAGTAACGCTTAAGCTTAAATCCACAAGTCTGTGGCAGAGACTGTGTCAAATACCCCACCAGCTGCTAGGTCTAGTGAGAGGGGCTTATTCGGTGGTGGCTGGATCTAATAAGGGGAACCATTGCCTTGTTGATCTAAAAAGAGATCTTAAACTCGCAGTACCAGGTGCCTGAACTCATCCTTAACCCTTCAACCCTTTTTACTGAAAGACTTTACTTTTATTCTGAATAAATAATCATAAAAGGGACTAAGTATTGGAAAGTCACATTCTTTGGGCCATTTTCCACGGGATCCCCAGGGCGAAGATGCAAGCAGGTGAGGTAACGGTAAGCCCAAATAAAACCAGCAGCTCCTTCGGGGGTACAAACACACATGCTCGGAAGCAGAAACGGTCGGTCTTGCAAACTAGCATTTGTAATGGAGAATTAACATTCGTGACGTGGCAAATTATGAAATCTCCAAATGCAGCGCGCAATTCTCTTCTACTTTAATGGTATAATAATGAAGCTGCTTTGCTGGTGATACTGATGGAGTTATTGCAAACTAATTTTCAAAGGCTTTTTGTTTCTAATGATATCAAGAATAATATTATTATGTCTTTTTATTTGTTCATTAAAAAAAAAAAAAAATTAGACATGCTATCTGCCAATAGAACTTAACCAAAAAGTGAATTCTATGAATCCAAAAATATTGAAAATATACCAAATCAAATCATTATTCAACCAAAAAAAAAAGTCAATATTCTCATGGAGCTCCCGCAGCAAAGGCATATGACATAATTGGTCACGATTAAAAAAACAACCAATTTTTGGTCCAAGAACTCCTCCTCCTGTTCCTGGACTGGACTTGGGTCCAAGCAATAACTCCAAGGCCAATAATAAATAACACGTTATCTCCTTCGATTACGCAACATGTCTGGTTGATGAACGGCCATTCAGAAATGAACTAAAAATCACGAAAAAAAAAAGCGCGAATCAACACTCACCAGACTCCTACTAACACGAAATTAGCAGAAGGAGCCCAAAGCGTGGCACTAAAGATCTGAAAAAACATGTAGTACGTCGAGTACTTCACTACGTTCGTAATTGTTCGCCGACATATGTGTGACTGTGTGTATACAAGACAAGTTTGAGCCAACACCCTTCGAACAAAATTCCACGGTTTTGTTGTCCGAAAGTCCGATCGTGTGTACGAGGCTATACAATGGCTAGTAAAGCCTGAAGTGATGACATCTGCTATAGGCTTACTATGCATTATCTGTTATAGGCGCTCCCTTTTCTACCTTGAAGCCACTGCTAGCTGACAGAGGAGAGCTGATTAAGTGACTGGACCAGAGTGGCTTGAAAATAGTAAGTATATGTATCTTTCTTGTACAGGGTACTTACTATAGGTGTTAGAAGGGGGGGTGGAAGCAGTTTTAAGGGTAGGTAGTTGTATCCTGGAATTCTACTTTAACCACTTCAATACCAGGCACTTAGACACCTTCCTGCCCAGACCAATTTTCAGCTTTCAGCGCTGTCGCAATTTGAATGACAATTACGCGGTCATACAACACTGTACCCAAACAAATTTTTTTATCATTTTGTTCCCACAAATAGAGCTTTCTTTTGGTGGCATTTTATCACCTCTGCGATTTTTATTTTTTGCGCAACAAATAAAAAAAGACTGAATTTAGAAAAAAAAATAGTTTTTCTTTGTTTCTGTTAATATTTTTGTAAATTAGTACGTTTTCTTCTTCAATGACGGGCACTGATATGGCTGCACTGACGGGCACTGATAAGGCGGCACTGATGGGCACCGATGAGGTGGCACCAATGAGGTGGCACTGATGAGGTGGCACTGACGGGCACTGATGATGGGTACTGATAGGCGGCACTGATGGGCACTTATAAGTTGCACTGATGGGCACTGGTATGCGGCACTGATGGGCACTCATAGGCGGCACTGATGGGTATTTATGGGTGGCACTGATAGGTGGCACGGATGGGCATTGATAGGTGGGCACTGATGGGCATGGATGGGCACTGATAGATGGCACTGCTGGACACTGATGGGTGGCATTGCTGGGCATCAAATTTTTACATGTGTTACATGAAGGTGCCAGTCAGTGCCCATTTGTGGGCACTGACTGGCACAGATTGGGCATCATTTGCACATGTGGATGGCCATGTGGTACATACCTGGCCATCCACATGTTGCCCACTTCCCTGGTGGTCCAAGCGGCTTCCATGGTAGTCCAGTGTGGGCATCTGAGGGGGGGGGCTGCGCTGATAAACAATCAGTGCAGACCCCCCTGTCAGGAGAGCCGCCGATCGGCTCTCCTCGAGAGAAAGCCGATCAACAGCTTTTCCTGTTTACATCATGATCAGCCGTTATCCAACCACGTGATCGGCTGATCACGTGGTAAAGAGCCTCCGCCGGAGGCTCTTTACCAAGATCGGTGTAGCGGTGTGTCAGACTGACACACCGCTCCATGATCACCGCAATGCGCACCCCCACGGGAGCGTGGTGGCATGTTATCCTGAAGGACGTCGTATGACGCCCAGTCAGGATAACAGAACCACTTCCCGGACGTCAATCTGCTATTGACCGGGCGGGAAGTGGTTAAGGACAAAATCCTAAATAAAAATTTGCATCAGAAAGAAAAGTAAATAGAAGTAAATAGTTATATTGGTTCCATTATAGTTCTATCCATTTATTACTGAAAACACAATAAAAGGAATAATTACACATTAAAATTCACAGAGCGCTAGTTAGAGGTGATAAATCGCCAGCTCTGACCTGTAACTGTGGCGTTTAGCCCAGCTTGCCCCTCCCAGCCATGGTTAGTTAGGCCAGATGGGAGTGAGGATACAGAAGGAAGGAACATCAGTGGCTTTTGTCATGTCTGTTATAAGACAGAATTAATCTCAAATAAGATGTGTGTGTCATTATATTCCGTCTTCAAGCCCTGCTACAGATGAGATTGCGAGTAGAAATACAGCTTTCCCTTTCATGTAATATCTTCTCTAGGCAGATTTGTGCTAATATTCCATTTTGACTAATCCATTGTTTCCTCTTGGGGAAAGTTGAAGCTGTGACACTTTTCAGCAATTCATCAAAAAAAAAACCTTTATTGGATATCCAGCTGTAATGTGCTAATAATCACAGTTTAACTCTTTCAGTGAATTGCCTCGAAGCGCTGTCACTTTTTTTTTTCTTGTCTAGTTAAGGCTTCAGGCAATGCCTCCTGGGAAATCCAATTCTTTTCATCCCTGTAAAAGCAGAGATGTCAATGTATTTTGTCCCCAGCAGTTATTTTCGAATTGTACATTAATCATGGCTAAACAACACAGCTTGCTGGTAAATTCTAGGCCAAGTGTTGTGCAAGCTCAAGTCCTTCCCTTCTACGCTACATCCATTTATTTGACTGGAATCAGAACATGCAAGCCTTAATTGTTCTAGTCTTTGGTTCTGCACTGTTACGCCATTGACTGGAGGCTCTTGTATTCTTCACGGTAAAGCGAATTCGATGGTTTCTAATGGATTTTCGGGGATTCTTGATCAAACTTTTTTCTGCTGCGCTATTGGACAATGCAAAGAGCAGTCTATAAAATTGACAAGGTGTTGAGTGCTATGAAATTTGACAGAGAGCTGCCAATGGCAATGTATATATGGAAGCGGAGTCAGGTGATCAAGCTAGCAAAACAGGTGGGGGGGGGGTTAATCATTAACCCCCCCCCCTTGTTTTGCTAGCTTGATCACCTGACTCCGCTTCCATGGTGCTTAGGCATGCTACTATCCAAGTGCTTTGTGTATTTTTTTTCCCAAAGCTTGTATATATTTCTATTAACCACTTTCAGACCGGACCAATTTGCAGCCAAAGGACCAGGCCCCTTTTTGCGATTTGGCACTGCGTCGCTTTAACTGACAATTGCGCGGTCGTGCGACGTGGCTCCCAAACAAAATTTGACGTCCTTTTTTTCCCACAAATAGAGCTTTCTTTTGGTGGTATTTGATCGCCCCTGCGATTTTTATTTTTTGCGCTATAAACAAAAAAGTGTGACAATTTTGAAAAAAACGCATTATTTTTTGCTATAATAAATCTCCCCCAAAAATATATAAAAAAACGTTTTTTTCCCTCAGTTTAGGCCGATACGTATTCTTCTACATATTTTTGGTAAAAAAAATCGCAATAAGCGATTATTGATTGGTTTGCGCAGAAGTTATAGCGTTTACAAGATAGGGGATCGTTTTATAGCATTTTTATTAATATTTTTTTTTATTAGTAATGGCGGCGATCAGCGATTTTTATTGTGACTGCGACATTATGGCGGACACATCGGACATTTTTGACACATTTTTGGGACCATTGTCATTTATACAGCAACCAATGCTATTTAAATGCATTGATTCCTGTATAAATGACACTGGCAGTGAAGGGGTTAACCACAAGGGGGCAGTGTAGGAGTTAAGTATGCCTAGGGGTGTGTTTCTTACTGTGGGGGGGGCGTGGCTGTCAGCTAGTGAATGCTGATCTCTGCTCCAATCACAGGGAGCAGAGAAATCAGCGTCACTAGTTGCTAGGCAGAACGGGGAGATGCTGTCTATTTCCGCATCTCCCCGTTCTGCCTTCCCGTGAGACGATCGTGGGTGTCCCCGCGGCGATCGCCGCGGGACCCGCGACCGGCCTCACGGGGGTCCCGACCGGCGCGGGCGCGCGCCGCTCCCGGCGCGCGCCCGATGGCACGGACGGCATTAAGGAGGGACTTATACAGTATATACGCCCTCCTGCCTGTCCGTGCCATTCTGCCGACGTATATCGTCGTGCGCCGGTCGGGAACCGGTTAATAACCTTCACATTATTTATGTAATAGTGTAGGTACGAGTGATGGTGCAAAACAGTACAGAAGAAAAGCTTTTCTACCATCTCAGAAATGGAGATCAGCCTGAACAAAATAACTTTACAAGGTGTCCACAAAGAATGGGGGGGGACCTCTGGGGGGATCTACGATGGAAAAGGACCTGGGGGTCCTAGTAGATGATAGGCTCAGTAATGGCATGTAATGCCAAGCTGCCGCTAACAAAGCAAACAGAATATTGGCATGCATTAAAAAAGGGATAAACTACAGAGATAAAACGATAATTCTCCCACTCTACAAGACTCTGGTCCGGCCGCACCTGGAGTATGCTGTCCAGTTCTGGGCACCAGTCCTCAGAAAGGATGTACTGGAAATGGTGCGAGTACAAAGAAGGGCAACAAAGCTAATAAAGGGTCTGGAGGATATTAGTTATGAATAAAGGTTGAAAAGATGTAGCTGGATAGCCGCACTCCAAATTATTCAACTTTATTTCAAAAATATAATTAAAATCATAGCATCTAGGCTTGTATACAGACTAACTGCACAGCCGCTGACATGTTTCACACTGAACACGGTGCTTAGTCATAGCTGCTATGACTAAGCACCGTGTTTGGTGTGAAACATGTCAGCGGCTGTGCAGTTAGTCTGTATACAAGCCTAGATGCTATGATTTTAATTATATTTTTGAAATAAAGTTGAATAATTTGGAGTGCGGCTATCCAGCTACATCTTTTCTACTTCAGTTCCTGTTGCAAACAGAGCCGGCACCCTGTGGGATTGTGGAGACAGCTGTTTTGGGAGAAGTCATTACCTTGGAGTGGTAATTCTTTGTATTATGAGGAAAGGTTGTGAGCACTGAACTTATTCTCTCTGGAGAAGAGACGCTTGTGAGGGAATATGATTTCAATATACAAATACCGTACAATAGGGATAAAACTTTTTTGCAAAAGGGAGTTTAACAAGACACGTGGCCACTCATTAAAATTAGAAGAAAAGAGGTTTAACCTTAAACTACGTAGAGGGTTCTTTACTGTAAGATCGGCAAGGATGTGGAATTCCCTTCCACAGGCGGTGGTCTCAGCGGGGGGCATTGATATCAAGAAACTATTAGATAAGCACCTGAACGACCGCAACATGCTGGGATATACAATGTAATATTGACATATAATCACACACATAGGTTGGACTTGATGGACTTGTGTCTTTTTTCAACCTCACCTACTATGTAACTATTTAACTATGATAACGTCAGCTATATATGAAGTGCAGACAAACAGTAACCTAAACCATGAAGTAACCGATAGTAGTCGTCTGAATATACTTTCTCTTCCAGCAAAGGTACCTCTAGTTAGCTGCAACCCCCTATAATAAAGCTTACCTGTAGGTACAGTGATAATCTCCTAATTCTGCATGGTGTAGGAGATATTCATACTGCATGCAGCCAGTGACGTTACTGGCACAAACCTGTGCCCTCCCTTCAGAGCTCCGTGCCACAGTCCGTGACTCCTGTGTACATGCGCAGGAGTAATGTTGTTGCAGAGCTGCCAATCAGATGGCCAGATGATGTGGACTCAGAGGAAGACGGGGTGAAGATGGAAGCACCTGTCAGCGGTGACAGCAACGCTGTATCCTGGCCTAGGCGGACAAGGCCCAAGCCTAGGGCAGCTCTTTGCAGGGGGGCAGAACGGAAAGAGTCCCTGCCAGCTTGCGCTACACTGTTAGTGTAGCGCCAGTCTTATGGGGCAGACTGGGCTGAGAGGCAAATTAGTCTAGTGCCCTTATAAAGCGGCTGCACTGCTTCTGGTATGCGGGTGGCCAGCATTCCACAACTGGGGGGGGGGGGGACACCTCCTCTAATTTTGACTGTCCTATCATCCTGGACCGCAAACCTTCCTTTTCTGCTGCACCATTGGCATGGTTATATTTTCTTAGTCCTCTCCATAAAATTATCAGACAAATATTTGTGCTTAAGGTAGAACTACCGTGTTTCCCCGAAAGTAAGACAGTGTCTTACTTTCTTTTTATCCCTAAAAGCCCCACTATGTCTTACTTTCGGGGTATGTCTTATATTGGGAAAAAATTGTCGAATTATGGGGCACATAGCACATTATGGGGCAGATAGCACATCAGGGCACATCATGGGGCACATAGCAGATCAGGGCACATTATGGCACATTATGGGGCACATAGCACATCGGGGCACATTATGGGGGACACAGCACATCTGGGCACATTATGGGGCACATAGCACATCTGGGCACATTATGGGGCATGGGGCACATTAGGGCATCAGGGCATGGGGCACATTAGGGCATCAGGGCATGGGGCACATTAGGGCATCAGGGCATGGGGCACATTACAGGGCACATCTGGGGATCTTACTTGCGAGCATGCAGAGTAGCGCAGGAAGCGTCTATCTGTCATATGTTTTCTCTCATGTCACGCTGCTCGCTCCCTGGCGGCCCCTCCTCTCTTCTCGTCTATCCCAGATGATGTCTCAAGCCAATGGGGATTGACGAGAAGAGAGGAGGGGCCGCCGGGGAGCGAGCAGCGCTGAGTGACATGAGAGACAACGTATGACAGATAGACGCTTCCTGCGCTACTCTGCATGCATCTCATTCGGCTCTGGCGGCGGCTCTGGTCTCTGCAGGCAAATCCCCCGTGTTTCCCGATAGTAAGACATATGTCTTACTTTCGGGGTACGGCTTACATTAGCTGTCCCCTCTGACACTCCCGATACGTCTTACTATCGGGGGTGTCTTACTATCGGGGAAACACGGTATAAGCAACACTTCTTTTTTTTTTTCATTTTGGATAGAATAAGGAAGGGTTACAGCCCCTGTCAGTTTATTTTTTACCATCCCTGTCCCATTGCAGAGATTTCCCTTCACTTCCTGTCCTATAGCCAAACAGGAAGTGAGAGGAAATCTATGCAAATTAAGGGAATCCATTCCCCCCCCCCCCCCAGGCCCTTTAGAACCAGTGTCCCCACTCAAAAATTTCAGGGCAGGTCTTAAACAGCAAGGGGTGTGGCCTTGACAGGAAGGGGTGGGTTATATTTAAATTAGGGGGTACACAAGTTTAGTCAGGTCTAGGGTAGCACAAACCCTAAATACACTACTGGGTGACAGCTCGGCACTGGAGGGCTTCATTTTACGGTGTCTTGCATAATGTGCTAGTATACACTCACATTTTTGTAAATATTTTATTATATCTTTTCATGTGACAACACCGAAGAAATTACACTTTGCTACAATGTAAAGTAGTGAGTGTACAGCTTGTATAACAGTGTAAATTCCCCTCAAAATAACTCAACACACAGCCATTAATGTCCAAAACACTGGCAACAAAAGTGAGTACACCCCTAAGTGAAAATGTCCAAATTTGGCCCAAAGTGTCAATATTTTGTGTGGCCACCATTATTTTCCAGCTCTGCCTTAACCCTCTTGGGCATGGAGTTCACCAGAGCTTTACAGGTTGCCACTGGAGTCCTCTTCCACTCCTCCATGACAACATCATGGAGCTGGTAGATGTTAGAGATCTTGCGCTCCTCCACCTTCTGTTTGAGGATGTCCCACAGATGCTCAATAGGGTTTAGGTCTGGAGACATGCTTGGCCAGTCCATCACCTTTACCCTCAGCTTCTTTAGCAAGGCATCTTAGATTTTTGGGGTCGTTATGTTGGAATACTGCCCTGCGGCCCAGTCTCCGAACGGAAGGGATCATGCTCTGCTTCAGTATGTCACAGTACATGTTGGCATTCATGGTTCCCTCAATGAACTGTAGCTCCCCAGTGCCAGCAGCACTCATGCATGCAGCCCCAGACCATGACACTCCCACCACCATGCTTGACCAAAGACACCAAAGACACACTTGTCTTTGTACTCCTCACCTGGTTGCCGCCAGACACGCTTGACACCATCTAAACCAAATAAGTTTATCTTGGTCTCATCAAACCACAGGACATGGTTCCAGTAATCCATGTCCTTAGTTTGCTTGTCTTCAGCAAACTGTTTGCGGGCTGTCTTGTGCATCATCTTTAGAAGAGGCTTCCTTCTGGGACGACAGCCATGCAGACCAATTTGATGCAGTGTGCAGCGTATGGGCTGAGCACTGACAGGCTGACCCCCCACCCCTTCAACCTCTGCAGCAATGCTGGCAGCACTCATACGTCTATTTCCCAAAGACAACCTCTGAATATGACCCTGAGCACATGCACTCAACTTCTTTGGTCGACCATGGCGAGGCCTGTTCTGAGTGGAACCTGTCCTGTTAAACCACAGTATGGTCTTGGCCACCGTGCTGCAGCTCGGTTTCAGGGTCTTGCCAATCTTCTTATAGCCTAGGCCATCTTTATGTAGAGCAACAATTATTTTTTTCAGATCCTCAGAGAGTTCTTTGCCATGAGGTGCCATGTTAAACTTCCAGTGTCCAGTATGAGAGAGTGAGAGCGATAACACCAAGTTTAACATACCTGCTCCCCATTCACATCTGAGACTTTGTAACACTAACGAGTCACATGACACCGGGGAGGGAAAATGGCTAATTGAACTCAATTTGGACATTTTCACTTAGGGGTGTACTCACTTTTGTTGCTAGCGGTTTTGACATTAATGGCGTGTGTTGAGTTATTTTGAGGGGACAGCAAATTTACACTGTTATACAAGCTGTACACTCACTACTTTACATTGTAGCAAAGTGTCATTTCTTCAGTGTTGTCACAGGAAAAGATAGAATAAAATATTTACAAAAATGTGAGGGGTGTACTCACTTTTGTGAGATACTGTATATACGGGATCCTGCACTTCCAGGTAGTGGGCATGCTCGCTCCCGCTGTGATTCTACACAGCTGGAGCAGATCAGCAATTCCCGAGCACTCGATGTCCGCCAGCACCTTCTTATCGTTCAGTACGCAGGCAGAATGACATTCAGTTAGTACATAAGGCATGGATCCTGTGTTCCTACAAAGCAGGGACACCGATCCATGCCTTGCCCTAATAAACGCACCTCCCCCACTACACTAAAACACAGGCTAGACACACAGTTAACCCTTTGAGTGCACCTGATGTTAACCCCTTCCCAGCCAGTGCCATGAATACAGTGCCAGTGCTTATTTTTAGCACTGATCACTGTATTAGTGTCACTGGTCCCCAAAAAGTGTCACTTAGTGTCCGATTTGTCTGCCGCAATATAAGTCGCTGATCACCGCTATAACTAGTAAAAAATAAACAAATTAATTAATAAAAATTCCATAACTATATCCCATAGTTTGTAGACGCTATAACTTTTGCGCAAACCAATCAGAATACACTTATTGGGATTTTTTACCAAAAATATGTAACAGAATACATATTGGCCTAAATTGAGGAAGAAATTAGATTTTTACATTTTTTTATTGGATATGTTTCATGTTTATATATTTTTTTTTTTTTCAAAATTATCGATCTTTTTTTGTTTATAGTGCAAAAATCAAAAACACGGAGGTGATCAAATACCACCAAAAGAAAGCTCTAAAAAAGGACAAAAAATGTATTTAGGTACAGTGTCATATGACCGCGCAATTTGTCAGCGAAAGTAACAATAGCCTAGCCTGTTACTATCTTGCAGACTGTGTTTCAAATGCATTTGCAATGCTTTCACAGCTCCATTTTAAAGGAAATCAACATAAAAACATAATTTTTAGTTAGCAAAAACATCATAACTGTATAAACGCAGCTATAAATTGTGATTTCACCTTTACAGAAAAATCTGTAAGGTGAGCTTACACAGGATACCCTCTCCCCATCCCCCCGCCCCCACGGTCCCACTGACCTGGGCAGCGGCAATCTCCCGTTCTGAGCCCTGGTATTTCCATGTCAGGAGTCCGGGGCTTAGAAATCCCTTCAGCTGAATGTCTAAAATGTACCTCGTCAGGAGGGACATTTCGGAGCATTCTAATTGGTCGCCGCCATCACATGGGCAGCGCCAACCAATCAGAAGCTGCATAGCCCGTCCTGTCAGCTGGGAAGAAGACGTGTGGATGGTGAGGGATGTTTCTAAGCCCCGGACTCCTGACACGGATATACCAGGACTCAGAACGGGAGATTGCCGCGGTCCAGGTCAACGGAGCCAGGGGGGGGGTGTGAGGAGGGGGTCCTGTGTAAGTTCACCTTACAGATTCTGTAAAGGTGAACTTACCCTTTAAAGTGTCACTGAACACACATCATAAAAACTATCAATAGATGGTGTATTATATGCTGTTCATACTATGGGATTTGATTTCTGTATTCTGCAAAAAACCTGGTTGATCCTGTTGCTCTCTATCTTCGCCTTCTGTTCATGTCCCCTAGGGAGGATTTTGTAGCTGTGGTGGCAACTCTGCACATGCTCAGTTTTTAAAAATGCTTATCCACCAGTGCTGAAAATGAATGAACAGACCAGAGACTGTGAATGTTTATGCCATTTCATTTCATTTATCTCAGTATGGAATTTTGCCAACTTGAATCTCAGCTGTTGATGTTTGGGATCTGTATTTCCAGTGTTTCTGGGAAGCATTCGGAAAGATCTTGTGATCCTGGAACATACGTGCATGTGATGCTGGAACACAGCCTCTAAGTACTTGTTACCTCTCCTACAGAAAACCTAAAGTTAAAAAAAAAAACTGTGTTAAGAAGTTTCTTACAGCCATTGCAAAGAGAGGATATGTCTTACAACACAGGCTTTAGGAAGACAACACCTAAGGTTCATTTAATGTCATTTTTAGGCAGTTTTTCTTTTGGCAAAAAAATGAGTTCAGACACTGACGTTTTTGACGTTTTAGACGACAAACGCGGCTAAACGCGGTAACGCATTTTGTTTACAGGCGTTTTTCATTTTTGCCTATTTTGAAAAAAAATAAAACATTTTTTCAAACACTTCTAAATGCAAACGCGGCTAAACTCGCCATGTAAACGCGGCAAAATGGACGTTTGAAACGTGGGTTACTATCTGTCAAGTTAAATCGTTCAGGAGAGGTTGTAAAAACGTCCCGTGTACATTAAGCCTGTGTACATGTACACATAAGATAACATTGGATGAGTTCAGGGGCAGTTGAAAAAAGCATCCGACTGCCTCTGAACGTTCGTTTACCAGCAGCCGTGGCTTGGAGGTGTTCTATATGTACTGTGGATGCAGGGGACTACAGAGAATTAAAATTAGTATAGATTGAAGTCGTTTTCAGTTTTTTCACAGCTATTGTATGTTGGAATAACAGGCCTGCAGCTATGAGGGAATTAAAATAACCAACTGACTACATGACTGAGTGGAAGGGGAACCAGAGTTAATTAGTTAAAAGAAAAAAAAGATTTGTAAAGTAGTGACACTTGCTGGATTGGTCAGGAGAAATGGGCTGACGTATGTGGTCCCGAGTAGACATGTGCAGTTCATTTTGTTCCGAATTGAATTTCTGACAAATTTTATTTTTTCAGAAATTCGGATGTATCCGAATTTAAAGGGATCCTAAATAATGAAAAAAAAAATTTAAATCACTTTCAAATCATTTTCGAAGTTTTCAAATTCAAATTTCGAATTTGCATAGTTTTCCAATTTCCAAAGAGAATAAAATATAATAGAAAATAAAGGACTAGAATAGAAAATAAAATAATAGAATAGAAAATTAATTAATGAATAGAAAAGAAAATAACAGAAAATAAAATAATAGCATTTAACAGAGTAAAACAGAACAAAATAGAATAGAAAATAAAAGAACAGAATAGACTAGAATATAATAGAAACTAATAAAATAGAATAGAATAACATAGAAAGAATAACCATCTTCTGAAATTCGAATTTCAAATAAAATAAATTTGAATTTGGATACATAAGAAAAGAATAGAATAGAAATAAAAGAATAGAATAGACTATAATAGAACAGAAAATATTAGAATTAAAAAACAATAAAATAGAATAGAAAGAATATAACCATTTCCAAAAATGTACAATCACTTTAAACAGGGCTGGTGCAAAGATTTTTGACACCCTAGGCGAAACCTAATTTTACCGCCCCCCAATGGCTCCACCCCTGACTCCACTCTACTGCCCTGCCCATGTATACCCCACCTTTTTAATAAAGTGCCCATCACATGCAGCCCACCAGCACCCATCAAATGCAGCCTCACCAGCCCCCTCAATGCAGCCTACCCATGCCCCTCAATGCAGCCTCACCAGTGCCCCTCAATGCAGCCTCACCAGCAACCCATCAAATGCAGCCATTACCAGCCCCCTCAATGCAGCCTCACCAGTGCCCCTCAATGCAGCCTCACCAGCGACCCATCAAATGCAGCCTCACCAGCGACCCATCAAATGCAGCCTCACCAGCACCCATCAAATACAGCCTACAAGTGCCCATCAATGCAGCCTCACCAGCGCCCATTAAATGCAGCCTCACGAGCGCTCATCAATTGCAACCTACCAGCACCCATCAATGCAGCCTCCCCAGCACCCATCAAATGCATCCTCACCAGCACCCATCAATGAATGTTTGCTTGCTTCCATTCATTCCGGATTTGGGACACAGACACAGTGCCTCCGCTGCGCCTCTGACACTATGTGCGAACGGAGCGGCAGCTGCCTGCTGATGCTGAAACTTAGTTGCTTGCTGCAGAGAGAAGAGAGTAGGAACACCAGTGGCCGGGCGCCCCAGGCAGCAATGCGCCCTAGGCAGCTGCCTAGTTTGCCTAGTGGTAGCACCGGCCCTGACTTTAAAGACAATCAGCACTGATCCTGAATGAGCCTGAAGCATTCCTTTATTATACTAACTTATGACTTCAACAGCCATGTGCACAAGTGGCAATGTTCATATGATATTTTGCACATTAGATAAATCAAGTATATTATATATCTGCAATGATCTTTTATCTGGGGGTGAGAAATCGTAAACTGTGAGAACAGGATCAAGCAGAGAGCTAAAGCTGGGTGATTGATAATGTAATTCTGCATGAGTGAAGGAACATTCTGCCAACAGAAAGCAGATTTTTAATCACAAGTAAATGAGAGATTTTTCATTGGTCCCGGCATATATAATTCATAACTCTTTTATTATGTCCCGAGGCAGAACGAAAAGTTTGATTTTGAAAAAGCCACATTTGAAGCAGCGAGAAAAAATAGGTTGCATGCAAATCCGAAGAGTCTTGTCAAGATGAAAAAAAGGGATGCCAAAACCAAGTAAGAGGTTAAAGAGAAAGAATCTAATTGTGGCAGAATAAATAGCACACCTATGCAGTATCAGTCATTTGAGGCAGAGACACCGAAAGCCTTGTGCATTGATGAATGGCCATTTTAGGGTGAAAATGATCTTTTGCCCTGGTTTATTCAACAATCTGTTACTGCTGGGCCTCTTAATCAGCTGTTTATGCATTTTACATACATCTAATGTATGTAAAGGAAAGCAAGCACTCCAATGACATTCAGAACTGCAGAAAACAAGATTGATTGTTCATCCAGTAATTGTGGACAAGGGTTTCTAAGCAAAAAAAAAAAAAAGAATTACGGGCCCGTCCATGCTTATCAATTTTGCCCCAGTAAATAGATCCTGGTAATGAGGCCACTTCTAGCCAGGCCCACATTACTTCTCCCTTTTGGTACATTTTCTTACTTATTGGGGTTTACTAAAGGCAAATACACAAGGGAATTCCCACTTCACAAGGGCATTTTCTGTAATGCCGCGTACACACGGTCAGAATTTTTGTCGGAAAAAGCTCTGATGGTTTTCCCGTCAGAATTCCGACGGAATTTCGCTCAAACTGTCTTGCCTATACATGGTCACACCAAATTACGACGGTCAATAACACTACGCCATACAACACGTTCAACGGCACTATAAAAGGGAAGTTTAATGCTTCTGAGCATGCGTCGAATTGTTTCCGAGCATGCGTCGGAATTTTGCGTGTCGGAATTGCATACACACGATCGAAAAATCCGATAGAAAGGTCGGAAAAATTGAGAACAGGCTCTCAATCCAAAGTCCGTCGGAAATGCCGACAGAAAAAGACCTTGGGAATACACACGGTCGGTAAATCCAATGAAAAGCTCCCATAGGAAATTCCGACCGTGTGTACGCGGCATTAGTGTCCCTGACCCGTCCCCACCTATAACTAGACAGTGAAATAAGAAGCAGCACAGTGATGAGCACATCTCTCTATCACTCTACTCTCTCCTCCTAATAGCATGCTTCATGTCAGCAAATGAACTGATTAGCTCCTTGTGCTGCTTCTTCCTCTCACATTCCAGCCCTGCTGTACAGGGACTGTAAAGCCGCGTACACACGATCAAATTTTCCGACAGGAAATGTATGATGACAGGCTGTTGGCGTAAAATCCGACCGTTTGTACGCTTCATCGGACAATTGTCGGATTTTCCACGGACAAATGTTGGATGGCAGAAAATCCAGAGTGTAGCGCTTGAGGTGTGTGATGTAGAAAAGATTGGAAAATTATCCAAAAGTGTGATAGTCCATCTTCAAATCTGATCAATCAAACAAAACAACGGCATAATTGATAATATGAAACAAAATGTTGGATGGCAGGCTTTAAAATTTTCTGCGGACAAATGTCTGTTGTCGGATTTTCCGAGCGTGTGTACACAAGTCCATCGGACAAAAGTCTATAGTACAAAAACACGCATTCCCGGAAGCAAGGACGAGCCAGAAGCGGTCGTTCTTGTAAACTAGCGCTCGTAATGGAGAATTAACATTCGTGACGTGGTAAATTATGAAATCTCGAAATGCAGCGCACAATTCTCTTCTTCTTTAATGGGATAATAATGAAGCTGCTTTGCTGGGGAGTTTACTGATGGAGTTATTGCAAATTAATTTTCAAAGGCTTTTTTTTTCTAGTGATATCAAGAATAATATTATTATGCTTTTTTTTCCTTTTTTTTTTTTTTTTTGGGCAAGTTACCACAACACCATTATCCTATAGTTTTTAAGATCAAAGATACATAGTTATGTTGGTGTCCCTTGTCAATTTTACATTGTATTTTTTTATATGTAACTGCCTACTCCCAAACTGTCATTTGAAGTAAAACACATAGCCAAGTATTATGTTCAACAATTTTTTTATTGTGCAATAAAACAAGAAAAAAAATTTAATTAGACATGCTATCTGCTCTATTGGCAGATAGCATGTCTTAACCAAAATGTGCATTCTATGCATCCAAAAATATAGAAAATATACCAAATCAAATCATTATTCAACCAAAAAATAAAATAAAAGCCTCATGCTTTTGTCCTGCTTCTTAATATAGGGGGTCAACAATGCCAAGAGTTGGTGAAAGCAACCGGAGATAATTCAGAAAACCATCCAGATTATTCTCTTGGAGCTCCAGCAGCAAAGGCATATGACATAATTGGTCACGATTAATAAAGCAACCAATTTTTGGTCCAAGAAATCATCCTCCTCCTGGACTGGATTTGGGTCAAAGCAATAACTCCAAGGCCAATAATAAATAACATGTTATCTCCTCCGATTCCGCAACATGGCTGGTTGACGAACTGAAAAGTGCGAAATGAAAAGCGCAAATCAACACTTACCAAATTTCTACTAACACAAAATTAGCAGAAGGAGCACAAAGGGTGGCGCGTGACAATTGAACTTCCTCTTTTTTGGCTCGTAGTACGTCACTATGTTCGTGTTTGTAAAGTAAAGGTGTACCATTTGTATGCAAGACAAAATCCAGGCACGCGCCTTCGGACAAAAGTCTGTGGTTTTGTCTGCGGAAAATCCGATCGTGTGTACGAGGCTTTAGAGGCTGATACCAGGACAAATTCAAGTACTTGAATTGTTTTCAGTTAAAACACACTTTAATGATGACGTAATGAATAAAAAGCTGAATTAATTTGTATCTTTTTATATCTGCCTATATATATATATATATATATATATATATATATATATACACAGGATTTTTCATTATGGTGCTACTTTAAAACTTACAAATTTATATAACCCATAATGCTCTGAATTTCCAATTAGTGGTCACCAGATACCTAAAGGAATGTATATATCAGTGAACAGGCTCTGGTATGCAGATCACTATATGATTCTCAGCTTTGTTTCATACTAACTTCTCCCAAGGCAGATACGTATCACCTAATTAAGGTATTTAAACTTTTTTTCTTTTCTTTTTTTTTTTTTTTAGAGCCTGCACAAAGAATTCTGTAAACACCCTTATCACAAAAGGATATTAAATAAGAGCTTTTGTGTACCTGCAGGAAAACATCTGGTTGCTGTGGAAACTTGGCGACAATTGCGTATCTGTTGTTTTTTTTTCCTTCTTTTTTTTTTTAACACATTATTTTACTATTTATAAAAATAAAAGGATGACCCGACATGGAAACATTGATGAGATCCCAGCTTTGCTAGTTGGATTTGGTGTGTAATTGCAGATTACATATAAAGACAGAGAACTCTGCTGAGTTCTAATATTTTGATTTGCATATTAAGTATAGCCGTTCAGCTAATTAAAAAATAGCAATTTAGAATTAGAACTCAGCTCCAACATATCTGCAGAAGACTAGATTTTCTTTAGGTTTTTTTAAAGCTGCTTTCTTTATTTTTGTATTTTAATCATTAGAGAGCTATGCTAGTTTTACAACAAAATATACCATTGAAACATATAGGAAGGTACTGTCTTACTGGTATAAGCAATTCTAGATTAAGGCCAGACTCCAAAAAAACAGCTCAATCAAATGTCTACTCAGGGCATGTTTTGCTAAAAATTACTTTAACCTACAAAAAGTCAATGTTTTTTGAAAGCAGAGACCATAGATAATAAAATGGTGGTAGCTGCAATTTTTATGTTGCATGATATTTGCGCAGCTATTTATCAAATGTATATTTTTAGGGAAAAAACACCCTAAAATGAATTTGAGTGCAAACAAACAAAAATATTTTATAATCCCATTTTTTTTTGTAAACTTTAAAAGATAGGCTTGCGTCAAGTAAAAAGATATCATACATACCAAGCCTCAAAATTGCGTTCACCTGTGAAATCGCCAAAAAGCTCTGGTACAAAAAAATTGTCCATAGGTGATACCTTAAAAGCTTTTACAGGTTATCTGTTTAAAGTTAACATTGAATTATGGCCCTAGAATTATCACCTTGACTCCAGCGTCCACAGCAATACTGTCACATGTGACGCAATTCATGTTAAGATTAGGGATGAGCCGAACACCCCCCCGTTCGGCTCGCACCAGAACCCGCGAACGGACCTAAAGTCCGTGCGAGCTTTAGAACCCTATTAGTTTTAATGGATGCGATCGTTCGAAATTAAAAGTGCTAATTTTAAAGGCTAATATGCATGTTAATGTCATAAAAAGTGTTTGGGGACCTGGGTCCTGCCCCAGGGGACATGTATCAATGCAAATTTTTTTTTTAAAAAACGGCCGTTTTTTCAGGAGCAGTGATTTTAATAATGCTTAAATTGAAACAATAAAAGTGTAATATTCCTTTAAATTTCGTACCTGGGGGTGTCTATAGTATGCATGTAAAGGGGCGCATGTTTGCTGTGCTTAGAACTGTCCCTGCAAAAAGTGTCATTTTTGCAAGTAAAAAAGCTATTTAAAATCACTCGCGGCTAATGTGAATTGACGGCTCCCGTAATACAGAGAACAGTCATTCATTGAAAGTCATTCATAAAAAAAAAGTCATTGATAAAAAATAAAAAAAATGAAAAAAAAAAAGCGTGGGGGTCCCCCCAAATTCAATAACCAGGCCCTTCAGGTCTGGGATAGATATTAAGGGGAACCCCAGCCAAAAAAAAAAAATGGCATAGGGTCCCCTTAAAAAATCCATACCAGACCCTTGAGGTCTGGGATAGATTTTAAGGGGAACCCTAGCCAAAAAAAATGGCGTGGGGTCCCCCTCAAAATCCATACCAGACCCTTATCCGAGCACGCAACCTGGCAAGCCGCAGGAAAAGAGGGGGGGACGAGAGCGCCCCCCCCTCCCACCTGAACCGTACCAGGCCACATGCCACATGCCCTCAACATGCCCTCAACATTGGGAGGATGCTTTGGGGGTCTAAGACCCCCAAAGCACCTTGTTGATGAGGACAAGGGCCTCTTCCCCACAACCCTGGCCATTGGTTGTGGGGGTCTGCGGGCGGGGCTTATCGGAATCTGGAAGCCCCCTTTAACAAGGGGACCCCCAGATCCCGCCCCCCCCTGTGTGAAATGGTAAGGGGGTACAAAAAGACCCCTACCATTTCACCAAAAAAGTGTCAAAAATTGTAAAAATGACAGGAGACGGTCTTTGACAATTCCTTTATTAAAATCTTCTTTCTTCTTTCTTCATCCTTCGGTTTCTTCATCTTCTCCTTCCGTCATCTTCTTCCATCTTCTTCTTCCATTTTCTTCTTCCTCCGATCCGCTTCTTCTTGCGCTGGTCTTCTCGTCCTTCTCGTCCGGCATCTTCTTCCATGGCGTCGGCATCTGTTCTTCTGTCGGGCCGCTCCTCGCAATGGGAGGCTCCCGCTGTGTGAGGCTTCGCTCCGTCTGACAGGTCTTTTATAACGGAGGGCACCTGGTGACCCCGCCCCCCTCTGACGTCATGGGGAAAGCCATAGGGAATTCCCCATGACGTCCCCGTGCGTCAGAGGGGGCGGGGTCACCAGGTGCCCTCCATTATAAAAGACCTGTCAGACGCAGCGAAGCCTCACACAGCGGGAGCCTCCCATTGCGAGGAGTGGCCCAAGAAGAGACACCGATGCCGACGCCATGGAAGAAGATGCCGGACGAGAAGGACGAGAAGACCAGCGCAAGAAGAAGCAGATCGGAGGAAGAAGAAAATGGAAGAAGATGACGGAAGGAGAAGATGAAGAAACCGAAGGATGAAGAAAGAAGAAAGAAGATTTTAATAAAGGAATTGTCAAAGACCGTCTCCTGTCATTTTTACCATTTTTGACACTTTTTTGGTGAAATGGTAGGGGTACCCCCTTACCATTTCACACAGGGGGGGGCCGGGATCTGGGGGTCCCCTTGTTAAAGGGGGCTTCCAGATTCCGATAAGCCCCCCACCCGCAGACCCCCACAACCAATGGCCAGGGTTGTGGGGAAGAGGCCCTTGTCCTCATCAACATGGGGACAAGGTGCTTTGGGGGTCTTAGACCCCCAAAGCATCCTCCCAATGTTTAGGCATGTGGCCTGGTACGGTTCAGGCGGGAGGGGGGGCCGCTCTCGTCCCCCCCTCTTTTCCTGCGGCCTGCCAGGTTGCGTGCTCGGATAAGGGTCTGGTATGGATTTTGAGGGGGACCCCACGCCATTTTTTTTGGCTAGGGTTCCCCTTAAAATCCATCCCAGACCTCAAGGGTCTGGTATGGATTTTGAGGGGGACCCTACGCCATTTTTTTATTTTTTTTTTGAAGGTATATCTAAAAATGTACAAACCTTTCTGCGCATAGTATTGTTCTATGCTAAGAAATCGATAACCATCCAAGTCTCAATCCTCACCCACTATAACCTTTTGGATCACTACCATTAATCATGCTATACCATTATATAAGTTGACGTATGAGGCCAGAGGATGCCCAAAAAAATTCCTGAAGATTTGGGGCTCTTGGGTCAGCTCCGAAAGTACCATACCTCCCGCTCCTTGAAAGACTAAATGAAGCCCCTTGGTCATTGATTGGTTCCAATTAAGCAGAATAGACATTTGACCTTTAGGTTGTCACATATCCACTAAATGTATACCAGCTTACCAGATTTTGTAATGGTTCGAGCGATATTCGCTCCATATACAGTTTGTTTTCTTTGTTGTTTGTTGTGTATGGAAAATAAATAAAAAAAATTTACTTAAAAGAAAATATACAGTAGATACATTAAGTGCAAAGTGCAAAATATAAAAAGTTCATGTGGCCCCTAAGAGGACGTCATGGATGGCAAAACGCATCGGGATTGGCCTGATACTGATGACATCACACACGCTTTGCTGACAGTCTGCTGGAATCTTTTTGCTTTGTATGCTTAAAAGTTGCTTCAAGGTACTTTTTATTTTTTTTAAAAAAAAGGTAAAATTTAAACGGGCTTCACTATATTGGCTTGTTCTTTTATTCCTCGTCACATTCAGACCTGATACCGAGTGGCCATCACCTGCTTCTGATGCTGGTTTCCTATGTTGTATCACATGCACTTATGACCATTATCATTTTTTGGTCCATCGCATTTGGTAAGAGGTGTATGCTGAGTGTTTATGTCCGGTGGTGGATCTTATCATTCAACCTCATTTGCACTTTTTCACATATGTTTTATATATATCTCTAATGTTCTGGGTTTTGTTTTCACTTTTTGCACTTTTGGAGTATGTGTAACTATATGAATTTGAATATTAAACATTTTTTTCACATTAACTTTTTATATTTTGCACTTTATGCACTTATATTGAGCTGAAGTTTATATTAGCGCTGCTTTTTACTTTGCATATATATTGTTCACAGCTGGTATCACAGTTGATTAAGAGGCTGCTTGCTATATATTACTTCTTGACCTAGTGCAGATTTTTTGGAGATTTACTATTTGCTTTTGATTTGGGGTGGGGTGACAGAGGTGCTTTTTGAAAATTATTATTTATTTCATATAATTTTTTTTTATTTCCCCTTAATACTATTACAAGGGGGCTAACAAGAATTGGGCATGTGATAGACCCTCTTTATGGAGATATCAGTGCCTATGTCTCCCCAGCCTTCCACTGCAGCTAATCAAGCACAGACTGTGAACCTAGAGGTGATGTAGTACATGTTGCTTCAGGGGTTCATTAGTCACAGGGGAGATTGTCTGCTGCTATCACCACTGTAGGAGGCATTTACCATGGTCCTGAGCTCCCCAGAGGAATGGGAAAGCCCGGGAACCACTGTGGGCACCTATGTATAATATGTGGGTTACACTTTCAAATCCCAATACAGTTATGAGCTTGCTTTAACCCCTTGTATACTGGGTTGATTCTGAATGCACCTTGGTATACAAAAGGATAAACCAGTCGTTTTCAAACTTTTTGATTCCAAAGGAACAGTTCAAGAATGTTGGGCCTGCTAAGCATCAATCCATTTGGAGCCATTGGGAATATATATATATATATATATATATATATATATATATATATATATATATATATATGTGCACTATATTTTCAAAAGTCTTTTTTGTTTCTTGCATATACCTGTTGGGTCTTCCCTCAATGATGTCCAGGTACCTTGGGAGGCAGGCTCAGATGAACGGCGGAGGGGGATTTCTGATGTGGACATGGCTTAGTTTGCCTTTTGCTTTGGCTACATGGTGCTGTATTGGCATTCTAGTCTCCTTTTATCTGTTGAGCTATGAATTTTTTTTCCGACTGACACATATGACACATGAGATCAGTATGGATACTTGCATGCACATTTCGTTCCTTTCTTTTTTGTTATAACCTTTATGATACAAGTTTTGTTACATTATGAATTTTGATTTGTGTTTGTAATTATGTATTTATTGATATTATAGATTGTATGTATTGATCTGGAAAGTGTCAGCCCATTTACCCAGAAGAAGACCTCTACCTCATTTGTCGAACATATTGGATTTCTTCTGTTTTTCCAACAGTTGATCTGGGCTTTCCTTCTTTTTGTTTCGTTTGTTTTCCATGTTTGTTTTTATTATTATCATGTCTGTCAATTGTATTAATTTTGTTGATACATTGTAATAAATTTGTAATTTTACAAAATTCTCTACTCCTTGAGCGTTTCTGGTCCATTAAAGTCCCACTTTTTGAGGAACCTCATTTTTACATACCTCAGGAGTTGACCAAGGTGCAGAAATCTATTTGTACAAGTTTCTCTTTCTATGTATGGAGCATAACTCGTTACCTGCCGAAGGTGTTGAAATCTATTAATACGTATTCCCATCTCTATGTTTGGAGCATACCTCAGGAGTTGCCCAAGGTGCAGAAATCTATTGGTACATGTATCCTTTTCTATGTATGGAGCATACCTCGTGAATTGTTCAAGGTGCTGAAATCTATCCATACACATTACTTTATGTATGGGGCATACCTCAGAAACTGTCCAAGGTGCTAACATTTATTAATACTCATTTCCAACACCAGGGGCCTCCAAACTTTCTAAACAAAGGCCAGCTCATTGTCCTTCAGACTTTAGGGGGTCTGGACTATGACCAGCAGTAGTGAAAATTTTCCTGGCATCTGTGGGAGTAAACATTGCCACATTTGGTATTAGGGGGAGAAGCAGTGCTCCGTCATTGGTATCATTGGGAGTAGTAGTGCCCCATTATTGGTGTCATTGGGAGATATTGTGCTTTATAGTTGGTGTCAGTAGGCAGAATAGTGTCTCATATCAGTGGGAGGAGTGGTGTCCCAAGGGCCAGGTAAAGACAGGCCAAAGGCCACATTCGGCCCCAGGGCTTCAGTTTGAAGACCACTGTCCTACACTATGTATGGAGCATACCTTGGGAACTATCCCAACATTTATTTATAAGCATGAACAGAAAAGATATAGATGTTTTACAGAAGCAGAACTATACCATAACTAGATGATGACTTTCTACAAGCTTGTCTTTACAGTACTATGCATGGAGCATACATCTGGAACTGTCCAAGGTGCTGAAATCTATTCCTACCTCCAGAACTGTCCAATGTGCTGAAATCTATTCATACACACTTCCTTCTCTATATATGGTGTATACCTCAGAAACTGTCCAGGGTGCTGAAACCTATTCCTATTCCTATACATTTCCTTCTCTATGGCCTTGTTCACACAGGGAGTATCAATGTGGAAGGGCCTAGTTTATCGGTGTTGTGTCGAATACTGTCCCCTGTCGGATAGTGTACACCCTGTACTGCGCTTGTGCAGTACGGAGGACAAGGAGATGCCAAAGTCTCCGAAGATAAACGACGCCTGTGCACTGAGTCCAGGTTCAAGCCCCACCATCCAAGTGGACATAGAGTTAGAGTTAAAAATTGCAGAGTGAAGCGAGGTGGTGCCTGAAGCATGGCGAGCGAAGGGAGCCTGCGAGGGGCCCTGTTACTAAGTGCTCCCATATGTCCACTTGCATGGTGGGGCTTGAACCTGGACTCAGTGCGCAGGCGCCGTCCATCTTCGGAGACTTTCTCCGAACTGCGCAAGCGCTGCACCTGCGCAGTACGGGGCGGACACTATCCGATGGGGGGACAGTTTTTGGAAGAACACCGTCACAGTAATGCACAGATGTTTTGTGCAGGCAGTCCCATTGATGTCAATTGGGATGCAGTGGCTGCACAGACATGTTTTTGAACTCATTGCGTTTGGGGCCAAGCACCTACACGGAACACTGGTACATCCCCATGCAGGTATACACAGCCCTCACACAAGGTATGCATTGATACACCTCAGGTGAATGAGGCCTATGTATGTCGCATACCTCGGGAACTGTCCAAGGTACTGATATCTATTTATACACATTTCCTACTCTATGATACGTATAGTACTTCACAAACTGTCCAAGGTGCTAAAATGTATTCATACACATTTCCTTCTCTATTTATGGAGCAGAACTTGGGCACTGTCCAAGGTGTTCAAATCTATTCATACACATGTCCCTCTCTCAAGATGCAAGGTCTAAAAAAAAGTTCACTTCTCTTGGTAACAATCCACCTTATTAAGCACATTTATAAGACTACAGTAAATTAAGGCACCTCAGTGGCTCAATTTTAGGTGAATAAATGAAAAATCAAAGGGTTTCTTTCAGTAAACAGAATTCTGTGGCTGACTAGGGATGGCTGTGTGGTGTAGGAGTCAGGAGTTTATGCAGACAGGAATCACTAGGCAAACACAGTACAGCTGTCAGAATAGTGATGATGAATGGGAATCCAATAAGTCAGGTATTCATTGCTTGCAGTGAGAGGAGGCAGGGCAAGCAAAACGATGACCTTAGAAGATACATTTTCTAGTTAGACTGCAGAGCATTCACTAACAGGACGGCTTGCATTGTGTTACCAAACTAATGAGCAATTTATTAGCTAGGCTATTAGCACTCGAAATTGTCTTAATTAAATATGTAACCAAGCAATGTGAATCCATATAATGGAGCGGAAGCAGTTTAGGGATTAGGTGTATTCCTTGCAAACTGTGGTGTAAACAAGCAATATAGAAATAAACATACAAAGAAAAAGACAGTTTTACAGGTGAAATATGGATAAGAACATTATAGTATATATAATACTATAATAGTATAGTATTCAACATACATGCAGGTCCCCTATAAACTCTACATTAAAGTGGTTGTAAATGTAAAAGGTTTTTTACTTTAATGCATTTTGTGCATTAGGCACTTTAGCTCCAGTAGGTTTACCTCCCTTCATGACCATTTTTGCGTTACTGACAATTGCGCGGTCATGTCCTTTTTTTTTTCCACAAATAGAGCTTTCTTTTGGTGGTATTTGATCACCTCTGCGGGTTTTTGTGCTATAAACAAAAAAAGACCGACAATTTTGAAAAAAAAATTTTTTTTACTTTCTGCTATAAAACACACAATTAACAAAATGTAAAAAAAAAAAATCAAAATTTTTCATCAGTTTAGTCCAATATGTATTCTGCTACATATTTTTGGTAAAAAAATATCCCAATAACACTATATTGATTTGTTTGCGCAAAAGTTATAGGGGGTTATTTACTAAAGGAAAATCCACTTTGCACTGCAAGTGCACTTGGAAGTAAAGTCGCTGTAGATCCGAGGGGGACATGCAAGGAAAATAAAAAAACATAATTTTAGCTTGCACATGATTGGATGATAAAATCAGCAGAGCTTCCACTCATTTCAGATCTACTCCTCAGATTTACAGCGACTGCACTTCCAAGTGCACTTGCAGGCAAAGTGGATTTGCCTTTCGTAAATAACCCCCATAGTGTTTACATACTATGGGATAGATTTATGGAATTTTTTATTTTATTTTTACTAGTAATAGCGACGATCAGCAATTTTTAGCGGGACTGTGACATTGTGGTGGACAAATATGGCACTAAGGGACACTTTTTGGGCACCAGTGACACCAATACAGTGATCAGTGCTTAAAAAAAATGCACTCTCACTGTACTAATGACACTGGCAGGGAAGGGGTTAACATCAGGGGTGATCAAAGGGTTAAATGTTTCCCCTGGGAGTGTTTTCTAGCTGCAGGGGATGTGCTTGTACTGTTAGAAGACAGAGATCCGTGTTCCTGCTCAGTAGAAACACAAGATCTCTGTCTTCCCCTCTGACAGAACAGAAATCTGCCTTGTTTACATAGGCAGACCACCATTCTGTCTGCCCCAGGACCCAATGTCCACCCGACCCGCTGATTGGCTCCCGCTGTGTCCAATCACAGAGGGAGCAGGTCATCAGTGGTGCGCGTGACCCAGACCTGGAAGAAGCGATTATGTACCTGCGGTTGGCAAGTGATTAAGGTTAAAAAAAAATGTTTAGTCGCTCCAGCCGCTCACCTAAATACTTACCGGAACTCGATCCAGCACTGTGCACATCTGCAGCAGCTCTTCTCACCTTTCCCCAATCTCACAGGCTTAGCTGAGAGCAGCGGAAGCTATTGGCTCTGGTTTCTGTCAGTCAAAACTTGTAAGCAGGGGCTGGGCCAATCTGCCCCGTGTGTCTCAAAAAATGCAAACAGTTCAGTTTGGGATCAAGCATGCACGAGTGTCCCCATAGGAAGGGGGGTACTCGGTGGGGGGGGAGGAGCCAGGAGCACCGACAGGGGACCCCAGAAGAAGAGGTACAGGGCCACTCTGTGTAATACTATTGCACAGAGCAGATGACTATGACATGTTCATTATTTTCATTTTTTTAAACTGAAGCTTTACAATCACTTTAAATAACCTAGAGTATATAAAAAGAAGTTTTTTTTTTTGTTTTTTTTTTGTAACCTGAGAAATACAAAAAAAAACATGGACAATTTTACCAAAGCAATGTGTAGTTCAATGTGTTATTCTATGAGTTCTAATGTTGTGACAGTTTGTTAGGAAGAAGCATCATTGTATATATTGCCAGCACACCAGGGATGTCCAAACATTTTTTTTTAAAGTGGTCACATAACAGCGGTAAAGGTGCAACTTTGTCATAGTAGCCCTGAAACGTTGCATCTTTACCACTGTGAAGTGATCACTTTAATAAACAATTGGAAATTTCCTTGAAGATCCATGATGTGCTTGCCATATATGTTTTGACGTAAGAGGTTACCAGTCTCCAGCTAGTAGTTGCTACAACATTCACTATCTTCTTTATGTTACAGTAAGGCCCCTTTCACACTGGGGCGTTTTTCAGGCGGTACAGCGCTAAAAATAGCGCCTGTACACCGCCTGAAAAAATCCGGCCCCATTCACTCCAGTGTGAAAGCCGGCGGGCTTTCACACTGGAGCAGTGCGCTAGCAGGATGGTCAAAAAAGTCCTGCTAGCAGCATCTTTGGAGCGGTATAGGAGCGGTGTATTCACCGCTCCTATACCGCTCCTTCCCATTGATTTGAATGGGACACCGCGGTAATACCGCGGCAATACCGCCGCAAAGCGCCGCTACGGCGGCGCTCTGCGGGGGGATTTTAACCCTTTTTCGGACGCTCGCGGGGGGTAAAACCGCACCGCGAGCGGCCGAATACCGCGGCTAAAACAACGGTAAAGCAGCGCTTTAGGAGGAGGAGCCAGGAGCACCGACAGGGGACCCCAGAAGAAGAGGTACAGGGCCACTCTGTGTAATACTATTGCACAGAGCAGATGACTATGACATGTTCATTATTTTCATTTTTTTAAACTGAAGCTTTACAATCACTTTAAATAACCTAGAGTATATAAAAAGAAGTTTTTTTTTTTGTTTTTTTTTTGTAACCTGAGAAATACAAAAAAAAACATGGACAATTTTACCAAAGCAATGTGTAGTTCAATGTGTTATTCTATGAGTTCTAATGTTGTGACAGTTTGTTAGGAAGAAGCATCATTGTATATATTGCCAGCACACCAGGGATGTCCAAACATTTTTTTTTAAAGTGGTCACATAACAGCGGTAAAGGTGCAACTTTGTCATAGTAGCCCTGAAACGTTGCATCTTTACCACTGTGAAGTGATCACTTTAATAAACAATTGGAAATTTCCTTGAAGATCCATGATGTGCTTGCCATATATGTTTTGACGTAAGAGGTTACCAGTCTCCAGCTAGTAGTTGCTACAACATTCACTATCTTCTTTATGTTACAGTAAGGCCCCTTTCACACTGGGGCGTTTTTCAGGCGGTACAGCGCTAAAAATAGCGCCTGTACACCGCCTGAAAAAATCCGGCCCCATTCACTCCAGTGTGAAAGCCGGCGGGCTTTCACACTGGAGCAGTGCGCTAGCAGGATGGTCAAAAAGTCCTGCTAGCAGCATCTTTGGAGCGGTATAGGAGCGGTGTATTCACCGCTCCTATACCGCTCCTTCCCATTGATTTGAATGGGACACCGCGGTAATACCGCGGCAATACCGCCGCAAAGCGCCGCTACGGCGGCGCTCTGCGGGGGGATTTTAACCCTTTTTCGGACGCTCGCGGGGGGTAAAACCGCACCGCGAGCGGCCGAATACCGCGGCTAAAACAACGGTAAAGCAGCGCTAAATATAGCGCTGCTTTACCGTCACCACGGCTCCCGCCCCAGTGTGAAAGGGGCCTAACATGTGCAATGGGAATATTATACATTGTTTGCTAGGAAAAGGCACATGGCAAGGCCTTTTTCTCTGAAGGACCCATTATTATTATTATAAAGAATTTATATAGTGCCAACAGTGCTTTACAATAAATGGGGGACAGTACAATTGCAATACAGTTCAATACAGAAGGAATAGGAGGGCCCTGCTCATGGAGTTTCTAGTCTAAAGGGAAGTGGAGGTGGTACAAAAGGAAATAGCTGCAGGGGATGATCTGATGGAGGTGACTCAAGTACAGTTTTTAGATGGAGGTGTTGTAGGCTTCCCTTAATAAGTGAGTTTTTAAAGATAGGGTAGGATCTGACTGGACATACTGGGGTAGGGACTTCCAGAGGATGGGAGAGGCTCTGGATAAGTCCTGGAAGTGAGCATGGTAGGAGGTAACAAGCTAGCTAGAAAGCGATATCTGCAGAAGAGGTTGGTGATGTAGCTGGGAGCGATGTTGTGGAAGGCCTTGTATGTTGTAGTGGGTTCTGTTGAGCAGCCCCTTCCCTGCCCCCAGAATTACTCCTTTCCAACTGCAGTGACTTTTCAAAGGAAGCCTGTCATGAAACATAGAATCTGTCATTGCTTGCCTCTTTGGAATGTGCTGAATACCAGACAAACATATTGTTTCAATACTTGGAGTTACTGACCCTGAACAAGTATGTGTTTTTTAAGGGACAGGAGAGGAAATATACCAGGAAATACAGAAAAATTATTACACTGCATTTATTATTAAAAACATATTCAAATTGAAGTCATACTTTAAATAGTATTTAAAGTGGTTGTAAATGTTCGATTTAAAAAAACAAAAAAAAACAAAAAAACATGCCTATACTTACCTGCTCTGTGTTATGGTTTTGCACAGAACAGCCCCGATCCTCTTCTTGTGGGGTTCCCCGGTGGCGCTCCAGGCTCCTACTCTTCATAGGGTGCCCCCAGGGAAAGCCGTTTTCAATGGGGGCACCCATTCGGGCTCGTCCATTGACACAGACAGCAGGATTTGACCCTGACCCCTGCTCCTGTGTCACAGCTTTTAATTCACAACAGAGGCTCCTGCTGCTATCAATCTGTCCAATGAGGAAAACTACAGCAGCTGGAGCCGCTGTGCTTGTGCATATCTCTGGATCGGATCGGGTAAGAAAAAGGAGGAGTCTGGGGGGAGCTGCAGAACAGAAGTTTTTTCACCTTAATGCAATACATTAAGGTGAAAAACATTAAGGCTTTACAACTTTAACCTCAAGGAAAACAAAGACATATATTGCAGCTTACCATCTCCTTATATGAAGTTGTTACATTAGCATTCTTTCTTCAAGCTTCTTTCCCCTCTATTTTCACCTGGCGGCCGTGCCAGTAACACATTTGTAGTGTTGAAGAGAGAAAACCTCAAAATGGGATTTTAAAGGCAATTTTGGAAAAAATAAATAAAATTATATATATAAAAAAAATTTTTTTATTAATGGATAATAAATAATTGTTAAACATATACGGTATTTATTTGTTCCTTCTACAATAGTGATTTTACAGGTCTATGACAGTAAGTAAATGCATAGTTACAAATTTTAATAAAACATAGTTATAACATAAAAAACATGACACATAGCATAACATGGTGTGTGTCATGTTATTTATGTCATAATTATGTTTTATTAAAATTTTTAACTATGCATTTACTTACTGTCATAGACCTGTAAAATCACTATTGTAGAAGGAACAAATAAATCTATGTTTAACAATTATTTATTATCCAATAATATGCCTCATTCAAAGTCCCAATCTCTCTTCCATTTCAGACCATTAGCGAAGCGAAGGAGGCACATATGTATGAGGGTACATATGAGTCTCATATAAAGTCCCAAACTTCTCTTCCATTTCATATAAATTTTATTAATACACAGCAGATTATAAAAACATAATTCTTGTGGAACAAGCAACAAGAAGAACTATACATGCATAGAAATGATTACATAGAAGTTGACAGAAGTGGTAAAATCCTACTACATAAATAGAAACTTCCTTAACCACTTCCCGCCCGGTCAATAGCAGATTGATGTCACGGAAGTGATTCTGTTATCCTGACTGGGCGTCATATGACATCCTTCGGGATAACATGTCGCCGTGCGCCCGTGGGGGCGTGCATCACGGCGATCGGTGGAGCTGTGTGTCAGTCTGACACACCGCTACACCGATCTTGGTAAAGAGCCAGCGGAGGCTCTTTACCACGTGATCAGCCGTGTCCAAGCCGATCGGCAGCTCTCCTGACAGAGGGGGTCTGCAATGATTGTTTATCAGCGCAGCCCCCCTCGGATGACCACACTGGACCACCAGGGACTCCACTAGGTAAACCAGGGAAGGGGGCAACATGTGGATGGCCAGGTATGTACCCCCTGGCCATCCACATGTTCAAATGAATGTACAATCTGTGCCAATCAGTGCCCACAAATGAGCACTGATTGGCAAGAGTATGTAATAAAATAGAACAGTGATGCCCAGCAATGCCACCCATCAGTGTCATTAGTGCCACCCATCAGTGTCCATCAGAGCCCATCCGTGCCACCTATCAGTGACACCCATAAGTACCCATCAGTGCCGCCTACGAGTGACCATCACTGCCGCCTATGAGTGCCCATCAGTGCTACCTATGAGTGCCCATTAGTGCCGCATATGAGTGCCACCTATCAGTGCCCATCAGTGCCACCTATCAGTGCCCATCAGTGCCACCTACCAGTGCTCATCATCAGTGCCCATCAGTGCCACCTCTTTAGTGCAAATTCATCAGTGCCACCTCATTGGTGCCACCTCATCGGTGCCCATCAGTGCTGCCTTATCAGTGCCAGTCAGTGCAGCCATATCAGTGCCCATCATTGAAGGCGAAAACTTACTTATTTACAAAAAAATTAACAGAAACAAAGAAAAACTTTTTTTTTTTACATTTTCGGCACAAAAAATAAAAAAAAACCGCAGAGGTGATCAAATACCACCAAAAGAAAGCTCTACTTATGGGAACAAAATGATAAAAAAATAGTTTGGGTACAGTGTAGCATGACCGCGCTATTGTCATTCAAATTGCGACAGCGCTGAAAGCTGAAAATTAGCTTGGGCAGGAAGGTGTCTAAGTGCCTGGTATTGGAAAGTGGAGTAAGTGGATATAGATCACCAAAGATGGTAAGTAGTGGGAGAGTCCAACGCGTTTCGAAAAGTGCATATAATATGATCTTCATCAGGGACTATTACCACCTCTGAAAATGTAAAACACAGTATAAGTACATTGGATGCATGGTTATACTAAATCATTAAATACAACAATAATTCTGGCGTACATTGGACACCTATCAATACGATCAATAAATAAACTTACATTTGTAGTGCAGGAGGAGTGGAGGACCAATGTTGTCACTCTAGGGCAGGAAGTATGTTAGGTTTTCAGATAATTGTCCCCTCTTCTCATCTCCATAACATGGGGGAGATGTTCTATAGCCCACACATTTCCACTGTTTGGCATAACACTGCAGAAAGAACAGGAACTGCAAAATAATGAAGCAGGAGGATTAACATGACAACCAGGCAACTAACTCTTTCAGATGGAGAGCTAAGCAATGGAGGTCTCCATAAATACCTCTAGACAGATTACCACATCCATGTTTTTGTGTCACTTCACCGCAGACTTTTATGGTGACAATAATGGCACTGCCTCACTTGTTAATGGATGGAAGGCAAGGCACTCTGATCATGACTCCCTTATACCAAGCTGGCAATAAGAGACAGAAAACAATATGGATTTCAGGCTGCATTTTTTATGCAGCTCATTATGGTTTATGTATCGCTCGGATTTTGTGCTGATTTCAGGCTGCAGGGAAAGAAATATCGCTTCGGGGAGAGATGTGTAGCTGCAGCAAAAAGTGATGTACAAGTCCAGCCAGAGGATTGGGGTGTCCCAAAGGCAGCAAAGGTGATGATTACAGTTGGTTTAGATAGCTGGGTTTTGTTTTCTGTGGGTCACTAGAGAACAATTGACTAGTAAGTACTGGCATTAAGTATTAAAAGGACAGCTTGCTGAAACGGCTGCAACCTTAAAATTATGTCTAGCAAAATATGCTCCGCAGCACTGTGGGAACACGATGTAACAGATAATCAATAAGAGAGGATGAAAGGAGCCAAAGGCTTGGGATATCTGTGCTATAAATCATGTATCAATGAGCTGCTGTTCAAAACACTGATAATTCTTTACAACCTTCTCCTTACAATACAGAACCATCCAGCAACTTGCATCTAGATTCTCTATTTTAACTATTCCTCCCCGAGGAACATTTTCATGCACATATTGCCTCCTTGCTATATGGTATTAACATTTTTCTGTGCAATTTCAAACTGTTTTTTTAACACCTGCTCTCAGCATGCCTGCTTTAATAAATTATCTTAAACAAAAACTTGTTATGCCCCGTACACACGATTGGACTTTCCGACAACAAAACCGTGGATTTTTGTCCGAAGGGTGTTGGCTCCAACTTGTCTTGCATACACACAGTCACACAAATGTTGGCCAACAATTACGAACGTAGTGACGTACTAGACGTACGGCGAGCCGATAAAAAGGAAGTTCAATAGTGATACGTGATTCTGAGCATGCGTGTTTGTACTTTGGACTTTTGTCCGACTGACTTGTGTACACACGATCGGAAAATCCAACAAAAACAAACATTTGTTGGCGGAAAATTTGAGAGCATGCTAGCCAACATTTGTTGGAGTAAAGGCCGACAACAAATGTTCGATGGAGCATACACACGGTCGGACTTTCAGCCAACAAGCTCACATCCAACATTTGTTGTCTGAAAATCTGATCGTGTGTACGGGGCATTAGTCGTGCACCTTGTTAGTACCGGGTTGGACCCCCTTTTGCCTTCAGAACTGCATTAATTCTTTGTGGCATAGATTCAACAAGGTGTTGGAAAAATTCTTCAGAGATTTTGGTCCATATTAACTGGATAGCATCACGCAGTTGCTGTAGATTTGTCGGCTGCACATCCATGATAAAAAATCTTTCGTTCCACCACATCCCAAAGGTGCTCTATTGGATTGAGATCTGGTGAGTGTGGAGGCCATTGGAGTACAGTGACCTCATTGTCATGTTCAAGAAACCAGTGGAGAGATGATTGGAGCTTTACATAGTTAGTTAGGTTGAAAAAAAGACACAAGTCCATCCAGTTCAACCACAAATAAAAAAAAAAATATATATATATATACATATATATATCATACAATCCCATATACCCCATTCTATACCCACAGTTGATCCAGAGGAAGGCAAAAAAAACCCCAGCAGAGCATTCTCCAATTTGCTAAAGCAGGGGAAAAAAATTCCTTCCTGATCCCCCGAGAGGCAATCGGATTTTCCCTGGATCAACTTTACCTATAAATGTCAGTACCCAGTTATATTATGTACATTTAGGAAAGTATCCAGGCCTTTCTTAAAGCAATCTACTGAGCTGGCCAGAACCACCTCTGCAGGGAGTCTATTCCACATTTTCACAGCTCTTACTGTGAAGAAACCTTTCCTTATTTGGAGATGAAATCTCTTCTCCTCTAGACGTAAAGAGTGCCCCCTTGTCCTCTTTGTTGACCGTAAAGTGAATAACTCAACACCAAGTTCACTATATGGACCCCTTATATATTTATACATGTTGATCATATCCCCCCTTAATCTCCTCTTATCAAGGGTGAATAAATTCAGTTCCTCTAATCTTTCCTCATAGCTTTGTGACATGGTGCATTATCCTGCTGGAAGTAGCCATCAGAAGATGGGTATTTACAGGCAGGAGAAAATTCGGCACTCAAGAAGGGGAAGGGACCCTTGAAGTTCAGTATTCCTGGCCCTAGGAATACTTTTGTGCGCGTTCTGTGACACGCAGTGAACCCAGCCTAATGCCGCGTACACGCAATCAGAAATGCCACCAGCAAAGCTCTGATGAGAGCTTTTTGTCGGAAAATGCAACCATGTGTAGGCTCTATCGGTCTTTTGCTGGCGGAATTCCAGCCAGCAAAAGATTGAGAGCAGGTTCTCTATTTTTCGGTCGGGAAAAGTTCCTAGCCGAAAATGCGATCGTCTGTATGCAATTCGGACGCGCAAAAAAAATCACTCATGCTCGGAAACAATTCGACGCATGCTCGGAAGAACTTCATTTTCTCGGCTCGACGTAGTGTTGTACGTCACCGCATTGTTGACGGTCGAAAGTTCAGAGAGCTTTTGTGTGACCGTGTGTGTATGCAAGCCAAGCTTGAGTGGAATTCCGTCGGAAAAAACATCCAAGATTTTTCAGATGGAAATTCCGCTCGTGTGTGTGCGGCATTAGACTGATTGAAAAAAGGTTGAAAAACAATGCCTTCATTTTGATTGAGATTGAGAGATACCTTGTTATTAGGGGTTTGTATTATGCTGCATGTGTGAGGGATATAATTATATATGTGGGGATATTATAATTCTGCGGGTAAATGCTATAATGATGGTAAGGTGTATTATAATTCTACTAGCAGTCGTTTTTTTAATACTGGTGGATATTACCCTTATCACCCTTTCGAAACAATATGCACAATTTTGGTCACTCCCGTAGTTAGCTAATATGCACTCTACTTGTGGCTTTTGAGAATCCTAGAAATATTAATGGGTATTATACTTTAAGAATATTTAGTAGCTACAGTATAATACAAGAAAAAAAACATACATGGCTGTTAATACTACTTTTTAAAAAAACTGATATTCATGTTACCCTGAATATAAGATGACAGATATCTAGAGCTTAGCGTGTATATGTAGATTCCTTAATTGAGGTGCCAGATGTCGTTTTCTTCTCCGCTAGGACTAGATTAGTTATGATAAAATCACGACTAAGTAGAATTTCTAATTCTCCACCAAAATACATATCCATTATTTTTTATTAAGGTAATTCACAGGATGGAAAAGGAAAGCACACTCAGTGCATCTATTCTAAAGACTGCTTCAAATAGAGCATTTCTATTCTCAGAAAAAAGGTTATGTACAATAAAAAAAAGCAAAATGTTACAATGCCTGTATACAAAACTGAATACAGAACATTTAGGAACAATGCAACCCACAGTTCTAGATGGATGCAATGTACAGTATTTATCCTTTAATATAGTGCCATGCTCTGTTTTCAGTTATTATAAGGAAACTATGACCTATGGCTGTATTGTGCTACCTGATCACCAGTTAAAGGTCATGCATAAATCAGTAAAATTTTGGGTGGCCATTTGTCGGGGGAATCATGCAACCTCTATATACTGCATATAGATGTTTGTGTATATACTGTATGTAGGAGTGCAAACATAGACCCCTTTCACACGGACGGACCGTCTATCCGTTTTTCTTCCATACGTTAATGGACGACAATGCATTCCTATGGGCAAACGGATGACCATCCGTTACCATCCGTTAACCTCCGCATCCGCTTTTATGCGGTTTTTTTAACATACAAGGCTACGTCCAGAAACGGATATTAACTGATGTTAAAGGACAATGTCCGTCAACGTCCGATCAGTTAAGATCCGTTTTGAAGGAATAATTTTTTTTTTTGTTTATCTGTATGGGAGGAGCAATTTTTCAGGGTAATTTCCTTAAAGGCACAGAAACTGCTGTAAACTGATCAAAACGGATACAAAAACGGATGTAAACGTGTACATTAACGGATGAAAACGGATATTAATGGAACGGAAGACAGATGAAGCAACGGATAAGAACTGATATGTTTTTAACGTGGCTAAACTGATGGTGCCCATGTGAAAGGGGCCATCGACTCAGATCATGTTCTACTAGATTCCAAAAGCCCTGGAAGGGTGGGGACATACTGTAAGAGGCCCTGCTCTTTTAGGGGGCATTTTCACTGCACTCTTCTCAGTGTGCTGGTGCAGAGAGCAGCATCATTGTCATCACATCAACACTACTCTCTATATCAGTGAGGACTGCTCAGTCTGGAGAAGTCGTAAAGAGGAAGAGGACCCTGTGGCATCATGTGATTGGTGTCAGGAAAACCATGTTCAAGCCTGTGCCCAAGGCATTCATGCGGGCAGAAGAGTCCATAGACCTGGGCACAGAATTAAGACCATGAGCATATCTACAGGAGCACGTGCGTGTGAGCAATAGTGTGCTGTGGTGCCCAGTTGCCTATTTAAAGCCATACAGGACTCTGGATCATTGCTGAGTAGTCATCAGCTCCTTCTGCCTGTGATCTGATCTGGTGTCCAAACCCGGCTTCTTGACTCTGCTTGTTCCTGAACCTCTGTTGCTTACTCTGGGTTGTGACTTGACCTTGCTTTCTGCCTGCTGTTCCGGAACCTCCTCTGCCTGCTTGATACTGACTTTGGCCTGGCTTTGACTCTGCTCCTGGTTTCTGATTCTGCATTCCTGCTGCTCAGTTATTGCTGACTCCTGTCTATCTGACCATGCAACCGAGATCCTGCATCTGCCAGCTTGCTTGCTACACTGCCTTCTGCTTCACATCTGCAACCAGAGCTCCTGAACTGGATCTTCTACAGGCACTCGTGCCACTCTGTGCCCTGTTATACCCTGTCATCATCCCCAGAGGAAAACTGGTAAGCCCTATTGTCAACTCGGCTTCAGCCAGGTACGTGACAATTGGTCTGAAGACTTCATAGTTTCATAGCAGGTAAGGTTGATTAAAGCTGTAGCACCCTCTAGCTAGTGTTCTAGGTGTACATGAGAGAGACAGGAATGGGGTGAATCTGGGTCAGGGCTGAGTGACTCAGGTAGGCTGGATGACTCATCTGACAGCTCTTCTGGTGCTTCCCTCTGTTTTCTGGAACCCTGGAAAAACTTCCAGATGCAGTGGGTGGAAGCCAGGAGGGGCTGTTTAGAATATTTATGAGGGCCCCAGCCAATCCCCAGCAGAAAGGTTCTGGAAGGGGCAGGCCACCTCATAAATAGCCATGAGTCAGGCCAGCAGGGGGAGTCAGGTGGAAGATGGAGTGCTAAGGAGGCTGTTGGTGGCCTTTGAGGGCTTTGCCTAGTCTGGGGGGATGACTTTGGGCCTGGAGTTCTGGTGCTGGAGGGACCCTCTACAACACATGGAGGAATCCTTTTGAGCAAAGACAGCAGGAGCAGGTCAGCACATCCAGGAGATCCCCTGAGAGTCAGCTGGGTGGGCTGGTGAGTGTCAGACTGGGGGGCCGTGGAAAGAGTGTCAGTCTGGAGGACTGTAGGAGAAGTTAGCCAGGTGGGCTG
The DNA here is from genome assembly GCA_028564925.1 of Lithobates sylvaticus. Classification (NCBI taxonomy): domain Eukaryota; kingdom Metazoa; phylum Chordata; class Amphibia; order Anura; family Ranidae; genus Lithobates; species Lithobates sylvaticus. The sequence goes on along the minus strand of CM053031.1, from coordinate 241,274,005 downwards.
GCAGGACCTGAAGAGTTGGTACTGGGAGCAGTGACCACAGAGATAAAGTGCTGGGAAAGTTTGAGCTGTGTCACCCTATCTATTGTTCAAGTATAGGGGCTGCGAATCCTTGCCTGCAATGGGCCTTTGATACAAAACCACAACAGGCTGAATTCTGCAAGCAAGAGTGTGCTAGAGGAAGAAGAGGAGCTGTATATAAAGACTGCATATTGGACTGTATATAGGAAGATTTGTCTCTGAAGTTTTGTTTGAAGTCAAGTGGGCATCCCATAAACTCCCAATAAAACACAAACAAAGTCATGGACTGTTCTCTGACTCTAGAGTGAGAGTGCAAATTCGGTGTGCTTGGCTGTGCAAGGGTGGGGATCTCAATCTACTTGCGGCTTTAGAGGGTATGCTACAAAGACATCAGTCCATCCAGTTCAACCTGTGTGGGTGTATGGGTTTATTTGTAATTATGTATCCACTACTTCCCATATCACCGTATATTGCGTTCACTAAGATGCCCATCTAAGAGCTTTTTAAAATTATCGATACTCCACACTCCCCACTGACACCTCTGATTACACATTCCACATCCTTACCCCTCTAACAGTAAAGAATCACCTATGTGGTTTGTGATTAAATAATTTCCCATCCGACTTAATTGAATGGCTAAGTATGTTTTTAAAAGACTTGAGATTTCAGAAAAGGTGTGCATTAAAACACAAATAGCATAAAATACAATTGGTTGGGGCCATAAACAGGAGGGTAATTTGGGCAGAAGCCTTGAGCCTGGAGTTCAGCTTTATAAAATGGAACGCAAAGGACAGAGAAATACTGAAGATTATCCATAAAGAGCTAGTAACAAAAATGAACAGCAAGGAAGAAATAAAGATGTTCAGAGCATGTGGGATAAGCTAAAAGGATATATGGGAAGGATGTAAACTACAGAAAAGAAAGGAAAGAGTTTGATAAAGAATGTGACTCATGAAAAGAATATTAAAGTGGTTGTAAACCCTTACAGACCACTTTGACCTACAGGTAAGCCTAGATTAAGAATGAAAAACCAGGGTGAACAATAACTGCGCTAATAAAAAAACAACAAACAGTAAGCAGCCAACACAGTTTGTGATCAGCAAACAAAAATAATATATAAAACCAAAATGTTGCGCTGTGATAGTGAAACTTAATACAAAAAAGTCTATAAGTGTGGAGGCAATGATCCAGAAATAATGGTGACAGTCCATCAATCAGACGTAAATGGTGCTGTGTGAAGAAAGTAATCTTCTACCAAAACAATGGTGCATATATATATATATCCCTCTTGAAATGAACAAGTAGTGCAAAAATCCCGCTTAAGGTGATAGTAATCTGCTTACCAGATAGAAGCAGAAAGAAGGCGATATTAATCACGTGGTGCCATGAAGAAGGTGGATAGAAGTCTGATGAACCCAAAGGTATGATTAAATCCAAAAAATCTTGATGGAATGTTGGTGACCAAGTCCACTTAGCCAAATCTGGTGTAAGCTAGAAAAAAACTCTCCCACGGGTTGAAGGAAGAGAGTAATGACAATAGTGAAGCCCGCAAGGTGAAGTTTAACAGTTTTATTGCTGGTATTCTACTTACATCAAAGTAAAAACATCAGGGCATGGATAAAAAGACAATTCCGCATACTTGCATCAGCCCGCCTGACATGTTTCATCCTAGATTGGATATCATCAACCCTTACAAACCACTTTGACCTACAGGTAAGCCTAGATTAAGGCTTACCTGTAGGTCCAAGAAATATCTCCTAAACCTACACGGTTTAGGAGATATTTTGCAAAAAGACAGGCACCGCTGTCTACGGCGCATGCGCGTAGACAGCGGCACGCAGGCGCACTGAGCACACAGCTGCTAACAGGAGTGACGTCATCGCGGCTCCAGCCAGTCACAGCGCCGGAGCCCCGATACCCGGAAAGAAGATGGAGGCTCCATGCACCAGGGGACATCAGTGTCATCGCTGGCTTCTGTGTCAGGCAAGTGACACATAATGGGCTACTATGCGATGCATAGTAGTCCATTATGCTTTACCTTTGCAGGGAAACAAAGAGGAAGTAAACCCATCAGGGTTTACTTCCTCTTTAACTCATGTACCACATGAAGTCAAGAGTGTCTGAAGAATCAGAAAACAGAATTTTGTCTAGAGCCACATCTGAAATGTGCAATACAAGAAAATATGCAGTGCCAGATAAGCCGGAACCCGCCTAACTAACGGGACTTTAAAAGCTCAGCATGGGAGACAACAATTTGATAAAAATATATAAATGTTATTGTACAAAACGTATAAAAACAAAGGCATACAAGCCTAAAATAGATCCATCAATAAATGTATAAACAGCCTCTACTAAGGTACCGGAAGACCATAAATGTAGGTATCAAAGCATAGCATCACTTGTAGAACTGTATGCTTCCAGTAGCCCAGTCTGCCTGGTCAATGTTTCGCCAATAACACGGCTTCTTCAGGACCAATAGGGCAAAGTAGAGCAACAATACATATATTATACAGAAAGAAAATATATATATATATGAGAGTACATCTGGTATGCATTAAACACAATGAACATATAAATATGTACATATATATATATATATATATATATATATATATATATATATATATATATATATATATATATCTATATCTATATATAAATATATGTAAATATATGTTCATTGTGGTTAATGCATTATACCATATGTACTCCTTTATATATACAGTATTTTTTCTTTATGTTTAATATAGGTAGTGTTGCTCTACTTTACTCTATTGTGTCCTGAAGAAGCCGTGTTATTGGCGAAATGTTGACCTGGCAAACTGGGCTACTGGAAGCATTACAGTTCTACAAGTGAGGCTATGCTTCGAGACTGTTTATACATTTTATTGATGGATCTATTTTAGGCTTGTATGCCTTTGTTTTTATAAGTTTTGTACAATAATGTTTAAATATTTTTATCAAATTGCTGTCTCCCATGCTGAGCCTTTAAAGTCCAGGTAGTTAGGCAGGTTCCAGCTTATCTTGTTCCACATATTTTCTTGAGTGTCTGAAGAAGACTGCAGAAAGTTAATACAGACCAAGAAGAATTTACATAAAAATAAGAAGACAGTGTGAAGAATTACGCTGATTAAAGTGGAGCAACTGAGAAGAAATGAACAGAAATGGTATATATCTGGATATATCTGGATTTCTTAGCAGTAGTGCGGTGCTTTAATTTCCATTTTTTTTACATTACACGACAAGCCAAGGGGACCATAGGGAGTAAAAGCTGCTTGCCTGGGAATCAGATTATTTACATCAACATCGATACTTTAACTGCTTCAGCCCGGAAGATTTTACCCCCTTTCTGACCAGAGCACTTTTTGCGATTCGGCACTGCGTCGCTTTAACCACTTCCCGACCGCCCCCTGTATATATACGTCGGCAGAATGGCACGTACAGGCAGAACCACGTACCTGTACGTGCCATTCTTCAGGCGCGTGGGGGGTCCGATCGGACCCCCCCCGGCCGGCGGGGACGGTCGGGATCGCTTCAGGAGCGATCCGGGATGAGGGGACGGCCAGTGGTTTCTGGCCACCCCCTCGCGATCGCTCCTGGCGAATCAGATGCTTCCTCTGTCTGTGTCAATCAAAACACAGGCAGAGGAAGTGATGTCACGCTCGGTGCGCCGGTCTATGTGACCGGAACGCCGAGCTGTCAACACACACAGGTTAGTGCACCAACAGTACACTGACACCAGTACACATAGGCACACAAAACACCCCCCTGTCACCCCCAGATCACCCCCCAGATCACCCCCCCCCCCCCAGTCACAGTGTCACTAATTGCAGTGATCATTTTTTTACTGATCACTGCATTTAGTGTCAGTGTGACTGTAATAACTGTCAGTGCAGTTAGTTTTAGGTCCAAGGTAGCCCCCTACCCCCCCCTAATAAAGGTTTAACCCCCTTGATTGCCCCCAGGTAACCCTTTCACCCCCTTTTGCCAGTGTCACTAAGCGATCGTTTTTCTGATCGCTGTATTAGTGTCACTGCTGTCGCTAGGTAACCATTTTTTTTTTTTAGGTAACCGCCATGTTTATATAGGTTCATAAATAGGTTTATAGGTCAGGTACCCCCATATTACAACCTAAATAAAGGTTTTAACCCCTTGATTGCCCCTAGAGTTAACCCTTTCACCAGTGATCACTGTATAACTGTCACTGGTGACGCTGGTTAGCCAGTTAGTTATTTCGTTATTTAGGTTCCCCGTCAGGTTTTTATATAGCGTCAGGTACCCCCATATATTACCTAATAAAGGTTTTAACCCCCTGATTGCCCCTAGTTAACCCTTTCACCCCCTTTTGCCAGTGTCACTAAGCGATCGTTTTTTCTGATCGCTGCATTAGTGTCGCTAGGTAACCATTTTTTTTTTTTAGGTAACCGCCATGTTTATATAGGTTCATAAATAGGTTTATAGGTCAGGTACCCCCATATTACAACCTAAATAAAGGTTTTAACCCCCTGATTGCCCCTAGAGTTAACCCTTTCACCAGTGATCACTGTATAACTGTCACTGGTGACGCTGGTTAGCCAGTTAGTTATTTCGTTATTTAGGTTCCCCGTCAGGTTTTTATATAGCGTCAGGTACCCCCATATATTACCTAATAAAGGTTTTAACCCCCTGATTGCCCCTAGTTAACCCTTTCACCCCCTTTTGCCAGTGTCACTAAGCGATCGTTTTTCTGATCGCTGCATTAGTGTCGCTAGGTAACCAGTTTTTTTTTGTATTACTGTTACGGGTGACGCTGGTTAGTTAGCTTTATTTTTTATACTGTCAGGGCACCCGCCATTTATTACCCAATAACGGTTTAACCCCCTGATCGCCCGGCGGGTGATATCAATTAGGTTTTAGGGTCAAATAAGGTCTGCGTCGCCCCAGGTTAGTGCCAGTACCGCAAACACCCACGCGCAAAGCATACACCTCCCTTAGTGGCACAGTATCTGAACAGATCAATATCTGATCTGATCAGATCTATACTAGCGTCCCAGCAGTTTAGGGTTCCAAAAAAAAACGCATTGTTAGCGGGATCAGCCCAGATACCTGCTAGCACCTGCGTTTTCCCCCTCCGCCCAGCCCAGCCCAGCCCACCCAAGTGCAGTATCGATCGATCACTGTCACTTACAAAACACTAAGCACACATAACTGCAGCGTTCGCAGAGTCAGGCCTGATCCCTGCGATCGCTAACATTTTTTTTGTGGTAGCGTTTTGATTCAGTCGCTTCAGTCAGGAGCTTTTTTACCTGTGAATCTCAAAAAAATAAAAAAAAATAAAATAGTTGTCGTTTTATTGTTCTCTCTCTCACTCTATTCTCTCTCTATTGTTGCTCTTTTTTTACTCCATTCTATTCTGCAATGTTTTATTATGTTTTATTATGTTTTATTATGTTTTATCATGCTTGCTTTTCAGGTATGTAATTTTGTTTACTGTGTTTTAGTGTTAAGCATTTTTTTGTTTTCAGGTGCGCCATTCAGTTGCAACGCGGATTTATTTATCTTGACAGCAACAGCGTTTGCTCCCACGATACATAAAGCCGCGACTCCAACGCTGTAGGAGGTGATTTCACCACCACAGTTAAAAAAAAGAGCATATATGCCGAAGCATGGGGGCAGCAGGGGGGGGGAGGAGCGATTGGCTCCTAATGCCACGTACATACGGTCGAAATTCCGACCGTGTGTACACGGCATAACTTTTGCGGGAGGATGCCCCCATGCATCGGCATATATAAATGGTGCATGTATGCCCATCATTAGAAGTGGGTGGATGAAGGGAGGTATTCTAATGGTGGGCATACCCACCAATCAATCTCTTTTTTTCGTTCAGCCAAGAGGCTGCATGAAAAAAAAAGATTACAATATATGTCCAGTATGTTGCTGGACTTTGAATGGTTATACCAGAATGATGCCTGCAGGTTTAGGTATCATCTTGGTATCATTCTTTTCAGCCAGTGATCGGCTTTCATGTAAAAGCAATTCTAGCGGGTAATTAGCCTCTAGACTGCTTTTACAAGCAGTGGGAGGGAATGTCCCCCCTCCCGGATATAAACCGCGCCATTGGGAAATTGGGAAAAGCATTTTATCACACCAATCTTGGTGTGGTCAGATGCTTTGAGGGCAGAGGAAAGATCTAGGGTCTAATAGACCCCAATTTTTTCAAAAAAAGAGTACCTGTCACTGCCTATTGCTATCATAGGGGATATTTACATTCCCTGAGATAACAATAAAAATCATAACAAAGAAAAAAAATGGAAGGAACAGTTTAAAAATAAAATAAAAAAGCTAAATAAATAAAAAAAAAAAAAAAAAAAAAAAAAAAAAAAACCCCTGCCCCCCCATCTCTTGCGCAAAGGCGTACACAAGCGTTGGTCTGGCGTCATATGTAAACAGCAATTGCACCATGCATGTGAGGTATCACCGCGAAGGTCAGATCGAGGGCAGTAATTTTAGCAGTAGACCTCCTCCGTGAATCTAATGTGGTATCATGTAAAGGCTTTTAAAGGCTTTTAAAAATGTATGTAGTTTGTCGCCACTGCGTGTTTGTGCGCAATTTTAAAGCATGTCGTGTTTGGTATCCATGTACTCGGCCTAAGATCATATTTTTTATTTCATCAAAAATTTGAGCAATATAGTGTGTTTTAGTGCATTAAAATAAAAAAAAAAAGTGTATTTTTTCCACAAAAAATGCGTTTGAAAAATCGCTGCGCAAATACTGTGTGGAAAAAAAAAAATGCAACACCCACCATTTTAATCTGTAGGGCCTTTGCTTTAACATTATATATAGTGTTTGGGGGTTCAACGTAATTTTCTTGCAAAAAAAAAATATGTTTTTCATGTAAACAAAAAGTGTCAGAAAGGGCTTTGTCTACAAGTGGTTAGAAGAGTGGGTGACGTGTGACATAGGCTTCTAAATGCTGTGCATAAAATGCCAGGACAGTTCAAACCCCCCCCAAATGACCCCATTTTGGAAAGTAGACACCCCAGCTATTTGATGAGAGCAATGTTGAGCCCATTAAATATTTTTTTTTTTTGTCCCAAGAGATTGAATAATGAAAAAAAAAAAAATATATATATTTTTTTTTTTACAAAAAGTTGTCACTAAATGATATATTGCTCAAACATGTCATGGGCATATGTGGAAATACACCCCAAAATACATTCTGTTGCTTCTCCTGAGTACGGGGATACCACATGTGTGGGACTTTTTGGGAGCCTAGCTGCGTACGGAACCCCAAAAACCAATCACCGCCTTCAGGCTTTCTAAGGGTGTAATTTTTTTATTTCACTTCTCACTGCCAATCACAGTTTCGGAGGCCATGGAATGCCCAGATGGCATAAAACCCCCCAAAATGACCCCATTTTGGAAAGTAGACACCCCAAGCTATTTGCTGAGAGGTATGGTGAGTATTTTGCAGATCTCGCTTTTTGTCACAAAGTTTTGAAAATTGAAAAAAAGAAAAAAAAAATGTTTTTTTCTTTACTTTCTTCATTTTCAAAAACAAATGAGAGCTGTAAAATACTCACCATGCCTCTCAACAAATAGCTTGGGGTGTCTACTTTCCAAAATGGGGTCATTTGGGGGGGTTTTGTGCTATTTTGGCATTTTATGGCCTTCGAAACGGTGATAGGTAGTGAGGAGTGAAATCAAAAATTTGCACCCTTAGAAATCCTGAAGGCGGTGCTTGGGTTTCGGGGCCCCGTACGCGGCTAGGCTCCCAAAAAGTCCCACACATGTGGTATCCCCATACTCAGGAGAAGCAGCAAAATGTATTTTGGGGTGCAATTCCACATATAACTATGGCATGTGTGAGCAATATATCATTTAGTGACAACTTTTTGAAAAAAAAAAAATCTTTTTTATTTTTGTCTTTATTCAATCACTTGGGACTAAAAAAAAAAATATTCAATGGGCTCAACATGCCTCTCAGCAAATAGCTTGGGGTGTCTACTTTCCAAAATGGGGTCATTTGGGGGGGTTTTGTACTTCTCTGCCATTTTAGCACCTCAAGAAATGAAATAGGCAGTCATAAATTAAAAGCGGTGTAAATTCCAGAAAATGTACTCTAGTTTGTAGACGCTATAACTTTTGCGCAAACCAATAAATATACGCTTATTGGCATTTTTTTTACTAAAGACATGTGGCTGAATACATTTTGGCCCAAATGTTTGACTAAAATTGAGTTTATTAGATTTTTTTTTATAACAAAAAGTAGAAAATCTCTTTTTTTTTCAAAATTTTCGCTCCTTTTCCGTTTATATCGCAAAAAATAAAAATCACAGAGGCAATCAAATACCATCAAAAGAAAGCTCTATTTGTGGGAAGAAAAGGACGCAAATTTTGTTTGGTTACAAAATTGCATGACCGCGCAATTACCAGTTAAAGTAGTGCAGTGCGAAATTGAAAAAAGACCTCTGGTCCTTTGGCTGCCAAATGGTCCGGGGCTGAAGTGGTTAACTGACAATTGCGCAGTCGTGCGACGTTGCACCCAAACAAAATTGACATCCCTTTCTCCCCACAAATAGAGCTTTTTTTGGTGTTATTTGATCACCTCTGCGGGTTTTATTTTTTGCGCTATAAACAAAAAAAGAGCGAATTTTTAAAAAAAAGCAATATTTTTTTTACTTTTTGCTATAATAAATATCCCCCAAAAATATATTAAAAAAAGATTTTTTCCTCAGTTTAGGGCAATACGTATTCTGCTACATATTTGTGGTACAAAAAATCGCAATAAGCGTATATTGATTGGTTTGCGCAAAAGTTATAGTGTCTAAAAAATAGAGGATAGTTTTATGGCATTTTTATTATAATTTTTTTTTATTAGTAATGGCGGCGATCTGCGATTTTTATCATGACTGCGACATTATGGCAGACACACAGACACTTTTGACACTATTTTGGGACCATTGTCATTTATACAGCGATCAGTGCTATAAAAATGCATTGATTACTGTGTAAATGACACTGGCAGGGATGAGGTTAACCACTAGGGGGTGATGAAGGGGTTAAGTGTGTCCTAGGGAGTGATTTTAACTGTGGGGGGTGGACTTCCACTCACATGACAGCGATCACTGCTCCCGTTCACAAAGAGTAGTGATCTCTGTCGTATCACAAGGCAGAATGGGGAAATGCCTTGTTTATATAGGCACTTCCCCGTTCTGCGGCTCCGTGACACGATCGTGGGGCACCAGCGGACATCGAGTCTGTGGAAACCACAGGCACAGTCACGCTCAACGTGGTGGATGAGCGCCAGCTAGCCCCACCAATTAAAGGGGACGTACAGGTATGCCCATTTGCCCACCGCTGCCATTGTGCCGACGTATAACGGCGTGCAGCGGTCGACAAGTGGTTAAGATAGCATTACCAATAAAATAACCCTATGGGTCCAATGCTATTTTTCCATTTTCCTCAACAGCTGGCTTTATAGCGGCATATGGTCTGCATTTTCCCAATTTATAATGTGCTATACCTGGTTTTCTCTTGTAAGCCAACATGAATGCTCTAGTGCAGGGGTGTCAAACTCAATTTTATTGTGGGCTGCATCAGTACTATAGTTACCCTCAAAGGGCCAGTCTGGAAGACTATACAAATGTATCCAGTTTATCATGTTAAATATTTGCCTCTGCATTCATTCATTACTGGTTTTAGTAATAACTTAAGACTTAAAGTGTTATTAAACCCAGGACCCTGAGTTCACTATATCTGGTCTCCTATAGTACACAGAACATGGAAATACAATTATTTTAGTAAATATAAACTCCTAAATACCTTTTCTCGTCAGCAGTATATAACAGCCTTGTGACTTATATGAGTGTCTGATTAAAGCTTGTAGAAGGAGTTTTCATTGTCTGCTGACTGTCCTATGAGGCTGCAGGACCCCTGACCCTCTGTCTGGGCAGTGCGGATTGGCCCTGTGCTGATCACATGCACCCTCCCAAGAAAAAAAAACTCTCTAAGAATACACACCAAACTGAGCATGAGCAGAGTTGCCCCAAGGCTCTGTACTATGCACTGCAGGTGAATTAGGGACTGTGAAAGAAGGAGAGGATCAGAGAAGACAGGATCAAACAGCCTTTTTACACAATTTGGAGGATTAACAATTTAGGTTCCACAGTGAGTATAAAAAGCTCTCTTTACTGAATCCAAATATCACCCAAACCGTCCTCTCCGCTCTTCTCAAGACCTCCTACTCTCAAGCTCTCTCGTCTCCTCTTCCCATGCTCTCTCGTCTCCTCCTCCCAAACTCGTCTCCAGTATTTCTCCAGAGCCTCTCCCATCCTCTGGAACTCGCTACCTCAACCTGTCCGGCTATCCCCTACTCTTGCTACCTCCAGGCGATCCCTGAAAACTCATCTCTTCAGGGAAGTCTATCACATCTCCAACTAGTCTTATACCACTTCCATCAGCTCATTCCCCACAGTTACAACCTTTTGTACCACCTGCCCCATCCTTTTAGATTGTAAGCTCTTCTGAGCAGGGCCCTCTTAATCCTCTTGTATTTTATTGTATTATAACTGTAGTGTCTCCCTTTTTATATTGTAAAGCGCTGTGTAAACTGTTGGCGCTATATAAATCCTGTATAATAATAATAATATAAAGACTGATTTTACTGTTGTGGGTTTAGTAACACTTTAAGCTGTAAAGGGCAGGTGCAGAAGGGCATGGAGCCCATGCACACTCTTTTAGCAGATGATGTCTGGAGACTGCTCAGACAGAACATGGTTGTGCCAGAGTGTTCTGTATGAGCAATCTCCAATCTTGTAGACCATACCAGCGGTGTGTGATCCTTCGTTTCAACTGGCATAAAATTCTATTATTATCATAATAATTATAAGTAGATGTCCAGAGCACCCAACCCCCCCCCCCCTACATCAGATGTCAAGACCCCCCCCCCCCACACACACACACACTTTCAGAAGTCAAGTGTCCCTCACCCTCCCTTACATTGCAGTGCACCCCTCTTACCTTGTGCTGCTGCCAGGAAGAAGCTGGGGGTGGAGCTGGGAAGCAGGAAGTGAAGGGTCTGGACGAGAACCGGAGGAGGGCTGGAGTCAGCTGCCGGAGTCTGCTGATTTGTGAGACCAGGGGAGGCAGAGACAAGGGGGTGCTGTAGCTACACAGAACGGTGCAGGATCTGTAGGAGGAGTTCTATCCATCTCTCTTCTGACAACTGCTGAGATCTGAGATAGGGGGAGTTGGCAGAGATGAGCCTCTCTGGAGCTTCATGGAAAAGCTCAGGATCTGGAAAGTGTTACCCTTACATCACAGTCTGCAGTGTTCCCCCTACATCATAGTCTGCAGTGTTCTCCTTACATCACAGTCTGCAGTGTTCCCCCTACATCATAGTCTGCAGTGTTCTCCTTACATCACAGTCTGCAGTGTTCTCCTTACATCACAGTCTGCAGTGTTCACCTCACAGTCTGCAGTGTTCTCCTTACATCTTACATCACAGTCTGCAGTGTTCCCCTTACATCATAGTCTGCAGTGTTCCCCTTACATCACAGTCTGCAGTGTTCCCCCTACATCACAGTCTGCAGTGTTCCCCCTACATCATAGTCTGCAGTGTTCTCCTTACATCACAGTCTGCAGTGTTCTCCTTACATCACAGTCTGCAGTGTTCCCCTTACATCACAGTCTGCAGTGTTCTCCTTACATCACAGTCTGCAGTGTTCCCCTTACATCACAGTCTGCAGTGTTCTCCTTACATCACAGTCTGCAGTGTTCCCCTTACATCACAGTCTGCAGTGTTCCCGTTACATCACAGTCTGCAGTGTTCCCCCTACATCACAGTCTGCAGTGTTCCCGTTACATCACAGTCTGCAGTGTTCCCCCTACATCACAGTCTGCAGTGTTCTCCTTACATCACAGTCTGCAGTGTTCCCCCTACATCACAGTCTGCAGTGTTCTCCTTACATCACAGTCTGCAGTGTTCTCCTTACATCACAGTCTGCAGTGTTCCCCCTACATCACAGTCTGCAGTGTTCTCCTTACATCAGTCTGCAGTGTTCTCCTTACATCACAGTCTGCAGTGTTCCCGTTACATCACAGTCTGCAGTGTTCCCCCTTACATCACAGTCTGCAGTGTTCCCCCTACATCACAGTCTGCAGTGTTCCCCCTACATCACCGTCTGCAGTGTTCCCCCTACATCACAGTCTGCAGTGTTCCCCTTACATCACAGTCTGCAGTGTTCTCCCTACATCACAGTCTGCAGTGTTCCCCCTACATCACAGTCTGCAGTGTTCCCCCTACATCACAGTCTGCAGTGTTCCCCTTACATCACAGTCTGCAGTGTTCCCTTACATCACAGTCTGCAGTGTTCCCCCTACATCACAGTCCCCCCCTACATCCCCCTACATCACCGTCTGCATCGTTCCCCCTACATCACAGTCTGCAGTGTTCCCCTTACATCACAGTCTGCAGTGTTCCCCCTACATCACAGTCTGCAGTGTTCCCCCTACATCACAGTCTGCAGTGTTCCCCCTACATCACAGTCTGCAGTGTTCCCCCTACATCACAGTCTGCAGTGTCCCCCCTTACATCACAGTCTGCAGTGCTCCCATTACATCAGTCTGGAGTGTTCTACTTAGATCACAGTCTGCAGTGTTCCCCTTACAAATGAATTTTCAAAGGCTTTTTTTTTGGTGATATCAAGAATAATATTATTATGCTTTTTTTTTCCTTTTTTTTTTTTTGGGCGAGTTACTACAACACCATAATCCCCTAGTTTTTAAGATCAAAGATACAACTACGTTGGTGTCCCTTGTCAATTTTACATTGTATATTTTTAAATGTAACTGCCGACTCCCAAACTGTCATTTGAAGTAAAACACATAGCCAAGTATTATTCTCCACAATTTTTTTATTGTGCATTAAAGAAAGAAAACAAATAAAATTAGACATGCTATCTGCCAATAGAACTTAATCAAAAAGTGCATTCTATGCATCCAAAAATATAGAAAATATACCAAATCAAATCATTATTAGTCAACCAAAAAATAAAATAAAAGCCTCATGCATGTGTCCTGCTTCTTAATATAGGGGGTCAACGATGCCAAGAGTTGGTGAAAGCAGGGGTCCGTCATCCGGAGATAATTCCGAAAATCATCCGGATTATTCTCCTGGAGCTCCCGCAGCAAAGGCATATGACATAATTGGTGACGATTAATAAAGCAACCAATTTTTGGTTCAAGAACTCCTCCTCCTCCTGTTCCTGGACTGGACTTGGGTCAAAGCAATAACTCCAAGGCCAAAAATAAATAACACGTTATCTCGATTCCGGTTGACAAACGGCTGTTCAGAAACAAACTGAAAAGCACAAAATGAAAGGTGCAAATTAACACTCGCCAAACTTCTACTAACACGATATTAGCAGAAGGAGCCCAAAGGGTGGCGCTAAAGACCTGAAAAACCACGTAGCACGTCACTACGTTCATGTTTGTATGCAAGACAAAATCCAGGCACACGCCTTCGGACAAAATTCAGAGGTTTTGTCTGCGGAAAATATGATCATGTGTACGAGGCTTTACTGTAGTGTACATATTCCAGTTGAATTTGTTTTAGGGCTGTCATAGAAACTTGAAATAGTAGATCGATGGCACTAGAGCCATAATGCTTATGTACTTTTGATTAATTTAATACTGATGGTATCTCAATGGTGAATCTGGGTGATATGTGGGCTGCTTCTGCAAATCAAGGAACTGCCACAGAAACCTCAAAATGTGAAAGTAATACTTGAATTGGAAGACTGAAGTGCCACTCCAAAGGATTAGAATCCTAAATTCGGTTTTATTCCAAATATATAATGGGTGCAACCACCAGTGCGTTTCAGGGGCCACATATCGCTTCCTTCAAAAGGGTTTAAATAAATATGGAATCAGCTGTTTACTAAAATTTGTATTGCAGAAACCCAGGCCATGTTCAGCAGCTGGTTAAGGCAGAGAAAACCACATGTAATATTAAAAGTTATCATGGTGTATCGCAGAAGACATAAAATTATTTTTTTTATTGAAGAACTTCTCCTTAAAATATGTATTTAAGGTGAATCTGTGGGTATATAAATATAGATGTAATTTGCTAACTTTTTCCAAAAGTGTAAATTCTGGCAGTTGTTTATTTTAGGTACTTACAGAGAACACAGGGTATCCCTGAATTTCCCACTGGTGGAGACACGGAAATATGGGGGATTTTTAGCGTGCCACTCACCGTAGTAAGCAAAATAACAATATGCTTAAAAACAACAATATTTATTTGTCCATAGGTAAAAATTTTACATACAATCTAAAATCATGTACACAATGCTGCCAAGTTTTTTATACAACCAAAGCCAAAGGTGGTGGTGGGATCAACACGTTTCACCCAGATTGGTCTTCTTCAGGATCCACTTGATGTTCACAAAATATTAACTGAAGAGTGATACAAATACATCATAATTGCATAGTGTACCTTCAAAATGTTTATTGCATTTAGTCAACAACAATCGGAGAGAAAAATATACTATACCATCAAGACACAAGCCCCCGCAAGCCGGAGAGACAAAAAGAAGGAAAGAAGAAGCTGTCAATTTATACACATTATCATCAGTCCCTGCCCTCAAGGAGCTTACAATCTAAGGTCCCTAACCCACATTCAACCATACTAGGGCCAATGTAGACAGGAGCCAATTAGCCTCCCAGCATGTCTTTGGAGTGTGGGAGGAAACTGGAGAAAACCCACATAGGCACAGGGAAAACATGCAAACTCCAGGCAGGTATTGATGTGCTTGGGATTTGAACCGATAGCCCTAGTGCAGCTAGGTGGAAGTGCTAACCACTTAGCCCCTGTGCTGCCCATAGTTATCATCCTGTTTTTAACTTCACTATCCTGTGAATCACTAACATGGAACAAGCATGCGCCAATGTAGTCTGCACACTTGTCCCATATCAGTGATTCAGTAGGTAGTATAAAAAGGAAATTTGTGAGAGCCCTAAATCTGGCACCTTTTTAAAAGCAAGTCAACAAAGACAACTCCAATATTTCTGTCGTAACAGGTTTACATTAAAGGAGAGCTACAATCAGAGTAAAATCCATCAATAAACTCTTGTAGTGTCATTGGATGTCTCCTTGCTGTTTCTGATTATGTGACTGTGATCTGCAGCTGTACCCCCATCAATCATTCGTCATAGTTTAGTGCTTGTCCCTAATGACAACAGTTTATAAACAAGAGAATTATTGGAGGGGTTTGATGTTTAAACCAAATGTTTCTGGGAAAATCGTCTACATGAGGTCACAACCACATAAGAGCATCATATCGCAGATTGACCTCATTTCCCGCTAAATTCCCATGCTTTATGGAACATTTAAAAACAAAAGCCATAAATGATTTTTTCAATACTGTAGTAATACCAAACTAAGAATAGAATGTATTTTCTAATCTTCAAAATATGGGTCTGGATACCCCTTAACCCAAAGTTTTTCCTACTTGGAGTGTCCCAGCCAAAACTTCCTGCAGTATACAAAAAACCAACACGCCACATCCTAACAGCGGCACGCTGTCTTATCTCCCTAAACTGGAAAAAGAAACTCCCCCCAACCTCCGACGCCCTATACGCCAGAATTAAAGATGTGGAGTTGATGGAGAAAATGACGGCCAGGATGCAGGACAGGCTGGAAGCTCATGACAAAGTATGGGGGCTCTGGCACCTCCGGGAGGATCCACCATGACCAGGTGAAACGAGACACTATGGTGATGACTTCTTCTTCTCTCCTCTTTCTATCTTTCTTCCTCTCCTCTATCGAGAGTATTCTCGTGACTCTCGCCACTCTACAAGAATAGTCACAAGCGATCACATACTGACCTAATATAGGCTCACCATCTTCAGATAAGCGAAAACGATTATTTTAAACAGTGTTATATGAAGATTCCAGTGATTGCTGACAAGAATTTCCTTGCTTTTTCTAGCATAATAAGTGTTGTAATACTTTTTTTGTTTTTTATGTAACGCAAAAATACTAAATAAAATGTTATTTGGGGAAAAAAAAATATGGGTCTGTCCCTGAAAGTGTATGACTAAAGCTAGTTGCTCATTATATATGATTTCAAACTAACCCCTGCGATTTTAGGCTTCGGAATGAAAACCCTGGGCAATCCCATCTTTATAAACCAGCTGATTTCATTCTCTTCGGTTTTTCAGTAGAGAAAATCTGTGTCGGACTTAGAATGCCAGATGCAGTGATTAGTATTCTGCGAAACTCTCTGAGAAAAAACATTGTAGCAGTTCTGAATGTAAAGATTCTTTTCTGAGTTAATCCTATGTTGCCGAGCCTCTCTCTAGACGTCCATCCTTAACACCCACCACATCCCAGCTGCAAGAATCTTGGGTCCATCTATCCAGCATCTGGCATCAAATTTTTGCTTTAACTGAATGATTCTCAGTTCTGTACAGTGATGCGCTGCACAATATAGGTGGTTCAGTTCATTAAAACTATAACTTGCTCTTGGTAATACTCCAGTAATGGGTCCATCCACATACATTTGTCTGAAACTGTATTTTTCACAGATACGATTGCTTTGAAACATGTGCAATAAATTTGTTTTTTTAAATACTACATTTTTGTCATATACATTGTGTTTAGATTCTTTAAAAGAACATATGATTATCTAGATTTCCAATCACAAGACTCAATACCCAAATCTGCAGACCTCACCACCCTTTCTGGCATTTGGAGTATGATGCAGTTGCAACATTATTTGTTCTCTCTTTCTAGGTCATGGTGACTATTCAGTTCATTCACCTCTTTTGAATGAATGAATGAATAACTTGTATAGCGCTACAATGCGAACTGAATCGCCTCAAGGCGCTGTATTGGCGTTTGGTTGTCGAGCTTCTAGAAGAGGTAGGTCTTGAGTTTCTTCCTGAAGGCCTGATGGTTTTCTTCCATGCGGATGCAGGTTGGTAGAGCGTTCCATAGCCGTGGTCCCTGGACAGCGAATCTCCGTTCCCCCTTTGATTTGTAGCGGGATTTAGGAATGAGGAGGAGATTTTGATTAGCTGATCGAAGACTGCGATTCGGTGTGTAGTGTTTTATTTTCTCGAGAAGGTATTGCGGGGCGTTTCCATGTGTGCATTTGTGGGTGAGGCAGAGGGTCTTGAATGTGACCCGATTCCTTACGGTTAGCCAATGTAGGTTCCTCAGGGAAGGGGAGATGGATTCCCAGGGTTTTTTCCCTGTTATCAGTCTTGCCGCCGTGTTTTGGATAAGTTTGAGTCACTGTGCTAGTCTGGACAACCTACTCGCCATACTCTCATTTATAACATGCTGGTGATGATGCCACACGCAGAATTTATGCCACCTTTCCTCCAAAAAGGGAAATCGGAGCTAGGATTTCAATTGTCAAATCAACAAAGAGAAAGAAAACAATTCTATATTTTGCACATAAGTTCTTAATCGGCAACTGTTTCTAAGATATGGGATACGAGATCTTAACTAGATAGTATAAAGTACCCCATTTACAGTACAAAAAGAATAGTAACATACCAGAGGTATGCTGGACGTGTGGTGACGCAACAAGTACCATAAATAAAATGTAGTGTTGCGCTGTCCATCAAATTATAAACATAAATAAAGTGACTCCTGTGCCATAAAGTGACGTGTGTTTCAAAAGTGTGTGCCCATAAATCCACATACAGGTATAAACATATTGATAATAATAATAATAATAAATGAGGTGCTACAGCAATAAGGTTACTTATTAATGCAATGATTGTAGTGCTGCAGGTGAGTGACGAAGTTATATACCTCAAGGATGAATAGCTGATTTACTACAAAAATAAAGAGCCTGAACAATACATATAAATTGCTTGAAGTGCATATACAGAAATGTATAAAACCATGTGTCTCAAGGCTGCATGCTAACACATATACACATTAAAATCATAAAACATAAAGAAACATTTCTTCTATCCAAAAGTTCTTAGTATTCTGGATTGCAATGCGTGATCTATTCCGTCACCATTATGTGAAAATCCATATAATTCAGTGACTTAGTCCCTTTCTTCCAGTGCCACCTCCGTGCTCTTTGGCCTCTTACCTTGTATATACTTTAATACAGCATATGATGCTATCTCCCAGAGATGGCATAGTAACATTGGATCACCTCTAGAGGTCCTCTGTTAGGTATCTCCAATGCTCTGCGTGTTGTTATACAGTGCTGGGTCTCTATTATTCCTAAAGAAATCCTCTTCAATGCACTCCCAGATAGAAATGGGTGAAAAAAGAAGACTCTCGTAGTGTGATAACTTTATAAAAAATGTATTTAAAAAAACAACAGCTTGAACTCACAATTAAAAGCCGATAACCAGCGAAAATCCACGAGTGTCAAACTCGTTCCTTTGCAGCGTCACTTCCGGTACTCCTCCACTCACACCCTGCGCATTGCGTCACGGTCACGTGACCTCTTCAGGTACTATGTCTAATATTTTTTGGCTCTACCTAAGACTTCGGTCCTTCTGGAGTTAGGTGACTGATATGATTAAACAACTCACCCAGGTAGACCTGAACCAAAATCCTGCAGTTTGTCTTCTCCAATCTCCACCTGAGACTAGCCTTTAAGTAACCTCACTTCCACACTTTAAAATACTGAACATAAATTCAGGACATTATGGAGACCCTGGCAATCATTGGCTATGTGACCCAGTGGCTTTTTCCTCAACATGCCCCCCCCCCCCCCCAGGGAGGAGCTACTACCTCATACCTGCTTGACCTTTTGTCCTTTATTTCTTCTTTCTCAAGGTGCCTCTCTACCCTCCTTCTCACCCCCCCTCCCTTTTCCTTCTCCCCTCCCGCTCCTTACTCACTTTGTCCCATTACCAGTTAGACATGGTGGCTTCACTTGTAATCCCATGAACCTTTCCTCCCTGCCATGGTAGAAGACAGCAAGCTAAAAAGCAGCCTCTATAACCTTTCTTCTGTTTGCCTTCCTCTCACCACTGCTCTGTCAGATGGGCTCATCTGTACGGCATTAATAGAATCACCCTCATGGGCCTTCCTCTTATCAGTACGCCCATCATTCTTCCCCAGAACCTCCCTTTTCTTGCCCTCCACCACAGCACTGTCAACTCATTTAAGCAACCCTATTGACAACACCCTTATGGCTCTCACCTGTACTGCCATTACCCTTTGCTCTCTGCCATACCAAGAAAACACTAACCTGCCCTAACTAACTTGCCTTCCATCACAGCTGAAGGGCCTATAGGGCATAGAAACCATGAGCCCAACCTAGAGCTGGCTTCAAACCCACAAAGGTACAAGCTCTCATATTCTGCTCATCCAGCAACTGCTTCTTGCCCAGATCTTGATCAAATCCCCATGATTAAGCTCCTTTGGCGGGGTAAAATGCATTGGGGGCATGGCCTAATTGGAGCCCGGGCTGAGGCTGCCCTAAACCTTCTTACAGGGTTTTGCAGTGATGTGCAACTTTTAGTACTTCCTTTTCCTTCTTGATGTTTTGAGCTGGGACAAGCTCTGTCCTTGTCGGCACTCCTAGCAGTTTGTCATGCAAGAGGACCTGATGGAGCCTTAAGCGGCACCTGTAATTTTTGTTGTTGCATTGCACATGAATTAGAATCAATTGGCTTGCAACTCTGAGTGAGAGAGTTCTTTGCAAACATCAGCTCAGAAGTAGAGAACACAATTGTGCAGGTGTAGATTCTGTTCCATATACTGTAGATTAAGCCATCTTAGTGCCTTGTTGGTATTTCAAAAACACACCTTGAAAATGAAAGCATTTTTTACATAAAGCCTTCTGAGTAGGAACACAATGTAAACCAAAGTAGGAGGAGGATGCAGCAACACTATAATCTGCTTGAGGAGAAAGGTTTTCCTTCCCAGAAAATCCATACATGAAAAAAAAAAAGCAAGACATAACATGTCTCACGTTTGAATGAGATCCACAAATTGCTTTATCCCTTTTCTCTTTAACTTAAAGTACATGTACTTCAAGTCAAAGACAAAGTGATAAAGCACAAATTACAAACAAAAGTAATTAATCATTCGGGCTACCTAATGAAACCTAGTCACAGTGACAACCGTGGCACGGTCAACCGTGGCAAAGTCCTACAGCGCTAACCTAGCAAAATAATTTTTTGGCTAATTTTCTTTCAACAAAATCACCACTTACACGCTTGACCTCGGTACTATTTTAAATAAAAACAATTGTGGCTCACCACCACTCTGGCGATGTCTGCCACAGACTCTATTTACTAATTAGGTGACTTCTGAAAAGCAATTGGTTCCACTCGATTTTAGTTAGGGATATCAGAGTAGAGGGGGCTGAATACAAATGCACGCCACACTTTTCAGATATTTATTTGGAAAAAATTTGGAAAACCATTCCACTTCACAATTAGGTGCCACTTTGTGTTGGTCTATCACATAAAATCCCAATAAAATATATTTATGTTTTTGGTTGTAGCACGCCAAAATGTGGAAAATTTTCAAGGATATGAAAAGGGAAAATAAGTGCGGCCTCTGTAGTGAATTGCTAAAGGTAAAGATAATTACAGGCTCAGATAAAGGGATTGGGAGCCTAGTCCCCAACCAGGCTTCCACAAAGATATGGGGGCAATTGGACTATCGCGGTACAGTAAAGCAATAACATTCAAATATATAAGAAATATATAAAAAGATACAAAAGATTTTTATTGGTTCAGTAAAAATGACCGATTACAGATTAAAACATGGTAGCAATTCATATATATCACCAAAATTATTTAACCCCAAAAGGGGAGAATCACAGTGGGACAATTGATTACAGGTGGCATCTCTCTCAACTAGTTTTGCGGACAGTAGCTGATTCGTCAGGAGGGTATCCATATCCCGGCAGGCACCAGGCGCAAGGCGCCACCACCAAGGGGGGATCCCCCGTGGCGACTCAGGGGGTACTACCAATCATGATGAACTGGAATCTGGTAATAAGATGCAAAGAGTTAAGGGGTCCCGGGAAAGGCAATCCCACTGAGGGAGAGGGTACCAGCGTGCAGCCGCAGTGTAAAGCACTACAGACAAATGGCAGAGAGTGGAGGCATGGTAAGGCATATCCACCCATGCCAGAGTCACTGAGGACTGACTGAGGCACACGATCCCGGGTTCCCAAGTCCAGAGCCAGGGGTATGAATACTTTTTCAAGGCACTGTATATGACCTACTCCTTTTCCTCTCAAGTGACAATACTGGCATGGGAAGTGAGTTAACAGATCTGTATAGGTTCTAAACTATATTGGCTCATAGCTTGCAGAGCACTTCTTTCCTCAGTCCCAGCAGTTGAACCTCGTAGAGGCGAGCAAGGGAAAGTATATGTAGCTGGGCAGGAGGCACTAAACAAACCTGTTGCTTGGCCTTGCATGTACAAGGTTTGTTTTAAAGACTACAGAGAAAAAGTAAAGCAGTAAATTGTGTCTGCAAGATTTAGTTATGTGCTTGTCTGTACAATCCCTGGCAAAGGCAGGCTCCTGGTCTGGCATACCAGGGATCATGTTATCCTTCTTTAATCTTCTTCTGTAAAATGTTTCTACTCTTCAGCCCTCGGATCTTCTCCTGCCTGGCAAGGTTCTTCCCAGAGATGTAAAAGTCGTCCTTCCATATGCAGAAAACCCTTCTTCCTTTTCCCAAGGACAGTGCCTTATAGGACTTTTGTTAGAGGCAACATTCAAACTATAGATGTGAATATTTTTACAAGCATTATGTAAAACATATGACTTGCTGGGAGATTTACATACATATTGAAAGTCCAAACTGCTTTCCAGAAAGCCACAAAATGATATCATTTTTCACATACACTCCTAGAAATCTTTCTTGTGATAAATAAATGCAGGGAGTTATTTGACTTTCAAAGCTTCTCTGAGGCTGCTGTTTATCCCTCCTCCGGATTTACATTCCTCTGCTAGTCTTGCTCTAGAAAGCCTAGGTTTGACTCATTTTTGTTAAAATAGAAAGTGTTGCTTGAATTCCCAAATATGAATATTACGGAATACACAATGAGGAATACAATATTATCAACGTTTCTACCAAATCTGTCTTCTTACTGGTCCTATCCAGATCAGAAACAATGACTATCTATCAAATCCAAAACCTACCATACTAATAGACATAATTCTGAAGAAATAATCATGTTTTTTCAGAAATCAGATCCATTAAATGGGTGGTCCAACAAATAAACATTTTCATTGAAACTGTCCTGGTGGAAAATGTAATATGATTCAACCAAATGAATAATTTCTTTGTCGTGTTGAAGCAGAGCTAAAGTATCTATTTTTTAAGCAAGTGCTTTGAAGTTGCAGGTTAAAAATAGTGTATTGATGCACACTTGCAATTCTACGTTAGCTTTTATATATTTTATATTTTCTTTGTGCTATCTTGCAGAGTTTTTTCCATTTACTTCCTCTGCTTCAGAGGGAAATGATGAAGATGTGCTGTAATAACTGATGTAAAGAAATGATATAATAATTCCCTTTCAGAAAGTTATCTTTAGAAACTTCTTTTATTTTTTATTTTTACTAGGAATGTAATAGGGTAGTTCTATTAATATAGGAATATTATTACATACTGAGGTGCGGAAAGCCTCTGAGCTGTGCAGCCAGCAGGGACTGAGCTGGCCATACACCATTCAAAATTTGGCAGATTTATGTTAAATCGGGCAAAATTGAAGCTGTGGGTGGTTCTGTTGGCAACAATCATTTTAAAACTCAGAGATGCTGGGAGAAAATTGCCAGCTGAAAAGTGACTGCATCCAATCAAATGCAGTCACTGTTTGAGAATTCAACATCTGGCAATGCAGATATCTTCATTCTTGCTGTTTAATGGGCTAAACAAGAGAAATCTGGCAGTGTATGGCTAATTGACTATTTTTATCCTTATGCTGCCAGCATTAGTACATAGATAGGAAGGTATATTATATTACATTTTTAAATTTTTTTGAACATTTATTTAGTTACTTCGTGGTTCTTTTGCCTAGGTAAATGATATCATGCATTGCAGGAGTCTTCAGGGGGGGTTTTCTCAGCCAAGCACACCCTCCTGCCTGCATGGCTGCGCTAAGGGTAGATGGATCCCAGGCACGGCTGTCTTTAAGGCAGGGCAAAAGGGGCAGCTGCCCTGGGCCCTGTCATTGTTGTGGCTCATACTTGCCAACTATCCCAGTTTAAATTTCCTTGTCTCTTGAAGTTTTAGTCCCTTGCTGTGTCCTGATATCTCAGTGTGAAGTGCTGCTACAAATGCTGCCCTGCTCTGCCCTATTGTTGTGTACAGATGCAGACCCTTTGTTTACATGTAAATAATTGGCATTCATATGTAAATAGCTGCATCCGGCAGCATAGATATGTAAATAAAGACGGCATTCATATGTATATCATGCCCCCTGCAGTGAGGAGATGATGTGTGGTAACCTCTAGCAACCAATCAGTGAGCAGTATTACTGTACAGTAATCTCTAGCAACCAATCAACAAGCAGAAATCATGTGCTGAGACATCTAGCAACTAATCAGTGAGCCTTAATATGTGCTGTAACCTCTAGCAACCAGTCAGTAAGCGGTAATGATACACTGTAACCTCTGGCAACCACTCGCAATCGCTGCCTGATCTGATACAGTAAACTGATTTTAAGTCTAGCTGCTATTTATTGTATGTCTCTGAGCAGGTAGAGAGCGAAATTGTATGGGCCCAAGAAAACGTTTGCCCAGGGTCCAATCAATATTAAAGATGGCCCTGATCCCAGGAAGTAATTGCTACATGAATCATCTGCCCTTACTCAAGATGGCCATGGCCAGAAATGCTAGGGGATGTTTTCCAAAGTGCTCAGATGAAGTGTAATTCCACATTAAGCAATTAGATGATCTATTTGTGTATCAACATTCCAAAGCACCCCGTACATCAGGGGTGCCCAACCAGTGGCCCGGGGGCCACATGTGGCCCGCGGAGCCCACTGATGTGGCCCACAACCTCCTGCTCTGGGATAGAATAAATTATATATATATATATATATATATATATATATAGGCATATCTTTTCTGCAGTGGTTACTGGGCTGCTTTCAAACTGATTCGCAGCTGCAGAGCAGTTTACCTGCGGGTTACTTGCACTGAGCCATAGACTTCTAGTATTACCTGGTGAGCTTTCTGAGAGTGCACCAAACCTGCAGAATATAATAGAAGTCTATTGCAAACTGCAGGAAAGACAAAGGAAAAACCGCAGTGCATCAGTGTGAAAGCAGCCTTGGACCACTTTCACACGGTCAATCCGACCAATTGGACCCTCCATTCACCTCTAGTAGTGGCAGACATAAACCGACTTGTGTTCTACCTCCAATACGATCCGCTAAAAAGTATTGTGGGCTGCGTCCGTGTCCGCTCTCCAAATACAGAGTGGACACGGACATGCCATCCACCCACTCCGCTCATTGTGGCCCGCGACCGGTTACCAAGTCGCCGTACATCCTTCTTTTTTTACAGGTAAATGTTTATTAAATAATGCACAGAATAAATACAAAGATCACTGCCAGTATAACACAAATGCAACCCATCTCAAACAGGCTATAGGCAAAAGTCACATAATTGCATCAGAGAATAGTCAAATAAAGAAAAGGCATACATACAGAGTAACATAATAGTAGGGTGGCAAGGCCTACGCAGCATCCTTAGCACAATCAAACACACCTATATTATTCCCCCCGTCCAGATGTTACATTAGGATGACTGTTCATTCAAGTTTATAAATTAAGTAGGGGGGGAAGAGTGGAAGGTGGGTAAAAAAGGGAGGGGGAAAAGGAGAGGGAGAAGAGGGGGGGGTAGAAAAAGGGAGAGGGGAGGGAGAAGGAGGGAAAAAGAAAAGGAAGGAAACAATAAAGAGGAGGGTTGATCAAGGGTAAAAGTGCCACATGAGCTGCCACGTAAGCCTGCCACAATTTCACCCGTACATCCTCCTTAGTCCTGCAGTACATTTGGGTGCCAAAGCCCAGGAGCACACTCCCACAGCACACTGCACTCAAGGCGAAAATACCAGGCCAGACACCAATGACATTTTGGAAGTCCAGTAAACTTTACTGAGCATGCAGAAAGAACATACAGCACACATTGCAGACCACCCACCTGAGGCCACACTTCAACCAAATAGTGAATGGTAATCATGCGCAGTAACCTCTCTAGCAACCAAACAGTGAATGGTAACAATGTGCAGTAACCTCTAGCAACCAATCAGGGAATGGTATTAATGCACAGTAACCTCTAGCAACCAAATAGTGAATGGTAATAATGCGCAATAACCTCTCTAGCAACAAATCAGTAAATGGTATTAATGTGCAGTAACCTCTAGCAACCAATCAGTGAATGTTAACAATGTGCAGTAACCTCTAGCAATCAATCAGTGACTGTTAATAATGTGCAGTAACCTCTAGCAACCAATTAGTGAATGGTAATAATTTGCAGTAACCTCTCTAGCAAACAATTAGTGAATCGTAATGATGTGCAGTAACCTCTAGCAACCAATGGGTGAGCAGTAATGATGTGCAGTAACCTATAGCAACTAATCGGTGAGTGGCAATAATGTGCAGTAACCTCTAGCAACCAATCGGTGAGTGGTAGAGATGTGCAGTAACCTCTAGCAGCCAATCGGTGAGTGGTAGAGATGTGCAGTAACCTCTAGCAACTAATCAGTGAGCCTGGACCAATCAGTGAGTGTGGACCAGCTCTTTATGTGTACATTAGTAACTTTTTTTTCTAGATAAAGCCGGCCATAGACAGTTCGCATCTCGGCCAGTTCAGCAGGAACAGTAGGAGCCACTAGCAATAATCATGTGCTCTGCCGGTGGGGAACGGCTTCTCCTGCCAGGAGAACACAATGGTTTCATGGGAGGGAATCCCCTGTCGAGACTGTGTTGATGGGGGAATTTAGAAATGTAGTTTCCTGCAACCTGAGGCTGCAGGAAGAAAAAAATGCTCTGTCTATGACTGGCTTAGGTGTGTGTGTGTGTGTGTGTGTGTGTGGTGGGGGGGCACAAGATAATATTTGCCCAAGGTCCAATCAATATTAAAGACGGCCCTACAGGGGGTCGCTGTCCTGCACAAAGATTATTTTAGTTGGAATATCAACATCACTCACGCAGAATATTTCGCTCTAACTGTGGGTAACCTCATCATGACTTGAAGACTCAAGGTCACTGACCCAGATAGCAAGGATAACTTGCCACAAACTTGTGGCAGTGTTGAATTGTAAGTCTAGTTAACTTGCTGCAAATTTTCACTGGCAAGTTGTACACCTGCAGTTCTAGTTCTCAAAGTCTCAATTTGTAGCAAATTTGCGTGGCAAGACATTAGCAAGAGCAAAGTTGCAGTGGTGAGTCTACAGCAAGAGCTCTGCAAGTCACAGTGACCCCTGTGGTGGGATGACTATTGCACAACATAGCTTAACCAGAACTTCCAGCAGACTTGCAGAATGTTTGCAAAGGAAGTTGATCTGGAGTCATGCAATGCGGAATTGCTGCAATTGTGCAACAAACTTGTGAAGCCTGGCAAGTCTAGCAATAGTTTAGCAAGTCATTTTCAAACTTTTAGCTCAATTGCTTGCTATCTGGGCACTGTTCTCAGGTTGATGTCCTGGACATGTGCTACCACCTGTAGAGCAGGATGCAAATACAGATCCAATTCATAAAGTCTGTGGAATCCAGTGTAGGCTTCTCCTTTAAAGGGCCAAGTAGTCCAGCTAGTTCTCTTCTATCTCACCAACTCCACTGATATTTGGGAACCTACAAAACTATTGCTTCTGCATGAATTGGATGACCAACATTTGCATAGCATTATATTTTCTGTGTTGGTAAAATCAGACAATACAGCAGTGCTAATGTCAAACATTCACACATTTCACCATTCATTTTTATATGAAACTCTTCATCCCTTTTTTTTTAAGTTTTTAAATAGTACTTTTGGGTTGTTACATGATTCTTCGTAAAGTATTTCTTCTCTAAAGCCCCAATTTGTCAAAACAGCAATGGAAATGAGGTTACTGCACATCATTACTGCTCACCCATTGGTTGCTAAAGGTTACTGCACATCATTACGATTCACTAATTGTTTGCTAGAGAGGTTACTGCAAATTATTACCATTCACTAATTGGTTGCTAGAGGTTACTGCACATTATTAACAGTCTCTTCACCCTTTTTTTTTAAGTTTTTAAATAGTACTTTTGGGTTGTTACACGATTCTTTGTAAAGTATTTCTTCTCTAAAGCCCCAATTTGTCAAAACAGCAATGGGAATATAAAGAGGGCAGTACTCAAAACCTGAGAACAGCCTTTGCCTGCATTTTCACAAGCTCAGGCTCCGGTCCCTTTAGAAAAAGAGTATCAGCAATGTGGGATTTAGCTAGTGAAGCAGCCAGGTATAGAAGGTACATGTTTTTTCAATGACAAACTGAAGGTGTAAAACCAGAGAAATGGGAAATGTTCACGTCTGAGTGAAATCTACCTTTAAATTGCATGTGTAGATTAGTTTGAGTATTCAGAAGTGGCAAAATTAAATTACAGCTATTTTTCACTATTGCTTCAAATTAACAGAACACATTGATACCTCTGTTTTCTCTGAAAAACAACAGCAACTTCTAATACTTGACAGTAAGGTACAGCAGCGCCACCCACTGTTCATAACAGATACTGTGGAAAGAAAATTTACAATAGCTTCTCCATCTATCGAAGTAAAATTTGAATTTAGAATATAGAATTGCAGCTACATTAACCTAGGAGTGCAGAAAAACATTCAAGTCATTTGCTACTATACTGATGGGGGGGATTGGCTGGGTGACAAACACAACCAACAAGCCTTTTCATGGTGGTGATGTTTTCTGTTGGAGCAAAGAAAGTTCTAACCTACCTCAGTGATTGGTGCCTATGGTGATCAGAAGGTGTTATGTAAAGGAACAGTTTATTGTAACACACCTTTTCACATACATACCCAAAAAAACATAGAGATGTACGGGATGAATTGTAAAACATTAAGTAGTTATTGAACTCAACAAGATATTGTTTGTACTGGCCTGGAAGGGGGAGGTAAAGACCCCCGCAGACCAGTCCTCCCAGCACTAAGTTTGCTAAAGAAGAGATCTTTCATCCAACATAGCAATGCAATTATTTTAAGTGGCAGCTACATCACCCATGAAATCAATAGAATAGATTTATTAAAGGAGT
This sequence comes from Lithobates sylvaticus, assembly GCA_028564925.1. Taxonomy (NCBI): domain Eukaryota; kingdom Metazoa; phylum Chordata; class Amphibia; order Anura; family Ranidae; genus Lithobates; species Lithobates sylvaticus. The sequence goes on along the minus strand of CM053031.1, from coordinate 241,245,749 downwards.
AAAGGCTGTTCACTGAGCAAAGTGAATGTTGAATACTGCAAAGTATTTTTACTTAGCTTACTAAATGAGGTATAGCTATGTTCATTCTAAAGCATCGTACACACGTTCGGATTTTCGGCAGGGAATTGGGTGATGACAGACTGTTGGCCTAATATCCGACCGTTAGTATGCTCCATCAGACAATTGTTGTCCAACTTTCCACCAACAAATGTTGGATAGCAGGCTAGTAAATTTTCGGCGGACAGCGGTCTGTTGTCAGATTTTCGTATCGTCCGTACACAAGCCTGTCATACAAAAGTCCAAAGTACAAACACGCATGCTCGGACTCAATGCTCACCAAACATGACATTAGCAGAAGGTGCCCAAACGGTTGGGCTCAAGAGCTGAATTTCCAGGTAGTGTTTGGCCAACAATTGTGTGCCATTAGTATGCAAGACAAGTTCCTGGCACACGCCCTTCGGATAAAAGTTGGCCAACAATCCGATCATGTGTACGAGGCTTAAAGCCCCAATCATGGGACATAGGGGTTGATTTACAAAAACTGGAGAGAGCTAAATTTGGTGCAGTTGTGCATAGAAACCAATCAGCTTCCAGGTTTTATTGTCAAAGCTTAATTGAGCGCTGAATTTAGAAGCTGATTGGCTATAATGCACAGCTGCACCAGATTTTGCACTCTCCAGATTTAGTAAATCAACCCCATAGTTTCATATAGTTACATTGTTGGTCAGGGTAAAAAAAAGACACAAGTTAATTTAGTTTAACCAATAGAAAAAATAAATAGAGTAAATAAATAGAAAACAATCATATACAGAATCCTTTACCCGCTGCGGATACAAGGGAAGACAAAAACCCTATAAAGCATGGTTCAATTTGTTCCAGCAAAATACATTTTGTCCTGATCAATCTGGAGGCAATCAGATATTCCCTGGATCAACAATCTCTGGTGTTATTACCTATAAATGTTAAGATCCAGCTATATTTTATGCATTCATCCCTTATCTAAATGGCAGCTCACTTCCACGTAGAATGTTAGCAGATTGGTCTGGCAAGAATGATCCTTCATAAATCCATGCTGATTACTACTAATATATATATATATATATATATACTATATGTGTGTTTTTACATGTAGTTTTTTATAACTTTTTCATACCATTAAACTTTTTGCCTATTGAGATATATGGTGGTCTCTGAGAGTTTTTTGTCTTGTCCAGTGTGGAGGTAGTTGAGCTAAATTCAGGTTTTTTATTCTTGAGTTACACATTAAAGTGGAAGTAAACCCTTCCATATGACTTTGGCCTACAGGTAAGCCTAGATTAAGGCTTACCTGTAGGTCCAATAAATATCTCCTAAACCTACATGGTTTAGGAGATATTTAGCGATGAAAAGGCATCGCTGTCTACGGCGCATGCGCCGGTTGTCAGTACCCCGTTTAGCACTCAGGAAGGAATATATTAGACACATTCTGTTTGAGGCAGAAATGGCAGAGCTTTATTGTACATTATTATATAACTACATTATATATCCGTCAAAGTAATTTATTTGTATACAGTCTATTGCAGTGGTTCTCAACCTCACTCTTCAAGTAACGGGCCATGTTTTTGGAACTTCCCTTGGATAAAATAGCCCTTATCAATACCTTGTCATTGATATTATTTTAAAGCAGCTGTGCAAAGTAAAGGAAAACCTGAAAAAATGGTCCGTTGGGGGCACTTGAGGTTGAGAACCACTAGTCTGTTGGACCAAACCTAACAGGTGATGTCTGTATTTTTTTAAGTTGTGAGGCCATTACCTCCTATTGCCAATGCCTGTGGTCCCAGATGGATGTCCAAGAACTGCTACGGCATGCAGACCCTGCAATAGGATTTATATACGTAATACGATAGTTTAGGTCAATGGTGTCCAATCTAAAAAGACCCACCACAAAAGGACCACATGTGCATCCCCAAAGCAAGTGGGGCCACATCTAAATAAAACATTTGTCTACAATTTCTAATTGACCTTGGATTTAGGAAAGCAGATGTGGGTGAGAGGTTTGCGTTGTGGGCTGGGGGGGGGGGGGTAAATTGCAGCTCCATAGCGCTCCTTTAGCCTTCCTCCTCCAGGTTCATAGACCCCCTGTAGTTCTTCTCCTCTGCCTTCTTGTGGATCTTTGAGCTGCAGAAGCAGGAGCACTGTCAGCCACTTAATTCAGTCCGTATCAGAGCCATCCAAAGGGATGCAGTCTTGCTGCTATTGTCTCTTGCTCAGCTTGCTCTGTGGTACCTGGCCATGTTCTTTGTTGGAGTGCCATGTATTTCCATGGACACTTCTGTGCTGGAGCCCAGCTAATCTTCAGTGTCAAATAGCAGGCTGAGCAGGCACTAGAACTTCTATTACCGGTATCCATCTAGGATTGTTGTCCATGTTGGATGGTTGTCAAAGACCATTTTATTGATCAAGCTAACCTCGGTTTTCGGTTAGGCTGCTTACAAAAAATAGAAAACACTCCCAAAAGGAAGGAAGGGTCTATAAACAAGCTCCTTGCTCCCTGACTCATGTTCTGCATTTGATTTCTGTTATCACCCTTGGTTCCTTCTGACCTGGTTTGAATTATGCCGTGTGCTTCTGTTCTACCCGTTCCTGACTTCGGCTTTATCCCTGACCTTAATTCTGCTCGTGATTTGGTAGTTTGTTGCCATCTCACTGCTGACCTCAGCTTGATCTGGACTATGCTTCTGCCTCTGATTCTGATCTATACCATTGTGAAGTACCTACTTACCTTACATGCTGATGTAGCTGCCTGCTTCTCTGCAAAGTCCTGCTACATGCCTGCTAACATAATTTGTGAGCTCTGCTATCCTGAACTTTGGCATTAGCCAGAGTTCTCCTTTAACTTTTGCTGATTATCCTGCTGACTCCTCACCTGACGCTCCCCTGCTTGCACATCCAGCTGCATCTGTACCTCTACTTCGAGGTTCTGCAAGCTACAACCTTCTTCTCCACCTTTCCCTGTGCACCCTCTGTTCCACTTTCAGGGATGCTTTGGCAGGAGATACTAAAGAGGCTGCCCTCATCATTTTGGTCTCCTATCAGGTAAGTGACAATCACTTTTGACCAGTAATGTAAGTAACTGAGTTAAAATAAACTGAGTTACCTAACGCAGTTACTTTAGAGGGTAACGAGTAATCTAACTGATTACTTTTCCCCTCATGGTAACTCAGTTCCTATTACTTTGGCTTAGTTACCCCAATTACATCTACCGCCACTAGATGGCAGTAGTGTAATTTCGGTGTCCTGACGAAAAAGTTCCCCCACCGGATAAGGACCCTGCTCAGGCGCATTGCTTGCTCAGTACGAAGGACTACGGAGCTTCCGAAAATTGCCGAACCTAAACAGCTCTGAGTGAACTCTACACCGCGCAGGCGCAGTTAACATGTAATTGTACGAGGCGATGCCGCACGCTCCCGATGCTCGTGCTACTCTGCAAGGAGCGTCTATTGTGTAACTAAGGGGTGGGTCTAGTATTACTGTAACCATGGGGCGCATTTATTATTATTTTTATATATCGAGCTCTGCCCATTAATTTAACATTCACCCTCTTCTGTAGCCATCCGCCCCTTACACGATATAATAATAATAGACCCGTCCCTTGCTTACACGCTATAACAGATCTGCCCCTTGGTTAGAGTAATAATAGAGCAGCCCCTTGGTTACATGATATATAACAATAATAATAAATGAGCCCCTTGCTTACAGTAATACTAGACCCGCCCCTTAGTTACACGTATAGAATATTTAAAAAAAAAGTCAGTTACTTTGCTGCGTAACTAATTACTTTTCCAATGTAGTAACTGAGTTACTAACGCAATTACTTTTTGGGAGAAGTAATTTGTAACTTAACTAATTACTTTTTTAAAGTAAGATGACCAACACTGCTTTTGACTATCTGACTTATGGTTTAGAGCTTCTCCTGTTTCCCACAAAGAACCAGGGGCTTCAGCTATGATACAGCTTGCAGACTACATAAGAAGGTCAAACATGCCACTAGCTAAAGTTCAAAACTGAATTCCAGGAAAACAGCCAGTTTGTAAAAGGTGAAGGCACACTATGAGTTAAGTCCAAGAAGCTGCCTGACATCTTCTGGGCTTATCTCTATTATTTACATTTGACAGGTCTATTGCTTTGCTGGAGAGACAGATTTTAGGATTTGAGAGGAGAGAAGCACACAGAGCAGCTATGCCTGTCCCTCCCCCTGCTGCCCATTCACAGAAGCCTTTGTATTTTGTGAATGTGTATACCAAGGCTTCTGTGATTGGACAAAAAGACGGGATGGAAGGGGCAGACATAGCAGCTGCAGCGGCTCTCCTGTTCAAGATGCAGGGTTCAGAAGGATCAGTGTAGCTCTCCCAGGGAGTACTCTAAAGCTGTCAGATATAAATAGGAGAGCTAAGCCAAGGAGGTGTCATGAACCTCATTGGACTTAACTCATAGTGTGCCTTCATTTTTTCAAAGGAGCTGAATTCCTTTAAATAAAAACAGCTTCACCATATTAAGCTAAGAGGATATTTAAAGAAGAGTACAAATTGATAAGCTATGAAATGTCTAATTAAACCTGAACAACTGACATTACACTTCATGTAAAGTTAAAAGATTGATCCTTAAAAAAAAATTAAAAAAAGCATGCATACCCCACATTTCTACTTGTGTTGCCAAGCTGTCAGCAGCTCCCCGACTGCGGGACAATATCTTCACTGGAAGACGAACAAGTGTTCAATGCAGACTCTCACAGGAGAATAGGAAGGCACAGGTTCTGTATTCAACCCTTTCAAAGTGACAGAGCGGGGGATGCAGCTGGGAATGGAGTGACAAAACGAGAGAAAAGAACTGACAGTCCAGGGATTATCGCAGCAACAGGAAAACTCTAACAACCCTCGCTTCTATATGAACGACAAGTTACAGGAACTGTCTAAACTCCATCTAAGCTGGGAGCAAAACTTTTTATAGGCAGCAATATAGAAGAGCATTATGCATAATTATCAGCAGTTAAAAGGTAATTCCATTCAAACATGAAAATTGGACATTTAAACTAGCTCAGGGGAAACAGGCTTACCAATTAAGTGGCTCTGATATTTATCCTTTCAGCAGCTGGCTGCGTTGCTAACTACTGTAACGACAGGTGTAGATGGACCCTCAAGAGGATCCCTGAACCCTGATTGTACTGGGCTTTACCATTTCACCAAATGCAATGCAAAGGATCTCAATAGGAAAAGCTCATATGCACACAGTGGGAGCACTACTTATGGGGCAGGGGGGCTTCTGCAGGCTGATGTAGGCAAAGCTTGGAGAACCTCTTAATGGCAGACTCTACCCTCCCTAAGATCTCATTCGTGTTTTGCATTAATGCTTTATAAAATGCGTTCTACGGTGTGGTACTGCAATTCGCTGAAACAAGCAAACCACGGTGCTATTCGTGCAGTGCCATTAAAGTGGATGTAAACCCAAATTTTTATTTTTATTTTTTTGATGTCATAATGTAGAGAATACGATTTCCTTTCATTTGAGCCCAGTCTTGCCACACAGATTTACTTGAGGCCTGAGCAATCCTCTTTTATTGTTTAGTTAGAGAAATCTTGACAAAGTCTTGAAAACTTTGTCAAAAAACGCCCCCCTTGCTGTGATTGACAAGTGATTTACATATCATGCACTAGCCTGAGACAGGCACATCCTGTGTAAAAAGTTCACAATTCACATCCACCTCCCCTCCAGCTCTCCCAGGATTGCTGTGTTTTGACTGGATGTTTCTCATCATGGGATGCAGCGAACAGTCAGCAGACTATAGACAGACAAGTGATTTAGGGGACATGTATGTAGTCAGAGCTGGGCAGAGTAGAACATCCAGTGATCTGATGATAACTAGAGTTGAGTGGACACCTGGATGTTCGGGTTCGGCGGGTTTGGCCGAACTTCGGAAAAAAGTCCGGGACCGAACTTGACCCGAACTTGACCCCGAACTCCGAACCCCATTGAAGTCAATGGGACCCGGACTTTTGAACACTAAAATGGCTGTAAAAAAGTCATGGAAAGGGCTAGAGGGCTGCAAATGGCAACAAAATGTTGTTAAGAGCATGGCAAGTGATCTGCAAACAAATGTTGATAGGAAAATAACTTAAAATAACATAAAAAAATAAAAAATAAAAATAAAATGCTGGAGGCCCCCTTCTCAGCAGAAGAGGTACAGGAAGTCATTAAGAACCTCAGAAACTCAACGGCACGATGCCGCACATATGGTGGGAATACCCCAGAATACGCACTTTCTGGAAAAAATTATTAACTTTCATCAGGAGACTGGGTGGGAGACAATGTGAAGGAACCGGAGGCACTGTCAGCAACCCAATCTACTATCGCCTGTACTTGTCCTGGCCTCAACATTCGTACAGCCTCATTAGGCGCGCCAAAATACCGTTGCAGGCTCTGTCGCCTACTCGCACCTGAGGAAGGTGTTTCACTAGTGCGTGTAGCTGGCACAGATCGACCACGTCCTCTCCCTGCAACAGGAGCGCCACCAGCAGCACCACGACCCGGGCCACGTCCCCTTTTTGATGATCTCCTCATATTTTCAAAATTTATGATCTCGCCCTAAATGGGTGTTTTTGTCTATAGCAGAATACACGTACAGTGTCTAAAGCGTTTATGAACACGCAGAAAATGCTATTGGGGAAAAAAAAACACTGCAAAATTTTATTTTTTTGCAATGTTTTTCCAATATCAGAATACACGGATAGTGTCTACAGCGTGTATGTATGAACACGCAGAAAATGCTATTGGGAGAAAAAAAACACAGCAAAATTAAATTTTTTTGCAATGTTTTTCCAATATCAGAATACACGGACAGTATCTAAAGCGTTTATGAAAACGCAGAAAATGCTATTGGGGAAAAAAAAACACAGCAAAATTAAATTTTTTTGCAATGTTTTTCCAATATCAGAATACACGGATAGTGTCTAAAGCGTTTATGAAAACGCAGAAAATGCTATTGGGGAAAAAAAAAAAACACTGCAAAATTAAATTTTTTTGCAATGTTTTTCCAATATCAGAATACGCGGATAGTGTCTAAAGCGTTTATGTAAAACGCAGAAAATGCTATTGGGGAAAAAAAAAAACACTGCAAAATTAAATTTTTTTGCAATGTTTTTCCAATATCAGAATACACGGACAGTATCTAAAGCGTTTATGAAAACGCAGAAAATTCTATTGGGGAAAAAAAAACACTGCAAAATTAAATTTTTTGCAATGTTTTTCCAATATCAGAATACACGGATAGTGTCTACAGCGTGTATGTATGAACACGCAGAAAATGCTATTGGGAAAAATAAAAAAACACAGCAAAATTACATTTTTTTGCAATGTTTTTCCAATATCAGAATACACGGACAGTATCTAAAGCGTTTATGAAAACGCAGAAACTGCTATTGGGGAAAAAAAAAACACCACAAAATTAAAATTTTTTGCAATGTTTTTCCAATATCAGAATACACGGATAGTGTCTACAGCGTGTATGTATGAACACGCAGAAAATGCTATTGGGGGAAAAAAAAAACACAGCAAAATTAAATTTATTTGCAATGTTTTTCCAATAGCAGAATACACACAGACTATGGTGTATCTCTTACTATATGCAGTGTTGGTGCTAATGGTGCACTGAGCTTGCAGGTAAAACTTTTATATTTTGTCTGGCACTGGCCTCATGGCACTGTTAAAAGACTGTGCACTGCACCCCAGCCAGGGTACAATTGATTTAGGAATCTCTTCAATAATTCTCTCTGCCTCTTTCTTTTCCTTAATAAAGAAACTCCCTACTCTACTCTAGCTATCTAGATCGCTCACTGATCTAACTAATTAGAAGAAAATTAAAGGAATGTGGACTGACTGACTGACTGACTTTATCACACTAACTCCTAAAATCCTCTCTCTCAGCAGCACAGGAACCTGTCTATAGCAGAATGACGCTGTGTCTGGACTATATATAGAGGCTGGGTCACATGCTGCACTGCCCAATCACAGCCATGCCATTAGTAGGCATGGCTGTGATGGCTTCTAAGGGCACGCTAGTGAAACTAGTGACGATTGGCTGCCCTGCAGCTGTTAAAAAGGCGCCAATACATCGCCGAACACCTGACCCGAACCCGAACTTACAGCCAATAGTTCGGGTTCGGGTCCGGGTCCCGGACACCCAAAAGTCCGGTACGGACCCGAACTTTACAGTTCGGGTTCGCTCAATCCTAATGATAACCTGTCTCAGGCTAGTGCATGAGATATGTAAATCACCTGTCACTCACAGCAAGGGGGCGTTTTTGACAAAGTTTTCAAGACTTTGTCAAGATTTCTCTAACTGAACAATAAAAGAGGATTGCTCAGGCCTCGAGTAAATCTGTGTGGCAAGACTGAAAATGAAATTTTCAAATGAAAGGAAGTCTTATTCTCTACATTATGACATCAAAAATGGGGGGGTTTACATCCACTTTAATTTTGAGTGCATTATTACAATAGCAACCAATGCACCTTCATTGAGGAATAGCACCATGATGCCCTATTACAGTGGCAGGCAACACACCACAAGGGACATGTGACATATGCGTTTAATGTTTATTTATTAAAATTTCGCTCTACGAATGTCTCAAGCATTTTGTCTCACGTATTTACTTCCTGTAATTGTCAGCTCCATCTATAGGCCATATCATGGTATTTTCCAGATTGCAGCATTTTAGAAAAATAACACATTATGACCACTAGATGGAGATGATCATAGGAAATAAATGTATAATGCCGCGTACACACGATCGGAGACCGATGTGAGCTTTTGGTCGGAAAATGCGACCGTGTGTACGCCCTATCTGACTTTTGCTGGCGGAATTTCGGCCAGCAAAAGATTGAGAGCATGTTCTCAATTTTTCAGACGGAAAAAGTTTCTATCGGAAATTACGATCGTCTGTGGCAATTCCGACGCGCAAAATTCAGACGCATGCTCGGAAACAATTCAACGCATGCTCAGAAGCAGTGAACTTCATTTTCGCGGCTCGTCATAGTGTTTTACATCACTGCGTTCTTGACGGTCAGAATTTGGTGTGACTGTGTGTAGGCAACACAAGGTTGAGCAGAATTCCGTCGGAATTCCGTAGGGAAAACCATCCAAGGCTTTTCCGACGAGAATTCCGATCGTGTGTACGCAGCATTAGACATATTACAGGATTATTTGTGAAGTGGAACAACATTTTTCCCTAATACATGCTTTGAGAAGGCAGGCATTTTATTGCAGAAGAGACGTGCAATGTCTCTTCTGCAATAAACTACACAACGTGCTTGCTCACAGTGATCCCGGGACTGTAAACTGAGCTGCGCATGCTTACAGCAGTTGGCCCAATCCCTGTGTGCTGGAAATGACTAGCTCCTGCACATGTGCAGGAGTGACGTCATCCTGCGCTGGCCAGTGAACATGGACAAAAAACAGCACCAGATGCTGGTGCTGGCGAGGAATCTTTGAAAAGGTGAGACATTCAAACAGCCATTTTATTAATAGAGCCTATAGCAGTGGCTGAAATACCAGGGTCACAAAGGTCGCACTTGCGACTGGACCCTGGCATTCTGCCACCATGTAATGGGTGGGGGGGGGGCTCTTGGGACCATAAGGCTAGGTTATGCAACTCACTTACGACTTGCTTGCAATTTCTGACTTCCTTGCAATTTACTTGTGACATGCTTGTGATTTCCTTGCAACTTCCTTGCAACTTTTGTGATTTAACATTGCAGTATATGGGACTCAAATCATACCAAACTGCAGAAAAGTAGTGCAGGAACCTTTTTGGTTGCTGCTTAAAACGGATTTCCGCCAAAAAAATTAATTTAAGTCAGCCGCTACAAATACTGCAGCTGCCGACTTTTAAAATAAGGACACTTACCTTGTCCAGGGCACCCGCGATGTCCTCAGCCGAAGCCGACCCGTCCCTCGGCTCCGGGTGCAGGCACCAGCATCTTCAGTAAGAGAACCAGGAAGTGAAGCCTTGTGGCTTCACAGCCTGGCTCCCTACTGCGCATGCGCGAGTCAGGCTGTGTGTGCGCAGTAGGGTCCCAGCTGTCTTCTGGGACCTGTTTGTCTCCCAGAAGACAGCGGGGGGGGGGGGGACAGAGGAGGGGCCAGACATGGCGTAGTACGCAGCAGATTCTGCAGCGCATTTTCGTCAGAAGTGAGAGAAGAAACTTGTATTAGACAGGTATCTGCTCCCCCCTGAAAGGTGCGAAATGTGTCACCGGAGGGGGCGAATAACCGTTATCAGCAGAAGTTCCATTTCTGGGTGGAACTGGGTGATTAAGGCAGTACCTATTGAAATGAATGTGTTTCGACTTGTCATGCAACTTTATGTGTCGCTGTGTGAACCTGGGCTTATAAAGGGCCCAGCAACGGGAGTAAAGGGCCCCACGATCAGTGGAAAGGGCCCCGGGACCGATGGAAGAGGCCCTGAAGGTCTGAAGGGGGGCATTTCATGGTTTCTTGCACCCGAGCCCTGGAGGATCTAGTTATGCCTCTGAGTTAGGGATAAGCCGAACACCACCCGGTTCGGTTTGCAGCAGAACATGTGAACAGGCAAAACATTTGTTCGAACGCCGTTAAGTATATGGGACAGGAACGTGAAAAATGAAAAGTGCTGATTTTAAAGGCTTATGTGCAAGTTATTGCCATAAAAAGTGTTTCGGGACCCGGGTCCTGACCCAGGGGACATGTATAGGTTAGACTCATAGGTTGGACTTGATGGACTTGTGTCTTTTTTCAACCTCACCTACTATGTAACTATGTATCAATGCAAAAAAAAGTTTTAAAAACTAACGTTTTTCGGGAGCAGTGATTTTAATAATGCTTAAAGTGAACAATAAAAATGAAATATTCCTTTAAATATCATGCCTGGGGGGTGTCTATAGTATGCCTGTAAAGAAGCGCATTTTTCCCATGTTTAGAACAATACCACAGCAAAATTACATTTCTAAAGGAAAAAATGTAATTTAAAACTACTCGTGGCTGTAATGTATTGTTGGGCCCTGGCAAAATAGATGAAAATCATTGAAAAAAAACGCATGCCCCCCCCCCCCCCAGTCCATTACCATGCCCTTTGTGTCTGGTATGGATATTAAGGGGAACCCTGCACCCAAATTAAAAAAATAAATAGTGTGGGGGTATTAGATACTGTGTAGACTGCCTGAAGTGTATTAGAAACAGTACACCACGGAATCCACTGTAGATATAGGCTACACTGGATGCAGAATACATATATATATATATATATATATATATATATATATATATATATATATATATTAATGCACTGACTGAATATAGAGTAAACACTGAATATATAGTCTATGCTGAATGCAGAGTATATATATATATATATATATTTTTTTTTTTTTTTTTTATTATTTTTATTTATTACAGGATTTATATAGCATATATATATATAACAGTTTACGCAGTGCTTTACAATATAAAAAGGGAGACAATACAGTTATAATACAATAAATTTACAAGAGGATTAAGAGGGCCGTGCTCAGAAGAGCTTACAATCTAATAGGGTGGGGGAGGTGATACAAAAGGTTGTAACTGTGGGGAATGAGCTGATGGAAGTGGTAGAAGATTAGTTGGAGACATGATAGGCTTCCCTGAAGAGATGAGTTTTCAGGGATCGTCTGAAGGTAGCTAGAGTAGGGGATAGCCGGACAGGTTAAGGCAGCGAGTTCCAGAGGATGGGAGAGGCTCTGGAGAAATCCTGGAGACGAGCATGGGAGGAGGAAACAAGAGAGCTTGACAGGAGAAGATCTTGAGAAGAGCGGAGAGGACGGTTTGGGATATGTTTGGAGACAAGATTGGCGATGTAGAGCACCCAGAGCCCCCCCCAGCCCAGCAGCCCCCCCTGCCCAGAGTTCCCACAGCCAGACCCCCCCCAGTACGCCCCCAGCCCCAGCCCAGCCCCCCCCCCCCAGCCCAGCCCCCCAGCCCCCAGAGTTCAGCCCCCCCCCCCAGGCAGCCCAGCCCCCCCCCCCCAGCCCCCCCAGCCCAAGAGAGCCCCCAGCAACAGCCCCATCAGAGCCCCACCCCCCCCCAGACAGCAGCCCCCCCACCAGAGCCATGAGCACAGAGACCCCAGCCAGCCCCCCCCCAGCCCCCCCCCCAGAGACCCCCAGCGCAGACCACCCCCCCACCACTCCCACCCACACCCCCCCCCCCCCCAGCACCCACCCCCCACCAGAGCAGGCCCCCCCAGAGACCCAACCCAAGATCCCCCAGACCCCAGCACCCAGCACCCCCCCCCAGATTGCGAGAGTAGTACCCCCCCCTCCCAGACCCCCCCCCCCCAGACCCCCCCCAGCCCCCCCCCCAGCCGCAGCACACCCCCCCCCACCCCCCCCCCCACCCCCAGAGCCCCCAGAATGCCCAGGCCCCAGAGGCAGCCCCCCCCAGCAGACACAGACCCAGGACCCCCCAGCCAGCCCCAGACCCCCCCCCCCCCCAGCCCCAGCCCCTGAGTTTCCCAGACCCCCCCCCCAGCACCAGGAGACCGCCCCTCCCCCAGCCCCCACCCCCCCAGCAGAGTTCCCCCCCCCCCCCCACAAGTTCCAGAGCCCCCCCCATGAGAGCCCCCCCCCCCCCCCCCCCCAGCCAGAAGACCAGCCAGCCAGCCACCAGAGCCCAGAGAGCCCCCAGCCCCCAGCCAGACAGAGTCAACCCCCAGCCCCCCACCCCCCCCTCCAGAGCCCCCCCCCCCAAGACCCCCAGCCAGAACCCCAGGCCCAGCCCCCCCCCCCAGACCCCCCCCCCAGAGTTTGTCCCAGAGCCCACAGCCCACCCCCAGCAACCCACCCCCAGACAGTCCCCCCCCCACCCCCAGACCAGCCCAGAGCCCCCCAGAAGTTGCCAGCCAGGATCCCAGAGACTAGAGACCCCAGCACACCCCCCCCCACCCCCCAGAGCCACCCCCCCCCCCCAGATGACCCCCCAGCCCCCCAGAATCCAGCCCAGAGTTCCCCCCCCCCCCCCCCCCCCCCCAGAGCCAGTGTTCCCACCAGCCAGCCAGCCCAGAACCCCCCCAACAGCCCCCCCAATGCCCCACCAGCCCCAGACCCCCCCCCCCCCTTTATTCCCCCAGCAGCCCCAACCCCCCCAGATACCCAGAGCCCCCCCCACCCAGCCCCCCCCCCCAAGACCCCCCCCCCCCCCAGCCCCCAGGCAGAGTTGCAGCCCCCCCCAGCCCCAGCAGGGCAGACCAGCCCACCCCCCCAGCCCCACCCAGCCAGCCACACCCCCAGACCCCCCCCCCCCCCAGGGAACAGCTGTCCCCCAGAGCCCCACCCAGCCCCCCCCCCAGAGCCCCAGAGTCCCCCCCCCCCCCTCCCCCCCCCCAGCACCCCCCCACCCCAGCCACCAGCCCCCCCAGAGGTACCCCAGCGGGCCAGCCCCCCAGGCAGCCCCCCAGCAGACCAGCCCCCCAGAGCCCAGTTACCCCCCCCCCCCCCCCAGCCACCAGCCCCCCCCAACAGACCCCCGACCCAGGCCCCCCCAGGCCCCCCCCCCCCCCCCAGGAGCCCCCCCCCCCAGTGCCCCACAGCAAGCCAGCCCACCCCCACCCCCCCCAGACCCCAGAGTTCCACCCCCCCAGCCCAGTGTCCAGGCCCCCCCAGGCCACCAGGGCCCTCCCAGACCCACAGACCCACCTCCCAGACCCAGGTTGCAGACCCCCCCCCTGCCAGCCACCCACCCACCCCCCAGCCCCAGACAGAGCAGCACCCACCCCCCCACCAGCCCCCCCACCCCCCCAGAGTACCACCCACAGAGTCCCAGTGGCAGTGCCCGACCCAGCCCCAGCCCCCCCCAGAGAGCCCCCCCCCCCCCCCACACCAGACCAGAGCGCTCGGGGCAGAGTTGTGGATGGCTTTGTAAGTTGTGGTTAGTATTTTGAATTTAATTTGCTGGGTGATTATGTATGTATGTATATATATATATATATATATATATATATATATATATATATATATATATATCAAATACACTGCCACTAACTGAATAACCTGCCTGCTTAATCTAACTCAGGCTATCTCTCCGTCCACACCAACAACACTACACGCGGCCACCGTGTAAGCAGCCTTATATAGTGTGGAGCGTGGACTTAGTCCCCCTGAGCCATGATTGGTCAAAGGCACCCTGCCTTTGGCCAATTATGGCTCCCTTAGCCGAGAGTGCTGTGATTGGCCAAAGCATGCAGGTCAGGTGCATGCTTTGGCCAATCATACAGCAATGTGCTCAAATTTGCTGCGAACACCCCATAATGTTCGCTCTTCGGCCGAGCACTCGATTTTCGAGTCGAATGTTTGACCTGAACATCAAGCTCATCTCTACCTCTGAAGTGAAGGAAACTCTCCCCTGTTGGACACAAATCAGCAGAAAATAAAATAAGTGTTTTTACTCATCCACAACAATAGAAAATGTTTTGACTTAAGATACACTTTAAAGCAGGCATGTTCAAAGTCCAGCCCATGGGCCAATTGCGGCCCACTTTCCGGTTTCAAAGGGCCCACTGGTAATATACATATATATATATATCTTTTGTGGCCCCCAAGGAATCCCGAGCGATGCAGGGGCCACAAAAGATATATACCCATATTTATCAGTGCCTTGTTGGGGACAGGGAGGGGGCAGGAGGAGTGCCGACAGATTACATACAGGAGAATCTCCTGTTTACTCTGCGGCCTCTAATAGGAAGTCCCGTCTCCTGGGCTGCCATTGTAAGACTGTTCTGTCTATCATAGGAGGCGGGACTTTGTATTACAGAGGCTACAGAGTAAACAGGAGATTCCTGTGTATGCAATCTGTCCACGCTCGTCCCGCCCCCCTCCCTGTCCCATCCGAGGCTGCAGATGGGCATCAATCAGGCTGCACTGATGGCAATGGTAAGGCTGCATTCATGGCAATGGTGAGGCTGCCTTCATAGCAATGGTGAGGCTGCATTCATGGCACTGGTGAGGCTGCATTCATGGCAATGGATTTGTGCTGCAGATGGGCACTTATTAGGCTGCATTGATGGGCACTGACCCTTATTTTGCTTAAAAATTTTTTTTTTTCCTGAAACTTCCCTCTTAAAGTGAAGGTGCGTGTTATACGCCAATAAATACGGTATATCCAAATAACAGGATCAAGCTCATCCTTAGTCCTGAGAGGCGTCAGGGATTCATTGGAGGCCACAAAAGATATATATATATCCAAATAACACGCCCAAGCTCATCTCTTCACCACACACAGCCACAAAGGCAAGAGAATGCTTTTTGGAGAGAGTATTAGTGCTCGGATGAACACACTTAGACCAAATTGTAATGGTTCAAAGAATGTCAGGCAAAATGGTCGACCCTCACGCATGTTCACTTCTTGAAATCTGGCCCTCTTTGAAAAGTTTGGACACCCCTGCTTTAACGTAAACCTGTAGGCAGGTGGAGTCTACTTTCTCCACTGCAGGTACAGCTAGAGAGGAAGTCAAGAGGAACATAGTTCCTCTATGGTTCCTGGGTCACTAAGGAAGCTATTTGGTAGAATGCTGTCACCCTGTGTGACTCTGGCAGCCATTGTGGGTCAGGCAGAGACTATTTAAGGCCCTGGCTTCCAGGTTTGGCGCTTCATGTGAGTAGATAGTGTAGGGAAAGGTACCCTGTCTGTTAGGGACAGTAGGGTAGTGCAAGAGAAAGGTTCCTGGTGAGGAGGGAAAGCATAGGGTCGCAACTCTACTGGACATCCTCCCGCTTGGGAACAAGACAGCCAGGCCGCATTCTGCCCTCTTAACAGATGCTGTCAGCTGAACCCTGCTCTCTTTTCTGGAAACCGTGAGTGTACCCGTTTGGGCAGTCTTCCCACCGGTTTTGTTGTGAACTGTTTTTGCATTACTTCAATATAAGTTTTCTTTGCACCTGACTGTGTGAAATATTGCACCACATTGCACCCCACCTACAAACTTATCATGGAAGATGTATGGGGGGCTGCCTATCCCTGAAAATTCAGATTACTTGTTCTTTATGTTGGCCCACTGGCACTAACCTTTTCTGGCACTAACCGGTGACCACTTATTAAGCATTCACATGAGCAGTTATGGGCACTTAGAATTTATCTTTTAACCACTTGCCGCCCGCCATATAGCAAAATGACGGCTGCAAAGTGGTTTCAATATCCTGACCAGACGTCATATGACGTCTTCAGGATATTAAGCCGCTGAGAACCCCCGGGGGCGTGCATCGCGGCGATCGTTGTTGCGGTGTGTCAGTCTGACACACCGCAACTCTAATCTAGGTAAAGAGTCTCTGACGGAGACTCTTTACCACACGATCAGCCGTGTCCAATTACGGCTGATCACGATGTAATAGGAAGAGCCGGTGATCGGCTTTTTCTCACTCGCTGTCTGTCAGACGCGAGTAGAGGAGAGCCGATCAGCTGCTCCTCTGACAGGGGGGTCTGTGCTGATCGATTATCAGCGCAGCCCCTCCGAGGATGCCAACACTGGACCACCAGGGATGCCACTAGGACCACCAGGGATGTCACCACCAGGTATGCCACCCTAGACCACCAGGGATGCCAATCAGTGCCCACAATGGATGCCAATCAGTGCCCACAATGGGCATCACTGATTGGCAGGCATTATTGTTTGGCACAGATTGGCATCCATCAGGACCATACATTACAGTACATCAGTGCCACCTATCAGTGTCCATCCATGCCCATCAGTGCCAACTATCAGTGCCCATCCATGCCCATCCATGCTACCTATCAGTGCCGATCCATGCTGCCTATCAGTGCCCATCCGTGCCGCCTATCCATGCCCATCCGTGCCGCCTATTAGTGCCCATCCATGCTGCATATCAGTGCCGCCTATCAGTGCCCCATCCGTGCTGCATATTAGTGCCCATCATCAGTGCCCATCAATGCCACCTCATCAGTGCCCATCAGTGCCACTTTATCAGTGCCTGTCAGTGCAGCCCCATCAGTGCCCATCATTTAAGGAAGAAAACTTACTTATTTACAACGTTTTGTAACTGTTTGGTAGAAAATAAAAATCCCAGAGGTGATCAAATACCAGCAAAAGAAAGCTCTATTTCTGGGAACAAAATGATAAAAATGTAGTTTGAGTACAGTGTAGCATGACCGCACAATTGTCCAATGAAGAAGAACCTGAAGGCCCTCTGCAGCACTCTGGAGAGTTGGACCAAGGCTCTCATACACAAAGCAGTGGCCTGGTTCTCCTATAGTCTGACACCTCCTTGAACACTACACCAATGAACAGTGTTCGGCTTAGCCACGTTGGAGCGGCAACTTGGGTTTGTTTTTCCTGATGTATTGTACATTTTGTCACTAAAAATAAAGAATAAAAAAAAAAAACAGTGTTGGTCAGGGATGGAGAGCACTGTTGATTGGTGCATTTAGGTATTTTAACCCTTCCTGTAGCACTTAGTACTATACAAAACTGCTGCCTAGCTGCAATACAGTAATTAATCCTGAGGGGTTCAATTGGGTTTTAAAACATAACATCCTTAAAAGATGTTAAAGGGGAGTTCCGGCCGAATTTATACTTTTTAAATAAAAATACCCCTATAATAAAAAAGCTTAATATATTCTAGTAAAGTTAGTCTGTAAACTAAGGTCCGTTTAGTTAGTTTATAACATTAGTTTGTTATTTTATAAACTTCCAGCAGGCCGTGGCCATCTTAAGTGTGGGCATCTGAAACCAGACTGTATTACTTCCTGGATCTCATCCTTGCAGATCTCGCACATGCTCAGTGCAGCACAAGCAGTGTAATAGATTTCAGGTCAGGTTACCATAGCAACGGCAGTGTCAGAGGAAGTTGCATCACATCACCCCAAGCTATGCAAACCTCCCCTCCTCCCACCCAGGAAGCCTACCTGCAAATTAGCGGACCTCCAGCTGTTGTAAAACTACAAGTCCCATCATGCCTTTGCCTCTGGGTGTCATGCTTGTGGCTGTCCGAGTCTTTCTATGCCTCATGGGACTTGTAGTTCCGCAACAGCTGGAGGTCCGCTAATTACATTTCCCTGGTGTAGACCAAGTAAAGATTCATTTCTAAGGCATCACATCACCCACAGCAAATCGAAACCACATCGCCCAAAGCAAATCGCACCGCATCAAACCACATCGCCCGCAGCAAATCACATCACCCACAGCAAATCGCACCACATCAAACCACATCGCCTGCAGCAAATCGCACCGCATCAAACCACATCGCCCAAAGCAAATCGCACCGCATCAAACCACATCGCCCGCAGCAAATCGCACCGCATCAAACCACATCGCCCGCAGTAAACCACACCGCATCAAATCACATCGCCCACAGCAAATCACACTGCATCAAATCACACCGCATCAAATCACACCGCATCAAATCACATCGCCCACAGCAAATTGCACCGCATCAAACCACATCGCCCACAGCAAATCACACCGCATCAAATCACATCGCCCGCAGCAAATCGCACCACATCAAACCACATCGCCCGCAGCAAATCGCACCACATCAAACAACATCTCCCTCAGTAAATCGCATCAAACAACATCGCCTGCAGCAAATCGCATTGCAGCAAATCGCACTGCATCAAACCACATCACCCAAAGCAAATCGCACCGCATCAAACCACATCTCCCACAGCAAATTGTACCACATCACCCGCAGCAAATCACACCGCATCAAACAACATCGTCCTCAGTAAATCGCATCAAACCACATCGCCCGCAGCAAATCGCACCGCATCAAACCACATCGCCAGCAGCAAATCGCACCACATCAAACCACATCGCCCGCAGAAAACCGCACCGCAGCAAACCACATCGGATGGCACTGGATGGTGGCACTGATTGGCACTCGCAGGTGGTACTGGCACTTGGTACTGACAGGTGGCACTGGCACGGACAGGTGGCACTGGCACGGACAGGTGACACTGGTTGGCACTGGCGGGTGTCACTGATTGGCACTGGCAGGTTGGCATTGACTGGCACTGGCGGTTGGCACTGGCTGGCACTGGCGGTTGGCACTGGCTGGCACTGGCGGGTGACACTGGCTGACACTGGCAGGTGGCACTGGATGGCATTGGCAGGTTGCACTGATTGGCACTGGCTGACACTGGCAGGTGGCACTGGATGGCATTGGCAGGTTGCACTGATTGGCACTGACTGACACTGGCAGGTGGCACTGACTGACACTGGCAGGTGGCACTGGCTGACACTGGCAGGTGGCACTAATTGGCACTGGCAGGTGGCACTGGCTGACACTGGCAGGTGGCACTGATTGGCACTGGCTGACACTGGCAGTTTCACACTGAGCCGATTTTGTCATTTTTCAGTTACACTATATGTAACTGAATGCAGAGACCAGCTGTCAGTGTGATGTCGGGTGGACGGGACCCGGGGTGGGCGGGGCCATGCAGCTATCAAATACCAGATGATGATTGGGCTGCTTAAGAAAGTGGGCGGGGCCACATACACGTTGCAGCCCGCCCAGATCCCATCCCATTGGCTGGTGTCTGTGTTTGATAGCTGCTGGGCTGGGTCCCGCCCGGTCCCGCCCACCCCCGACATCACTTTGACAGCTAGTCTCTCCATTCAGTTGAAAATCAGTTTCACACACTGAGCACAGAGCCGCTCAGTGTGTGAAACTGTCAGTGGAGTGTTGCCCTTATGTGTTGCCCCTATTGAAAATGGCGCCGGCATCGCGTTATTTCCGGTTTTGAAATAACGCGATGCTATGGCCCAGCGACGCCTATTGCCTCCTGGGATTGATGACAAACATCTCCCAGGAGGCATAGCGGACGGGGGATGACGCGTTCGCGCCGCGGCCGGAAACAGGAAGTGGAGAAGAAGATCTGCAATAAAATGGTAAGTTTAAAAAAAAAAAAAAAAAAATTTATGCCAAATGTGTTTAGGGGGACAGAGAGGCAGAGGATGCAGATGAGTGAAAAAAGAGGGTGGAGCTCCACTTTAAGTATGCAATAATGAACCTTGGATCCTCTCATTTAATTGATAAGAAAATCATAGCTCTGCCAAAAACGAACAGTGTGCTGTGGTCTCAGTAAGTATACAGCAGCAGAAAGAAAGGATATTATAATGTAAGCCTGCGTCCGCTTACTGTGCTATGAGTGAGGAGCACATGAAAGATTCAACACTGTGATGAAAGGAACTAAGATAGAATTCATCTTTGTAGATTTTTAACACTTAAAGGGGTTGTAAACCTTTGGCATTTTTCACCTTAAGGCATTCTATGCCACCTGTCCCCAGTGCCATCTGTCCCCAGTGCCATTTGTCCCCAGTGCCATGTATAGGTGCCATCTGTCATCAGTGCCATGTGTCATCAGTGCCACATAGTGCCATCTGTCATCAGTGCCATATCAGTGTCACGTGTCATCAGTGCCACGTGGGTATTAGTGCCATCTGTCATCAGTGCCACGTATTAGTGCCATCTGTCATCGGTGCCATCTCTTAGTGCCACGTATAAGTGCCATCTGTCATCAGTGCCACATATTAGTGCCATCTGTCATCAGTGTCACGTGTCATCAGTGCCCCGTATTAGTGACATCTGTCATCAGTGCCACATCAGTGTCATGTGTCATCAGTGCCACGAATCAGTGGCATCTGTCATCAGTGCCACGTCAGTGTCACGTGTCATTGTCCTGGTGCTCCAGGGCCTTAAAAAGTGTAATAGGTAGTCAACAAGTTAGATGTGTAATTTATGCTCCTAGAACACGTGATGGCGCTCCCTGCATGTTGGGTGCTCTCTATGTGGCCAGGCTGTGTAAAAGTCCCACACATGTGGTATCATAATACTCAGGAAGAGTAGCAGAATGTATTTTGGGGTGTCATTTGTGGTATACACATGCCATGTGAGAGAAAAACCTATTACAATGACAATTTTGTGGAAAAAAAAAAAAAAAAATCTTAATTTTGCAAAGAATTGTGGGAAAAAATGACAACATCAAAAACCTCACCATGCCTCTTACTAAATACCTTGGAATGTCTACTTTCCAAAAAGGGGTAATTTGGGGGGTATTTGTACTTTCCTGGCTTGTTCGGGTCACAAGAAATGAGATAGGTCACCAGTACATCAGATGTGATCAATTTTGTATAATTTGCACCACAGTTTGTGGACTCTCTAACTTTCACAAAGAGCAAATAATATCCACTAATTTGGGTTGTTTTTACCAAAGATATGTAGCAGTATAAATTGTGGCCAAAATTTATGAAGAAAAAATTTATAATTTGCTAAATTTTATCACAAAAACAAAGAAAAATTTGCTTATTTTCACAGCACACAGCAGGTAAGTATAACATGTTTGTTATTTTTCTCAAAAAAAATGTGAACCTTTACAACGCCTTTAAATGATTTGTCTCAATACTCTAAAGCCTTGTACACACGATCAGACTTTCCGATGGAAAATGTTCAATGACAGGCTTTTGGCAGTAAATCTGTGCATGCTCCATCAGACAATTGTTGTCGCACTTTCCGCAGACAAACGTTGGATGGCAGGTTTTCAAATTTTCCACAGACAAATGTGTGTTGTCGGATTTTCCGAGCGTGTGTACACAAGTCCGTCGGACAAAAGTCCAAAGTACAAACACGCATGCTCGGAAGCAAAGACGAGCCAGAACGGTCGGTCTTGGAAACTAGCGTTCGTAATGGAGAATTAACATTCGTGACGTGGCAAATTGAAAATCGTGACGTGAAATCTCGAAATGCAGCGCACAATTCTCTTCTTCTTTAATGGGATAATAATGAAGCTGCTTTGCTGGTGATACTGATGGAGTTATTGCAAACTAATTTTCAAAGGCTTTTTTTTTCTAGTGATATCAAGAATAATATTATAATGCTTTTGTTTTTATTATTTGGGCAAGTTACCCCAACACCATTATCACGTAGTTTTTAAGATCAAAGATACAACTATGTTGGTGTCCCTTGTCAATTTTACATTGTATTTTTTTAAATGTACCTGCCTACTCCCAAACTGTCATTTGAAGTAAAACACACAGCCAAGTATTATTCTACACAATTTTTTTTTATTGTGCATTAAAAAAAGAAAACAAATAAAATTAGACACGCTATCTGCCAATAGAACTTAAAGCAGTTGTATAGTCCAAAAAAATGACTTTTACCTACAGGTAAGCCTATAATAAGGCTTACCTGTAGGTAAAAAAAGATATTCCCCGTGCAATGTGCCGCTGACTGCAGTGGCGCATGCGTACGGGGGATTCTCGGCTGAAAGGCCGGCAGAATCCGAACCCTTCCGGGAAGAAGTCTCGCAGCCACTCGCAGCGCTGGAGTCGCAATACCCGGAAGACACGCCGAGGCAACATGTCAGCTACCTCGGCGTGGACCAGATGAGTCACGACGCCTCGTTCTAAGGTGCATACTAGCTCATTATGCCTTTTCCCTTACAGGTGTGTTAAAAAAAAAAAAAGTTTCAGCGGGTATACAACCGCTTTAACCAAAAAGTGCATTCTATGCATCCAGAAATATAGAAAATATACCAAATCAAATCATTATTCAACCAAAAAAATGATGTCAAAGCAATAACTCCAAGGCCAATAATAAATAACACGTTATCTCCTCCGATTCCGCAACATGTCTGGTTGACGAGCGGCCGTTCAGAAACGAACTGAAAAGCGCGAAATGAAAAGTGAGAAATGAAAAGCGCAAATCAACACTCACCAAACTTCTACTAACACGAAGGAGCCCAAAGGATGGCGCTAAAGAGCTGAAAAACAATGTAGTACGTCACTACGTTCGTAATTGTTGGCCGACAATTGTGTGACCGTGTGTATGCAAGACAAGTTTAGGCCAACGCCCTTCGGACAAAACTCCACGGTTTTGTTGGTGAACAATCCGATCGTGTGTACAAGGCTTTACTGTTACTTTTACTGGACAGCTTGTTCTGTTAACAGAAGCTGGAAAATAACAGACTTACTGACCAGATCACCAGGTTAAAAAGAAAAGACAAAAAGGAAAAACAAATGCAGCCACATCTAAGGATTGTTACGCTCAGGGGTCAAGACCTGGGGAAAAAATGATACGCTCATATGCACGAACGCTTCAAAAGTGGTATTTTTCATCCAATTTTCGTATTGTGTGTATGAAGCTTAACTGTTAGTACATAAAAATAAAAACGATCCTCAATAAACATAAATACGGTAATTCTCTGAATAATCAGCATTCATTCAATTGTGCTTCCATGCAAATGTGATCATGTTCTGATCTTTATTGGGGAATTTTATTTTGTATATAGATTGTTTATGTGGTGAGTTTACACTTTTCATTGAACAGAGTTTGGATAACACAGAGTTAAACGGAAAGGTCATAAATGAACTGCACATTATCTGGACAGAATGCTTGGGGAGATAGTGATGTGTTCATGCTTAGGAGATGTATGTTAGCTTGGGGGGCTGCAAACTCTGCAGGGCTCCAACACACACTCGCTGCTATTCCAACCCTTCACATATTTCCACATAAACTTCCCTCCTGGCATTAAACTTTGCCAGGTATTGTGCTCAGCTTACCACCCCAAACTGATGTTCCTCCCTCAGCTCACCTCTCTCCCTGCATGTCCTGTGAGCAGAAGAGCTGTGCTCCTCCTCTGGGTCCTCTCATCATATGGCACTGAACATAGAGGAGGGGGGGGATTCAGCGGGACACACAGAGCAAGTATGCAGGAGACTGGGGGGGGGGGGGGGAGAGATGAGGAGACAGAAAATAAGGAGGGGCCGGCGGGGAGGAGCGCATCATGAGAGGTCTGACTAAACACAATCTCTTAGCAGCAGGGACCTGATCTACCCATCAGCTAGCTGTGATTTACAGGTAGATCGAAGAGGAAGCTGTCATGGGGCCCCCTACTGGCAATGCCTGAATGGTCAGTCCACCCCTGTTATGCGTCACTTACTATTGCAAGCTGTGTCGGCGGCTGCTGGTGTAGCACCTGCCACACAGCTCGCATACTTCAAAGTCTTGCAGGACACGGCTGCTAATGGGAACTGAGTTCCTGTTGTGGAAAAAGTACAGGAACTCCGTTCCCATGCGTTCCCGCAGGACTTGGTTACGCTGCAATATGTTAATTTTTTTGTATTTGGATTAAATATCATTTTAACAACTTTTTACATGAGCATACACAGAATGTACCAGGGATATTGATGGTCACCATGGTCTTCATATCTTAAACGTTTCATAGATGACAGGAGGTGAGGTACCAGCTTGCCTTTGGATGACCTCCCGCTAGGACATGCCACACTTTTCTTCCTGACCTGGTCGATGGACACAGGAGATGTACTGGCAGAGAGAGAAGTGTCTTTGTAGAGAAGGAACTAATTGGTGATAAGATGTGAACAGACTTTCCAACATGTCAGAAAGTCTCCATCTGCAGAAAGCACTTAGGATGATACGGAAGTGCTTGTTATGGCTCTTTTTCTAAACCCTTGCAGAGGTCAAATGTGGATCCAGAATATTAAATCCGGTCTCTGTGTATAGGGTGTAAGGAGCTGACATTGCTTGTTAGGAGGGAAATTCAGACAGTATGAGCCTGTTTTATTGGAATATGCACATTAATTATAGTGACGAAAAGAAGAGAGGTATATGTCTCCTAGCATCATATCTATTTACCTAAATTAATATGTATAAAAGGGAACCTGTAGTAAGAGAACTGAGGCTGCCATTGCTGACCTCTCCTTCTGAAAATTCTAGTATCCAGGTTGTCATGCTGATCCATAGACATGTGCACCATCAATACATTTGTTTTGTTTCGTTCTGTTCCGTTTCGTGTCCGAAATTCTATTTGGATTTGTACGAAATACGAATATTCATTAGGTTCGTAAATTTTTCGTAACAATTACAAATGTTCGTTATGATGAATTTATCATTATGAGGGGCTCCCACCATCCCTGTGTTATTCTGACTTTCTGCGTTTTTTAACTGTAATGCCGCGTACACACGGTCGGAATTCTCGCCGGAAAAAGCTCTGATGGTTTTCCCGTCGGAATTCCGACGGAATTTCGCTCAAACTGTCTTGCCTACACACAGTCACACCAAATTCCGACGGTCAATAACACCACAACGTACAACACGTTCAACAGCACTATAAAAGGGAAGTTTAATGCTTCCGAGCATGCGTCAAATTGTTTCCGAGCATGCGTCGGAGTTTTGCGTGTCGGAATTGCATACACACATCGGAAAATCCGATAGAAAGGTTTTCCGTCGGAAAAATTAAGAATAGGTTCTCAATCTAAAGTCCATCGGAAATGCCGACAGCAAAAGACCGATGGGCATACACACGGTCGGAAAATCCGATGGAAAGCTCCCGTCGGACTGTTTCTATCGGAAATTCCAGCCGTGTGTATGCGGCATTAGGTTTGTTAACTTTTCGTAACAATTACGAATGTTCGTTATTATGAATTTCAATTTATCACCAGTCACTTTTCCGTTGTAACGGAATTTGGATCCGAAATTCGTAAACTAAATTTCGTATTTCGTACAGAATTTGGAAGCATAGAAATTCGGATCCTCCTGAATGTACGAATTTACGGAACTTTGTACGAATTTCAGATTCGTACAAAACGAATCGCACATGTCTACTAATCCAACAGCTTTAATGTTTTTTAGCCACTTGCCAACCGCCCTATAGCATTTTTACTGCTACCGGGGCGGCTGCGCTGCGCAGGATAACGTATATTTAAGTGATCCTGCACTTCCGTGTATCGGGCACAAGTGCGCGCCGCCGCCACCTCACTTCCTCTGTGATTCTACACAGCGGGTCCCATGGATCCGATGTCCACCGGCACATGCTGATCGTTCGGTACGCAGGCTGAAACAGCGATATGCTTATGTAAACAAGGCAGATCGCCGTTCTGTCAGTAAGGAAGGTATGGATCCTGTGTCTTTGCAAAGCAGGGACATGGATCTATGCCTTCCTCTAGTAAAAAAAACACCTCCCACAGTACAGTAAAACACCAGCTAGGCACACAGTTACTCATTTGATTGCACCTGATGTTAACCCCTTCCCAGCCAATGTCAATAGCACAGTGACAATGCATATTTTTAGCACTGATCACTATATTAGTGTCACTGGTCCCCAAAAAAGTATCAGTTAGTTTCCAATTTGTCCACCACAATATCGTAATCCCACTATAAGTCGCTGATTACCACCATTACTAATAAAATAAAAAACTCCATAAAAATGTGTATATCCCAGTTTATAGACGCTACAACTTTTGTGCAAACCAATTAATATAAGCTTATTGGGGTTTTTTTAACCAAAAATATGTAGCAGAATACATATTGGCCTAAATTGATGAAGAAATTCGATTTTTTACATTTTTGTAAAATTGGATTTGTTTTATATTAGCAGAAAGCAAAAAATATATATTTTTTTGTTATTATTTTTTTCAAAATTGTCAGTCTTTTTTTGTTTATATTGCAAAAAATGAAAAAACGCAGAGGTGACCGAATACCACCAAAAGTGATGAAAAAAGGGGGGGGGTCCACTTTAAATGAAATGTATGTGAATACGTCTCCGTCCCTAAATCAGTACAGAAAAAATAGGTGGGACTTTGTATGAGGTATGTGCGGCAGCAGAAAAACAGTCAGTGTAAAAACACGTTTATTTCTTGGTAATAATTGCATAACATGTTATAAAAAATACATTGTAAATAAAACTGGCAACAACAGCAAATTGATACATTGTATAATAGATATATGAAAACTGACAACCACATCAAGATAATGCATTGTAGGATAAATATGTAGCAGCCATTCTAGATGGCATGGACCACCTCAGAGACAGAATATGAACATGAAATCTGTATTAAGGATGAGCCCGGTGTTCGATTCGAACCCATGTTCGAATCGAGCACCGGGTGTTCGCTCGCTCGGCGAGCCCAGAACTATTGGGGCCGCTCGCATCAAATTCGTGTGATGCGAGCGGCCCCGCAATGCATTGCGGCCCGCGCAGTGCAATGCTGGCTGATGATTGGCCAAGCATGCACTGTGACCCCGAATGCTTGGCCAATCACAGCGCCGGCAGCGAGGAGAGCCATAATTGGCTACAGGCAGGATGCCTGTAGCCAATTATAGCTCAGGGGCTTTAGTACACGCCCCACGGTATAAGAGGCCGCCGCGCCGGCGGCCTCGCATATTATGTTTCAGTCAGTGTCAGCGTGTCAGTGTGCTGCTGACTGCTGACAACAATATGTGCTCTATTTCTGGGGATATGTGTGTGCATGCTGTTAGAACAGCATTGCAGTATCACATCTGGGGGGTGTCTATAGGTGGCCTGTGAAGGGGGCAGGTTTCCTGTGCTTAGAACTTTCCCTGCAAAAAAGTGTCATTTTTGCAGGAAAAAAAAAAGCTATTTAAAATCACTCGCGGCTAATGAATTGATGGCTCCTGTAACACAGAGAACTGTCATTCATTAATAAAAAACAAAAAAAAAAGCGTAGGGGTCCCCCCAAATTCAATAACCAGGCCCTTCAGGTCTGGGATGGATATTAAGGGGGACCCCAGCCAAAAAAAAAAAAAGAAAATGGCGTAGGGTCCCCCTCAAAATCCATACCAGACCCTTGAGGTCTGGTATGGATTTTAAGGGGAACCCTAGCCAAAAAAATGGCGTGGGGTCCCCCTCAAAATCCATACCAGACCCTTATCCGAGCACGCAACCTGGCAGGCCGCAGGAAAAGAGGGGGGGACGAGAGCGCCCCCCCCCCCCCTCTCGCCTGAACCGTACCAGGCCACATGCCCTCAACATTGGGAGGATGCTTTGGGGGTCTAAGACCCCTAAAGCACCTTGTCCCCATGTTGATGAGGACAAGGGCCTCTTCCCCACAACCGTGCCCGGTGGTTGTGGGGGTCTGCGGGCAGGGGGCTTATCGGAATCTGGAAGCCCCCTTTAACAAGGGGACCCCCAGATCCCGCCCCCCCCCCTGTGTGAAATGGTAAGGGGGTACAAAAGTACCCCTACCATTTCACCAAAAAAGTGTCAAAAATTGTAAAAATGACAGGAGACAGTCTTTGACAATTCCTTTATTAAAATCTTCTTTCTTCTTTCTTCATCCTTCGGTTTCTTCATCTTCTCCTTCCTTCATCTTCTTCCATCTTCTTCTTCCATTTTCTTCTTCCTCCGATCCGCTTCTTCTTGCGCTGGTCTTCTCGTCCTTCTCGTCCGGCATCTTCTTCCGTCGGCGTCGGCGTCGGTGTCGGTGTCTTCTTGGGCCGCTCCGCGCAATGGGAGGCTCCCGCTGTGTGAGGCTCCGCTCCGTCTGACAGGTCTTTTATAATGGAGGGCACCTGGTGACCCCGCCCCCTCTGATGCACAGAGACGTCATGGGGAATTCCATGATGGCTTTCCCCATGATGTCAGAGGGGGGCGGGGTCACCAGGTGCCCTCCGTTTTAAAAGACCTGTCAGATGGAGCGGAGCCTCACACAGCGGGAGCCTCCCATTGCGCGGAGCGGCCCAAGAAGACACCGACACCGACACCGACGCCGACGGAAGAAGATGCCGGACGAGAAGGACGAGAAGACCAGCGCAAGAAGAAGCGGATCGGAGGAAGAAGACAATGGAAGAAGAAGATGGAAGAAGATGAAGGAAGGAGAAGATGAAGAAACCGAAGGATGAAGAAAGAAGAAAGAAGATTTTAATAAAGGAATTGTCAAAGACTGTCTCCTGTCATTTTTACCATTTTTTCCAATTTTTTGGTGAAATGGTAGGGGTACTTTTGTACCCCCTTACCATTTCACACGGGGGGGGCCGGGATCTGGGGGTCCCCTTGTTAAAGGGGGCTTCCAGATTCCGATAAGCCCCCCGCCCGCAGACCCCCACAACCACCGGGCACGGTTGTGGGGAAGAGGCCCTTGTCCTCATCAACATGGGGACAAGGTGCTTTAGGGGTCTTAGACCCCCAAAGCATCCTCCCAATGTTGAGGGCATGTGGCCTGGTACGGTTCAGGCGAGAGGGGGGGCCGCTCTCGTCCCCCCCTCTTTTCCTGCGGCCTGCCAATTTGCGTGCTCGGATAAGGGTCTGGTATGGATTTTGAGGGGGACCCCACGCCATTTTTTTTGGCTAGGGTTCCCTTAAAATCCATACCAGACCTCAAGGGTCTGGTATGGATTTTGAGGGGGACCCTACGCCATTTTTTTTTTGGCTGGGATCCCCCTTAATATCCATCCCAGACCTGAAGGGCCTGGTTATTGAATTTGGGGGGACCCCTACGCTTTTTTTTTTCATTTTTTTTATTTTTTATCAATGACTTTTTTTTATGAATGAGTTTCAATGAATCACTGTTCTCTGTGTTACGGGAGCCGTGAATTAACATTAGCCGCGAGTGATTTTAAATAGCTTTTTTACTTTCAAAAATGACACTTTGCGCAGAGACAGTTCTAAACACAGGAAACATGCGCCCCTTCACAGGCATACTATAGACACCCCCCAGGTACGAAATTTAAAGGAATATTACACTTTTATTGTTTCAATTTAAGCATTATTAAAATCACTGCTCCTGAAAAAACGGCCGTTTTTAAAAAAAAAAATTGCATTGATACATGTCCCCTGGGGCAGGACCCAGGTCCCCAAACACTTTTTATGACATTAACATGCATATTAGCCTTTAAAATGAGCACTTTTAATTTCGAACGTTCGCATCCATTATAACTAATAGGGTTCTAAAGCTCGCACGGACTTTAGGTCCGTTCGCGGGTTCTGGTGCGAGCCGAACGGGGGGGGTGTTCGGCTCATCCCTAATCTGTATGTATAAAACAAATTGAACCATGTAATCAAAATGCGATGCGTTAAATAAGCCCTATGCTTTTCATGGATTTATTCCACTCTTTAGGGGCAAATGCATCAAGTATATATGAGCTGAATATGAAGTGGTTCCTACTAGGAACAACGATCGGTCTCCTCCTCTAGTCAGGCACTTTACCCTCACAGTTAGAAACACACATAGGGAACACACTTAACCCCTTGATCGCCCCCTAGTGTTAACCTTTTCCCTGCCAGTGACATTTATACAGTAATCAGTTAGCTATGATCACCAAATAAATGTCACTGGTCCCAAAAAAGTGTCAAAAGTGTCCGATCTGTCCGCCGCAATGTTGCAGTCCCAATATAGACTGTGATAGACTATGTGTCTACCTTTTCCCACTTAAGGGCCAGATTCAATGTATGTGAATGCATTGAGAGCTGCATTCACCTGCTAATAAATGAAGATGGGGGGTAAAGAGGGGGTACAGAGGTGGCTGTGAACTGGGGGGTACAGATGTGGCTGTGGATGGGGGTTACAGAGGTGGCTGTGTAGGGGGGGGTACAGAGGTGGCTGTGTATGAGGGGGTACAAAGGTGGCTGTGGATGGGGGGGTACAGAGGTGGCTGTGGGGTACAGAGGTGGCTGTGGACGAGGGGTACAGAGGTGGCTGTGGACGAGGGGTACAGAGGTGGCTGTGGACGGGGGGGTACAGAGGTGGCTGTGGATGAGGGGTACAGAGGTGACTGTGGATGGGGGGTACAGAGGTGGCTGTGGATGGGGGTACAGAGGTTGCTGTGGATGGGGGGGGGTACAGAGGTGGCTGTGGAGTGGGGGGTACAGAGATGGCTGTGTACGGGGGAGTACAGAGGTGGCTGTGTATGGGGGGTACAGAGGTGGCTGTGTACGGGGGGGGGGGGTACAGAGATGGCTGTGTACGGGGGGGTACAGAGGTGGCTGTGTACAGGGGGGTACAGAGGTGGATGTGTACGGGGGGGTACAGAGGTGGCTGTGGACAGGGGGGTACAGAGGTGGCTGTGGACAGGGGGGTATAGAGGTGGCTGTGGACAGGGGGTACAGAGGTGGCTGTGAACAGGGGGTACAGAGGTGGCTGTGGAAGGGGGGGTTACATAAGTGGCTGTGTACGGGGGGTACAGAGGTGGCTGTGTACAGGGGGTACAGAGGTGGCTGTGGACAGGGGGGTATAGAGGTGGCTGTGGACAGGGGGGTATAGAGGTGGCTGTGTATGGGGGTACAGAGGTGGCTGTGTACGGGGGGGTACAGAGGTGGCTGTGTACGGGGGGGGGTACAGATGTAGCTGTGTAGGGGGGTACAGAGGTGGCTGTGTACGGGGGGGGTACAGATGTAGCTGTGTAGGGGGGTACAGAGGTGGCTGTGTATGGGGAGGGTACAGAGGTGGCTGTGGCCGGGGGGGGGAACAGAGGTGGCGGTGGATGGGGGGGTACAGAGGTGGCTGTTTACGGGAAGGGTACAGAGGTGTATGGGGAGGGTACAGATGTGTCTGTGGACTGTATTCTTATTATTCACTCTGTTTAAAAAATGCAGGTATATACCTCATTAAGTGCGCTGCTCGGTGCTCACATGACCCGCCACCTCTCTCTTCTCCTTGTCTGTCAATTGCAGTGGGCGAGGCCAAGAATGACGTCAGTCAGGAGGGGAGGAGAGGAGGAGGGGAGGCAGCGGGTCACCTGAGCCCCGAGCTGCGCTCTTAATGTGGTGTATAGCTGCATTTTTATTATATAACACAGATACTTTTGCAGATGACATTTTTAAACAGACAACCACTTGTCTGCGGGCCGGGTGCCCCTGAATTAATCATGGGCACTGATTTAGCGGCTGTGGGTTGCAGACCCCTGGTCTATCACATAAAATCCCAATAAAATACATTTACGTTTTTGGTTGTAGCATGACAAAATGTGTCAAGTTTCAAGGGGTATGAATACTTTTTCAAGGCACTGTATAACATACTGTATGCCACCTGAATCTTCCCTTTTATCTAATATGAACACTTTTATCGGACGCTTGTAACTAAACTTTGTGGGTCAGTGTAAGGGTCCGCTGCTTCTTGTCATCCTGCCACTACACAAAATGATGCTCCATCAATTCTATTGACCACTTGATTTAATTTTCACTCAACACAAAGTTGGTGAGGCAGAAACAACAGATACAAATTAGCTAGTTAACATTTCAAGAGACTGGAAAAATGAAGGAGCCGGGTCCTGAAGATGGAATCGATGGGACCTGCTCCACTGATGGATTCCAGTCTAATTAAGAAAACAGGTCATCTGGGAAACGATCTGACTGAGTCACTGTCTAGATCCATAGCTTGATAGCTACTTTGCAATCAGTAGATATAGGTTAAAGTATTACCCTGAGCCTACATATATGTAATGAACATCTGGCTTGTTAGGAGGAGTGCGGATCACTAGTTTCTCATCAAGACAAAACTCTGAGGCTGGGTTTCATCTTCGCATGCGGCTCACAGCAGGGGTCCGGTGCGTCCCCCGTTTACCGTATCAGGTCCGATTTCAGACCAAATTTTTGGCTGAATTTGAACGGACTAAAAGACGCACAGGGCTCCTGTGCAAACTTGCACCAGAGCCGTAGCGGAAATATGTGAACCGGCTGGTCAAAATCTCCTGCTATTGCAAATTGGATGCGAAGAATCCACATCCAATTCGCAATAGTGTGAACCCAACCCAGCCTGAGTATATTTTCAGTTAAAAATGTGATATAAATACATTACAGTTCAGCAACATTCTTTTAATTTTAAAGTAGATGTTAAACCAACCTTTCTTAGCAGAGTTTCCT
Source organism: Lithobates sylvaticus (assembly GCA_028564925.1). Taxonomy (NCBI): domain Eukaryota; kingdom Metazoa; phylum Chordata; class Amphibia; order Anura; family Ranidae; genus Lithobates; species Lithobates sylvaticus. The sequence continues at coordinate 241,213,090 of CM053031.1, read as the reverse complement.
TTCTGCAATAGGAAAAAACAATGGCGCTGCTGTAGCCAGACCAAAATGACAGCAGGGTTGATGTGAGGAATGAAAGGGGAATAAACAATTCAAAAGATCAAGGGAAGAGGCAGCTCCCCTATGTAGGTCTTGAGTTAAACACTTGCTGACCAGACGCCGCAGTTTTACTGCAGCAGGTTGGCTCTGCAAATCGACGTTACGTCGCTTCCCAATGTGGCCACTAGGGGCGCGTGCATGTGCCCACAGGTCGCCGCTGAAGCCGATACGAGTGCCCGACGGGCGCCATGACCGCCGGACACCCGTGATGTAAACACACAGATCCTGGTACTTTCAGGGGAGAAGAGACTGATCGTGTGTTCATACAAAGTATAAACAGTGATCTGTCATCTCCCCTAGTAAGTCCCATCTCCCTACAATTAGAACACAGTGAGAGACCACAGTTAACCCCTTGATTGCCCCCTGGTGTTAACCCCTTCCCTGACAGTGATATTTTTACAGTAATCAGTGCATTTTTATAGCACTGAGCGCTGTATAATTGTCAATGGTCCCAAAAAAGTGTCAAAAGTGTCTGATGTGTCCGCCATAATGTCGGAGTCCCAATAAAAATCGCAGATCACCGACATTACCAGTAAAAAAAAATAATAATAATAAAAATGCCATAAATCTATCCCCTTTTTACCAAAAATATGTAGAAGAATACATATCCCTAAACTGAGGAAAAACTTTTTTTTTTTATTTATATTTTTTAAAGGTGGGGAATTTATTATAGCAAAAAATAAAAGATATTGTGTTTTTTTCAAAATTATCGCTCTTCTTTTGTTTATAGCGCAAAAAATAAAAACTGCAGAGGTGATCAAATACCACTAAAAGAAAGCTCTATTTGTGGGGAAAAAAGGTTTCATCAATTTTGTTTGGGTGCAACGTCGCACGATCGCGGAATTGTCAGTTAAAGCGGCGCAGTGCCGTATCGCAAAAAATGGCCTGGTCACTGAGCAGCCAAATCTTCCAGGGCTGAAGTGGTTAACCTAATATATGAAAACGGAAAAAAGGGGTGCCTCTATCGAGCGTAAAGTGTTGGAAACAGCTATTAGGTAATATATAAATATTGCACTCACATGTAATGGACAAAATGTCAGCTTGTCATCTGTAGAGGTCTTGACATCTCTAGCAGAGATCGGCCGGGAAGCTGCTGGGTGGTGAGAGAAGCGCTCGAGAGTGGAGAAGCCGGCAGCATGGTGTGCATTTGCGTCTGGGTCACCGAGTGTCATAGAGATGACTGGAGACCATCTGGTCCATGGGCAGCTCTATGGTAAATCAGCGGCGCCGCCTAAACTATTCTCAAGCTCTTTGATTGCACGGGAGAGCTCAGGGAAGCCGCTAGGATGGCTTTTGCACTGTAAGATCGCTAGCTGAAAAAAATCCAGGGAATCGTTGGCTGAAAAAAAGATATCTGGATGATGCCTGTAGCTGCAGGCATCATTCAGATATCTCCACTCAAAGTCCTGAACATCATACGACCTCCTACGGGCGGGAAGTGGTCAAGCAGTTGTGTTGGTGGGACAGTTTACTCACAGCCCACACACTCAGGAACCGTATACCTGTTCCTGCTAGCCTGCACCTTTCTTTCTATCTAATGTTCTGTAGGCTGTGAGTCAAATAATGAGAATGTGAAAAATCATCTCCTAGCCTAAACATTGGTTGTCTTGCGGGCTGACTGGTAAGCATTATGGGAAATCTTTTGTGATTAAACCCAAAACCTTATCCTTTTAGGATAAACGTTTTACATAAATAGATAAAGGCTGATCAATGTAAGCACCCCTGCCAGTGGTTAAAGGTTTGCCTCAACCCTGTGACTGCAAGAGAGCTTTTGAAAAACAACAGATTGACTGGACAGATCATCAGAAAATGAATGCAGCCATCACATCTAAGAATTGGTAATATAAAAAAAAAAATTCTTGATTTTTTTGACTTTTGGAATATTTACCCCCCCCCCCCTTCATGACCAAGTGCTTTTTTGTGATACCGCACTGCGTTATTTTAACTGACAAACAAACTTGTGTGCTTGTGTGTGTGTGATTCTGCCTACAGCTGCAACCCTGTAGCAGTAAAAGTACTATCAGTCAGCAAGTGGTTAATAATGCCATCAACACAAGCCGGAAGTGTGTTGACACAGACCCTTTGTCAACTCTCAATCAATCTTTCAAGCCCTCAAATAAGTAACATTAAGATGGCAGCGTCCTCTGCAAGTAGGAGGGTTTCATTCCACCTTAAATGAGGCCTTTTAAAAGAGGTAATGCTAGTTGCATGGCTGCCACATTAAATCTCTGTTTTCAATACATTGAGTATGAGACTGAAGTGCCAAACTGAAAGCTAATTGTCAAGATATAGATCTATTCTAAAATAAATTAGAAAGACAAATCACAAATACAACCCATTTCAGGGACCAGAAAACTCCCCTTCACCAGGGCTTTGAGTGAGAAATAGTATATACGAGACTGGTATATAGTATATACGGGACAAATTTATATGCTAAGCAACAAGTTCTAGAACCTGGGTCAAACCAATCAAGATACACAAGCGCTGGATAATCTGATATCATTATTGGAAGAAAATGAGCCGGAAAACCTAATTGACTCAATTGATATAGAGGCTCTTCTTGCAACTGTGGACAATACATCCACTGCACACACATTATTGATCCCTCTTTAAAAAAAAAAAAAAATGTACTATATATCCCCCACCTAGTTCTAATCATAATGCAGCAGTATTTCTAAAATTGGTATCTGCTGATATCCAGAGAATGAAAAACTTTTCTGGATCTCATGCCAAGCTCAATCATGGCGCGAAGAGGGCGCTAGACTCGTTGGCCCGTAACCACGACATTGTCATCAAACCCTCTGACAAGGGTGGCAATGTCATGGTTATGAACATTGTATTGAAATGTGTATAAAAATACTCTGAAATCTATACATAGGTTGCTGCTAGATAAATTCACTCAAGATTTTCATCTGATGGTGGATGCAGCATTTTACCATAATGTCATATCCAAACAAATGTGGGAATTTATAAGAGTGGGCTTCCCCCGGGAAGCCACCTTTTATGCTTTGCCCAAGTTGCATAAGCACTCTTCGAATCCCCCAGGCAGGCCCATCATATCTGGGTGTGGCAACTTAAATGAAAATCTCAGTTGTGTAGTGGACAGTCATCGTAAACCTTTTGTAACGTGTATGTCATCTTATATACGGGATACTATCCACTTTCTGCAAATCATTCAAGATATGCATATTGAGGACAATACCCAATTGGCCGCTATTGATGTTGAGGCCCTGTATAGCACCATTCCTCATGAGAAGGGCCTTGCAGTGATATGTCATGTGTTGTCTAGCGAAATTGTGAACCTAGTTACACTGATTTTATTCTAACATCTCTTGAATTTATTCTCCACCATAACACCTTTTGCTTTGATGGTCCCCACTACCTACAGGTACAGGGGGTGGCGATGGGGACATGTTGTGCCTCATCATACGACAACCTGTACCTGGGGGAGTGGGAACATTCACTGCTCACCAGTGACTCGCTATCTGTGTATATGGGCTATATATAGTATATGTACTTTCATGGCACCGCTACATAGATGACGTCTTTATAATTTGGGACGGATCGAATGATCTTTTACACAAGTTTATGGCCTGTATTAATATTAACAAATTTAATTTAAGTTTTACTATGTTACATTAAAAGACAGAAAGATCATGGCCTTTCTAGTGAACTATTCCGTAAATCTACAGCAGGGAATTCATTATTTTTTTTTTTTTATTTATTCTTTATTAAATTTTTCATATATACACGGTCAAGGATAAAAAAAATACAAAGGCACCATACATGACAAGAAATGCATTCTTCATTACGTGACTTCTATTCATCTCTATGCTTTTTTATCTCACTATTATATACCATACACTAGTGATTACTCTTCCATTTAACACCTAGAGGGCCCCTCAGTGGATCTCTCTTCCCTTTCCTCATAGTATCCCTTTCCCTTCCCCCTTTTAGTCTACAACCTCAGACGGATTCATTCTGGTTAGCCATGGGTTCCACATTTTATTAAATTCTTTAATATTGCCTCTTTTTATATATACTGCTTTTTCTCTGTACAGGTTCTCGTTTATCATCCCAATCCAGTTGTCTACCGTAGGTGGTTCCTTTGATTGCCATTTACCTGCAATTAGTTTTCTGGCTTGAAATAAACATCTCAGGACTGCCATAGTTTTACTTTTACTCTCTTCCCTTTCTTCTCTATATCCCAATATACACTCTTTGGGTTCCAGCTCAAGTTTAATTCCAAATATCCTACTTATACTGTTAGTCACTCCCTTCCAATAGTGAACCAATTTGGGGCACTTCCACAACATGTGGATGAGGTCTCCTGTTTTTTGACATCTGGGACAGTTATCATCGGCCCTTCTGCCAAAACCAAACAGTCGCTTGGGGGTATAATATGCTCTATTGATCAACATCAAATGTGACATTCTCTGCGGGGGAGATACTGACACCTTTGACCCTTTCTCCAAGATTCTCTTCCACTGTATATCCGTTATTAAGCCCACATCTTTTTCCCATTTTACTTTTACCTTTTCAAGTCTCCCCCTTAGATCTATTTCCTGTCCCAGATATTCATATAACCCTGATATCAGCCCTTTAGTTGATCCTATCTGCAAGATCTTTTAGAGGAGTGGCATTCTTTGCCATACTAAGGGTTGTTTTGAAAATTGTGCCCTGAGAGCGTGCTCCACTTGTAGGTATGAGAAAAGGGAATATTGTGATATATTAAACTCTCGCTTTAAGTCGATAAATTTTTTCAGTGTATTACCTCTATATAACTGACTCAGTTTCCTAATCCCGTTGTTTTCCCAGTCTCTGATTTTACCTATCGCATAGATTTCTTTGAGGTTTCTATTGTTCCACAGGGGTGTCCGATCGATCATCCCTTTATAATGAAGTTGTTTTTTAGTTGTTGTCCATACTTTTCCCACCATTTTTGTGGTGGGATATTCATGACTAAATGAGCCCGCATCTAGTGCGTCTATTATTGTATCATGATCCGCTCCTATCAGCATTAATTCCAAATTCGGGGTGCCTCCTCCCGGAACCCCACAGCCCAGCAGCTGTTGAAGCTGAGCCGCCAGGAAGTATCGCTCCGGGTGGGGCACCGCAAGGCCCCCCTCTTTCACTGGGAGCTGTAAGGTACCAAGAGGGATCCTAGCCTGACCTCCTTTCCAAATAAGTTCCCTAAAAAGGGTTTCAATTTTCCGGAACCATCTCCTGCATATCCACACCGGTGAGTTGTGTAGCACGTACAGGAGCTGTGGCATCCAGATCATCTTTATAAGAGCACACCTACCCGCAACTGACAAAGGGAGATGTTTCCAAACTGGGAATTCATTATTACACGCATCAAGTTTCCATCCTAAACCCTTACTTGCATCAATCCCTTACAGTCAATAGTTGAGAGCTCGCCGGAATTGCTCAGATGATGCCAGCTTCAAAAATGAGGCTGACACTCTGAGAAATAGACTTCTAGAAGGGGGATACTCCAGTACCTGTCTCAAGAAAGCCTATAGAAAAACAATCAATTTATCTCACCGAGATTTATTAAATGCACACACACAATCCTCAAATGATGATACCACTAGAATTATCACAACTTACTCGACACAGCACAAACAAGTTAGGCGTATCTTAAACAAGTACTGGCACCTATTAACAATGGATTCATGACTTGCTCCTTTTGTCTCCGACCTGCCAGCTGTCGCCTATAAGGGGGCTCAAACTGGTAGCTAGCGAATACAAATCAATTAAAGGTGACATATGTAAAACCTTGGGAACTTTTGCATGTGGTGGATGTAACTATTGCCAATACAGGGATAGGCGTAAACACATGGATTGCCTAATGGACGCAATTTCCGTTCTAAAGATTATGTAAATTGTAGGACTCCCGGCATAGTGTACCTACTCACTTGTGAATGTGGGTGCTACTATGTCAGGAAGACCATAAATGAATTTTGGAAACGACTATACCAACATCTATCCACCATGTGATAGATGAGCCCCTGATGTCCCCATTGGTCGCCATATGGCACTAGTTCACCCAGAATCTATCCCTAAGGTATATTTCCTGGCACTTGACCATATACATTTCAACTCCAGAGGTGGCGATTTTAACAAGCGTCTCCACCAATGTGAATTGAGATGGATATTTCATTTACAGGCCACCTCACCACCTGGCCTAAATGAGGCATTTAACTTTAAATCCTTCCTTCCGGGCATTGTCTCAGGGAGCTGTGAATTAAACTTATAGCTCCCCCTTCAAAGTCCCGGTTTTAATGACATCTTAACTTCCCTGCTCTATGCTATATCTTTCACACTACAGCTTTATAGATTCATTAGCTATGCAAGTGTCCCTTTTGACATTATGGGGACACTATGATTAGTGACACTACAGCTTCCCTATATTGTGATGTATCCCTCACAATACAATCTTGTGACTGCATTATTACCTTCATAATTGCATGTATGCAATATGGATGATTTATTCTATTCTATTGTTAATTGTGTCTATTTGATATATTATATTCAAATAGAAATAAAATAGAAATAAATCAAATAGACAGAAGTCCAGATTTTACTTCTCTGGACTTCTGTCTATTTGATTTATTTCAAACTAGTCACCTAACATTCACATTATATTATATCACTTATATCACTATATGTTAATGTATGGTATATTGTTTTGAAGTGTTTATTTTTGTTACACTTACATAGAATTGCTGCACTTTTTCTCACATATTTACTTGAACCACTTAAGGACCGGAAAATTTTCCCCCTTAATGACCAGGCAATTTTTGGGCAATACGGCACTGCGTCGCTTTAACTGACAATTACGCAACGCTGTATCCAAACAAAAATTACGATAGCTTTCTTTTGGTGGTATTTGATCACCTCTGCAGTTTTTATGTTGCAGACAATTTTGAAAAAAAACTATATTTTTACATTTTGCTATAATAAACATCCCCAAGAAAATGTGTCAAAAATGAATTTCTTCCTCAGTTTAGGCCAAAATGAATTCTTCTACGTATTTTTGGTAAAAAAAAATCGCAGTAAGGGTATATTGATTGGTTTGCGCAAAAGTTATAGCGATAGATTTATGGCATTTTTATTATTATTTGTTTTTTTTCTAGTAATGGCGGAGACCAGCAATTTTTAGCGGGACTTTGACATTGCGGCGGACAGATCAGACACTGTTTTGGGACCAGTGACATTTATACAGCAATCAGTGCTATAAAAATGCACGGATTACTGTATAAATGACACTGGCAGGGAAGGGGTTAACACTAGTGGTGATCAAGGGGCTAAATGTGTTCCCTGGGAGGTGTTTCTAACTGTGGGGGGAGGGGACTGACTAGAGGAGAAGAGAGATCACTGTTCCTGATCACTAGGAACAGATGATCACTCTCTACTCCCCTGTCAGAATGAGGATCTGTCTGTTTACATTGACAGATCCCCTGTTCTGGCTCTCTGTGGAGTGATCGTGGGTGGCCGGCTGACATCTCAGCCGCCGGCCACTGGCATCAGCTCCACTTTCATGCAGCGGCCACGTGCACCTGCTATAGCTGTAAAACGGACCGCTGTACAGATACAGCGATTGGTGGGAATGAGCTGACCTGCCGCAGTATAATGACGGCGGCCGGTCGGAAAGTGGTTAAACAATGCAAGGTTTGAAGAAAAAGTCTTATTTTGGGATCAATGAATATCTGGACGACAAACTTTTGGTGTGGGACTTCAATCTCAGACTCTCTAAGTCTCAAAGCAAGGAATCAGTGGAATTCAGATACCTTGGTCAAATTCTGCTATCCTCTCTTTACCAATAAAATAATTCCAAAGTTCCAACGTTATCTGCCCATTTTTACCTAAGTTTCAAAACTTCCAGTGTCTGACTCCATACAAGGATGCCGTTAAGGACTCCTGACTTTCCCGGTGACAGCTCTGCTCTTCCCATAGTCACCCTGTTACCACTGCCGCCATCTTCTCGTAGTCGTCTTTTTGATCAGCGTCTTCTTTCCTTATTCACTGGGTGCCAGAGTTGCATTATCCAAACACTCCTTAGAGTACAATACAAAAGATGGATAGTAAATAAATAGAAGAGTTTTTTGGTAGAAAAAAAATCAAATCATGTTGTTTCTACAAAAAAAATAAAAAAATATATAAGCTCTCCCACCTAGCAATTTTCTAATTTGCAAGTTTAGTTCCTCTAATAATAATACAGGAGATCAGACATTTACTGCCATCTAGTGGGGAAATATTTTATTGTTTTACTTGAATACATCCCTTTACCTGGACCGTTCCAATTACCGTATTTGCCGGCGTATAAGACGACTGGGTGTATAAGACGACCCCCTATTTTTCCAGTGAAAACTTAGGTTTGGGGCTATACTCGCCATATAAGACTACCCCCCTTCCGAGGCAACACCATTTACAAAAAACCATCAGAAAAAAAAAAAAACATCAGACTTAACATCAGAAAAAGGAAACTGGTGAACTACAAGTCCCAGAGATCCCACAATTGGTAGGCAGCAACAATGAATCCTCTCCTCCAAAGCACCATAAATCATACCTGTATGTTAGGGGAGATCTGGAGCTGGATGTGCAGTAAAGGATGCTTTGTTAATATGTAGAGCACCAAGTACACACAGTATATGATGCTGTGTTAGTACAGTAGCGCCAGGTAAACTTCAGAATACAGTGTGCAGACAGCGCACCGCTGAGCCAATCACAGCAGGCATTGTATTTTACTAATCTGTTGATGGATACAAAGCCTGCTCGGATTGTCAGAGGCTGCGACATCAGCCCGCGCCGCTCTGACTCATGTAGCCTGCTCGGATTGGCAGAGGTTGTTACCCAATCCGAGCAGGCTTAGCAGGCTCTGTATTCATCAGAGTGCATCGCCCGCCGGGATTGGCTGAGGGGCGCATACTGTATACATTATTACAATTTTACAGAGCGCCCGGCGGACTGATATCCATCTGGCAACTTCTTCACCCGGCGTATAAGACGACCCCCGCTTTTTGGCTATGTAATTTCGGTGTAAAAGGTAGTCTTATACGCCAGAAAATACAGTACAATTAAAAAATTGGACAAAGCCACAAGTGCGATAAAAGGTAAAAAAATCTTTAATAGGTTCACATACCTCATTTAGAGCTTCAGGGACACTATGGGGTTTATTTACTAAAGCTAGAGAGGGCGAAATGAGTCAAAATTTTGCAGAAAATACAATCATCTTCCAGGTTTTATTGCTAAAGCATAATTAAACAAGCTGGGGTTAGAAGCTGATTGGTTTCTCTGCAAAATTGTGACACATTTTGCCCTCTCTAGCTTTAGTAAATAAACCCCCATGTGATTTATAGATATATTCCCCAAACTGCAACATTTATGACTCTCATTTACTCTAATGAGTGACCTAGCAGGGTAATGGTAAGTTATCCACTTCAATAGTGGGCACTTCCCGCCCAGGCCAATTTTCAGCTTTCAACGCTGTTGCACTTTTAATAACAATTGCATGGTCATGCAACACTGTACCCAAATGAAATTTTTTAATTTCTCACACAAATAGAGCTTTCTTTTTGTGGTATTTAATCACCACCTGTTTTTTTTTTTACTCAATAAATGAAAAAAGACCGGAAAATTTACAGCACAGTTACCTCTTTAAAGCAATCTTACAGTGCCCTCTGTTCCCTTTCACATCACAGCCCCCCTTTACATTACAGTGCCCCTTTACATTACAATGCCCCTTTACAGTTCAGTCCCCTTTATAGTAGAAAAATATATATTGGGCAGATTTGGTAGAAATACAAATGGTCTATCGCATCCCAGAATGAATAAAATGATTTTCAGTAGGCTAAAGTGTGCATAAACACTGGCCAGTACCCCTGGGGGATGCTTGGGGTAAGGATAGACACTAAGAAAGTGTATGCTTTTAATGAAAGTAAATATAGTTTATTCAAAAGAACAATTGAATACAAATATATAAATACTGAGATAGGTTCAGTATGTTTACATACAGATAGATAAAGTGTATACAGTTTTTAACATGTCAACAGCATGAACATACAAAAAAATGTTGTGACAATCATAAGAACTTGCTTAATACATATATGATCAGGATGATGCCAACATGTTTCGGACTTTGGTCCTTTGTCAAGGCAACTAGATATCCTTTTGATTCACATCTAAATTATGTGAGAATCAAAAAATTAGTACATATTAATTATGACATAGACTACAGTCATTTTTTGACATTGCCATAAAAAGCCAGTGCAGTATATAAGATATAAGCGGGTACTCACATGTAATGCCAGTATTCACAATTGCCACAGAGGTAACCACTGAAAGTGGTGTAAAAAGTTTGCATTGGATGAAAATTTGTAAAAACAAGGTGAAAGATAGCCACAAAATGTGGAAGGCTTGCTGACGTAGCTTCAGGTGGTTACAAGGTCCTATACAGGACTTGGACCGGGGCCCATGTCATGTAGTAGTCAAACTAGACCAAGCAGTGTATAGCTGTAAGAGTAGGGTATAAAGAGTATAAGTATACTAGAGAGTATAATGCAGTGAAGATGCGTATGCAACTTTTGGAGCAAAGTGCTGTTTTACCTGAATGGAGTGTTGCCTGGTATGGGAGATCAGTCAGCTCCGGATATTCAGCAGCAGGGCCGGTACAAGGGGTGGGCGGAAGGGGCGGATGCCCTGGGCGGAGCAATTTATTGTATGAAGGGGGGCGCACCATCCCGACTCTCCCGAGGGTGAGGAGATCCCTGGCATTTTGTTTTGGCAGCTGACCCCACTAGAACAACACCTCCAGCGCCGTGGCCGCGCCTGGTGTGTGTCCTTCGTTCTTCCTCCTCCTACTTCCCCGCTGTGCCAGTGAGCCTGTCACATCACATCAATGATGTCACACGCTATCTCCGCCCTCGCGTCTCCTCTCCAGCTGCCGCCCGGCGCCCGGAGGTGTGAGTACAGTACAGGCACCCTGATGGCATGCAAGGAGGTGTCCACCGCCTCCCCAAGCCTGAGGTGAGGTGTAATAGGTGGGGGGTTGCCATGATTCTGGCACGCCACCTGTGAGCTGGTGTGGGACAGTGTGCTGTGCTAGTCTGATAACGAGGGGGGAGGGGGGTTGCAAGGTGGTCTGCTAGACACAGCTTTATAATATAGCCAGCCACCCCCCCTCCCCTGGTTATCAGACAGACACCACTGACGCTATTATATTAGCTGACTGAGCCACCCCCACTCAGAAGCTGGTCTGATGGTGTTCATGATGATGATGGGGGCATGAGGCATGCTATGTAAGTTACTCTGCACACTGCACAGTGTCACTCAAGATTTCTAATATGCCCTGTGCCACCCCAGCCTGCCCTGTGCCTCCCCAGCCTGCCATGTGCCAACCCAGCCTGCCATGTGCCTCCCCAACATGCCCTGTGCCACCCAGCCTGCCCTGAGCCTCCTCAACTTGCCCTGTGCCACCCCAGCCTGCCATGTGCCTCCCCAACATGCCATGTGCCACTCCAGCCTGCCCTGAGCCTCCCCAACTTGCCCGTGCCACCCCAGCCTGCCATGTGTCACCCCAGCCTACCCTGTGCCTCCCAAACCTGCCCTGTGCCACCCCAACTTGCCCTGTGCCAGCCCAACTTGCCCTGTGCCAGCCCAACTTGCCCTGTGCCTCCCCAACCTGCCCTGTGCCTCCCCAACCTGCCCTGTGCCTCCCCAACCTGCCCTGTGCCTTCCCAGCCTCCCCTGTGCCACCCCAGCCTCCCCAACCTGTCCTGTGCCACCCCAACTTGCCCTGTGCCACCCCAACTTGCCCTATACCACCCAAACTTGCCCTGTGCCACCCCAGCCTGCCATGTGCCACCCCAACCTGTCCTATACCAGCCCAGCCTGTCCTGCACCACCTCAACTTGCACTGTGCCACCACAACCTGCCCTATACCACCCCAGCCTGCCCTGTACCACCCCAATCTGCCCTGTTCCACCCCAACCTGCCATATACCACACAGCCTGCCCTGTGCCACCCCAACCTGCCCTATACCACCCAACCTGCCCTCTGCCACCCTAACTTGCCCTGTACCACCCCAGCCTGCCCTTTACCCCCCCCCCCAACTGCCCTTTACCCCCAGCCTGCCCTGTGCCACCCCAACCTGTCCTGTACCACCCCAGCCTGCCCTGTACCACCACAACCTCACTGGTCCGGGCCTTAGAAATCCCTGCAGCTTAATCTCCAAAACTTACCTCATCAGCAGGTACGTTTAGGAGCATTATATTTGTTAGGCACCATCACATGGGCAGCGCCAACCAATCAGAACCAGTGTAACCTGTCCTGTCACCACGGGCAAAGAGAAGAGAAAGCCACTGGGATTTCAAATCCCCAGACTGGTACAGCGGCGATACGAGCTGTCAGTGCGGGGATCGCTGGACTACAGGTTAGCAGGCCGGGGGGAGGGGGTCCCAATGCAAGTTCACCTTACAGATGATCTGTAAGGTGAACTTACACTTTAACCATTTGCCGACCCGCCGCAGTATATATACTGTGACAGGGCTGCAGTATTGTATTGTAGTGTTGTATTGTTTTAAGCGTTTTCTGGTTTTGAAAAGATACTGCCTCTTTCTTAATACCGGGGGGGGGGGGCGCAGTTTGCCAACTTTGCCCTGGGCACCAGATGGCCTTGTCCCGGCACTGTTCAGCAGCATGTAATAGAACAGTCCGATATGTGGGTTTATAAGTAGTCATCTTAATGACAATCAGCTGAATAGGGGTGTGTATTTTCTGCTGAAGAGGCTGATTAGCTAGTTGTCTGTGAGGGAAAGGCGCCATAGCGCCATAAGTGTATTCCCATGAGGACCTCTGACGGGGCGGCGCCGGGCGTGAGCGCGTCATGACGGCGGGGTCACGTCCGGCGTCGTGACGTCACCGACGCGGGCAGACAGAGCCGCTGGCGACGTGCTGCGCTCCACTGTGGAGCGCAAACAGGAAGTAGACGGATGGAGTGTGTCTAGGACACAGCGGGAGATTGGCGCATGCGCATTGAGGTTACAGCGCATGCGTACCAAGTCTTACCCGCGCCGGGTAACCAACCTGAAGGTGGGCAAGCTAGGCTGTCTAATGTATCAAACACAACTGTAAAAGAGTATCTTATGGCAGTGAATTGGTAAACATGTGGTACACAAAAATAGAGCAACATAGCAATATGGAAATTGGTATCAGATTCAAATGGCATTTATACTGGGAATGTACATGAACAAGTCACATGTTTCCAAACATATTACAATAATATGAACATTTAACAGAAGTTATTAGTTATGTGGGTGCTTGTAATGTGGGGAGCTGGGGTCAGAGATCAAATTCACAGACTCCAGTTTCAAAACCATCAAGATAGGGTTTAAAGTTGAAGGCCTCATTGAGGCCAGGGGGTATGGTGGCATTAAGATGGAAAATCCATCGAAGTTCGCTTTGTAATAACGCTTTATTGTAGTCACCACCTCAAGTAGGAGGTGGGATATGATCTAAAGCTTTAAATGAGATTTTAGGGATAGAGTCTTGATGGACAGTCATGCAGTGTCGTCCTAATGGTAAATCAGGATCTCGTTGGTTTACACTGCTGATATGGCCATATATACGTTTCCAGAAGGGTAACTTGGTCTTGCCCACGTAAAAGCATCCACATTCACATTCAAGTAGGTAAACAATGCCAATGGATCGACAATTCACATAGTATTTAGGAAAAAAACGTTGACCATTTGGCAGAACATTGTGTATATTAGATTTGGATAAATATTTGCAATAACTGCAATTGCCACATGGAAAAGTGCCCTTGAGCTGCTTTTGGGATTTGTTACTGTTTTTATATTCACTAGTAATAAGTTTGTCTCGGAGGGATGGAGCCCGTCGATAGGTGATCAAAGGTTTTGGCGGAACAAAGGGTGAAAGGGTTTTGTCAGTGGCATTAATATGCCAGTGTTTAGAAAGTATTTGAGTGATCTCATTATATTGTTGACAGTAGTTTGTAATGATTCTAAGAGGGGATTGAGTAGGTGAAACAGTATGTTTAGTGGTTAGTAAAGCAGAGCGTGATTTAGATTTCGCTTTTTTGTATGCGTAAAGGCTGTGGGTCTTCCAGTTTTCACCCACAGCCTTTACTTAAATCTATTCCTTTCGCTCAATACCTCCGTGCCCGACGCAATTGCTCGACGGATACCTCCTTTGAACACGAGGCCTCCGTGCTACGTAATAGATTACGAGCACGTGGCTACAAAAACAGCGTCTTAAAAGACGCATACAAAAAAGCGAAATCTAAATCACGCTCTGCTTTACTAACCACTAAACATACTGTTTCACCTACTCAATCCCCTCTCAGAATCATTACAAACTACTGTCAACAATATAATGAGATCACTCAAATACTTTCTAAACACTGGCATATTATTGCCACTGACAAAACCCTTTCACCCTTTGTTCCGCCAAAACCTTTGATCACCTATCGACGGGCTCCATCCCTCCGAGACAAACTTATTACTAGTGAATATAAAAACAGTAACAAATCCCAAAAGCAGCTCAAGGGCACTTTTCCATGTGGCAATTGCAGTTATTGCAAATATTTATCCAAATCTAATATACACAATGTTCTGCCAAATGGTCAACGTTTTTTCCTAAATACTATGTGAATTGTCGATCCATTGGCATTGTTTACCTACTTGAATGTGAATGTGGATGCTTTTACGTGGGCAAGACCAAGTTACCCTTCTGGAAACGTATATATGGCCATATCAGCAGTGTAAACCAACGAGATCCTGATTTACCATTAGGACGACACTGCATGACTGTCCATCAAGACGCTATCCCTAAAATCTCATTTAAAGCTTTAGATCATATCCCACCTCCTACTCGAGGTGGTGACTACAATAAAGCGTTATTACAAAGCGAACTTCGATGGATTTTCCATCTTAATGCCACCATACCCCCTGGCCTCAATGAGGCCTTCAACTTTAAACCCTATCTTGATGGTTTTGAAACTGGAGTCTGTGAATTAGATCTCTGACCCCAGCTCCCCACATTACAAGCACCCACATAACTAATAACTTCTGTTAAATGTTCATATTATTGTAATATGTTTGGAAACATGTGACTTGTTCATGTACATTCCCAGTATAAATGCCATTTGAATCTGATACCAATTTCCATATTGCTATGTTGCTCTATTTTTGTGTACCACATGTTTACCAATTCACTGCCATAAGATACTCTTTTACAGTTGTGTTTGATACATTAGACAGCCTAGCTTGCCCACCTTCAGGTTGGTTACCCGGCGCGGGTAAGACTTGGTACGCATGCGCTGTAACCTCAATGCGCATGCACCAATCTCCCGCTGTGTCCTAGATACACTCCATCCGTCTACTTCCTGTTTGCGCTCCACAGTGGAGCGCAGCACGTCGCCAGCGGCTCTGTCTGCCCGCGTCGGTGACGTCACAACGCCGGACGTGACCCCGCCGTCATGACGCGCTCACGCCCGGCGCCGCCCCGTCAGAGGTCCTCATGGGAATACACTTATGGCGCTATGGCGCCTTTCCCTCACAGACAACTAGCTAATCAGCCTCTTCAGCAGAAAATACACACCCCTATTCAGCTGATTGTCATTAAGATGACTACTTATAAACCCACATATCGGACTGTTCTATTACATGCTGCTGAATATCCGGAGCTGACTGATCTCCCATACCAGGCAACACTCCATTCAGGTAAAACAGCACTTTGCTCCAAAAGTTGCATACGCATCTTCACTGCATTATACTCTCTAGTATACTTATACTCTTTATACCCTACTCTTACAGCTATACACTGCTTGGTCTAGTTTGACTGCTACACGACATGGGCCCCGGTCCAAGTCCTGTATAGGACCTTGTAACCACCTGAAGCTACGTCAGCAAGCCTTCCACATTTTGTGGCTATCTTTCACCTTGTTTTTACAAATTTTCATCCAATGCAAACTTTTTACACCACTTGCAGTGGTTACCTCTGTGGCAATTGTGAATACTGGCATTACATGTGAGTACCCGCTTATATCTTATATACTGCACTGGCTTTTTATGGCAATGTCAAAAAATGACTGTAGTCTATGTCATAATTAATATGTACTAATTTTTTGATTCTCACATAATTTAGATGTGAATCAAAAGGATATCTAGTTGCCTTGACAAAGGACCAAAGTCCGAAACATGTTGGCATCATCCTGATCATATATGTATTAAGCAAGTTCTTATGATTGTCACAACATTTTTTTGTATGTTCATGCTGTTGACATGTTAAAAACTATATACACTTTATCTATCTCAGCATTTATATATTTGTATTCAATTGTTCTTTTGAATAAACTATATTTAATTTCATTAAAAGCATACACTTTCTTAGTGTCTATCCTTACCCCGAGCATCCCCCAGGGGTACTGGCCAGTGTTTATGCACACTTTAGCCTACTGAAAATCATTTCCCCTTTATAGTATTGTAACAGGGGCTGCACTTTAAAGGGGCATAGTGATGTTACAGGGGCTTCACTGTAAAGGGGCATGGTGATGTAACGAGCGCTGCACTGTAAACGTGCACGTGCGCTCCTGGTCAGACTGGACAGCGGCGACTGTATGCGCACCTCAGGTGCGTGTGTGCTAAGCGCTGCTTGGCGCCAACAGGCTTTCAAAAGAACAGCAGCTGCACTTGTGCAGTGCTGTTTGATCTGCAGCTCTGTGCCTTGTAACCTGTATCCTGCCAGCTGTTCATCTGTAGCGGCCTCGGCTTGTCTGACCCTGCTCATACCTGCTGCTTGTTTACCTGCTGCCGACCTCTGCCTGTTTAAGCCTGCCGCATTAACCTGCCTGATTGCCTATTCTGACCCGGCCTGTCTGACCCTGCTACTGCCTGCTGCCTTGCTCTGTGTATTTCCTGTGTTGACACGGCTTGTCTCACCCAGCTCCATCTTGCTGCTGATCCTGCACCTATCAGCTCATCAGGTTGCTGACCTGCTCCTGCTTCTGCTGTCACCTGCAGTTCCAGACATTCCTGGAGGGTCATCATCCTACTACTGTGCCAGCTGCTACAACTTCCACAGGCACTCCTACCCCACTGCGCTCACAAGACCACTGTCCCACTCCAGTGGCTCCTGAACCAGGGCTGTAAGAGAGGTCTCTTCCTACAAGCCAAAGTCTACTGCGAGGTACATAACAGGGGCACAGTGATATAATGAGGGCTTCACTGTAAAGTGGCGTGGTTATGTAACGGGCTGCACTGTTAAGGGGCACTGTGATTTATTGGGGATGGCACAGTGAAGGGGCACTGTGATGTAACAGGGACTGTATAGTAAAGGGTCACTGTGATGTAACGGGGGCTGCACTGCAAAGGAGCATGGTGATATAACAGGGGCTGCACTGTAAAGGGGCACTGTGATGTAAAGGGGGCTGTACTGCAAAGGGGCACAGTGATGTAACAGGGGCTGCACTGTAAAGGGGCACAGTGATGTAAAGGGGCATGGTGATGTTTGATTTGGTGATAGGATCTGTTTAGGTGTGAATCAAGCCTAAAAACAGGCCTGTGTATGGATTACATCTAGTGAATTTATAGGATTGTATTCATTTCATTGTCTGTGCTTAGACCCACATGAGACAATAATTTTAATATTATACATCTTTTTTAAAATATATATATATATATATATATATATATATATATATATATATATATATATATACATTTAAAAAAAAAAAACACATACATTTTAATCAATTTACACTTTTTAAAGTTTTTTCAGCCATTTCCGAGTGTTTGTCTGTAATAATCCAGACATCATTATTCCTACTTAGTATTCTCCTGCCATAATTTTTACTATGTTTCTCTGAATGTAGTTTAGGGATTTATTCATTAAGAGAAAAAAAGCGGTAAAAAAAACACTTGCGGTAAATCAGTTTTGAAAGTGCAATTCACTAAGAATTTTGTGTTATATACCGAATGCAGCGTTTGTTCGAATTATCGGTAATTACCCTATTATTTAATGCGGTAAAAAGCCGGCCGCCACGTTCTTAACAACAGATAACTCATCAGCTGTCAACTGGTTCTCCACGGCGTGGGCTCCCCCCAAAATCCATACCAGACCCTTACCCGAGCATGCAGCCCGGCAGGTAAGGAAGGGAGTAGGGGGCACTCACTTGCCTCCTGAACCATACCAAGCCACATGTCTTCAACATGGGGGGGGTGCTTTGGGGCTTGGGAGGCTTTGCCCCCCCCCCCCCCACCCCAAAGCACCTTCTCCCCATGTTGATGGGGACAAGGGCCTTTTCCCCACAACCCTGGGCTGTGGTTGTGGGTGTTTGCAGGGAGAGGCTTATCTGAATCTGGAAGCCCCCAGATCCCAACCCCCCTATGTGAATACATTGTACCTCATACTCATTCACCAAAAAAGCATCAAAAAAAAAATACACACACACACACATTTTTTAACAAGTTCTTTATTAAAAATAAAAAAATATCCCCCGCTGTAGATCCATCTGTCCCCCGATGTAGATCTGCCAGACCTGAAAAAGAAAAAAAAAAGGTTAGTTCCCGATGAACGCTCCCACGGTCTACCTGCTCCGCTGTGTGAAAGTTCTTAAATAGGTAAGGGGCCAACCAGCATGCACCGGTTGGGGACGTCACAAGGGGCGGTGCCACCAGGTGACATCGCTGGGTAGCCCCACCCTATACCTATTTAAGAACTGTCACATGGTGAAGAAGAGTGTGGGAGGGTTCGTCGGGAGCAGAACTTTTTGTTTTCAGGACGGCAGCGGGCGTCGTGATTGACGATGGATCTACATTGGGGGAGATTGTTTTTTTATTTTGTAATAGAGGAATTGTCAATAACTGGCTCCTGTCTTTATTTACTTTTTTGGTGAATGGGCAAGGATACAATGTACCCCATACTCATTCACGTGGGAGGTGGGGGGGTCGGGATCTGGGGGCTCCTTGTTAAAGGAGGCTTTGAGATTCCAATAAGCCCCCTGCCTGCAGTCCCCCACAACCACATCCCAGGGTTGTAAGGAAGAGGCCCTTGTCCTCATCAACATGAAGACAAGGTGAATTGGGGTGTTCCTACTGCCCCAAAGCACCCCCCCCCCATTTTGAGGGCATGTGGCCTGGTATGGTTCAGGAGGGGGAGGGCGTTTGCTCACCCTCTGCGTCTGGTTTCCTGGCCCGCTCCTTAGCAACCAGCTATTGGGGGGACCCCCACACTGTTTTTTGACAAATACCGCATGTGATACTACCAGCAAAACCCTGGTGATAAATATTGCATGTTTTTTTTACTCTCTATTCTGTTTGTAAATTGGACTTAAGAGCTTACTGCATGGTTTTTAAACTATATTTACTGGCACATTTTTCATGTTGCGGTAAATACCGCATAATCATTATTTTTTTTGTGAATTAGACTTAATTTAATGCATGTGATAATTTGTGCAAATAAGTCACGTGACGGCGTTATCACATGCGGTAAATGTTAGTAAATTGATCCGGTTCTGGTATCAGTCCTGGTATCAACTATAAATGAATCAATGAAATACATTTTTTTTTTTTTAGGTTTTTAAAATAGGCAAGACTTTTGAAAAATAGACTTTCACGGTACAACACTCAAATTTTTTTATATAAAAAAACATTTGTTTTTATTAGGATCAAATTAAAAGTATTCTGTACAGAAACAGTTAGAAGCCATTGGCATATTAGATATTTCAGCTTCCAAATTCCATATGTAATACTCCTACTGATCAGCTACACCTGACACGTACCTTGGAGGTGAGCCTGACATGCAGCGGGAGACCTCTCGTACGGCTCTGGTTCCGGGATCATTGGAGTGGGGACAGTGACCCTCGGAGCACAGTGGGGTATGAGAGCCTGCAGGGTTCACTTGGCTGAGGCTGGTGTCCGCTTGGCAGTGACAGGAATGGGATCGGAGCAGCAGGCTGAATAGCACAGATGCAGGTCTGTAGGCAGGTGCGGCAGCAGACAGGTGGGCACAAGCACAGGGCAGCAGGCAGAAGCAGGGTCAGTCGAGCCAGGTTACAACAGCGAATCAATCAGACAGGAACGGCAGGCAGAGAATGGTCAAGTCCAGGCAGGTTCGGCAACAGATGATCAGACAAGCAGGTACACAGAGCAGGTCAAGGCAAGCCAAGGGGTAAGGATAGGAGACAGCAGCAAGGTCAGGAGACCCGGGTCAAATATGGGAACAGATGCAGGTTCAGGATCAGGTTATAGGATGAGCTGCAGATCAGACAGCAAGAGTGCATTCTGAAGAGGCCCCTTTTAAGGATCATTGGGCGCCAAAGCCGCGTCACTGTGCGCACTTGTGTGCGCATTGGTGCAAATGTGCGCGCGGGTGTGCGCATTGGCGTGGGAGTGCGTGCGGGTGTGCGCATTGGTGCGGGAGTGCGCACGTGTGTGGGCATTGGTGCACGTCCATGACAACACCGGTGTCTTGTTTTCCTTTTGTTGTATAGAAGTACACACACATATGTACAATCATTTCCCTTATATATAAGGAGTAAAGAATTCTTATATGAATGCTGATAGTTCAGTGGAGTAAGGATATTTTCTCTACGTGTTTCACAGGATAACACAACCTGCTTAATCAGGAGAATATTAGATATATAATGGTCAGTTAGTAAGCAGCTGTACCATAATTTTACAACCTGGAGGTGCAGGGGTAACAGGTAACAAGATCTCCCCAACAGTGATGCACATATGATTACTGGCTTCAATATGCAGAGCAGTGACGGCTGGTGCTCAGTTTCCTTGGGGGGGGGGGGGGGGTGGCCCGTGGCCTCCCCAGCCAGCCAGCCAACCAACCGCCCTCCTACCCGGTGCTCCCAATCTCGCTCAATTGCCGATTCCCCCCATTGCTTGATGGTCACATAGCTTGCCCGCCAGGCCCCCGCCAGCCCCACACTTACCCTATCCAGGTCACGGCTTTGGCGGCTTCCCCTCCCATGTCTCCTCCCGAGTCCCAGTGGTCACTTCTCCTCCTGGCCAATCAGGATTTAGGACTCATGGTCAATCGGGTCTTAGAACTCCCAGGAGGAGAAACAGGAAGACATTAGCGAATACTAATTTGCTAATGTCACACAACTGGGTTTGGCTCCGGTTGACATAGAGCCCACTCTTTTGAAGCCAATTAGAGCCTCATTTGCTTAGGGGAAAAAAACATTGGAATACATGCGTCCGGCACCCTGCATGTAGATTAGGGACTGGGCGCATGGATTAGGAGGGCAGCACCCCTACACCCTGCATGAGCAGCCGCTACTGATGCAGAGTATATTAAGAGGCAGACTGATGTCCCCACAGCGTTTTTATGATTAAAGTTGGCCATAAACGGACCAAAATACAGTTGGTTCACCAGGAACTGGCCGAATTTCATTTGGTGGCTTGCTGTCCCTGTCTGACAGCAGTCCATCGCTAGACTGACTTCTGTCAAATTAACTTCTATCGATCAGTGGCTGCAGCCACTGATCAGTGTATTCTGACAGCACCGAGTATCGCTGTCAGAATACAATTTCTCCATCCACCTTGTTTGTGTTGAATCTGTTCACATTATTTTGTTTAACCCGCTGAAAAAAATTCCATTTATGGCCAGCTTAACTGTTTTTGTGTGGATTTTTTTTAAATCTAGCGGGTAGTTGCAATATGTTTACTAGTGTGGCACTATTGGTCAGCCATAAATTTACATTTAAATGTATACATACCAACACCTTTAAAGAGTATCCTATAGCAAACTCTCATTTTTAGCATTGTTATATTATTTTGGATATAATTATTTGTTTTGTAGCAGCAGTATTTTAGCCTTTTCTCTGCTTCCAGAGCACTAACTGCCTCGACCATAATTCCAGGCTTTATAAAGTGGGACACCCTTGAAACGCATTGCCTTGCCTCCTGGATTCCCATCCCAATACAGCCTTTTTTTTAGCAGGGCATCCAGGAGAGCGTGGGTGCCATTATCTTTGTGATCTGCGGAGCAGGTCCCATCTGCAGAAGTGACAGCTGCTGGAACAACTCCTCAGCTTCCAATTGCTCACCTCTGGCCTGACAAGCGATGTCTCAAATGTGAGCTGCCATTTTGTTTTTGCTTAATAAATGTTACACCTTTTTAGTGCACAAGATTCATGCACTCTTCTTTTTACTGTAATTTATTCTAAATATAAGGTGAATAGTGCAGCACTAAAAAATGTATTAATTGATGTACCTGCTTCACATAAGCTACACAAAATGTGAGACTGTGAGCAACATGTGTTGCAGATATAATAAGTGGATGCACCAAAAAAATTGGCAAATCATGGTGATCCCGGAATTAAATCCAGGTGGTGAGAAACAAGTGTGTGAATTATCACAACTTTACCAGAATTGGTAATCTAGATGAAATAAATTAGAATACAAATATAATTAAATTGAAATCGAGACCAACAATAATTATATGCGAATATAGTGTTCAAAAAAACCTAGGTGAATGATACAGTCTGTACCCCAGTTGAAGTCTCCTGAAGACGAAACGCGTAGGTTGTTATGCCTGCCTAAGCCACTCTTCTTTGTGCTTTTTTTACAAAAAACGTTTTTTATTGCTTTATACCCTTATTGTCTGGAGGGGAAAATATCTACAAATACATTTTTAAGTTGGATTTACACCATGAGGAGATACTCTCTTTTTTCCATGTCATAATTTTGATACGCTTACGGTGAGGACCGCGATCAGGGCTCTGTACCTTTTGGCTGTCCGTACGAGTAGCTGGAAACATCATCGTGGTGAGTAGGAGGGTGTGATCACCCATAGACCACCCAGAGGATACAGCCTGCCTCATTGCAGCCACCAAATACCGGTCGTTCCTGTCCATGCTCGTTTGACTCACTGCCCACGGCCTGTGAGTCCACCATCTCTGGTAAGAGTACCAAAGCTTTACCTTTTCCTGTGTTTGGGGAGATTTCACCGTAGTGTTTGGGCAAACCTGGGTCCACAACATCCACGGGTAATATAAAAATGCAACACCATCCTGCTGGTCTACTATAGATATCGTTTTATAGATATTGTTTTGGACTTTATTGTTCACAATACAAGGACTACTGATTGCATTCTACTTTGATGCAGTGGGGCTGTTGCCTATAGATATAGGTTCAATATTAGCACTACTGTTTATTAGTGAATACATCATTCACTGTTTAACATCCTTTAGATTGCATGTTACATTTTATTGAAGCTTCATTTTATTTTGTGTCACACCTTTTCCACGCAGGAGTTATGCTCCGTATCCTATGAATTTTACTGTTACAGTTTTACCACTATCAGTAATTCAGGTCACTTGTTTCACATTTTATTTGGTTTATTTTTGGATTACATGCGATTCAGGTGAATCGCATCCCATAAGACCAACTTAGTCCATCACTTGATAAGTCTATCATTGACCTAGGTGTTTTAAAGCACTATATTCACATATAATTATTGTTGGTCTCGATTTCAATTTAATTATATTTGTATTTTAATTTATTTAATCTTGATTTCCAATTCTGGTTGTGTTGTGATAATTCACACACTTGTTTCTCACCACCTAGATTTAATTCCAGGATCACCATGATTTGATAATTTTTTTTGGTGCATCTACTTATTACACTCGTATATATTGAGTGCTTTTCACAGCATTATATCTGCAACACATGTTGCTCACAGTCTCACATTTTGTGTAGCTTATGTGAAGCAGATACATCAATTAATACATTTTTTAGCGCTGCACTATTTACCTTATATTCTCTTCACAATTTGTCCAATTGTTGTGTTAGCCGCTTAGCAACTATAATTTGGCGCAGTATTTTTTTTACATTATTTATTCTAAATACAAGAGCCGTCTTTACAAAGAGAACATTTTGGGGCCATGCAGGCTATACACCACGGCGTTAATTTTTGTGAATGGGCTGTACAACGTGGGCCACAATTTGCATACCCCAGCAGATCAACGCAAACCAGCAATTTCTGCTGCAAGTCACAAATACCATTTTACAGAGACTTGTAAACTAAGCACACCCTGCAAAAGAAGATCATCTATACCAGGGGTCTCTAAACTTCCCAAACAAGGGGCCAGTGTACTGTCCTTCAGACTGTAGGGGGGCCAGACTGATGCCAGTGAGAGTAGAAAATGTCCTGTGTCAGTGGGTGTAAACAATGTCAAATCTTTAGTGGGAGGAATAATGCCCCATCTTTAGTGCAAGTGGGAGGAATAGTACCTCCTCATTGGTTCGAGTGGGAAGAATAATGCCACATCATTGGTGTCAGTGGGTGGAATAGTGCCCCTTCATTGGTACAAGTGGGAGTAATAGTGCCCCATGATTGGTGTCAGTGGAGGAATAGTGCCCTATCATTAGTGCAAGTGGGAGGAACAGTGCCCCATCGTTGGTGCAAGTAGAAAGAATAATGCCCCTATCATTGGTGTCGGTGGGTGGAATAGTGCCCCATTATTGGTGCAAGTGGAAGCAATAGTGACTCATTATTACTGCAAGTGGGAGGAATAGTGCCCCATCTTTGGTGTCAGTGGGAAGAATAATGCCCCATCATTGGTGTCATTGGGAGGAATAGTGCCATATCATTAGTGCAAGTGGGAGGAATGGTGCCTCATCATTGGTGTCAGTGGGAGGAATAATGCCATATCATTGGTGTCAGTGGGAGAAATAGTGCCACATCATTGGTGCAAGTGGGAAGAATAATGCCCCATCATTGGTATCAGTGGAATAGTGCCCCTTAATTGGTGTCAGTGGGAAGAAAAATGCCCCATCATTGGTGCAAGTGGGAAGAATATTGCCCAATCATTGGTGTCAGTGGAATAGTGCTCTGTTAGTGTCAGCGGCAAGAATTCTGACCCCGTTGTTGGTGTCAGTAGAAGGAATAGTGCCCCAAGGGCTGAATAAAGGAAAGCAAAGGGCTGCAGTTTGGAGACCACTGATCTATACTTACCTTTCTGCGGCTCTGTGTTTTTAAACTCCATTACTCAGTTATTGCACAGCCACTGTCTGCAGGTATCTGACACTTTTGAGTGTGTCGAATACCTGCTCCCCCTGCCTCACACTTTGGTAACTCCCGCTGGCTCGTACATCCTGTAGTGATGTATGAGTAAGTACTCATTGCAGCTGAAACGTACTCAATGGTAAATAGAGTGAAATAAGTGTTAAATGAAGGGGCAGAATCTTTTTGTTGGACTACAGAGAACACAGGGATATGAAGATGCCTTGTGTCCTGTGGTGTTCAATGAAAAAAAGAATAGCGCTTAGAAAGCTTTAACAAAGCCCGTCCGAAGCCTTGTTTTGCAGCAAGTGTAAACTAGCCGTTAATGTGTGTTGAAGCCGAAGTGTAAATGAGCCTTTAGATATATTAGCTGTCCAAAATACCAAACCAATGACTCAGATTTAAAGCACCTGTGCAAGATAAAGGAAAACCTGCAAACATGGCCTGTTGGGGGTGCTAGAGAACCACCGTTCTCACCTATCCCCCCACTATCCAAAACTATAGCAAAAAAAGTTTAGTCTGAACATTCACTGTACACCTAGTGAGCCTCACTCAGTTCTGGATGATGATCATCATGTTACCTGTGTACTTGACCTAACCCACTTGAGCCTGTTTTTTCTTCCCTTCAGCCCAGGTTTACATTGATGCGATTTGAAATGTCAAATCGCATGACAAATTGACGGCAATGGCACTGTCTGAACACCGCATTTGCGGTGCTGCACTGGTTCCCAAAAGTAGTTTCTGTACTACTTTTGCTGATTATGGGGTGCGATTTCCATTGACATCTGTGCAGAAACCCGAATTAAATCGCCCCCAGCTGAACTCGCACGATTTCATTCCCACAGTCAGTGTGAATCCACCTGTATGGTAGAGTGGCCAGACAGAGCCACTTCATGCTGCTCACCTGAAGGACTCGTGGCAACATGGCAAGTGTCATGACTGGAGGAAACCAGGCACTGCTGATCACCTGGCCAATACCATCCCTACAGTGAAGCATGGTGGTGGCAGCATCATGCTGTGGGGATGTTTTTCAGTGGCAGGAACTGGGAGACTAGTCAGGATCGAGGGAAAGATGAATGCAGCAATGTACAGACACATCCTTAATGAAAACCTGCTCCAGACTGGGGGCCACGCTCCCCACACTCGTTTTGACTGGCAGCAGCCAATGGCTTCTGCTGTTTTCAGAGCCTCCACTGAGACCAGGAAGAGGAGTGAAGAGCTGGGCACAGTTCTGGATCGAGACTTTTTCCGTCGGAATTTGCGACACACAAAGTTTGAGAGCTATATCTAAAATTTTCCGACAACAAAATCTGATCGTTTAAATTCCGATCGTGTGTAGACAAATACGACGCACAAAGTGCCACACATGCTCAGAATAAATTAAGATACGGTAGGTGCGGGTGGGTGGCATAAACGGAGAGCCGGCATCGGATACCGCCCGTCCCGCTCAGGTGCCAGCCTGAGTTCAGCGTGGGGTGTCAGCCTGATTGCAGGCGAACGTCGGCTCAGGGGGGGGGGCTGTTCTGGACATTACTTCACGCTGTTTGCGGATGGGGGTGTCCGCATGTCGCAACATTTGGCAGGCAGTACTGCCTGCTAAACATTGCCCATTCACCTGCATAGGGCCACGCCGCTAGTGCTGACACTGGGTCTTCAGGGGTTAAATAGGCAGTGAAGATGTGTTTTATCAAGTCCAAAGTCAGCACAGTCCTCTAACAGGAAATTCTAGAGCACTTCATGCTTCCCTCTGCTGACCAGCTTTATGAAGATGCTCATTTCATTTTCCAGCAGGACTTCGCACCTGCCCACATTACCAAAAGTGCCAATATCTGGTTTTAATGATCATTTATGATTGTGCTTGTTGATTGGCCAGCAAACTCACCTAAACGCCATAGAGAATCTGTTGGGTATTGTCAAGAGGAAGATGAGAGACATCAGACCCAACAGTGCAGGTGAGCTGAAGGCTGCCATCAAAGCAACCTGGGCTTCCATAACACCTCAGCAGTGCCACTGGCATGCAAAAGGTGCCCTGACCAAGTATTGAGTGCATACTATACTATACATGGACATACTTTTCAGTAAGCCAACATTTCTGTATTAAAAATCCTTTTTTATTGGTCTTATGTAATATTCACATTTTTTGGAGATACTGAGTTTTGGGTTTTTACTAGCTGTAAGCCATAATTGTCAAAATAAAAAGAAAGAAAAGCTAGAAATATATCACTGTGTGTAACACATCTATATAAAATATAGGAGTTTCATTTTTTGAATTGAATTCCTAAAAAAAAAAAAAAAAAGACTTTTTTAAATGATATTCTAATTTTATGAGATGCACCTATATATATATATATGTATATATATATATATATACATACACACACACACACACAGATAGTACTCTGCAAAAGATGGTGTAAAGAAATGATGTAAAGAATATATATTGTAATTGTTTATTTTTTATCAAATTACAAAATAATAAGCAGAAGAAAAATCTAAATAGAATTAGTATTTGGCATGACTACCATTTGGCTTCAAACCAGCATCAATTCTTACACTCAAAGTCGGGGGTTTTGTAGGATTAGAGTCATGTGTATGATTAACCAATTGCACCAAGCAGGTGCTAATGATCATCAATTTCATATGTAGGTTGAAACACAGTCATTAACAAACAAAAACAGCTGTGTGGGAGGCCTAAAACTGGGTGATGAACAATTAAACTTTTCTACTAAGGTGATATTGTGGAAGGCAGTTTTTGCTTATACGCCCCTAGCTCTTAAGCAGCTGAGAACAGAGGGAATGGGATCACTTATATAAAAAAAAAAAAAAAAGAGAAAAAAAAAAACTATAAATAACTTTTTTTCCCTCATTTTTAAACAAATGCTTTGCCTTTCATTTCTACTTTAAACTGAATGGTGTCCTGGAAGTGACGGTTTGGTCCCCACAGATCCCTGATCTGAACATCATGGGTTTGTCTGGGATTACATAAAGAAACAGAAGATCTGTGGTTAGTTCTCCAAGATATCTGGAACCACCTACTGGCCAAGTTCTTTTGAAAACTGTGTGCAAGTGTACCTAGAAGTATTGATGCCGTTTTGAAGGCAAAGGGTGGTCATACCAATTATTGAATTGATTTGGATTTCTCTTGTTAATTACTGTATTTATCAGCGTATAACATGCACTTTTTCCCCCTGAAAATTGGGGGCAAATTAGGTGTATGTGTTATACGCCGATTCCTGGCTACCTCAGAGTAGGAGGAGGGGGGCAAACGCCGCCGCCGCCGCATTACACAGAGCTGTGATCTCCTGTGTACCTGGTGCTCAGTCTGTCTATCATAGGACCCGGGCCAGGAGGCGGGAATGTGACTGTGAGCACCGGGTACACAGGAGATTGTGGCTCTGTGCACTGGTAAGGCAGCAATGATGGGCAATGGAGAGGCTGCAGACTGGCACCGAGCTGGCTGCAATGGAGAGGCTGCAGATGGGCACTGAGCAGGCTGCATTAATGAGCAAATGGTGAGGCTGCAGATAGGAACTGACCAGGCTGCATTAATGGGCAAATGGTGAGTCTGCAATTGGGCACTGATCAGGCTGCATTGATGGGTTGTGACCCTTATTATTAAGTTCTTTATTCAAAATGTTTGTATTTTTCCTGAAACTCCCCTCCTAAAATGAAGGTGTGCGTTATAAGCCCATAAATACGTTAATTAAATTAAACACTTCTATTTCTAAAAGCATTCTTAAGTTATAGCATTTTTCCCACCTGCCTAAAACTTTTGCATAGTAGTGTATAAATATATTGAATAGAAGTTTTCTCTGTTATTCGCTCTTCTTCTGACAGAGACCTCTGGCTTTTAGTGTTTTGGTCATTCCCTGTGGAGGAGGTATGTTTAAAGGTAGGGGTGCATTTAAGAACAGATGTGATGCATTGACAGATTTTGCTCTGAAAAAGAGGGTTCGCTATTGTGAATATGCACTCATTACTTTACCTTGTCAATAAAGTTGTATCTGGTAATGTACTAGACCTTTACACCCTTTTGTAAGTCCCCTTGGCTCCTTCTTTTTGCATCTTATCAAATTGCGCTGCAAATGTGTGTATATATATTTATTGTTTTGCTAATACTACATGTATCTGGTGTGTCACTCAATGTTTTGGGCCCACCTTCCTTTTCTTCTTTGTGTCTTTCATATGTTACAAGACAACAATCTTTCTTGGCGGCACATCTTAAAAAGGATTTTTTTTTTTAAATCTTAATGCATTAACCAGTTAACAACCGGCCCATACCCTAAAAACGGCTACAGGGCGGTTGCTTAACTCTGGGAGGCCGTTAATTAACGGCCTCACAGAATTCTGCTCTTGCGCGCCCCCTGGTGCGCGCACTCGAGAGCATCCATGATCGCCGGGTCCAGAGGACCCGGCGGATCATGGATCACGGTAAACGGCCGCTCATCGCGGCCGTTTACCACGTGATCGCTCCGTCAAATGACGGAGTGATCACATGTAAGCAAACCGGCGTCATTTGATGACGCCGGTTCCTCTCTCTCCTCTCTCTGTACCGATCGGTACAGTATGAGAGGAGAGGGGGAGGGATCGGTGGCAGCAGTGCTGTGGGCGGGATCTGTAGTGCCCACAGCCTGCTCTGCCACCACCGATCCATCCATCCATGCTCAGCCATCCCTCCATACCATGCAATACACAGCAATAGCCTGCAGTGTATTGCTGGGTATTGCAGGGTATGGAGGGGTGGCTGAGCATGGATGGATGGATTCTGTGCCATACCCCCCTATACTCTGCCATACCCCCCTATACTCTGCCATACCCCCTATACTCTGCCATACCCCGCGATACTCTGCCATACCCGCGATACTCTGCCATACCCCGCGATACTCTGCCATACCCCGCGATGCTCTGCCATACCCCCCTATACTCTGCCATACCCCGCGATACTCTGCCATACCCCGCGATGCTCTGCCATACCCCGCGATGCTCTGCCATACCCCGCGATGCTCTGCCATACCCCGCGATGCTCTGCCATACCCCGCGATGCCCTGCCATACCCCGCGATGCCCTGCCATACCCCGCGATGCCCTGCCATACCCCACGATGCTCTGCCATACCCTACGATGCCCTGCGATACCCTGCCATACCCTGCGATACCCTGCCATACCCTGCGATACTCTGCCATACCCTGCGATACTCTGCCATACCCTGCGATACTCTGCCATACCCGGCGATACTCTGCCATACCCGGCGATACTCTGCAATACTCTACCATACCCTGCGATACTCTGCAATACCCTGCGATACTCTGCAATACCCTGCGATACTCTGCAATACCCTGCGATACTCTGCAATACCCTGCGATACTCTGCCATACCCTGCGATACACAACAATACCCTGCGATACACAATACCCTGCGATACTCGCTACGATCAAAGCCAGGATCGTTTTTTTTTTTTTATTTCAGGCTTTCCAGCCTAGAGGTGAGATGTGGGGTCTTATTGACCCCATATCTCACTGTAAAGAGGACCTGTAATGCCATATTCCTATTACAAGGGATGTTTACATTCCTTGTAATAGGAATAAAAGTGATCAAAAAATTTTTTGGGGGGAAAAAAAGGGTCAAACTAAAATAAATAAAGTAAAATGAACAATAAAATATATATATATTTTTTTAAAGCGTCCCTGTCCCCGTGTGCTCGCACGCAGAAGCGAACGCATACGTAAGTCCCGCCCACATATGAAAACGGTGTTCAAACCACATATGTGAGGTATCGCTGCGAACGTTAGAGCGAGAACAATAATTTTGGTCCTAGACCTCCTCTGTAACTCAAAACATGTAACCAGTAAACAAAATTAAAACCTATTGGGATTTTTAAGTAGCGAAGTTTGGCGCCATTTCACGAGCGTGTGTAATTTTGAAGGGTGACATGTTGAGTATCTATTTACTCGGCGTAACTTCATCTTTCACATTATGCAAAAACATTGGGCTAAATTTACAGTTTTGTTTTTGTAAAGCACAAAACATTTTTTTTCCAAATAAAACACGTTCGAAAAATTGCTGCGCAAGTACCGTGCTAGATAAAAAGTTGCAACGACCGCCATTGTATTCTCTAGGGTCTTTGCTAAAAAAACATATATAATATTTTGGGGTTCTATGTAATTTTCTAGCGAATAAATGATGATTTTTACATGTAGGAGAGAAATGTCAGAATTGTCCTGGGTGCTCCAGAACACCTGATGGCGCTCCCTGCATGTTGGGCCTCTGTATGTGGCCACGCTGTGTAAAAGTCTCACACATGTGGTATCGCCGTACTCAGGAGTAATAGCAGAATGTGTTTTGGGGTGTAATTTGTGGTATGCATATGCTGTGTGTGAGAAATAACCTGCTAATATGACAATTTTGTGAAAAAAAAAAAAAATTAAAAAAAATCTTGATATTGCAAAGAATTGTGGGAAAAAATGACAACTTCAAAAAACTCACCATGCCTCTTACTAAATACCTTGGAATGTCTTCTTTCCAAAAAGGGGTCATTTGGGGGGTATTTGTACTTTTATGGCATGTTAGGGTCTCAAGAAATGAGATAGGCCGTCAGTACTTCAGGTGTGATCAATTTTCAGATATTGGCACCATAGCTTGTGGACTCTATAACTTTCACAAAGACCAAATAATATACCCCAATTTGTACTTATTTTTACCAAAGATATGTAGCAGTATAAATTTTGGCCAAAATTTATCAAGAAAAATTACAAATTTGCTAAATTTTATAACAAAAACGAAGAAAAAATTCATTTTTTTTACTGAATTTTCAGTCATTTTTCTTTTATAGCGCAAAAAATAAAAAACCAGAGGTGATTAAATACCACCAAAAGAAAGCTCTATTTGTGTGAAAAAAAAAGGACAAAAATTTCATATGGGTACAGTGTTGTATGAATGAGTAATTGTCATTCAAAGTGTGAGAGCACCGAAAGCTGAAAATTGGTCTGGTTATTAAGGGTGTTTAAGTGCCCAGTGGTCAAGTGGTTAAGATAAAAAGCCTGTGGGTAGCAGCACTCCCAAATTACCTACCTAAGCGCCTTCTCGCTCCAGTGATGTCCACGATCCCCTCAGCCATACAGTACACTCCTCCTGATTGGCTGAGACAGAGCAGCAGCGCTATTGGCTCCTGTGGCTGTCAAAGTCAGCAAATCAGGAGAGGGGGGCTGGGCCAAGTCAGGGTTCCATGTCTGAATGGGTACACGGAGCTCTGTCTCAGCTTGGATGACCCCTGTAGCAAGTTGCCGGCTGAGGGGCACTCATAGGAGGGAGGGACTTGGAGCAGCGAAGAGGGACCTGAGAAGAGGAGGATCTGGACTGCTCTGTGCAAAACTAACACAGGAGGCAAGTATAACAAGTTTGCCATTTTAACATAGAGAGCCTTTACAAATCACTACAAGACAAATTGTTCACAAGATCTATGTTTGTTGAGTAACAAAGCACTTAACCGTTTATATTTTTTGTGTTAATAAAATGTTTTATCTTTTATATAACCTTTTTGTGTTTTAATGTTGATTGGCACCCTCAAAAATACCTCTATTTGTTTAAAATTGGCTTGCTGCTGGGAAAAATTTCATTCTAGGCTTCCAGGACGGTCACACCAAAAACCTAAGGAATCTGTACAAAGAATGGAGGCCATCACTGCTGACCTACAAATACTAGTTCATTAGCTGTCAATCTGATCCAATTTCTTCACTACTATCTAAGGTACCCATCAGGAACAAGTGTGCGTATGACATCACATTGCCTTTCCAATATGCACGCATGTGCTGGGTTAGTATCTCAAAGTATTGAAACCAGAGACAGCAAAAGTAGTATTTTCAGAAGGAGCAATGGCTGCATCCAGTATCTTAATATCTCCCAATACATGACTACAGTGCCTTGAAAAAGTATTCATACCCCTTGACATTTCCCACATTTTGTCATGTTACAACCAAAAACATAAATATATTTTATATGATAGACCAACACAAAGTGGCACAATTGTGAAGTGAAATGAAAATGATAAATGGTGTTCAATTTTTTTTACAAATAAATGTGAAAAGCGTGGTGTGCATTTGTATTCAGCCCCCTTTACTCTGATACCTCTAACTCAGGTGTCTCAAACTAGCGGCCCTCCAGCTGTTGCTACAAGTCCCATGAGGCATGCAAGGCTGACAGTTACAAGCATGACTCCCTCAGGCAGAGGCATGATGGGACTTGTAGTTTTGCAACAGCTGGAGGGCCGCCAGTTTGAGACCCCTGCTCTAACTAAATCTTGGAACCAATTGCCCTCAAAAGTCATCCAATTAGTAAATAGAGTCCATCTGTGTGTAATTTAATCTCGGTATAAATAAAACTGTTCTGCGAAGACCTCAGAGGTTTGTTAGAGAACCTTAGTGAACCAACAGCATCATGAAGGCCAAGGAACACACCAGACAGTTCAGGGAGAAAAGTTGGAGAAGTTTAAAGCAGGGTTAGGTTATGAAAAAATATCCCAAGCTTTGAACATCTCACGGAGCACTGTTCAATCCACCATCTGAAAATGGAAAGCATATGGCACAACTGCAAACTTACCAAGACATGGCAGTCCACCTAAACTGACAGGCCAGGCAAGGAGAGCATTAATCAGAGAAGCAGCCAAGAGGCCCATGGTAACTGTAGAGGAGCTGCAGAAATCCACAGCTCAGGTGGGAGAATCTGTCCACAAGACAACTAGGACTGTCCTATTACAGGCTATAGGCAGGGAGGTGGCCACCCTGTAGTACCAAACTGCAGTTTCATCTGGAAAGAAGAATGAATCGCTGATTCCTATACAGTATGCAATAGTGATTTATTTTGCTTCCAATATATAGGTAGAGTTTTTTGTTTATTTTGTTAAATTAGTGACAATGTTATTTACCACTTGTGTGCACTGCAAACCACTAGTTTGTGACCGACGGCCTGAAGTGGCAGTTCTCAGAAGGGGCTCTGCATTGCGTTTAATATTTTAATTTGAACCTTTCACCAATAAACACATAAAAAAAAAGTGTGCTGGGAAAATCTAGCGAACAGTTTATGATGAATTAAATCACTTAAGATGAAGGGGCTCTGCATTGCGTTTAATATTTTAATTTGAACCTTTCACAATCCTGGGAAAATCAAACAGTTTATGATGAATTAAATCCTTAAGATGAAGTCACCTTCAATGAATGCTATACACTGTCCTAAAAAGTGAGCTGGACCCACCTATGCTTCCCTGTTGAACTTTTACAGGAGAATATTCTAGTTTTATTTTCCAATGAGCCAGTATTGTGGGTTACGTAAACAAATAAAAAAAAGTGTGCAGGTTGTTTTTCAAGCTTAAGGCCAGCCCTGGGTGATCATCCCGCCAGACCTCTAGCGACAGCTTTGGCGAAAAATTGGGAAACCGCCAATTTCAGGTGCAATTTCCCAGGACACGGGAATGCTTTTCCACAATCTGTGGAAGGGAGGATTGTTTTTGCTGCGCAGCACTCTGCCCTTAGAAGTGCACCTTGGAAGGGGCTTCTATGAGATTCTAACAGCGATCCCGCTGTTCTACCAAGCCTTGTTTGACCCCCCTGAATAAGGGCGGTCGCTGGCTTTCCGGTAAGCCTCCACTGTTTATTGTAGGGTGACGGGCAGCACAAGCGGTGAAAATGCATACCTAGGGTTTTTGCATTTTGGATACTTCCCGTTTGGATGTTTCACTCATGAACTGTTTTGTGTTATAAGGCACGTTTTTGCTGCTTTATGCAGCAATCTTATTATTTATGGACTGCTTTTCACTTATATTTTTGATCATTAAGGACACACTGTATAGTATATTGTGTTAATCACATTTATGTTTCTTGCACGCTCAGTAGTTTTGATCATTTGTTTGTATATTATCCAGCGTTGCACTCTTTATATATATATATATAATCTTTTTGTGCGATATATCAGGGTTATAGTGTTCAGCTGCAGGATATCCTTCACGATTTACTTCATGTTCTTTGTTTAGTCACTTCCCCATACACCTAGCACAATTCTTTCCTTTTTAATTTGATCATCCCACCAAGGCTACTCTCCTCTGAAAGTCCAAACATTTGTATACCCACCAGTGGCAAAACTACCAGGGCTGCAAAGATTGCACTTGTCAGGGGGCCCTCGCAGGGTTGCTAGCCACAGGGCTCAGAGTGTCTCTCGCATACAACTCAGACCTGGCACGAATGGAAGAGGAGGCAGCTGATCTGTTTCTTCTCCTACTGCCTCTCTCCTACTATGTGCACTGCAGGAAGTGTGCAGCTAGGCAGCTCACACTTCCCACAGTGCACACAGGAGGAGAGGGCGGGAGAAGAAGGAACAGATTGGCTGTCTCCTCTTCCATCCATGCAAGGAAAGGGGGACTGTCAGTGCAGGCTCCGAGCTGTATGAGAGAGACGCTGTCAGCTCAGAGTCCTGCTGAGGAGGCACTGATAGACAGCACTGATGGGGGTCATTGATGGGCTTTGCTAGAATGCACTGATAATCAGTGCTCCGATTATCAGTGTAAACAATGTACTGAGTGTCTTGGCTTTAACGGCTCTCCTTTCCTCACACAGACACGTGAGAGGAAAGGACCGCCAATAACCGGCATGTCTGTTTACATGTGATCAGCTGATCACATGGTAAAGGGCCACTGTGAATGGCCCTTTACCATGATTAGCAGTCAGCGTGCTGGATCTGTGCCCCAGGGGGCACGCGGGAGGCATAGTTCTGGGAGGATGTCCATGGACGCCTCCCCAAAATTCCCTGCCTCGGGGCCCTGAAGGTTCTACTTACACCTCCCACTTATCAATATAGAATTAATGAATCCAATGCAAGCCGGATTCCAACTTACAGATGGCATCTGGCAAAAGATTTATTTTTTTAACAATGTTTTTACTGTTTTTGTAACTTCTATAGTAACTGCATAAAATAGCTAGGTATTTATATATTTTTTTCTAGGAGTTACTCTTTACCTACTTCAGCTCTCGCACCTGTACACCCAGCACAATTTTAACAGTTCTGTCATAGGCCTGCTTATTCAGCAAAAACTTTCTCCTTACTTAAGATGACAGTAATACCTCTATTTTAGAAAAAACAAGAAATATTTTTTTTCCCACGTGTTTGGTTTATCTGACAGAACTAAGCTCATCTCTGATCTGCAGACAGATGAAACAGAATAAATACAAAAGTAACATTGTTACTTTTTATCCCTAACCCTGTCGAAACAGTGTTTATAAACATTGTGTCAGATGTCCTCTTGTTGGACAGCCGCAGTTGTAATAGCAGCTGTATTTGCACAGCAACTCAGAGTTGTAATTTTGACAGCTGCAAATTTGTGGTAAATGTAAGGAGGAGTGGGGCATTAGCAGGGCAGAACAGGGTGTACTATACTTGTCCGGTGCTGCGTGTACCATGCCCAGTGTCACAACTGGTTGAATAAATCTAACAGTGAATAAATCTAACAGTGACAAGCACTGAAGGGAGGGGGGCTACATTTTTCACCTGACATTTCTAATATATAACTATACACTTCATATCAGCTTTCACTTAAAGGACAAGCTCACCTTTACTAAAAACTCTCCCTCCTCCCTAGCGCCCCAATCTAAACTAGCCTTGAAGCCATCACCCCAGCAAGCTTTTCACCTTAACATGACAGCTGCATCCTCCTCTGCGGTTTACATTCTCCATTTGAATATCGCATCTGCACAATGAGCCCCCATAGGCTTGTAAAGTGTCATACAACAATCAAACTTATTTTTTAGTAAAAGTGAACCTGTACTTCAAATCTGCAGATTCGCTTTCTCATTGTGAAAAAATTCTAGTAATCATTTTTTTTAATTAACCTTTAAAACAGGTTTAAGAAATCTTCAAATTATTTGATGCAATGGAACACATTCACATTCAAGCTACAACTCACAGTTGCCCTCTTATGGGAGAATGAGGAGCTGCAGGTAAATAAAACACCAAAGACCTTAGTCATTGAAGATATTTTCATCGCTTTAATTTCAGCATTATAATATTGTCAACTACAGGTTATCAAACGTGTCTCCCACAAAGAAGCATTCTTGAACGTAAAAAATATAAATTCTGCGTATTAAAAGTGCATACACTTGGCATAATAAGACATAAAAATAAATAAAAGGCATTGTTACATCATTATCATGCACCAGGCCCGACAATTTAGAACCAGTGTTCCCAAATAGCAGAGTAGGCGGTCAGAGGAAACCAAGCAATCTCTTCTGTCACCGTTTCCCAAACCGGCAGCTAGAGGTTTCCCGAGGTCTGTGTTCCAGGAAGGAAGGACTACAGAAGGGGATGGAATGAGCAGGCAGGCTGGTATAGACACCACAGAAACAAAATACATAACAAAAATGGGAGGAAACACACATATCCAGTGTAACAGGAGGAGTCAGGACAAAAAGAAAATTCCTGAAAGGAGATGATCTTATAAAAGGCAATCGTAGTGGATTCCTGAAAATACTGTAGCAGAAGTCAAGTGAGGTTTTTAAAGAACCATTTTAACATTTTACAAGTAGGCTGATAAGAGTTTTAATAGCATTCACAGATGTAAACATTTCAGGAGAGTACAGCAAGAGAAAATAAAAATTCGACACAATGCTGACTTCCTTTCCAGTTATAGAATACTGTAACTCCAGTTTTGATATCAACAAAAGTCGCCTCTAGGTCAACTATTCAGAATTCTAGGAAACATCACTGCAGGCCCTTGCTTGCTTGCTTCTATTCTGCAGATGTTGAGTCATTCTATCAAAATGTACTAAAACAGAAGGTTAAGATGCCCTTTAGGCCCCTTTCACACTTGTGCGACTTCAAAGTCACGCGATTTTTACAGAATTTGCCGGCGCGATTTTTGCCACAATTTCAAGGAATGCCTGTGAAGTGGCATCAAAATCGGACCAAAAGTAATGCAGGGACTACTTTAAAGTCGGAACAACTTGAAGTCGTACTAATATGAATGGCTGTCATTGGAAATCGTGGGGAAAGACTTGTCATGCAACTTTGCAGTCCCAAATCGTGGGACAAGTCATAAGTGTGAAAGGGGCCTAAATCATACTAACTATACTAGTACCAATGGTGTCCCTTTAGCTATGCAAGTAACTCAGTTGCAATAAAATATCCAAAACAGTTTAGGACGTTGCAGAGGATGCCATATTCCATACAACAGGCGGCCTGCCACTTGCAGAACGCGTATGATTTTGCGTGCATTCCCGACCCACAATAACGTGAACGTAGTGTTCTAGGTTTGCGGCTTTGCAACTTTGGTAATGATCAGTTATACTAGGTAGATCTTCCCATTCCATTGCAATGAAGTTTCTACATGTATAAAATAACCTGGAGGGAGGACACTTTCACAAGATATCAAACATCTTTCATGTACAAGTCCAGGAATAGGAAGTAGGTAGACGGTTTGAGACAGGTTTATAAATTATGAAAACCCTCGAGGCATCAATGCATTGACAGCAGGAGCTAGAGATTAGTCTTTGTCGAATACACTAGCCTACAAAAAGGAGCACATCAATAGCGGACACGGGCAAAAATGTTTGCTCTGCACTGGTTTGAACATGTTCTTATGGCTTGTAAAGGGCCAGTAAACCTAAACAAGCCTGAAAATTAGGTAATAAGCATAAACGTGTAGAAAGATTCATTGAGGCCACATTCACATTAACTGCAAACCCAAAGCATATTTACACAGCCAGGGTACCACAACACACCCCAATTATAGTGCACCATGATATATAGATGTGCGTTAGGAATAAAAAAATAAAAAAAAGTTTCAAAGTATCACCAGCAAATGAACATTTATTCACCACAACAGATTGGACCCAAAGTTTCGCACACATTTTATGGCAAATAAATGTTTGATCTTTGTTTTGCTACAATGGTGTGCTGTTGACAGACAATTCAATGGGAGTGAGCTGCCTGAAAGCAAAGCAACAATGTGAATGGGTCCAACAGAAAACCTTTGAGGGAACAAGTGGACTTGCCATTGCTCACCTTCGCTTTTAAAAATGCTCACTGGTCAACTTCTATGCCAATTCCATGGCTTCAATACCTTGTGTCCCCGACCAAGTATAGAAAACAGTTCTTCTTTGCTTCAGTTTTAACATGCGTGCGCCAGGCTAGTTACTCATAAGCCAGAGACAGCAATTTGCAGTAAGGTGCCAGCAATAGGAGCATACAGGCTGGCCTAAGTACTGATATACTGTGAATTGACAGAACTAGAATAATTTAGCAATGCACTGCAATAGACTTAAATTTGATATGCACCTGTGGTCCAACCATTAAGTTGTTGGACATTCATAGACTCCCAGGCTGCATAGTGATGGTGGAAAAATGCAACTTAACCAATTCTTGCAAGTGATGGCACTACAGTAGTACTTCAGAACCAATATGCAGCCCTGGGATCAGCATTCATTGTGGGTTTCTGCATGAGCCTTGGGTCCTGATGAACAGGAAGATCAGCTGTATTGGAAAGAACTCTATCATCTTAAAGAAAACCTTCTAAAGCTGCTCCACTATCACCTACATGTCTTAGATGTGTGTGTACACACACACACACACACACACACACACAAACACACACACAATACTCACAAGAGTGAGTACAGCCCTCACCTTTTGTATATACTTTATTCTCTTTTCATGTGACAACACTGAAGAAATTACACTTTGCTGCAATGTAAAGTAGTGAGTGGACAGCTTTAGATAATCCCAGACAAGAGTTTACGGTAGAGAAAGTTAATGGGGAGGTTAGCAAATCTTGTCTTTTGTTAGGACAAATTGCACCTCTATTCTGAAGTTTGGCTATGGCTATGTTTGTCTTCAGTTACAGTGCTGCCTTTGGAGCTACAGCCTTCTGTTTGGTGTCTTTCTCAGCTGCCTGTGCATGTCAGCGCAGGCAGCAGCCTAATGTAGGGATGTAATCCTCCTCCCATAAGGGTGGCTCCAGCAGCACTCTGAATTTCATTGTAAGGTTGACTCCTTGGCTTGCAGAGTCCGTGATCAGGGGAACAAGGTGAAAGGAGGAAGGACCAACAGAAACATCAAAAGAAGCATCCTAAATTGCATATAAAATGTGGTTTGATATCACTTTTTAAAAAAGGGACTGTGTCTCTGGTTGAGGAAAGAATTGTTTACAATTCAATATCCCAATAGTTGCTGTAATGGCATACTATAATAAGCGGTTATAAGCGCTACAGGTGTTTGGACCGTAATGGTGGGAACAAGGGCCTTAACTTTTCCTGCAAATCTATTTAGGGTCAGCAGCATAGTATGGTGCAGTGAGGATTTAAGAAAGATAGCAAGCCCAGGGGGCTGCTGTACGACTCCTATAATCCCACCTATAAGAAAGTTTCAAAAGATTGTAGCAAACATTGGCTGGAGGATAAAGGTCACTAAAAGCCTGCCATTCCCCAGGGCACAGTAATAACTATTACAAAAAAAAAAAAATCCAGTTTATCCTTGTGATGACTATACTGGGACCTGTGGGGCCAAAATAATGATCCAGCTGATACAAGTAACTCCCATCTCCCTTAACCACTTCAGCCCTGAGCCTCATTTTGAGATTTGGGGTTTACAAGTTTAAAACCATTTTTTTTTGCTAGAAAATTACTTAGAATCCCCAAACATTATATATATTTTTTTTCTAACACCCGAGAGAATAAAATGGCGGCCGTTGCAATACTTTGTCACACTGTATTTGTGCAGTGGTCTTACAAGAGCACTTTAAAAAAAAAAAAAAAACACTCCAACTATCGCGGTGTTACCTCACATGTGTGGTTTGAACACCGTTTACATATGTGGGCGCTACTCACGTATGCGTTCGCTTCCGCACTCAAGCTCGGCGGGATGGGGCACGTAAAAAAAAAACGACCAAAAAAAAAAAAGTTATTTGTTTAAATTTTTACAGTTTTTTTTTTTTTGTTTTATTGTATCACTTTATTCCTATTACAAAGAATGTAAACATGCCTTGTAATAGAAAAAAAGCATTACAGGACCTCTTAAGTATGAGATCAAGGATTAAAGAGACCTCAGATCTCATATTTACACTAAAATGCAATAAAAAAAAAAAATTAAAAATAAATAAAATGTCAGTTTAAGAGCTATGGGCAGAAGTGATGTTTTGATGTTGCTTCCGCCCTGCAATGGTATGGAGCCAGGTGGGGGCCATCTTCCCCTCACTCTGCTCCATACCACACAGGGAGAAGCATCCGATCGTCTCCAGTAAGCGGCGGAGAGCGCAGGAGCGAGACGGGCGGGGGAGCCCTCTCCCGCCACCGATAAAAGTGATCTTGCAGCGAATCTGCCGCCGAGACCACTTATCTGAAAGCCGACTGCCCACCGAAGAAGTGGATACCGGGGTTATGGCAGCTAGCTGCTACCATAACAATAATATTCCGCTTCAAACAGCCGACGTATAACGACGGTGGGTGGTCTGCAAGTTGTTAAAAGATCAAGATCTCTAAAGTAAAAATATTAGCCTAAAATTATTGTAGTCTACAGAAATCTAAAAAGGACATTTAAAAAAACAGACAATTGGGCAGTTTTGCACATTTAAATTAGCAAAACAGTTTGGCTCAAAACTTGTTTGCTTTAAAACAAAGAAAAGAAAAATGATAAAATGGCTACACTATACTAAAAAGGCAGTCTTATGTCAAAGTAATTTAATTGCTAAGGGAATGGAAATAAGCTGCATTCTCATAAATAGCACTTTAAAAATGGTCAATCCACCCAAATCTAATAATTTGCTTATGGAAGAATATTGGTGGGATAAATCACCTATTCTAGCAGTAGACTCTCCCTATAGAAGTATCTGACAGTGACTCCATCGCTTTCCCAATGGTCCACGCCATTAAATCTCATTTACTGGCCTATAAGGAGTTTTTCATTTCCATTGCTATTCTCCCTAATGTAAATTACATAAAATATCCAAGAGGGAGAGGCAAGGCCTCCATATTATATCCTCTGCAGGTGAAGGAACCAGAGACTGTGCTACCAAGTGGGTGATTCAATCCGCCAGCATCTCAAAACTGGAATTTCAGTACGAAATTATTGGATAACAGTTATACCTTAACACATATGAAACACTGCAAACAAACAGTAAAAACGTTAAAAAAAAATATGTTAACAAAAAACAGAGGGAATATCCCAGTAGGGGAATATAACCTGTCCAACGCTGATATACAAAATAAAATCCAATATCAACATTAAAATGAATTATGTAGCTTAGCTGTTCTTGATATCAAAATAAGAGCAACATTTCAACAGTTACACGGTGTGATAAAATGCATACTCAGGTTAGCATACACTGACGTTTTTTGCCGTGAGCATTCTGATCAATAAGGTCTTGGGAGTACGACCTTGTACAGCTGGCACAACACATTAACTTGGAAAGCCTGGGGCAGCACAGCAATTGGCAGCCAAAAAAGTCTGACTTTAAAACCTGGGGACTTGGTACTGTACTGCCAAAAGCCATGCAATGTGCAGAATGAGGAAGAAGTATGCAAATGGAGACAGCAGAACATTTATAAGGAACCTATTAAAAACAGAGATTCTCTTTAACCTTTAGAACCCAGTCATTAGTATAGCACATTCTTGTTTGAGATTGTAAGTGATTTGCATAACATTTGCATTTGGCAGCTCCACATTTCTGAACCCTTTTAAATTACCGGTGGTTTCAGTATACAGTAGGAGTCTGATATCACTAGATGCTAGAGAAAAAAGAGATTTACAAGGCAAACACAAACAAAAAGGAGCTGTAGGGACTGCAAAAGGTGACAAGACCCCAAAGGTGCAATAACGCAGGAGCAGCTGCTTAGGGAACAAAGGCAGCAGGGAGCAATATCAAACACAGAGTTTTGTGTGGGAAGTAGACAATATACAGCCATTTTATTTTTACCAGAACCTCAATATGCAGGTGCCTGCCCTCACCTCAAAACTGCTTATCGGCCAAATTAAAGTGTGGCTTGAAATTATGTGTGCAAGAGAAAGTTTGACAACTATTTGCATCGCTGCCTGGACTTCACAGGGACATTTTAATGTCACTTTCTTCTTCAGCCCTTCTAGCAATTCATCTGGATACTCCTCATGGTTTGTCTTATCTGCTTAAAGAGGAACTTGAGCTTTAATTTTATATATTTTTTTTAAAGTCAGCAACTACAAATACTGTAGCTGTTCACTTTGAAACATCAGGTACTTACCAGTACTTGGGGTCCAGCACTCTTCCCGCAGCTGGTTCTTCTCATCACTCTAGGTCGCTGGTGCCACCAACTTGGATGGAGGCTGCACATTTTGAATAGCCTGGCACCTTCCTGGGACAAGTGGCGTGTTCCAGGAGGCTACTGGGCAAGGGACGTCTTCCTTGCCTATATGAGGATTGTGGAAACGGGAGCGAGTAACGACAAAAATCTGTACTGGTCCCTCCCCCCAAAAGGTAACTCTTTAACTCAGTTACAGGCTCCCCCCCAAGGAAGCAAACCAGCAGTACTACACTGAGTGAAGTTTTGCTTTATGAAGTTCTTTGATTACTTAAAGGGGTTGTAAACCCTCATGGTTTTTCACCTTAATGCATTCTATGCATTAAGGTGAAAAACCTTCTGTGGTGCTGCAGCCACCTCGAGCCCCGTTTTACTTACCTGACCCCGATCCTTCTCCGGTCGGGAATGAGCACACTAACTCTACTTGGTGTCTCGTGTCCTGCTTGGATAGATCAATAGCAGCGCAGCCAATGGCTTCCGCTGCTGTCAATCAAATTCAATGACCCACACAGGAGACCGCCAAGGAGACCGCTTAGCTAACGTGGACACTCGATGCAGGGAGGAGCCACCAGCGCCGCTGAGGAACCCCAGAAGCGGTAGATCGGGCCACTCTTTGCAAAACTAACTGCACAGTGGAGGCAAGTATGACATGTTTGTTTTTTTGTATTTTTAAAACGAGGGTTTACAGCCCCAATTAAAGTGAACCTGTGCTTTGTCCATGCAGAAGCAAAAGCAACAGGTTTACTCAACTGCTATCCTGCCCCACAGGACACACTTTGCTCTCCTCCCACTGGGTCTGGGATAGGAAAGCATTTAACTCAACACCCCCCCCCCCCCCAAAGGTGATTGTCTACACAGGCACCCAGCACTGTCATATAGGAGAAGTCCTGACTTGGAAATTAACAGCAATTCTTCTGTTTGCTTTTAGTAGCCAAAATAAAGTGTCGGGAGTGAAAGTAGTATGTGCACTAAATGGTCAAAACTGAAAGACGACAATATTTTCTTTTGCTGTATTAATTCCTTACAGGCCATAGGGGTGCTTTCTTCATATTTTCATTACATTAGGATCCTTTCACACGGGTGCTTCCTCTAAGCGGAGTCGGCTTGCTCAGCAGGGGATCTCTCTGCTGATCCCCCCACTGAGCAGGCGGATGACAGAACGGACACAGTCCCGCTCTCCTCAATTGGATGGAAACGGACCGCCTATCTGTTTCCATCTGATCCGCCGGTAGATAGAGATAGATAGATAGAAAGAGATTTTTTTT
Source organism: Lithobates sylvaticus (assembly GCA_028564925.1). Classification (NCBI taxonomy): domain Eukaryota; kingdom Metazoa; phylum Chordata; class Amphibia; order Anura; family Ranidae; genus Lithobates; species Lithobates sylvaticus. The sequence goes on along the minus strand of CM053031.1, from coordinate 241,168,384 downwards.
ATATAAGATAGGATAGATCTATATAGATCTATCTCTCCCTCTATATATATCTGCTTTAAGTTTTCTTTATTGAATGACAGATGGAATTTGGTTGTTTTTTTTGGAGTATATCGCCAACAATTATAGCTCTGAAGAGGGCTGGAGTAATTCCAATGAAGCGGTTTTATGAGGCACAATATTTTTTGTCTTCAGAATATCAACGAACTCTCGAAGACTGGAAGTCTGCCAGTGCTGTCACAGAACTTGCTGAAAATAAATCGCCAACAAGAACACTGGGGGGGAGGGCGGGATTGGGAATGAGCAGTCTGTCACACACAAACCGTTATGCAGAAAGACTAAAGAAACAATGAGGAATGTGCTATGTCATGTATACTTTCACTTTTGTATGGCAATCTGCTGCATATTAGGCAGTGTCTTTTTCAACAATAAATCAAAAATGGTTTAAAACTGCATGCAACAGACACCTTGGTCCAGAAGGCACATGAGCAGCCCCTGAACCCGACAGCAGGCAATGCAGTCTATGGTCCTTATAGGAAAATGGCACAGTGCATCTTCGTTCCTAATAGATAGCGGCCTACTGAGCACTATGGATATTGACAGGAAACAAATGCACAATCTGAACCCTGATAGGAAATGTAACTGCATACTCTGAATCCTGGCAGGAGGTCTTCACAGCCTAAAAACTGTCAGAAAATGCACACTCAATCTGGAGTAAAATAGGTTCCTCGCACCTCTGACACCTAAGAAATACAGGGCTGCCTTTCCAGACATTCCAGACCTTCTTAGGGAAATGGTTGACTGATGATGAACCGCCAGCTATAATGTCTTTGGAGGCAAGATAGCCATTCTAACCATGCTTGTATTTGGTTAGGGATTCAAAGTATTAAAAGCAAAATGGTCAAGGCAATTTTGAAGTCATTCAGCCTTTGGTTACAGGAAACCTTCACTAAGAAAAATATGGGGACTCTCACTGCTGATCTCCTGAAAGTAATAGTTGTCTGGATATCTCTTGCCTTAAATTCTGAGTGTCCAGGTTGAAACAAGCATACAGATCAGAAATTTAGAACTGACGATCTGTATACTGGCTCCAGGTGAGTGCCTTTGAAGGCACTGATGCCAATGGGTTAGCACAGCAGCAAGAAAATTAGCAATTCAAAAAAAGTTAGCAATGGCAACCTCCATATTCTGTACAGGTTTCCTTAAGCCTTTTTATATTTTTATTAATGCAATAAAGAATTTAAGCATGTGCATGTTTAATGTACTACTGTGCTGCAGCTAGAGGTAAATGCCATGTGCTGGCAGCACACTGGAGACCCAGATCACTCCAAAATGCCCCCATGTACAGTGCTACAATCAACAGTGCTGCTTAGGGAGTGTGAGTGCTTATGATTGCAGCACTGTGCAGGTGGGATGCCCAACCGTCAGACCTGGACTCCTGCTGGATCTCCAACTTGCTGAGAACACAGAGCATTTTAGTTCTAGCTACAGTACAAACTAAGAAGACACCCACATTAACAGACGTACGGCCAAAGCTTTTTTGGCCCTACTTCTCCTATGGATCACAGGAGTGCACGTCTACCCGTTTTCAGCCTACAGCAGACTAAAGCTCCGGTCGACTGACATTACTCTCGTTAGCTGGTCCAAGCTCTGGATTGATGCCGACTTTAGTCAGGATACCTGTACCGGCAACGGACTCAGCCTCTCAGCGAGCTACTTCCATTTCCAGCACAGCCAAACGCACCAGTGAGCACTGGAGGGGCAGAGCAGTCACCGGCTCTCTGCTCACCAAAGACTGAGAACTGAATGATCAGCGGCCTTTAATCACTCTCATTCTCATTCTTAGAAGCTGCGGGGGTACAGATGCAGCATTGAACCGATGCTGCATCCAGCTAGGGGAGTATATCGGTTTTATTTTTTAAACCCCATATTTTTAAATTACCAATTATATAATCTAACTGAATTACAATAATAAAAAAAAGGCTTTACTTGGAATTCTAAATTGCGAAAGAAAATGGCACTGTACACCCAGCATTCTGACAGGAAGTGGGAACTGTATTCTGGGGTTCTAGAATCCTAACATGAAGTGGGGACTGCACTCTCAGATTCAACAAAATGGGGGAAATGTGTTCTTTGATGCTGATGGTTAACATGGACTATGCATTACTGTTCCAACAGGAAGTATCACTGTTCTAGACAGGACATGCTCACAAATCCTGGCAAGAAGCAAACACTCTGTCTGGCCAAACAGGAAGTGAACAACAGGATGTGTTTTTTTTTTTTTGTTTTTTTTGTCTTATAAGCAGCTACCTCATTCATTCAAAGAATTTCCTCCCAAGAGCTAAAGTGCAATAACATACCAGGTAGTGATAGCATATCAGGGAAAAAGGAGAACAAATTCAAGCTAGTATATATTGTAAAAGGGAATATGCTATTCTCGTAAAAACCTAAGAGTACATCTCTGCTCTACGAAAACGGGTAAAAAAAACTAGATAACTTGATACATACATCAGCATAACACTAGCACTAACAAGAGGTGCAGGTAATAGTAATAAAACCCAAAAGCAATAAAAGATTTTCCCATCTTGTGCCCCTCCCTCCACAACACAACACTCATACTTGAGTCTTGAGGAACTCAATTGTCTAGAGGTGAAAGCACCAAGAGTGATTACCTACAGTTTCTTGCATAGGTCACATGTGCGTGCACATTCAGTCGAAACACTGGCCATGCAAAAAGTGCCTGAGCAGGGGTTTAAAAAAATGAGGAAACATGTCCAGCCGTGCATCTGGTAGAATGCCATCTTGCGCTACAGGAGGAAAGGAGTGACTACACTAAATTTACTCCACAACAATCTGCAATATTGATAGAGCAGCAATTACAGGTTAAAAAGGCAAAATATAAAACAAAATCGGTTTCACGTATTAGTGTTCTACTGCATTGATCTTTAAAATTCCAAACCAGCAACCTTCATGAAAAAAAATTGTGGTAAATAAATAGCAATTTAGGGTCAAATCCCTTGATAGGTGCGAGCCGACCATTTTCTCAGCAGAGACCATCGAGCAGGAGGTTTAATTTCATATTTCCCCAGATTTTTTCTAGAAAATGCAATTTTTTCCCCCCTGGTTTAAAAAGGGAAACTATAGTCCAGTACAATTTGTTTTACACCTATATGAAAAACACAATCAGCCCTAAGAAATTAGAGCTTGTGTTTTAAACCTTGTTTTATTGTGTCATTTGTAAACACATATCTATGCAGGGGCAGCTATTTGTGCTCATTATATATGCTGGTTGGACTACCAGTACCAGCTTTTGCAACTTGTTTTATTACACCTCTATTTAGGGTGAAACATGGTGCCAAGCATACAGGCTCCTATGCAAAAAAATACATTTGGCATGTCATTTTTTTTTTGGGGGGGGGGGAGTGGTTACCCAGTTTTTACAGGCACCCAGCTTCCACTTCCTCCCCTGGCGCGGGAAGATCACCCCCCCCCCCCCAATCTTCTGGAACACTTTACAGGTCCCAGAAGACTGCCCGACCATTCACAGCACGCAACGCGGCTCGCGCCCACACAGTTAGCATGCCGGAGCTGCGGAGAGGAGCAAAGCTTTGTGCGCCTGCATCGCTGGACCGTGGGACAGGTGAGTGATTATTAAAAGTCAGCAGCTACACTTTTTGTAGCTGCTGACTTTTAAATGGGTGGAACTCCACTTTAAGCAAAGATGCTAATCGAGGTTTCCGCTATACATGTCACTACTGGAGAAACATTTACAAATCTGGGTAAAAAAATAAAGCAATCAAAACAAGGATCAATAACCTAGTAAAAATGTGAAAGTCATACCAGAAATGTCAGGTAAACATATATACTTGAACTTCCTAATCACAGACTATAGTTTCCCATTAAACGTATGATCATACACAATGTTTTTCCATGTTAATTGCCATGCACATGGTGAGGAGAGTTTACATAACAGCTGAGTAGCACGATTGCCCTCTGCTGCTTTTGTTGCAAGAAAGACTCAATTACAATTGTGCATTTCTTCTATTTTGCAAGTTGCGTTTGTACATGTTAAAGCTAGGTAGGTTTGTTCAGCATTTGTTTTAGATGTGGAAGTTCAGATAAAAATACTTACTGATGCCGACTGATTACTGAACAGAATTTACAACAGCAGAGATTTTGTACATCATGACTGTACTTTGGGATATTTTGCAAGGTTGCAGTCTGCAAAACGCTTTGCAATGGCAGCAACTGGCTGTTGTGAACCGCATCCCATTAATCTAAACAGGAGGTACAAGATCTGTACACTTCCACAAAAGGTCCTAATAACAATATGCATTCCCACCTGTGAAAAGGTAGAAACTGGTCCACAAAACAATCAGTTGCAAACAATAAGCACCCTCCATGTTCTAATCACCCCACAGTATTACTGTAATTAAATAAGTAGGGTGTACACCAGACTCTCTCAACCTTTTTACCCCAGGGGAACCCTTAAAATAAATTTTCAGGTATCGGGGGAACCCCTGATAAAACCCATTCATTGGGGGTCAATGGGAAAAATGCCCCTTACTTTGGTGGTCTGAGAGAAGAATGCCCTTTTTTTTTTTACAGTGGTGGTAAGAATGGCTCCTTTACAGAGAGCTATAAAGATCATTGGCGTCATACTACTGTCTCCTCCCAAGTGACATTGGCTCAGAACTATGTAGGCACCATCAAACAGGAGTTAAGTCACAGCTCAGGGAAACCCTAGCCAACCCTGGAGGAACCCTAGGATTCCACGGAACCCTGGTTGAGAATGGCTGGTGTACACACTCCCGCAAACAGAAATTTCCGATATACATTAAGCGTTCTGCTACCAGTATCCCATGCACTCGATAGTCCATAGGTTAACAATGCTAAAATCTCTCCTGCATGAAATATATTTGCTGTACATGACAAGGGTAACAGGCTCAGTCTTTATGGTTTAGGATTGTGGCTCGTCAGACCCATCACATTTCGGTAAAGCCATCTCAGTTCCTTAACAGTTCTCTTTACTGAAGTCAAACATGACTTGGGAGGAAATACAGCACTAAACACTTGGGTGATGCAGGGGACAGACTGCAAGGATTATTGACTTAACCCACCCATTAAAAGCTATAATGTCCCAGCAAATTAAACAACGTTGACTATATGCCAAATGTTAGTTTTTGCCTATACACACACAGAAATAAAGCACATATTTCAAACTCAGGGTGCCGTTTTACAGCAGCCATCAGTCTTACAAGACAGCTACTATTAAAAAGGTTTATAAAGCAGATGTGGAACTCATTAAAGCCTAGGACTTTCTGGTACAAGGGAGCCGCTGTAGATATTCAACTCTTACTGTCTTTTGGAGTTATCAGGTTGTATTAAAAAAAAAAAATAGAATACAAAGGAGCATGCAAATTAGGCTGTATGGACTGTAGATTACATGAGAGAAGGTCAAACACTAAAAGGGACAATGTTACCCATCAGCTTGGAGGAATACTGGGTTTTAGCTGGAGGAAATATGTAATTGGCATTAGGAACTGAGCAGGGATACAATGCTTTTCAAACACTGTTTAGGGTTTTGAATGAACTTCTGTACATGGATATAATAGCAGGTTACTTGTTGCGATATTCATTTCTAAATTACAGATGGCGATAGGTGAATTTAGTAGACCAACAAAAGCCAAGAGCATTCTGCAGTACAACCACTGCTGTACAGACCACTTTGGCCATGACATGAGCATATGAATGGAGGAGAGCTAGAGGCTGTGATGGAGAGGAAATAAGAAACGATGTGGAGCTGCCCTTTGCACGTGCATAGGAAACCACAAAAAAAAAAAAGGGCAATGTCATCCTTCGCTTGAGAAGTAAACTAACCTTTATCCTACTCTCCACTGTACTGAAGTCATAGCCAGGCTTTGGTAAGGAGGAGGAGAGATAAAAAGCAGCATTCGGTTGGCAGAAGTGAAACGTATCCCCACCTCCCCCACCCCAAAATCCCTCAAGTTAAAACAAGCAGGCAGGTTTTAGCAGGGCTGGCTGAGGACAGAGTTCATTTGCTGAGGAAGCATTCTGAGCAATCATCTCAACCACCAGTAAAAGAAATTCCTTAACACAAGTCAACTCTCATGCTGCAAGCTTAGCTGGGAAAAAAAAAAAAAAATCAAGAACGAGACCCCTCAACCCCACAAAGTAAAAATTAAAAAAGAAAATAAAACAAATCAAAATAAAACGTTAAAAGTGCATACATTCTGAACAACAGCTGTAAGCAGGGACAGCTCTCCTGCATTCACCTCCAGTCAGGTCATATGGTACAGCTGTCCCTGCACCCTTTGTCACTGAGCTTTAGGCGATGGCTTAGTTGAAGAAGGGAACTTTTTTAGGTATCTATCAGAAGTCTTTTTAGCACAAGGAGATGACTGGGTTCGACTTTCATCTGGGGAAGACTTGGCTTTGTGTTGAGGTAAAACAGAATGCTTTTTTGGGTTTGGGGCAACCTCCTTGGTTGGCGAGGCTGGCAAGTTGTCAGTTTTCTCCTGGCTTAAACTCTTGGTTGTTGTAGGTTTCTTGGACAGTATGTTGGTTTTTCCCAAATCTGCTGACCGTCTGGTTTCTTTTTGCCTTAGAGCAGATTTAAAGAAGCTCAGCCCTTTATCCTCTGACTTGCTGTCCCGTTTGAGACCAGAACGAGCTGTACTTTGAGAAGTGCGAAGACTAGCCATAGAGGAACTACGCACTGTTCGATTGTCTGCTGGAGAATCGCTGCTCTTGGGTTGTGCGGTACGGGTAGTGCTACTGCTAGGTTTTGCTGCAGAGGCCTTGTCTGAGCCCAAGCTTACCTTAGAAGCCTCCCTGCTAAGAGTCTTTTCTGGTGCTCGATGTTTGCTGGATGTGCTTGACACTGAGGAGTTCTTAGAAGTTGGGGCAGGTTTCTTCTGTGCCGGAGAGGAGATGTTGCTAGGGGTGGAACTCGAAGTTCTTTGCCTCTGTTGACATACGGGTGTGGAAGCTTCCTGCTGTTTCCCAGAGTCTTTCCGAAGTTGTGTGGATGAACGACGTGTGGGGGTTTTAACTTCACACTTTTCGCTTCTTTTTGTTTTTGTTGTTGGTTTTCCGTTGCTGCTTGCTGCCACTGAGGTGGATGTAGAAGAGTCCTTTTCTGTTGCTCGTGTTGTTTTACCCTGCTCTGTGGTTGTTTTACTGGTAACAGGCTTATTACTATGTACTTCCTCAATTTGTGGTGAACTCTCCTTTACCGGGGAGGAATTTACAGAATCGCTTTGATCCACAAAGGCGATATGGTTATTATTATCTATAGGATCCAGTAGTGGGTTCCTGCCCACTAGCTCAGCTGCACTTTTTCCAGATGGCTCAGCTGGTACAGCTTTTTTCACCACTGGTTCAGGCTGTGCACCACCTTCTGCTAATGCCAAGGGAGCCCGAGTTGAGGTCCGATACTCCCGTTTCACATTTTCAAGGTGTTCGTGGAAGCTGCCAGACAGATTCCGAAGGCTTCCAAAACAAGATGTTGACACATGATCATCAGCCTCACCGATTTTACCGAGTGAAGAACCATGTATGGGGGAATCTGATGTGTGGCGGCAGGAAGTGGCTGCCCGCAGATGCAGTTTGGCCGCTAGTGACCATGATGGTCTAAATCCATTCTCATTGGAGACCAGGGGACTGGTAACTGAAGACCGCCCGGAGCTTTGGCGCTGCACACTTCTTACAAATGGACGTGCAGAGAAGCCACCTATAGTGGAACAGAAAACAGAAATCAATCTAAAAACCTTAACGTTTTCTGCTTGTGCATAAACAGATACACTTGCAAACAATTGAACTAGTATTTTTTATTCTGTACACAGAACCTATCTTCTCCCAATGCCCCAAGTTGATCCAATTGGTATACAGCATGGCTTTGTCATGCCACGCAGAACTTTACAAACTAAACTTTTTTTGTATTGAGCTTTTCCAATCAGATCTCAGCTCTTTTGTGCCTTTGGGCTTTTCCATCAAGAAATTTCTGTGCATGCCAACACAACACTGCTCTTTGTGGTAACAATACGATTGTGTTCTACATCCTTCATCCATAACAGACTACATTCAGTGAAGCACTGGTATCTGTAATTAATTTAAAGTGTAACTAAAGGCAATTTTAGTTTTTTTGGTTTTGGCTATAGTAGAGATGGATTAGAAAATCTGTCAGTTTTTATTGCACTCTGTGCTCCCATTAGAGAGATTCACTCTCTCCATTTGTCCTGTTTACCGTTATCATTGAAAGGGAAAGTAAGGCTCCCTTCACATCTTGGCGTCCCAGATCGCAGGCAGAACTGCCGCAATTCTGCCCACGATCCTGAATTACATCAAATCGTAGGCCGCCCATGCGATCCCCCTCACCTTCCAATGGCACCCCAAACATCATGCGATTTTGCCACGAATGTCACCCGAAGAATCGCGGTAAAATCACACAAACAGAATTATGGGACGCCTGTTGCCCAAAAGAAGTTATTGTACTTCTTTTGGGCAACAGGCGTCCCGTGATTCTGTTTGCGTTTACCACGATTTGTCGGGCAACAATCATGGCAAAATTGCACCGTGATCAGGGTGCCATCATTCGGACTCGTGGCGATTCTGCCCACGATCCGGAATGCCAAGATGTGCATGGAGCCTAAAAGAAAATCCCAAGTTTTGGGTTGACAACAGAACACCAAGAGTGGAAATCTTCCAATGGGGACATTTGTTCAGGTGACCCTGGTGAAGCAACACAAGCAGGATTGCTCTTTATTAGCACCCATAAGTGGTACATAGACAATAGGTATCCAAACAGAAACAGATCAAAAAAGGGAAAACAACCCATCAAATAAAGGCTTAAAAAAAAAAAAAAAAAAAAAAAAAAAAAAAAGGTACACAAAATAAAAATAAAATAAAAAATAGGATTTTTAATACAGCTCACCTGTAAAATGCTTTTCTTGGAGTACATCACGGGACACCGGGAAGCCATAGTGATTACTATGTGGGTTATACGCCACCTATAGGTGAATGGACATTGGCACTCCCAAAGACAGGAAGTCCCCCCCTATATAACCCCTCCTTCACAAGAAGCACATTAGTTTTGTAGCAAAGCAATGTATATTCCAGCAAGAGGGGAGGGACCTCTGTGTCCCGTGATGCACGCCAAGAAAAGGATTTTACAGGTAAGCTGTATTAAAAATCCTATTTCTTTATCGTACATTATGGGACACAGAGCAGCCATAATAATTACTATGTGGGATGTCCCAAAGCAATGCCCCTGAGGGGAGGGAGACACCATCATAGAAACTGCCAAAGAAGGACCTACTCTGCTATTTGTAATACGCTGAGGCCAAAGGCAGTATCTTCTACGTGATTGACATTGACCTGGTAAAAACCCTGTAGATGTATAAACAAAAGACCAAAATAGTGGTCTTGTACACCTGGGCCACTGACACCCGATGATGGATGGCCCAAGATACTCCCACACCTGGTAGAGAATCTCTCCCCAGAAATTTTTTATTTTTTGCCATTTAAACCATAGGCATCATTGATAAACTTGCAGATCTACTGCTAAATATTTGATCTGGAAATATTTTGGCTGCCCTTCCTGGGCTCTTCTGGCGGCACAAACCAGGATTCCTGACCGATTTGCCGACAACTCAAGTAGACCCTGAGCATCTGAACTACCTCTAGAGTAGGTAGCGATCCTGCCGACTGTGGACTAGGAGAAAAATAAAAAGGCAAGACACTGTCCTGATTCAAGTGAAAAACTAGAAACCACTTTAAACCGCTTGCCGACCAGCCGCCGCAGTTGTACTCACACTTTGTTAGTATCCTTAGGCTGCAGCTATGTCTCCAGAGGCTTACTAAACCTGTTGCCACATGGCATGGCCGTCCTTCCACTTCCTGCCTATATAAAAATAGGCCATACTGAGCCCTTTAGTGGCTAGAGGAGAAAAAGCAGCCCACATTAGTAAGAGTACATAGCATGCTTAAATAGCACACTGCTCTCAGTGGTCACCAGGAGAACATACAGACAAGTCAGATCTCTCGCTCTTTTCTTTTTTTTTAAAGAGACTGCAAACAAATGCAGACTTACCATTCCTGCTGCAGGACTCTGAATATAAACAGGGGTCCAATCTTCACCCATTACGGTGAGCTTGGTCATAAAAGACCTTCAGGGACTGGGTCCCCCTTAATGTGGGGTCACACTCCCCTGGATCGGTATAGCACCCTGCAGGAAAGTGCCTTGGTCAGAACAAACACTGCACAGGGTTCCATTACGCAGGGTCCAGAGCCGTAAGGCTCTGGGACCATACAGGCAAACCTTGAGGAATCTTTTCTCCTTCCAATGAGGCTCGGATACCATCCATTTTGGCTGACAGCTTTTTCGAATGGATCCGATTGAAGTCCATGATTCCTAATAGAACCGTCCAGACCTCCATGTATGCTCCAAGAGCACATATAAATTTGTTATCATCCCCTTGAAGACACTGGTGAAAAAAAATAGATGTGCTTCCTGTGAAGGAGGAGTTATATAGAAGGGTACTTCTTGTCTTTGGGTGTGCCAGTGTCCATTCACCTATTGGTGGCTTATAACCCAAATAGTAATTACTATGGCTGCTCTGTGTCCTGTGATGTACAATAAAAAAAAGGGAAGACCTATATATCGTTAGCCATGGGTACAATTAGAAAACATCCACATAACCATTATTAACACTCCAACCATGGTTGCAAGATTTTGTCATAATTCCAGGGGCAATTTCTATTAATACAGGGGGTCCCCTACTTACAAACATCCGACTTACAAACGACTCCTACTTATAAACGGAGGGAGACAACAGGAAGTGAGAGGAAATCTACCCCTAGGAAGGGAAATTCACTCCTGTAAGAGTTAATATGGGAAAAAGGTGTCTCCACTGATGCTTTATCACCAGTCCATGTTTCCCTAACAACCCAGAATTTTCAAAATCCAATTGTCATTGGGACAGAAGGTGAGGTGAAATCTTCTGAACAGGGGCACAGACAGCAAAACAAATGTTACAGGGGTGGTAACCCTTCTCTATGTTATCTAAAAAACGTAAAAATTGATTTTTTGGCTGGAGCTACACTTAAAAAAATGTACATGTTCCGACTTACAAACAGATTCAACTTAAGAACAAACCTACAGTCCCTATCTTGTTTGTAACCCGGGGACCCCCTGTATATGTCAATTTATACAAAGTCAATACCCCATTAATGGTAGATTCCCAAGAGGATAATGGAGCAGGGGAGGGGGAAGCCCACTTGAACAGTATTTCCTTTTTCGCATAATACAGTAAGCGATCAATAGTTGTGTATGGTCTCTGCTTATCATCATGTATGCCCAGCAACGCTAATTTTGGAGTACAGGGGAGAGACAGTTGTAAATGTGCGTTGATGAGATCAAAAACTTCCATCCAGAACTGTGTCACCCTCGGGCATGTCCAATACATATGAAAGTAAAGTGCCCTCCTCTGAGAGACAGAGTACAATTTAGAAGACCCCTGTGTATAGATACTGTGCAACCTCTGTGGCGTAAAAAATACTATATGTAGAAACTTGGTTTGAATTAATGAAAACTGGACCAATCCTAAAAGCATTACTCACAGACTTCCCTATCAAGAGCTGGTATATCCGCATGCCAATATTCCCACAGCCTATCTATTTTAGGAGATTCTACACTAAACAGGGCCATATAAAGTGTAAACAGGGGTTTTGTTGTTAAGTCCTGCGCTAGAAGCTCTTTAATTGTTCCCAATATGGGCAGGACTGGGAACTGGGAGTGAACCGCATGCTGTAATTGATAGTAGCGGAAATACATACAGGGGGGCAATCCAAGTCTCTAAAGGGTAACAGTATCATTGAAGGCATAATGTCAGAAGTCTCCAAATACTATGCTCAATCAAAACCTGAGGGCCTAAAACCATCCTACAATGGGGAAAGGAGGAATTTCCCCACATAGTGTTATAAGGAGACCAACAGTCGGGTTTCCGGAAGCGCGGTCTAGCAGCTGTCCAGCCTCGTACACACACGCTCTGATTGTTGGCAGGGGATTGTGTGATGACAGACTGTTGGCCTAAAATCCGACCATTAGTACGTTCCTTCAGACAATTGTTACCCAACTAGTAAATTTTCGGCAGACAACGGTCTATTGTCAGATTTTCGTATCGTCTGTACACAAGTCCATCACACAATAGTCCAAAGTACAAACACGCATGTTTGGGAATCAATGCTCACCAAACATACATTAGAAGAAGGTGCCCCAAGGGATGAAATTCCACGTAGTATGTCACTACATTCATGTTTGTTGGCCGACAATTGTGTGCCGTTAGTATGCAAGACAAGATCCAGGCACATGCCCTTTTTTTTTTAGTACATTTCAAGTATGAAGACCTTTTCGGGTGTAAAGACTTGTACTGTCTTTGGAGAAAAGAGGATGAGTGGACTCCCAACCTGACCACCCCTAACGGGATCAGTCTGTGGCCAGGACGGGAGTCCACCCAGTCAGCGGGTCAAAATTAGGTTGTTAAATCCAGTAATTAGCAACTATAAAACCATATACGTAGGTAGTGACGGTACTCTATTGTCTTTACTCAGGTCAGTGGGTTGTGCATGCCGTTTTGGTAAGTACTGTATTGTGTAGTGGAGCTACTCAGTCAATGGTATTTGTGTATTATTCTTGATCCACGTGGACCATGGGAGCCATGATTGAGCAACGCGGGTCCCTATTACCATTCCTGAGTGCTATGTTTTGTTCATAGATGTAGTGTAGATGGGTTGTTCTCACCACATCACCTAGAGTGGGTGGGTCGGGGTTTTTCCACTTTCTTGTGATGGACAGCCTAGTGGAGAGCAGAACATGAGATATGACATGTCTCATCTGTGTCGGGTACGTGTCTATGCCTAAAGATAAGAGTGCAAGGTCAGGTCGTGGAGTAATATTGTGGAGTAATATGTCTGATAGGAGTTGAAATGTGGATGTCCATAGGGGTATTAGTGCAGGGCAATTCCAGAATGTATGGAGCATATCTCCATTCTGTCCACATAGACGCCAACATTGGGCGCTGGCGGAGTTAGAGAATTTGGCTGTTCTCGTTGGGGTCAAGTACCAACGTTGAGCTATTTTTATGGCCAGTTCCCACAGGTTGGAGCAACTAGTGACTTTGTAAACTGATTTGCACGCTGTGGTCCATTGGTCAATGGAGTATACTTGTCCAAAGTCTAATTCCCATTTGAGTAAGTGATTAGATTTGGTGAATATATTTTTCTGTTGGAGTAAATTGTAAAAAAGAGATATGCCCTTATGCTTGCAAGTCGGGTTATGCAGGAATTGCCAAGCCGGTTGGGGGATTTCGCATGCCCAAGAGGTAGATGTAAGTAAGTAGTGTTTGGCTCTGAGGTACAGGTAGTATTCAGAGTCAGAGAGGAGAAATTCAGACTGCAGGTCATGGAAAGATTTGAGATGAGTGTCAGTGAAGAGGTCGTTGATGTAAGATATACCTTTCTTGCACCAGTGTTTAAAGGATACTTGTTCCATTTTGTGATGTAGCGTCAAGAGTGGGATTTTCAAGGGGTTCTTGTGGGGTGGGTCAAGGTGAGATCAATGAATTTTTTCCAGGTTTGTATTGAGGCCACCATTGTGGGGGGAAATTGAGACGTAGAGGTGGTAATACGTGGGTTAGAGAACAGCCACGGGAGTATGTTTTTCTCTGGAGTCAGAGAGGATTCTAGTTGTCCCCATATGGTGTGTTGGACGGGAGAGAACCATTCTTTTATTTGTGTGAGGATTGCGGCTAGGTAGTAATCGCGGAAGTCAACATAACCTGACCCCCCTGCAAAGCGTGTTTTAATTAGGTGTTTATGTGCGCTCCTGGCCCTTTTGCCCTGCCAGGTGTAAGAGGATAGGATAGTTTGGAGAGACCTGAAGTAGGCATTTGGTATGGGAATTGGTAGGGTTCTAAATAGGTACAGGATTTGGGGAAGATGAAGCATTTTGAATGCCGCCAGGCGGCCCATCCAGGACAGCTCAAAAGACGCTAGTTTACGTAGGCTATCTTGGAGTTTGTTGCGAAAGGGGATATAGTTATGAGAGAATAGTTCCGCAGTGGTTTTAGTTAGTTGGACTCCAAGGTAGGTTATACTTTTGTCCGCCCAGGTAAACGGATATTGTTGTTGTAACAACAAGCTGGTTGTAGCATCTATTCCTAGGTTCAGGATGTTGGATTTGCTATCATTTACTTTATAATAAGATATCTTGCTGAACCTGGCTAGCGTCTCTTGAACTGCCGGGAGGGAGGATGTAGGATTGGATATCATAAGTATGACGTCATCTGCGAATAAGCTTATTTTATGTTCCTGTTGTCCTATGTTTATACCTGTAATTTGTTTGTTCATGCGGATGGATTGGGCAAGGGGTTCCATAACTAAATTGAATATTAAGGGGGAAAGGGGGCAGCCTTGTCTTGTGCCATTTGTTATGTTGAACGGACTAGATAGTGATTCCGCTGAGTACACTCGGGCTGAGGGAGAAGAATATAGGGCCATGATTGCATTATAAATTTGTCCCGTGAGTCCGAATTTTCTTAAGACTGACGACAGGTACCCCCAGTGCACTCTATCGAATGCTTTTTCAGCGTCTAAGGAGAGGAGTACAGAGGGGGTACCTGTGAGTTTCGCCTGGTGTATGATGTCTATCATCCTTCTGGTAGCGTCTGAAGATTGTCTGCCCTTTGTGAATCCTGACTGGTCTTTATGGATAAGTTGTGGGAGGATGTTGATTAATCTATTGGCAATTAGTTTCGCATAAATTTTAGCGTCTACATTGAGCAGGGATATGGGCCGGAAGTTTTGGGGAGAAGTGGGTTCTTTACCTGGCTTGGGGAGTGTGACTACTATGGCACTAAGCATATCTGAGGAGAAGGAGGATGAGGAGGCCGCGGCATTGTAAACTGCGCTAAGTTTGGGGGCCAGAATCTGAGTAAATGTCTTATAGTATTCCCCGGTGAACCCGTCGGGTCCAGGGGATTTGGCTGTCGGGAGATTAGAGATAGCGTATTCTATCTCTGGGATCGTGAAAGGATCGTTGAGTTTGGATAATTGAGCTGAGGAGACGGAGGGAAGGTCAATGTTATCTAAGAATTTGTTGATATCATCCTTGGAGGGCTGAATGGTGGCTGTATCGTCTTTTAAGTTGTAAAGGTCTTTGTAATATGTGCTGAATGCGTTCGCTATTTCGTGAGGTTTAAGCAGTTTTTCCTTAGTGTGTGGGTGTTGGATGTATGGTATTTTAGATTTGGCTTTATGCCCTTTGAGTCTCAATGCCATCAGTTTGCCTGCTTTATTACCTGTGGAGTATGTGTTAGCTCTTAATTTGGTGTATGTTTTTTCAAATGCCTGGAGGAGTAAGGATCGCAAGTCGTGCCTTAATTTAAAGAGTTTGGTTTGGAGTGTAGGAGATGGGTCGATTCTGTTTTGGGCATCAGTGGTTTCTATGTCAGCTGTCAGTTGGTCGAGTTTTTGTGATCTCAATCTTTTATTTCTGGCACTCAGTTGTATGAGAACACCCCTAACTACAGCCTTGTGGGCGTTCCACACCACCTCCGGGTCAGACACCGAATGGGAATTTATGGAGAAATACTCCTCAAGTTGTTGTTGTATTTCCTGCCTTATGGGCTTGCTGTGGAGAAGGTAGTTATCGAGTCTCCATAAGTAGGAATTAGGCTGGTGGTGTTTAACATTAATAGTGATACTGACTGGGGCATGATCTGACCAGGTGGTAGTGTGGATCACCGATGCTGAAATTTTTTGTAGCAAACATTTGTCAGCGAGAAATAAGTCTATGCGCGAGTAGGTGTTGTGACGCGGTGATAAGAATGTATAGTCGCGTTCACTGGCGTGACAACACCTCCACACGTCGTACATATCATTTGAGTTAATAAAACCTTTCAGAGGTGAGGCGTGTCTTTTTTTACCCGCTGTGGAGTCCATATGGACATCAGGTACCAAATTAAAATCGCCACACCACAATACATGTCCTTTTTGAATCTTGTGGACCTTTGCTATGAGTTTGTTGAGGAAGGACATCTGACGTTGGTTCGGTGCATACAGGGATACTAAGGTGTAGAGGACGTTGTTGATTTTGCAGATAAGGATAATGTACCGACCTTCAGTATCCGTGATGCATTGTAGAAGATCAAACGAGACTGTGTTGCGAATGGCGATTAGGACGCCCCTTTGTTTCTTAATGAAGGATGACTTAAAGATGTGGGGGTATAGCCTGTGTTGGCACATAGGGGCCGAGTCTCGGGTGAGATGAGTTTCTTGGACACATAGTACATCGCATTTGAGCGATAAGGCTGTCCTCCATAGGGAAGAGCGCTTGGCAGGGTGGTTTAGTCCCTTTGCATTTAGGGACACAACTGTCACGGACATTGTAGTGTTCTGTATAGTAGTGGTGTGTGCGTTCAACTTACAGTTGTGAGGGGTGGAACTTGTTCTCTTCTAGTTGTGTGTCAGGTGAGGCTGCGGAGGTGACTTTAGAAGATGCTCGATGGGTAGATATGATGCTGGGCGACACCAGATAATGGAGGTTGGCTGTGGAGACTTCCCTGTCTTGACACTGGAGCTTGTCGCAGGTGGGTATCAAAGTCCTGGAACTGTCAGATGTATCTGAAACAATAAAAGAAAAGGAAAGAAAAAAAAAAAAAAAAAGGGAGGACAACTGAAGAAGAAAAGGGGAGAAGAGATGTGGGTTCAGTAGGCGGTAGCCGATGGTGTTTGGTTGATAACTGCTGACCTGTCTCAGAACAAACGTGGATGCCGACAATATTAGGGGGGAGAAAGTTCAGAGTAGTGGACTGAGACAGCGGTCGGCCGGACCGGATTCAGTGTGGTAGCTTTAAGGAGAGCTCGGGCAGAAGCTGTCAGTTCATGTTCGGGTGATAGTTTCTTCGCTGGGTGTTCTGAGGAGGGGAGTTGAATTTCTGTGGCGGTGCGGAGGAGTTATTCGGCGGATCAGGTATGATGCCCCACGCATGCAGTAGTTTCATGCCTCCTTCCATTGTAGAGATCGTGTGGGGTATGCCATTGTATGTAACCAGAATGGTGGCTGGATGGCGCCACTTGTAGATTACTTTGTGATTTGTGAGGGCTTTTGTTATTGATTTCAATTGCCTGCGCATTTGCAGCGTGTACTGCGAGAGGTCTGCAAACAGTTGGATGTCTGAGTAAGGGGCTGGTAGTACATTCATCGCCCTTGCTTTTGCTAGGATTTGTTCTTTTGCCTGGTAAAAGTGGATCCTCAACAGTACGTCTCTCGGGACCGTGTCTGCCAGGTGCTTGGGTTTAGGAATCCTATGGATGCGGTCTATTGTCAGCTCAATGGGGGTTAATTCAGGTAGCATGGCGGCAAACATGGAGCCGGCGTATGCATGTAATTCAGCAGGAGGTACCGATTCTGGAATGCCGCGGATTTTTATATTGTTGCGACGAGAGCGGTCCTCGAGGTCTGCGATTTTAGATTTGATCCAGTCAGTGTCATCTCTTTGGGCCATACATGTATCAACCAGATTATTGACAGTCTCAGTACATTCCTCCATTTTGTCTTCTAGATAGTGTACTCTGTTTCCCATTTGCCTCATGTCAGTGGTGAATTTTTGCATCAGGGAAGACAGATTGGTCATGAGGGATGATTGAAGGGACATTAGCATGTCCTTCATTGTAGTGTCCAGAACTGGTTGCCCTGATGTGACGATTGCAGTGAGGATATGGCATGTGCATTGTGCAGTGCTGTACTCACTGTGGGTCTGGTTTGGAGATTGCCATCCAAGCGCAGGAGAGCGGAGGAGATCCATCTCGAGCTGGGGGTGTGAAATCCCCTTCCATTTCGCCCGGATCGCCGTTCTGGTGGTCTGTGTGGGCCGCGGCCTGTTTGTTGCTCCGGCGGCGCCATCTTGCCTGAGGCCTCCGCGCTGGAAGGAGAGGGCCGTCAGCCTTTGGAGGTTTCGTTCCTCCTTTCTCTTGCGGGATGTCATTCCGGAGGGGTCCCCAAGTCTTTCTGAGGCGATGTGGGGGTTCGATGGGTCCGATATCTGCCCGTAAATCGCTCGTTTTCCGGCCGGCCTGGGAGAGCTGCAGACTCAGGCTTCCATCCGGATAGCGCGCAAGCCACGCCCCCCGGCACATGCCCTTTTGACAAAAGTCTGATGCTCTGTTGACCAACAATCCGATCGTGTGTACAAGGCTTTAATGTGATTTTAGTTAGAAGCTGGAAGGACGGGTACGCTGCTGAGCCCCTGTATACTAGATTACCAAGCCCTGTAAGGGACCCCAACAAGGCCACTTCAAGACAAACTGCTGCATTAGCCCTAGAACCCACAAAACACCAACAGATGGTAGCGAACGCAGCAGCCCAATAGTATACTAAATAATTAAGAAGTGTCAGCCCTGCACAAGTAACCGGCAGCTGAAGAGTCCACCTCGCCAGTCGTGGGGCAGCACCCGCCCATATAAATGAACTCACACAGTTCTCTGGACTCCCCTCACTTTGGAGGGTTTTCTGCTCATTTCCTGTTTCGGTTAGGGGACAAGAAGTGAAGGGAAATCTCCCCAATGGGACACAGATGACGTTACACCACTCCATTACTCTATGCAAAATGGAAGAAAAAAAAAAAAAAAAAAGTTTTGCCTTTAGTTACATTTTAAAACCTGCATCAAAATGGATATTTCAGTTTCATGTAAATGGTGATATGACATTTCTCTAGATTTGCCATGATGTCTCTTTAAGTCAGTAACTACAGTTCACCCACCTGTCACAGCCATCACAAGCAGCGCTCTTTTTTTTGTGTGTGTATTACAGAGATGCCCAGAAGTGTTTGGACTTTCCCTGTTCCTGCGTGAGAGGCTAATTAGCTTAAGTCAGACATAGGACATCTTGCTGGTGTACTCCAAAGAAGGCTAGTAGATTATTCAGATCACCAGTGTCCTGTGACAGAAGTTCAAGTTTTAAAGTGGACTGACCCTTAAATCTACAAGGTTATTTGCCTCACCATCATCTTCACTTCTTTCCCCCGTCAGCTCCACAGACTCTGCCAGCGATGCCAGAGAGGTGCGTCTAGAAGATGCCGCAGAGGCAATACTGGGTTGTTTGCTCCCCGGGAGCCTGGAAACCCAGTGATCACAAAGTGATGAGCTTGTGGAACCTGTAGAGCATAAAAATGGACACCATCAGCATTACTATACAACTATATACTCAAAAAAAGTCAGTGCAAAGTTCCTTTGTAATAAAATCACTGAGCACTATTCAAAATTAAAGTTTTACTCAACATAAATAAAAGATCTGGTGATCCTGCCAATGACTTCCTTCTTTCTCCAGAGGATTCAACACTACAGAATTTCCAGTCTCAGCTACCATAACAGAGCTGCATAATCTACCATAATCTGTAGGTGGATCCCCTAATGACGTGCATGCGTACAAAACACGCAAGGAGGAGCCTCGCATACATGCTGTCACCACGCCGCAGTATCCTAGGTTGGGATCGGCGGCCATTGCTGCAAGTTTGGCCGTTCATGCTTTTTATATTCAGATGCAAATCCTTCATTTTAAATTATATGCTATAAAGTTTATAATAAACTACTATACTGTGAACCTTTTTTTTTTTTTTTTCGGGCTCCGTGTGGTAAGCAACCTTCTGACCAGGTTTTGGTGTGAGTGTCCATTATCCCTGTGGAAGAGCCACTGACTCAAATGTTTTGATGTAATGCAGTTTACCAATGGCATTCTGGTGAGTGCATATTGGTGAAGGAAAAAGCACAGGAGTCACTTTTTGCAGGTAAGCACTAGTGTCACTTTATACGTTTGATAACACCTGGAAATATACCGTATATACTAGAGTATAAGCCGAGTTTTTCAGCACTTTTTTTTGTGCTGAAAATGCCCCCCCTCGGCTTATACTCGAGTCAAGCACTTTTCTGCAGCAAAAAATTAGATTTTCCTGACCCGACTTTACGGCCCCGTATCTCGGGCCACTTGGTGCTAGGAACCCCAAATTTGGTGTGCAAACCCAGTGGAACCAACACTACAACACAAATTGGAGCTCCTACCACCAAGTGGCCCCGATATACGGGGCCCAAAGTCGGTTTGGAAAATGTCATTCTCTGCTGCAGAAAAGTGCTTGACATTTTCCGACCCGAATTTGAGGCATCGTATCTCGGGGCAACTTGGTGCTAGGAACCCCATTTTTGTGTGCAAACCCAGTGGAATCAACACTACAACATATCCAAAATTGGAGTTTCTAGCTCCAAGTGGCCCCGAGATACAGGGTCCATCTGCAGCAATGTCATTTCGGGACCCTTTGGGTCCAGAGACCCCAAATTCTAGGCATCTAGAAACCCTTAACTACCAAGTTTGAAGTTTAGAGGACCTATGGCTGCAAATGGGCACAGTGAGGCTGCAAATGGGCATTGTTGACCCTCTTTTCCACTTACAGTAGCTGCGCATTTCTCACCCTAGGCTTATACTCTAGTCAATAAGTTTTCCCATTTTTTTGTGGTAAAATTAGGTGCCTTATATTCGGGTCGGCTTATACTCGAGTATATATGGTACCTTTATTGGATGATTTCAATACACTTTGGACACGTTTTGCACTTATGGACTTGGATTATATATTAGGAGGTTGTGTGATGAAATATGGTCACATGTTTTATTTGTGATAGTCTGTCATATTTATGGCACTCTGTTTGAAATGTTGTAGCGCTGCACTTTATTACTGAGTTGTATTATAGAATTGGTCACCTTTATGCTAGCGGCTTCACATCCGAAGCGCTCACTGGGTTTTACTAAGGGCACTTTCACACTGCCAGCACCTGGGCGTTGGGGGTAAAGCGCCGCCATTTTTAGCAGCGATTTACCGTTGTTTTTGCATCGCTTTTCAGCCGCTAGCTGGGTGCGCGTTTAACCCCCGCAAGCGGCCGAAAAAAAGGGTTAAAACCGCCCACAATGAGCCGTTGCAGCGTTGCTTTGCCAGCGGTGCTGCCCATTGGTTTCAATGGGCAGGGGCGCAATGTATTCATTGCTCCTACTGCGCTGCAAAGAAGCTGCTTGCAGGTCATTTTTTTTACGTCCTGCCAGCGCAGCGCCCCAGTGTGAAAGCACTCAGGCTTTCACACTGGGATTGCAGCTGAGGCTTTTTTCAGAGGCTTTACAGGCACTATTTTTAGCACTAAAGCATCTAAAAAATGCCTCCAGTGTGAAAGGGTTCTTAGAGCTACATAATAACACAATCAATCCATGAAAATGGCAGGCAAGTCAAAAGTCCTCCTATCATAATCGTACAGTACAGGACACGGGCAGCATATTCACATAACGAAAATACACCTCCTGCGCAAAAACTTCTCGGCTGGGCTGTCAACGTGCGTTTCAAACATGCTGGGGCACTTCCTTGGATTTCTTTGGAGCCCCTTTTCTGGAATACCAGTGCCCCGCAACACACTGAGCCCCAAT
This sequence comes from Lithobates sylvaticus, assembly GCA_028564925.1. Classification (NCBI taxonomy): domain Eukaryota; kingdom Metazoa; phylum Chordata; class Amphibia; order Anura; family Ranidae; genus Lithobates; species Lithobates sylvaticus. The sequence continues at coordinate 241,146,852 of CM053031.1, read as the reverse complement.
GGACACGCAATATGGAAAGGGTAAGTGTACACTGATTTTTAAACAGACTGTAATGCTGTCACTTATATTTACTATGCAGTGGAATTATCAGCACTATTGTCCATTGCTGGTGAATTTGCAAATTGTATTTAATCTGTACATTATCTTTTGCAAGTTTTTTTTTTTTATCCATCATAGAGCCTTTTTGAATCTTGTAAATGTGTTTCCCCCTCCCCCACCCCCTGAATGGTCTCCTCCGACCCCGATGGTGGTGCTTGGGTTTCTCATGATGTGTGAAGTAGATCATATATTTAGCTGAAGAAACTTGTATAGATTGACTCAGAGGAAGAAGGTGTATCCTTCAAAAAATGCATCAACCAGTAAGGACCCTGCTGAGGTGCCCTTGGACTTTGGCGTAAACTGTGCTGTAGAGGCTACAAATGAGTAGCTTGCTGAGTAATTTTAATTCACTTGTTTGCAAGTATAAATTTTAAATGATTGCTTTTCAAAAAATGTGGGATAATGCACTAGACTGCCATGCGTACCAGCTTTTATTCGTGTTTGGTAGCATATTTATATAACACGGGATGTCCCCAAGCAATGAATACGAAGGAGGGTGGGCAACAACTAGGCACACAGAGCTGCCAATAGGCCCAAACAGGTGCCAAAAACTCAGTTCAGAGTGCCGCTGCAAGAACCTTGTGGCCAAAAGCTGCATCCACAGAAGACTGGACATCCACCTGGTAAAACTTTGCGAAAGTATGAGCAAAGACCAAGTGTTAGCCTTACACATTTGGGCTACAGAAACTTGGTGCCAAAAAGCCTGGTAAACTACTACAGTTCTAGTGGGATGAGCAAGTACGAGCGCAGGGGGTGGTTTTTGCTTAAGAGCTTAAGCTCTTAAAATCAGGATTCTAATGCACTGTGCAATAGTGGATTATAAAGCAGGGTGCCCCTTGTGAGGTCCCACGGATAGAACAAACAGGGAATCCATTTTTTCAGGAGGGAGCTGTCGCTTTTAACTTTACTCTAATGGCTCTGATGACATCCAGGCAATGTAGAGAGAGAATTCCTTTGGGTGCTCAGGAACAAGGCACAAGGATGGCAGAACTTAACTGGAACGCTGAAACCACCTTTGCAAAAAAATATGGTCATGGGCATAAGATAACCGTGTCTTTGTAAAGAAGGAGAGACACTTTACAGGAAAGGGCCACAAGTTCAGAAACACGTCTAACAGATGTGATGGCTATCCAATGGTAGTTTCTGCAAGTCAGAGAGAACCAAATTAAGGTCCCAGAAAAGCACAGGGTGCTGCAAGGTGGGCCAGATACGAGAAGCATCTTGAATAAAGGAACAGAAGGGCCTAGGCAATGCGGACACATTCCATTTAAGGGTACTTAGAGCCAAGTCCTGGTCAAGACCTGTTTGCACAAAGGACAGAATGTGGGGCACAGAGTAATCTCTGGGGCTGAATTGGCTGCGCTCATACCAGGCAAACTAAGATCTCCATGAGCGGTACTTTTTCTACTTTCGGCATGGTAGGAAACAGACTCGGAAATTCCTCTATCCTTTAAGACACGGGCTTCAACAACCATGACATTAAAGCAAAAGACTGTGAAACAGGATGGAATAGAGGACCTTGAGACAGCCTGTTGCTAAGGGGTCAGGGGCTGTCTTCAAAAATTCTGGAGTAGGTTTGTCTACCAGGCTGTTCTGTGCCAATTGAGGCAATTGGAATTACCCCTCTCCTCTCTCGTTTTATTTTTTGGAGCAGACAAGACAGAGTTCTCACTGGAGCGAAGATTTAGATCAGCCTGAACTGAGACCGGGGCCCTGGTCCCAACAACAAACAGAGATAGCTTGTTTTAAATATAGAATCCCACATCTTTGACATACTGTATCAGATTGAACACATCTGGAAGAAGACTTTTCCCCTAGGTCCAAGTGGTGGAGGCTCAGATAGTCCACCTGCTAGTTGTGCACTTCTGGTCTGCTTTCTTCAAGGAAGCCAGGCATCTCAAAGTCCCTTTTGTTGCTTGATATACACCCACTTTGGTGGCATTGTCTGACTGTACTCAGATTCAGTGTCCTTTCAGAAGGGGAACCTAGTGCTGCAGGGATAACCCGACTGCTCTGAACTCCAGGATTTTGATGAGGAGTTAGGCTGAGGAGCAACATTTCAAACCAGACAGACTTGCACATGCTGTTAGAACTTTCCAGTTGAAGGGAAGGAAGAAAGTGTTAGAACTGGGATGGTGATCCACCAAGAAAATACGTTTTTGCTTGGCTGGATAAGAGCATGGGTAAGTTTAGGGAAAGTGTCTGGTTTTTCCATGCCAACATGACATGACATGACAATCCGAACCCTGCTGGGAAAGAAGTCTCCCGTGCGCATGTGCGGGAGTGACGACATCGCGGCTCCAGCCACTCCGGAGTTGCGATACTCGGAAGACACACCGAGGCAACATGTCAGCGACCTCGGCGTGGACCAGGTAAGTTACCGATGCCTCGTTCTAAGGTAAGTATTTCATAATGAGCTAGTATGCGGTGCATACTAGCTCATTATGCCTTTTCCCTTACAGCTGTTTAAAAAAGAAAAAAAAAAAGTGTCAGCGGGTTTACAACCGCTTTAAGCCAATCCGAACCAAACATTCTAAGCCAGTTTTGGGCCCTTTTCCCAGGTCGGGAGGGTGTGGATTTTGATGTTTTGAATACGTGCTGGGGTTAATAAAACATGGAATATTTATAATTTGAGTGTCAAAAATAAAAACACATTCAAGATTAAGATAAAAAAAAAAAAAAAAAAAAGAAGAAAAATTAAAAATTAAAAGCAATAGAACCTTATGTTTCTATAAAGAGATAGTGAAAACAATTAACAAAACTTTAGCCATCTAGAAAAAAAAAAACTGAACTTGCTTTCATCCTTCCTAAAATACCAGAGAAGGGCAACCAAACTGATAAGAGGCATGGAGGAGCTCAGCTATAAGGATAGATTAGAGGGACTGAATGTATTCCCTCTTAAGAGGAGATTAAGGGGGATATGATCAACATGTACAGATGCATAAGGGGTTCATATAGTGAACTTGGTGTTGAGTTATTCACTTTAAGGTCATCCCAGAGGACAAGGGGGCACTCTTTACATCTAGAGGAAAAAAGATTTCATCTCCAAATACGGAAAGGTCTCTTCACAGTAAGAGCTGTGAAAGTGTAATAGCCTCCCCTCCAGAGGTGTTTCTGGCCAGCTCAGTAGATTGCTTTTATAAAAAGCCTGGATTCTTTTCCAAAATGTACACATATACACACACATTATCTCACAAAAGTAAGTACACCCCCTCACATTTTTGTAAATATTTTATTATATCTTTTCATGTGACAACACTGAAGAAATGACACTTTGCTACAATGTAAAGTAGTGAATGTACAGCTTATATAACAGTGTACATTTGCTGTCCCCTCAAAATAACTCAACACAGCCATTAATGTCTAAACCGCTGGCAACAAAAGTGAGTACACCCCTAAGTAAAAATGTCCATATTGGGCCCAAAGTGTCAATATTTTGTGTGGTCACCATTATTTTTCAGCACTGCCTTAACCCTCTTGGGTATGGAGTTCACCAGAGCTTCACAGGTTGCCACTGGAGTCCTCTTCCACTCCTCCATGATGACATCACGGAGCTGGTGGATGTTAGAGACCTTGCACTCCTCCACCTTCCCTTTGAGGATACCCCACAGATTCTAAATAGGGTTTAGGTCTGGAGACATGCTTGGCCAGTCCATCACCTTTACCCTCAGCTTCTTTAGCAAGGCAGTGGTCGTCTTGGAGGTGTGTTTGGGATCGTTATGTTGGAATACTGCCCTGCGGCCAAGTTTCCGAAGGGAGGGGATCATCCTCTGCTTCAGTAAGTCACAGTACATGTTGGCATTCGTGGTTCCCTCAATGAACTGTAGCTCCCCAGTGCCGGCAGAACTCATGCAGCCCCAGACCATGACACTCCCATCACCATGCTTGACTGTAGGCAAGACACACTTGTCTTTGTACTCACCTGGTTGCCGCGACACACGCTTGACACCATCTGAACCAAATACGTTTATCTTGGTCTCATCAGACCTCAGGACATGGTTCCAGTAACCTACGTCCTTAGTCTGCTTGTCTTCTGGGACGACATTCATGCAGACCAATTTAATGCAGTGTGTGGCGTATGGTCTGAGCACTGACAGGCTGATGCCCCACCCCTTCAACCTCTGCAGCAATGCTGGCAGCACTCATACGTCTATTTCCCCAAAGACAACCTCTGGACGCTGAACACGTGCACTCAACTTTTGGTCAACCATGGCACGGCTTGTTCCGAGTGAAACCGGTCCTGTAAAACCGCTGAATGGTCTTGGCCACCGTGCTGCAGCTTAGTTTCAGGGTCTTAGCAATCTTCTTATAGCCTAGGCTATCTTTAATGTAGATAAACAATTCTTTTTTTCAGATCCTCAGAGTTCTTTGCCATGAGGTGGCATGTTAAACTTCCAGTGACCAGTATGAGAGCGATAATACCAATTTAACACTCCTGCTCCCCATTCACACCGAGATTTTGTACCACTAACGAGTCACATGACACCGGGGAGGGAAAATAGCTAGTTGGGCCCAATTTGGACATTTTCACTTAGGGTGTACTCACTTTTGTTGCCAGTGGTTTAGACATTAATGGCTGTGTTTTGAGTTATTTTGAGGGGACAGCAAATTTACACCGTTATAAAAGCTGTACACTCACTACTCTACCTTGTATTCTTTAGTATTGTCACATGAAAACATAATAAAATATTTACAAAAATGTGAGGGGTGTACTCACCTTTCTGAGATGCTGTGTGCGCGTATGTATATACAAAAAAAATAAAAAATTATATCTCTCTCTAACCCCATTATCAGTGAGGCTACTTTAACACTGAGGCGCTTTACAGGCATTACATCGCTAAAAATAGTGCCTGCATAGCGCCTGTAAAGAGCCTCTCTCCTGTCTCTCCAGAGCGGTGCGCTTGCAGAACGGTTAAAAAAAAAAAAAAAAAGTCCTGCAAGCAGCATCTTTGCAGCGCTGTAGGATCGGTGTATACACCACTCCTAAAGCGCCCCTGCCCATTAAAATCAATGGGGCAGCGCTGCCAAACTGCCGCTGCAGCAGGCAGCTTTAACCCTTTTTCAGCCACTAGCGGGGGTTAAAAGTGAAAAAGACGCCCGCCTGCCCCAGTGTGAAAGTAGCCTAAAAGCTTTGGATTATAAATTCGTACCCATTCCCATGCCACCACCTGCTGTAACATGGATCAGAAATTCCATGAATTGAGGAAAAAAACTGTCAAATTCATTAAAAAAAAAAAATCTCAACAGTTCTCATGTTTTAGTAGTACTGTACTAAGTAGCCGATATTACCACACCCCACATTTCTGCTCCAGCACTTTAGCCAAAGTGCCCAAAAAAATGCATGGACATGAGACATGTGAGAAATTAGATGAGACTTCCAGCAAACAATCACAGCTGGAACTTAAAAGTATATGTAAATCCCTCACCTTGTTCAGGACAGCCAGAAAACTGACCACACTGGGAAGGATGTGCTTCTTCACCTAATGTGGTCAGTTTGAAATAGGTAAGCCAGCTATGGCATGGTAATATAGCTGGCTTACCTGACTCTGTCCTGAGAAGAGAGAGGTGCTGGAAAGAGGCAGGAGTCGGGGATTGATCTTATGATAAGGAGATAAGTGTAATTTTGCAAAACCTAAAATTAAAGTACTTTTAACCCAGTTTTAATAAATTGTTATATGGCAGCGAAAACAATATATGTCTGTTACCTTAGGGGTGTTTCAGCAAAAAAAATAAAAAATTATAAAAGTCAGCAGCTAAAAAATAGGGAGCTGCTGACTTTTAAATACACTTACCCTCCCAGGGCGCCCGCGATGTCGGTCGAGGAGGCCGAGATGTCCCTCAGCGCTCCGGTCCCAGCGCCACCATCCTTAGTAAGGGAAACAGGCAGCGAAGACTACGGCTTCGCTGCCCGTTTCCTACTGCGCATGCGCGAGTCGTCGCGTGGCGCTTTGTGAATGGGGAACACGATGTGTTGTGGGACACACAGTTCCCATAACACACCGCGCCCCATTCACTAGAAGACGGCGTAGGAGCAGAAGACAAAACAGCGCAGTGGAACAGGAAGAGGCAGATTAGGATGATCTGCCTAGCAACAGCCATTTCTGGTAAGTAAAAAAAAAAAAATATATAAATTTATTTTCATTTTAAATTTTTATTAACATTTTTATCAAGTTTTTTTTTCAGGGTGGCCCTCCACTTTAAAGTAGAGCTATAGGCAAAACTTTTTTTTTCCATTTTGGATAGAGTAAGGGAGGGTTATAACCTGTCAGATATGTTTTTTTCTTTGCCATCTGTGTCCCTTTGCCGAGATTTATCTTTACTTCCTGTGCCATAGCCAAACAAGAAGACGTTATACCTGCAAATTAAGAGAATTCCTTGGGGGCCCCAGGTCACCAGAACTAGTGTCCCCATTAGAATATTTCCCCTCTGTTACTTTAATACAATAATTATTAGTTACAATAATAGAAAACAGGACAAATAGAGAGGGTGAATCTCCTTAACGGGTGGCACAGACAGCAATAGAAACTGGCAGATACTCCAATCTCTCTCCACTCTATCCAAAACGTAAAAAAAAAAAAAAAAAAAAAAAAAGAAGAAGTTTTGCCTTTAGTTCTACTTTAAAATAATTGTAAAGGTTTTGCACAGAGCGGCCCTGAAACGCTTCTATTGGAGTCCCCTACAGGGGCTCTCAACTTCCCCTTCCTTCCAAGTGTCCATATAGGAAGCCACTTCCTATGGGGGCACTCATGTAGGCGTGATCCTGAGCTGGGCTGAGTGAGTCTTGAGCACAGTGCTGGCCTGGGATAGGGCTGAAGTATTTATGGGGGAGGTCAGGTTTTTTTACCCTATAGAGAAAAGGCATTAAAAAAAAAAAAAAAAACTTTAGCCTTAACAACCACTTTAATGTTTCCCTAAGGAGAAAGCTGCAATTATTGCTTACTGTGGAGGAGAAGGTTTGGAGTCAGGTGGAAAGGAGCGATTATAATAGAAGCTGTGCGGATGGGGCTAATAATGATCTCCTACAACCTAGAGTTTCAACATCTCTGGTGAGTTTGGTGTGACACTGGGTGTTAAAGTGGTACATGATTGCACAGTGAAGATTTGAGTGCGTTTTGCACTGAAGCATTTTGGACTTTTTATTTATGAACATCACAGACTATACAAGCACAAGTAATTCACATGCGATACGATTTGAGACCATTCATTTTGAATGGGCTGAATCGCACTGGACCACACCAAAAGTTGTGAATGCACTACTTTAACCACATCAATACTGGGCACTTTTGCCCCCTTCCTTTCCAGACCAATTTTCAGCACGCTCGCACTTTCAGTAAGAATTGCGTGGTCATTCAATGCTGTACCCAAATGAAATTTTTATAATTTTGTTTGCACAAATAGAGCTTTCTTCTGGTGGTATTTATTCACGACTCCTTTTTTTTTTTTCCCGACGCAAGCCAAAAAAAAGCGGAAATTTGGAAAAAAAAACACCAATATTTTCTTTATTCCATTTTAAAAGAAATCCAATAAAATCTAATTTTGTCATAAATTTATGCCAAAATGTATTTTGCTACATGTTTTTGGTAAAAAAAAAATCCTGTTAAGTGTATAATAATTGGTTTGTGTGATCACGCTCATATGTACGCAAATGATCATTGGGACATGTGATTTTACTGTTATATATGTGGGGGACATGTGTTTTGGGGATCATTACTATGTGGGGACATGTGTGTGTTTACTTGTGTTCACTGTGTATTTTACATTGTGGGGACATGGTGTGTTTTTACACTGTGGGGACACTAGGGACAGAGCCCTCCTGCCGATCTAAGATGCGCCGTGTCCGGGTGACACGAGCGCATCGGGGCTGCGCGGGCACGCGTGATCCCTCTCTTTCTGAGGGACATTCCTGAACGTCCACTCGAAGAGAGCACCCACCCAGCCGTACAGTGGTGGTGAAGATAGCTCTGGAGTGCTGATGAGGCTGATATTGACCTCCTAGAACCCTGAGGTCCAACATCTCTGATCAGCTTTATGTAACACAGGGTTTCTGAAGTGGCACATAGCACTGATTAAGGAGGAGATTGCACAAGATGTATGTAAGATTTAGGTCTCAACGTGTATGGTAACATGGTTGCATATTGAAGATTTGAGTGTGTTTTGTACAAAGGCATTTTGAACTTTTTCATTTGTGAAATATGACAGATCTTAAAAACCATACGTGGTAAACTTTTTAAAGTATACTCATATAGGATTATGAGGTTTTAAAGAAACTTTTTTTTACTGTGTATTTTGTATGGTATAGTATGCTACTTTTTTCATTGTAATTGTTAGATGGTTTAGTATCTGATTAATAGTAGATAAGTGTTGTACATGTGCGACCGAATAACGATAAGGCGGAAAAAAAAATAAAAAATACGGGAGCAGACTCAAATTGACCACTTGGTCTTTTTTTTTTTTTTTTTTTTTCCGTCACTCTTCTAGGTTACCATGTGCAGTATGAGTTGTGGCTGGAAAAGGGCTGTATAGCCCTGGCAGGGTGACACGTTGAATATCTCAGGAAGGGGCATGAAAATATATATTTTACTACAATTACTTAAATGAGGGGGGCTGGGATAAACTTAAAGTGGGTGTAAACCCGATTCATAAAATTTGACCTAAGCACATATATCTGTAGTGTTTTCTTATCTCTCGCCAAAGCCCAAGTCCTGTGCCTTTCTGCTGCTCCATTCTTCTGTTATCAGCATGATAACTTCTGACAAGACTTCTCAGACAAACAAGATAAAACCAGCCTGAAATTTGTGTATAAATAGATTAGCAGAGAGCTGGGGTATACACAGCACAGCTCTGCACGTTCGTTCCTTCCTATGCCTATGTGGAGTGGGGGTGGGTGCCTTTCCTCCAATCAGATGTCACACAGTGTATGCCAAGAATCCACACCCAGTGCTGAACAGGAAGGAAAAAAATCTCTAACAAAATGTGCGCTTTCTAAAGAACATAGCAAGTTGAAGACAGCAGATATACATGTAAAACTTATGTAGGGAGATTTGTTTCATATCTGTGTATCATCTGAGGCTGTTCACTTTATTGGGTATATGTGAGGGTTTACATCCACTTTAAAAAAGGAAAACTACACCAGAAGTGAAACATGGCTGCAGTTAACGTTCACCATCTCCCATGGATTAAGCAGGAATAAAAACGTACCTGCCACAGAACTGTTTGCTGACCAGGATGGCACTGCTGCTCGTCGCTGATAGAAAAGGATATAAGCCGCTGGCTTGCACACTTCATCTTCTGCGAGTGCCTGCACTTCACTGTCATCAAAGCAGTACCACATGCCATCCACAGAGTTTTTACAATAAGCTGAAACAAAAATGAGACGGTCAAACAACGAAAAAAAAAACTTGAAGCTCTAAGCAAAAAGCAATAAACAGTTAGCGCACATAGATGTTTACTATTTTACCAGCAAAAAATCTGTAATTCTCTACACCCAATATAGTTATTTATGCACATTTTCAGCACTGCACAGACAAACAAGTGACACTGAGTTCTTGATTAAAGTGTTTGTAAAAAGGTACATTTTTTTCAAAAATCTGCTTTCCCCAGCCCCCCTTAAACACTTAATGGAACTCGATTTGTGCCCGTTTGCAGCAGCTCTTCTTTCCTCTCTCTCTTCCCACAGAAGATTCAGCAGCAGCAAGAACCATTGGCTCCTGCTGCTGTCAGTCAAAACCTGCGAGGAGAGAGAGAGAGAGGAGGGTGGGACTGAGCCACACAGTCCGGCTCAAAATAAAGCCCCCACAGGGAAACCGGAAAAGAGGAGGAGCCAAAAGTGGTGGCAGAGGACCCCAGAAGTGGAGGTTCTGAGTTTCTCTGTGCAATACCATTGCACAGAGCAAGTATAACATGTTTGTTGAACTGTTGCAAATCACTTGAAGCATCATATGACCCCTACCACCTTGGGCCTCCGTCCAGTGATCAGGAATCCGATATGCAAAGTACTAATGTTAGGCCAAAAAAGATAAAGTAGTGATCTTGCTAAATACTAGGAGCTACACAATTATTCATTAAAAAAAAAATCGTGATCTCGATTCAACCCCCCTCACGATCTTAATCCGGCATTTCCGCAATTCTATGCAACAAGTGCAGAGCCGTTTCCTGCTCAGAAAAGTTTAAAAAAATAAAAAAAACCCGGCAAATCTTTATCAACATTCCTCAGTGCTAGGTGATAAAGATAAACATTTTAACATTTTGTCTTTTAGAGCAAAGGGAAGAGCTTCGATCTGTAAATGAGCTCAGTTTAACCACTTCAAGAGTAAGTCTTTTTCTGACACTTTTCTGCTAGAAAATTACTTAAGAACCCCCAAATATTATATATTTTTTTCATCAGAGACCCTAGAGAATAAAATGTCAGTCATTGCAATATTTTATGTCACAATGTATGTGCACAGCAGCCTTTCAAATGCAATTGGGAACAAATACAAGTCAATGAATCTTAAAAAAAAATAATAAAAACATTAAAGTTAGCCCAATTTTTTTGAATAAATGTGAAATATGACGTTACGCCACGAGAATTGAGCGAGAATCTTGATCTTTATTCTAAGCAAAAAAATAGTGATTCTCATTTTAGCCAGAATCGTGCAGCTCTACGGAATACCAGAGGTGTCTGTAATGATTGTCCCACATTGCAAATCATTTGGCAAGAGAAACTGTAAAAACTCATTTCAATCCATTTAGCGGTTTGCCTGGAGTTCCACCTCAAGGCATTACCTTTGTATTGTTAAGCTAAAACATTTTGTTTGTTTTTTTTATTTAGTGTGAGAGGACTAGCTAACATGTAAGGTTTTTAACGCCATGTGGGGTTCCATTAGAAAGACGTTCCCTTCCTGTCGTAGTGACAATGTTATAGGCCAACAGGAATTGAGGGAAAACCTGCAATCAGTGAGGTATCGGCATAGAACCTGCTTTGAGCAAAGGGAGGTCCTCGTTAAGGATGAGGCGAGTAAATATAATTTGTCTTAGCCTTTGGGGGCTGCTGCATTTATTTTTTTATATTTCGCGTTAAAAATGCACCTTTTAGACCTGAAAGTTATTTAAGACCCCCAAAATATTACATAATTTTCTAAAAGCAGAAACCCTGTAGAATAAAAAATGGTACCAGTTGCAACATTTTTTGGCACGGGATATTTCTGCTAATGCTGGTCAAATCCAAATTTTTAGTAGAAAATACACTCAAATTAATTTCAGTGCATACAAAACACAATATATTACCCAATTTCTGGTAACATATAAAATAGGAGTTTGCATCAAGTAAGCAGATACCAAATATGTCAAGATTCCAAAATTTTGCATGCCTCTGAAACAGCGAAAAACACTACAGTACCCAATGTCGTCCATAAGCAAGTTTTCAAGTTCATAAATTTAGAGTGAACTGTGAAGAATAGAGTTATTCCTCTGACTCCAGCATGTGTCACTTGTCCTTTTTTGCATGTGGCCCACTTGTCCTTTTTTTGTGTGGAGCTTTCCATGTTTTTGTGGGGTGGTTGTATAAGCTTTATAAGTGTTTAAGGTTTTGGAGTTTAGGGGCTAGAAGAATAGGCAAGAAGTATTCTTTATCCTTTACAGAAATGAGGTGTACAGTTAACAGTAGGCTCCTATTCTCTCCCACAGTATGAAAAATTTGTTTGGAATGTAATGTAATGCTTGTTGATGCCATTTAGCTGACTCTTATATGGTTTAACCAGCACAAACAAAACTATTGAAGAGCTGGCAAACACGGGGCTGTCTCTTTGGTCACTTTCTGCCCTAAATCTAAGCCATAAGCTTGCTTTCCAATTTTGGGTTTTATTTATTTAGCTATGCTGGATGTGTAAAAATTATGCTGATAATGTGGTCAATCATGCCTGCTCTTTTTTCCTCTCGCATGTGATCTTTACCTGCTGCAAGTTGTTTTTTTTTTATAAATACCTGTATAATGACCACCCTGCATGGTTCCATGGTGGTTGCAGACAGCATACAGATCGTATATGAAGTCCTCAGGATCCCGGCCAAGGCCATAGGGTCTTCTCCAAGGTGACCAATGTGATGGAAGGCTCCAAGAGCTCTGACTGCGCTTCACCACATGAGGAGTCATATCTAGCCCCACCAGGGGAAAGCGAACCATATTCTGCAGTTTCACCCTTCGATCTGCATCCTAAGCAGACACGACAATTAGACAGGTGATTAAACACATAGCATATGTAAGAGCCATCCAAATTTTAGCAAATTCTCACTCTGAAATTTAAGGAGAAAGAATTATCAAGCAGAGAATTAAGCTTCTTCTACTTACTCACATAGGAAGGATGTTTAATGATTAGGATCAACCACATACTTGAGATCTCTTCAAGGCTGGGTTCACACTATGTGCGGCCAACGGGGCACAGTAGGGGGGCGGATGTGTCCCCGTTCAGTTTCAGATCCAAATTGGGTCAGAATTTTTGCCTGAATTTGGACCTGAAACAGCACACAGGACCCTTCTGCTGTGCGCTCCACGGCCACCCCGAAAATGTGTGAACTGGCTCCATTGAGAGCCAGTCACAGTCTCCTGTCATGCGAATTGTATATCCAGTGAAGTGACTAGTCTCAGAAATACACAGGGATAAAAGAAATCCTCCTAAGCTCAATGATAAAAGCTGTGAGGACTCTGAAAGCTGATTGGAAGGGACACTCCCCCTCCCCTTCACACAGCACACAGGAACAGAGCTGAGGCCGTCAGTCAGCAGGCAGTCCCTCCTGTCACCTGGTTTCTCTTGGGTGTCAAAAAAACTTGTCAGAAGTGACTCATGCAGATGTATACACTACAGAGGGATATGCTTTGTTCATTTTTTTTCTCCCCATGAGGTTTACAACCACTTTAGGCATAGTTGGGGGGGCCATTTACTCAATGATTGTAGTGCTGGGTTAAACACTGTTTATTACGTAAATCACCCAATGGACTGACATGGAACATTTACATTTTTTTTACCTTCAGATGGAAGGTTTGCAAGACTGCATGGAATTTCCAGCAAGGGCCTCCAACAGGCATGCCTTAAATGCCGAGACCTGACAGTCATATCAGCACTGAAGCAAGCCTTTTATGGTGTGGTCTTACAGTCTAACAGTGCCCTATGTGACAACTAAAGCTGGTCATACACCAGTAGATTTTCGAACGAACATGCATATGAAAAATTCTGATTAGTACATCTGATGTATGTCAAATCGAATCAAATTTAGTTTACTTTTAACATTTGATTTCATAGTGAATGAAAATTGCCTGACTGAAGACCACATTAACAGTTATAAATTTGTTCATTCAAGAAACGATGAATTTTCTTGTCACTGTGGTTAAAAACAAAAATGTTGATTTGACCCCACTAAGTATTGAAAAGTTGAATGAACGTTCCTGAAAAGAAAGTTTTCAAACCAAGTTCTTCTAGTGTATGGGCAAGGATTACAGGTATGGATATATTCATATACTTACAATGAACCTGAGCTGGAGAGGCATGCAGAACAAATGCCCATTACAGTAATTGAAGGACATTTAAGAGTGTGAAACCACTCATACACATAAGACTACAATCAACACATATAAGTAACATCAGTGTATTAGTTTAATGCATGCAGCTTGAGTAGAGATAGCCAAAAATATTGTCTAGCAGTGCAAAGTAGTCAGTTTGCAAAAAACTTGAAAAGCAATATTAAAGAAGATCTCAGCAAAAGTAAAAAAATAAAAAAAGGTAAATTATAATTTCAAAATGCATTTCCATCTCTATTCCATGTATTTCGATTTCTGAAATACATCGAACATGGCTTAATCAACTACCCTAACGTGAATAATGATTTTTTCTCTATCCAAAAAGCTGGTTACTATGGTCCTTCACAACTATGTATATTGCTAAATACAGAGTGTATAATACAGAAGACACTTCTGTTTTTTACATTACTAGTTTGTAGTTTTGTAAAGCCAAGTTTTCAGGAAGTCAACAAATATATGCTGAAATAGTGAATGCTTTGCTATCAGGTAAGATAGACAGCCTGCCAGAAAACTGGAAGAACGCAGGCTGACAACGCTGTTGCTAATTGCATTGCAGTAGCTTAGCACTGTCAGCCTGAAATATTACAAGATTAATCTCCAGGTACAAGTTACTGCAGATTCATAAATAAAAAAAATCTATACCATACAGTAAGGCATAATGCAAAAAAAAAAAAAAAAAAAATACTGAAAATCAAATTTGGGCTTTTCATAGCATAATTAAAAAAAAAAAAAAAAATAAAAAAAAAATAAACACATCTTATCCCACTTACCCCTATTGCATTGACTGCACAATACAATAATTTACTTTTATTTAAAACTATGATCTGTAAAACGACGATCTGTCACCCTGACATACTATGCTCTGTTCTTTTCCTGGGGACAGTGTATAGAACAGGAAAAGAAAACCTTCTCTAGAACAGAACAGAGGAAGATACTACTACACTACAGAAGCCATGTTTTCCTTTGTTGAGATCTGGTAAAATATAACAAGATTAGAAGTGGCTACATACAGGAACTAAAACTCAAATCCTATCCATGTATTTGAAAGAGCCAAAAAGGAGACATTGCAAGATTGTCCTAAAAAATGTATGCTTACGATTGTTTATTCTAGGCGTCTATTTTATATACAATGGCCTTATTCAATGCATCTCCATAAAAATATCTACTCAAAGAGAAGCAAACCTACACTGGAAATTAATGCTTAGAAGTGATAACTCGTGGTTCCCTACAATAAAAAATAAGATTAAAACAGCTTATAAGTGAGAAATATATATGCGTGGCAAGTTTATTTATGGAACAGTCTGTGCATCCCAAACTGAAATTCTGCACTCCTATTTGCTTGTCTGTCCTTAAAGGATAAGCTCACCTTTAAAAAATATTTAAAAAAAACAAAACAAAAAAAACAAAACAAAAAAAAAAACACATCTTTTGCAGGTTAAAAATATGCATTTATTATTTTTACTAGGAGTCCCAATGAGCAGAACATGGGTGCAATGCAGAACTCCTGCAGACTATCAATGTGTAACTGCCTATCTGTACAAGCAGACAGCTTACAGACAGGAAGTATCAATGTACTACCTAGAGCGCACAACAATGCCCTACAAGCTGAAAGCCGCAAAGGATGTTGGTACATCCCCAGCTTGCTTTCACTAGAGGCAGCGGATTGGGGTGAAGCTGCAGCAGTGGGAACATGTAACATGTTCCACCCTAAAAGCGGGTGGAACATGTAACATGTTCCCAAAGGTGAACTTATCCTTTAAGAATCAGGTAGATGTACCTCACAGCCATACTAGTACAAAGCAAGGAATTGTCAAACTGCAAAAAATCCCCATCATCCATATAGATGTAGAACTTTTGTAGGATGTGAAGCTAGCAAGAACAGATGGGTATACACCCAGCAGAGGAAGGTTAATAAAGCCAAGGATAGCAGGCTTCTAAAGCAGAAGACTAGTTAAAGCATAGATCTGTTGTAGTGAGTTTTATTCATACATAGCAGAGGAAGGGCCAACTTACCTGTCGGAATCTCTTTAAATGTAGGATTAGAACGTCAGGCAGAGTCCACAGGCTGAGTTTAATGCTGCCCTGTTGAAGCTGTTTACAGTGAGGACAGCGCCAGGCATTGCCAGGAGCCAGCTGCAAATAGGCGGCATAAGCAATCAGGCAGACGGATCTATAAGCACTACACATACAGCATGGGCAGCAAATGCACTAACTGAAAAATAGGATTTTGGTACCCACCATAAAATCCTTTGGAGTCCATTGAGGGACACAGGAAGTCTTTCACCTTAGTTATATTGCCACCTGCAGGAGGATTGGACACTGGCAAACAAAATAACTGTGGGTAAGCTCAAAATAACCCCTCCTACTACCAGCATGCCTCTGGTTTAAAGCAAAGCAGTAGCGGGAGCATGATTATGAACACAGGACCCATCTCCCTCAAAGGACTGCAAACATTTTTTTACATTTTACAGCGAGTGCAAAAGTTCTATTTTCTTTTCATTGAGAGGCACAGGAAGTCTTTCACCTTTGTGACATCCAACCATGTGGGTGGGAAACACAGCAAGCAAATGCTAACAAGACCAACAAAGCAACATTGTAGAGTTGGGAACTCCCTACCTAAAAGGACATTATGTCCAAAGTTAGCATCAGAGAAGACCTTAAAGTACACATGGTAGAACTTTGAGAGCTTAGTGCAAGGAAAGGGTGGAGACCATGAACATGGATGATGGTCTGTCTAAGCCACCAAGAAATAGTAGAGCTAGACACCAGTGAAGCCTGATTAGATATAGAGAGATATATCTATATATTTTAAGAAACAGGACCTGAGCTTATCCTCTGGGCCAGGTACATAGATGATGTCCTCTTCCTATGAAAGGAGAACCATGAATCATTGGAGCAGTTTATGAGATATTTGAATTCCAAGAGCGACGTATAGTCCTCACACAGGCTCATGCCAACAGTATTCACTTTCTGGACTTAGAGATTCAGGCTGTGGATCACAGACTCATCATCAGCACTTTTTTCAAGGCAACTGACCGGAATTCATATATACACCTACTGACAGTTGCCATCATAAAAAAACTTCTCAAATCTGTACCTCTCAGTCAGTTTGTCAGACTTAAAAAGACTTTAGATAACACTGAATTTCTGGTTGATTTAGTGTCTTGGTTGAGGTGAAAGGCAGAAAATGCCTAAAGCAAGAAGGAAGTCCTAAGCCCCAACACCACCTTATCCCTATGCAAAACCAGAAAAGGTAACTTGCAGAATAAAGCCACCAGTTCAGAGACTGGCTTCGCAAAATGCCTACAAGGAATACCACCTTATGGGTAGAGTTGCCACCTCATCCCTTTAAACCCGAACACCTTTGAATTACACAGGTCCTGAGGCTAAAAAAATTCAGATAAGGCACCAAGTTTAATTATCACCTTAATCCAGGGCTCGACAAAACCCAGGCGCCAGGTCGCCATGGCGACTGGAAATTGCGTCCTGGCGCCTGGGTTACACTGCAGCAATGGACGGGATTCCTCCGATGTGCCCCCCCCTCCGCCGAGGGTGAATCAGTCGAAAATTGAGGCCGTGGCTTTGTGGCCTGCTGGAGCAAATACATGCTCCTTTTGTGCGAACCAGCGCCATCTGGTGGGCGCTGCTGCGATGAGCGCGGCTTGCACTCCAGTGGAGGAACTCGGAAGCGGCGGCCGCCGATTGGCTGTTACCGGCCGCGCTGCACTCTGGGATTTGTAGTCCGGAGCGCAGCACGTCAGGGGACAGATGGAGCTGTCTTTGGCCAGACGAGGGGATGGAACGGAGCCGGGAGCGCTCCGCTGGTAGGGAGTGAATTACATTATTAGGCTGTACTGGTGGGCACTGTACTGGTGGGCACTGTAATGGTGGGCACTGAACTGTAGTGGCGGGCACTGATGGGATGCGCTGGCGGGCACTGATGGGATGCGCTGGCGGGCACTGATGGGATGCGCTGGCGGGCACTGATGGGATGCGCTGGCGGGCACTGAAGGGGTTGCACTGACAGGCTGCACTGGTGGGCACTAATGGATACTGATATGCTGCACTGGTGGGCTGCACTGGTGGGCACTGACAGGCTGAACTGGTGGGCACTAATGAGGTGGCACTGATAGGCTGCACCCCACCTCTCCACCCTAGATTTTCTTAGATGAAGGAAAAAGAAAATATATCGGCATCGGCCAGAGAAAAAAAACCATATCGGTCGACCTCTACCTATCAGTGCCCATCAGCGCCGCCAATGACTTATTTGCAAAATCGTCTAACAAAATTGTATTTATTTTTGTCTTCTTTTACTTGCCACCAGCGTGAGCAATTCTTATTTACGATTTAAAAAACTGGCTCCTAACTTTTTTAGCTGGCTCCTAGATTCTAAGCAAATTTGTCAAGCCCTGCCTTAATCAGCCAAAGAACCTATGTAATTAATATGCGTTCAGGTTTAAAAGGGATGAGGTGTCAACCATACTTGTGGGTGGGAGTATGAAGTGGAATGTCTGATGGGCTCAAACTGGGGCACACCGTGAAGGGTGTTGGACCTATGTAGAGAGACTGTTCCACTTTGAGTTTTCGTTTCCACTCTTCTCTGGCAGAGTAGGCACACCCTATTGTTTGGGTTCTGTGGCCCCAAGTACACTTTTGAGCATCCAGGTCCCTCTCCCTCACATACCCTGCAGCCTAATTTGCTGGCACCTTAGGCCATCTATTGGGCCTGGTACCTGGGTTGTTTAGGGGGTGCTGCCCAGAGCGCCCTTTGTGAATTGACGTATTTCTGTGGGCAGCCTGTTTTTTTACATCATAAGTGTGTCCCTCTTTCCGAGCTCATATGGTTGCCCTCAAGGCCACAGCATTTCTTAATTTGTTTTTAATCTGGATACAATAACTTGTGGCAGATCTTCATGCAATGTGCAGGACCCATTATCGTCTTGATGTAACCACTTACCCCTGAAAAAGAGAGCTAATATGATAGATTCGAAACGCGTTGGGTTCTCTCTTGTTACATTTGTTTCAATTGAGTATTGGCTTACATGCATTGTAGTTTACCATTGTATCTGCCCCCCTCTCTTGCATCCTGCATCTCCTTGTCTTGCAAACTGATATTTTTTACTCTATTCAATAAATATTTTGATGACAACAATACTGTTTGACCTTACTGAAGCAGCGTCCCGTTTAAAGTCCCAATTCAAGGATACCAATTTTTAGTTATTTACTATTCAATTTAGGCATGTGGGTCAGCCGACTTCTTTAGCCTAAACAGAAACACGCAAATCTATATATTTTTTCATCGTGAGCATTATCCAAAAAGTTAAGGAAGGAAGGACTGCCCCAATTTCAGGGCTTAATTCTAGTGCCACCAAGCCAGGGATAACCTGATTCTGGTCCCATTTGACTGAATGTTGCGTTGCAAGGGTCTGGAGTAAATTTGGGATACGAGACTGTCCTGAAGTAGGCGATTATAAGATTCAAGGCTATCATGCAAGACTGAGGCGTAACTAGAATCTTCAGGGCCCCAGTGCAAGAAACCATGAAGGACCCCGTTGCAGAGTCTACAAAAGATCTTGGGCTAGAGCCCATAGCAGCGAAGTATAGAGCCCTCCCCTTACATTAGTGTCCCCAGAGAGCGGCCCCCTTTCCAGGGGTTCCCCGTGTACCTGGCTGGGGAGGTGGGAGGTGACGATCGGCAACTCTATGGTGTCCACAGGCAGTGGGATCTCCCGGAGGCTAGTAGTTCTCTTCCCCAGTGTTTACAGTGGAGAGGGGAGGGGCCTCTGACCCAGGCATGTATCAGTAACAGTGTACAGAGCCGACTCACTTGTACGCTGAAGAGTGAAACTGCTAGATTAGATGCCAGAGTCAAAGGCTCCTCCCCTCTCCACGGTATAGACTCAGGAAGAGAACTACAAGCCCCAGGGAGATCCCGCCGACCACGGGCAACATAGAGATGCCGATCGTCACCTCTCACCTCCCCCCACTGCATTCTAAAATGGACAGCCAGAGATGCGGGGGGGGGGGGAGATGCCGGGTCTTGGGCCCCCCTTCCCCCACAGTGGCAAAACGGTAGGACCCAGTCGCAAGTGTGACTGCAGCGACCCCTATAGTTCCGCCACTGATGCAAAAGCAAAGTGTTGGATTACTTATGGACTAGAAAGCAAGAAAACCAGAGTGCAAAAACTGGCCTGCATTGTGTTCAGGACTGGTTTCTGATATTTAAAACTCCTTGACAGGGAAAGAGAAGGCTTTGAAGTGTGTGGGTTAAGTTCTTCTGTTGATGCCCTTGCTGCCAGTAGCATTATTGATCATGTTCCAAAAGAGCTAATCCAAAAGGGATGTCTTGGAAAGACAACCTTGGGATTAAGATTCTTCTTAGGAGGTGGGTTCTGCAGTCCAGCACTTGCACCAAAAGGTCCTCTGCATGTGTACTGATATACCCAGGCAGGGGTCCTTACAGGATTGATGGTTGACATGTTAAGGAGTGACAATGCCACATGGCCCAGTTTTGCACAAAATTCTCCCCAAGCGAGAACAAGGCTAATAAGCGTTTGGGGGAATAAAGAGCTTTTAAGAAGGTTTTCAAATCACTGTAGAGACAGAACTGGAACAGCAAGTGCAAGGGAGGATCCTTGGGGCCTTAAGGGCTCTAAAGCAGTGGTTCTCAACCCTGTCCTCAAGTACCCCCTAACAGGCCATGTTTTGGGAATTTCTCTTATATAAAATAGCTGACAAAAAAATACCAAGCCATTGACTCCGATTTAAAGCACCTGTGCAAGATAAAGGAAAACCTGCAAACATGGCCTGTTGTGGGTACTTGGACAGGGTTGAGAACCAGTGCTCTAAAGGACCGAAGACTGCAAACAGTATTAGAAGCAACAGATTAAAGACTTCCATACCAGGCCTATTCTAGCATTCCCTCTCCTACATGTAAAAATCATAATTTTTTGCTGGAAAATTATTCAGAACCCCCTAACATTATATATGCCTTTTTAGCAGACACCCTAGGGAATAAAATTGCAGTAGTTTTCATCTTGAATGGTATTTGCGCAACAATTTTTCAAACGCATTTTTTGGGGAAAAAAAAACGTTTCATGAATTAAAAAACAAGTAAAGTTAGCCCAATTTTTTTGTATAAAGTGAAAGATGTTACGCTGAGTAAATAGATACCCAACATGTTACGCTTTAAAATTGTGCACGCTCATGGAATGGCGCCAAACTTCGGGACTTAAACTCCATAGGCGACGCTTTACATTTTTTTTACAGGTTACCAGTTTAGAGTTACAGAGGTGGTCTAGTGCTAGAAGTCTGCACACAGCTCTGCACAGGGTTTTGTTTGGATGCACCGCCGAGTGCTGCAATCAGGAGTAGATTCACCTTGCTGGGTCTGGTTGGGATTTCGTTAGCTGTGAGTGGCAGGTCCCTGGATATCATCTCCTTTTGTGGGTGTCGCTTCGCCTTTGGTGCTAGGATTCCTCTACAGGCTCACTTTGAGTGTCATTATTTGCCAATTATCTGGTAAGAAGTATATAGACCGGTGGTGGCACTTTCGTGTGGTGTGGAGCACAGCGGTGTGGCAAGGATTTTAAAGTTTATATCATCGCATCATATAGGAATAAGGATTCAATTTTCTAGATGATACCCACCCTGTGGACTTTGTCTATGCCTCTCCACTCTGGACTAACCTCTGATCACAGTGTCATTATTGCCTGCTAAACAATTTACTGTGAATTGTCATTTTTGCCTTGCCATACATTTATATTGTGAATGCTAGCTACAGTTATTTAGTTCAAATTCCGTCCCTTTTTTGTCTGACCATTTATGATTTCCATGGGATTTTAGTGTCATATCTCTTATCCCTGAATGCACCTATTGTGCATTCATAGTTTTATATGTTAGGTGGCTATAGTACCCTCATACGGGATCTCTAGCCTCCTTCACCTGGCGCAGTTTCTTCCTTCTATACTAGTGCTAGAAGTGTTGCTTGCGCGATCCCTCATGTGTGGTTTGAACTGCGTTTACATATGTGGACAGGTCTTAAGTGTGCGTTCGCTTCTGAGCGCAAGCTACCAGAGATGGGCGTTTAATTTTTTTTATTGTTTATTTTACTTTATTTTTACACTTTTACATTTTTTTTTTGGATCACTTATTCCTATTACAAGGAATGTAAACATCCCTTGTAATAGGAATGGTGCGTGACAGGCCCTCTTTATGGAGAGATGTGGGGGTCAGTAAGACCTCAGGCATCATTCAGATATTCCCACTGAAAGTCAAAGACATCATAGGACGCCCTTGGGTTGGAAGTGGCTAATCAGTTTCAGGGAGGTGCGCACAGCATTGAAACAATCTCTTAAATTCGGGAGAAAAAACAGAAGACTGTGGCTCTTCTAGGATAAGCTTATCTGGCAAAGACTGGAGCGATTAAGAATCTGGAAGGGGTTTCATGTTGAACTTCGGCTGGGATCGCCTAGACGATTCCAGCGGAAGTGAAAGTTTTTTTTGTCTAAACTATGTACCCACTTACCTTATATAAAAAAATACTCCAAAAGAGATAGAGGAGGGCATAAAGCGGAACTTCCCTTTTAGGTGAAGTGTGGCCCTCCAGCTGTTGCAGAACTACAAGTCCCCTGAGCCATTGCAAAGCCAATAGTTACAAGCATGATGAGAATTGTAGTTCAGCAACATCTGGAGGGCCACAGATTGGGCACCTTTGTCCTAGGACAATAGCGAAAGACAGACATGTTGGTAGTACATGGGGTTATTTCTGAGCTGGCATACTTTTTTTGTCCAAACCTCTTGTAAGTGGCAGTTTGACCTCAAGGTGAAAGACTTCCATGTGTTCCTCAATGGCAGAGAAAGTCTAGGAATTATCAATAGACCTGACTAAAACATTTACAAGTACTGAAAATTTCCGATTACAATCTTTCTGTACATTGAAATTGTACTAATTTTAAACAGCCTGAAAACATACATTAACATCAAAGAGTCCAGCATGCATCCAAAATGAAAGACCAGATTTGTAAATCCCATTTTTACGGTCTCAGTCCATGCACTGAAAAGTATTGTATGTGGCAATGTGCGGATCTAGTTCCAAAGAAACAAAGAACTACTCTATGCTGATCCTAACAGCCCTACACATTTAATTATGCAAGCAGCTTGGAAGCGGCAGCATTCCCTTAAGGAAATCTGCCTAGTGACAAATATGTAGACTTTCCCTTCCAATATTTTAATTATTTTTACGGAGAAAAAGGAGTAGATAACAAGAAATGATCAACAGATAAATGGTTAACTTTCCTCACAAAGGAGGACTAAATAGAAACAACATTCAAAGATTATAACATTATGCAATATATTAGCCTGAAACCATAATGAGGCTTTGTTTTGATTGGGGAGGCTGCGCAATGAGTAGGCTTTTAACTTTCTTAAAAATGTATAAAGGGATTCTGATATTCCTTTAATTTTCTGCATAGTTGTGTTGAGTCTGGGTCTCAGAAAAAAAGATAGACAGTTAAGGCTTTAAGGAGGCCAGAAATAGCAGCACACATATTGCACTGACACCGCAGGGGTACTTTAAAGGCCAAGTCCACTGAGTATTGAAAACAGTCAGGCTGAATTTCCGATATCCCTCCAGCAGAAAGAAACCTTACACTAGAGTTCATGGCTCAATAACTGTCATTGCTAAATCAGGTACTGCATGGCTCCAAAAGGTGCCAGAAAATATAACAGAATGTCGCCCAATTACAGGATACTAATGTGCATGTAGGTTTCCTGGATATGCCTGGTTTTAACTTGCCCTGGGAAACAGGCTCTAGAGAAAGCTGGCTGGCCCCTACACACCCACAAACATGCGAGTTTGCTGGACGCATGCACGCTTGCATACAAACTTGCACATTCAATGAGCTTCTTAACCATTGAACAAGTAAAGTTTGCAGTCACCTTTTGCCAATGTATGGTCAAGCAACAATTTAACTAGATTACCTAACCCCCACCTGCATATTATCACTGCATGACGATCTATTCTGCACCAGATGGATCACGTGACAGCATTAGTGTTTTTTGCAATTGGTTGTTCCAACATCCTGCTGTTATGGCATAATCCTGGGCTGTGTTGTCAAAAGCTAAAATCTCTAACTACCTCCCACTTTCCACACTTTGCTACTGGTTTATCATTATGATGGGCTTCTTCACTAGCCAACAGGAATGCACAGGATGGGGGCAAGCTTCAATATTGTCAGAAGAGCTTTACCTGCTCTAGTCCTGCAGTAAGGTTTTGGGTTGCTGTGGGCATGTACAGCCACCTCTAGGTGTCTGCACGTTACTGCAGCAAAGAAAAAATAAATGCTGCAACAATATACAATATATAGCAATGTAAGCAAAGATGCAAATTTGGTAAGTATAGCTATCGTATTTATGGGCTCCATTGTGTTTCCAAGTTCTGTACTTTTTTCCTTTCTGTAAACCTTTTTCTGATGAAAATCTTAATATATTGTGAGAAAAAAAAAATCTGCTGGGTGTTTCAACCTACTGACATGTCAATATTCAGTGATCTTTGCTTCCAAAATAACTGTTTAATAGGCCTGAAACAAACAGCACTTTATGGAGTGCAACTCACCTGCTCCTCTTTGGTATACAGCTGAAAACACTGGGAGAGGCTGCAGCACTGTGGCTGGTGATGAACCTCCCGCTGCAGCCGTACACTCTCCGAGTCAGGGACGTACTCCTCTTCTGTGTTACCAAAAAGACTGCAAGATTAAAAAAAAAAAAAAAAACACATGCTGAATAAAGCTTATAGTTTGACCTTCAATAATGGTGTTCTTCAGACTACACATACTGCTCAGAAGACTCATTTCCCCTCTTTCTGTGAACGGCTGGGGCTCTCTACAGAGTTTCAATTAGAGAGACAGATAGGCAATATCAGCTGCCAGTCGCGCTATCGCTTTAGAAAATCCACATACATAGCAAAACCTTTTAAAATGGGGGCACCCTAAAATACAACCGTAAGCTGGTCAACCTGTACCATTTTTTTTTTTTTTTTTTTAAAACAGTGGTGGAAGCTCTGTGCAAGAGACAGCCAACAGCTGGGAAATGCCTAGGAAGCAACGTCACCCATAGACTTACTATGGGGCTTCTGTTGTTGGCTGCCTCTTCTGCATCCGCCTCCATAGAGAAGCCGCCGCCAGCTCAGCATGGAACCAGACCGACTTTAGAAAAGGTATGTATAGCGATTTCTTCTTTACAGGGCTAGATAGGTTAGTCATAGATTGTGAATGCCTGTAGATTTAGAGATTTTAGTTTTAGGGTGAACTTCTACTTTATGAAAAGAATCACAGGTCACCCAACAGTCTATAATGAAGGGTTTCCGATATACCCAGTGGTATCAAACTAGATTGCTAATTAATGACCCTCCAATTACATAGTTACATAGTTAGTCAGTTTGAAAAAAAGACACAAGCCCACCCACAAAAAAAATAAAAATAAATTATACAATCCCATATACCCAATTCTATATCCAGTTGATCCAGAGGAAGGCGAAAAACCCCAGCAGAGCATGATACAATTTGCTAAAGCATGGGAAAAAATTCCTTCCCGATCCCAATTGATTCTATATCCTCCACTAAATATGGAAATATCTGTTACAACCTGGTACTTAACCACTTCCGGACCAGCCGCTGCAGTTTTACTGCGGCAGGTTGGCTCGGCAAAATCGACGTTACTTTACGTTGCTTTTCCCTTTGGCCACTAGGGGCGTGCGCAGCATATGCCCGGTGCGCGATGACCACCGGGCTCCAGCGATTGCTTGTGACAGAGCGAGAACCGGGATCTGTGTGTGTAAACACACAAATCCCGGTTCTTTTAGGGGTGTAGAGACAGATCGTGTGTTCATACCAAGTATGAGCACTGATCTCTCTCTCCTCTTAGTAAGTCCTATCCCCCCTATAGTTAGAACAGTGAGGGAACAGTTAACCCCTCCCCTGCCAGTGACATTTATAAAGTAATCAGTGCATTTTTTTATAGCACTGATTGCTGTACAGTTGTCAATGGACCCAAAAATGTGTCAAGTGTCCAATTTATCTGCCGCAATATCGCAGTAAAGATAAAAAAAAAAAAAAAATTAATCGCCGCCATTACTAGTAAAAAAAAACAAAAAATAAAAAACGACAAATCTATCCCCTATTTTGTAGACGCTATAACTTTTGCACAAACCAATGAATATACACTTATTGCTATTTTATTTATTTACCAAAAATATGTAGAATACATATCGGCCTAAACTGAGGAAAACATTTTTTTTTTATTTTTAAATAAAAATATTTATAGCAAAAAGTAAAAAAAAAAAAAAAAAAAAAAAAGTGTGTTTTTTTTCAAAATTGCTCTTTTGTTTACAGCGCAAAAAATAAATAATAAAAAAAAAGGCAGAGGTAATCAAATACCACCAAAAGAAAGCTCTATTTCGTGGGAAAAAAAAAACGAACATCAATTTTGTTTGGGTGCAATGGGGCACGACCGCGCAATTGTCAGTTAAAATGATGCAGTGCTGCATCGCAAAAAATGGCCTGATCATTGAGCAACCAAATCTTCTGGGGCTGAAGTGGTTAAGGCCTTCCCCTTTCCATCTCCACCTATCAATTTTTAACCGACCGCTGTCCATCCTGGTGCTTACTGTGACCACTTTCTAGACCCCGTTCTACTAGTTTACTTTAAAAACATTTGTTAAGGACCGTATATTGTCACTTTCAATTTTCTATTTTTTTATTCACACACACAGTGTGCACAATTAGGCAAGTATTTTGACCAAATCATAATTTTTATGCATATTGTCCAACTCCAAGCTGTGTAAACTTGAATGCTTATTGAATTGGATTTAAGCATATCAGGTGATGTGTATTTGTGTAATGAGGGAAGGTGTGGCCTAAAGGAGATCAACCCCCTATATCAAGGAGTGCATAATTTTTAGGCAGCTCCTTTTCCTTAGGCAAAAAATATTTAAACTGACTCTGAAAAGTCAAAAATTGTAAAAAAAAAATAAAGTATTTCAGGAGGGATGCAGCACT
Organism: Lithobates sylvaticus; assembly: GCA_028564925.1. NCBI lineage: Eukaryota > Metazoa > Chordata > Amphibia > Anura > Ranidae > Lithobates > Lithobates sylvaticus. The sequence goes on along the minus strand of CM053031.1, from coordinate 241,120,152 downwards.
CTTGAAATTACAAAGACATCAGGGCGTGATTGCAGAACCAAACGTTTTGTTGTAAATATTCAACAGGGTCACAAGAAATGTGTTGAGAAAAAAGATGCAAATTAACTGCCAAAGATTTCAGAAGAATGAAACGTAAAGCTACCAGGAACCCATTATCCTTCAGTGCTGTCATATTTCAGAACTGCAACCTACCCAGTGCCCAGAAGTACAAGGTGTTCAGTGCTCAGAGACATGGCCAAGGTAAGTGAGGCTGAAACCCGACCACCACTAAATAAGACATAAGTTGAAATGTAAAGACTGGGCCAAGAGATATCTAAAGACAGATTTTTTCAAAGGTTTTATGGACTGATGAGCGTGACTCTTGACGGACCAGATGGATGGGCCTGTGGCTGGATCAGTAATGGGCCCATCGCTCCATTTCGACTTCGTACTGGTATGGGCTGGTATTATTAAAGATGAGCTAATTGAACCTTTTCGGGTTAAAGATGGACTCCAGATCAACTTCCAAACCTACTGCCAATTTATAGAAGACACTTTCCAAGCAGTGGTACAGGAAAAAAAAGTCTGCATCTTTCTAGAAGACCATGAAATGTATGAAGGACATAATGCTCCATAGCATGTATCGAAGTACTCCACTGCATGGCTAGCCAGTAAAGGCCTTAAAAGATGAAAGAATAATGACATGGCCCCCTTCCTCACCTGACCTAAACTTTGAGAACTTGTGGGCCCTTTTTTAAAACAGGAGATTTATGGTGAAGGAAAACAGTACACCTCTCTGAACAGTGTCTGGGAGGCTGTGGGTATTAATGCACAAAAAGTTGATCATAAAAAGATCAAGAAGCTCACAGAAATTCATGAAAGACTTATGAGTGTCTATATTGGTCTTTTTTTTTGAATGTCAGAAATGTTCGTTTGTAAATTGAGTGGTTTATTATTCTCACTTTAACAGATGAAAATAAACAAGCGGAATGGGGAAATTCTCATTTAGTTGCATAATAATTCTGCACACTAAAGGCCTCTTTCACATGGGACGGATCCATTATGATCCGCCCCGTGAACTTCCGCTTGCTCAGCGGGGATCGCTCCGTCGATCCCCGCTGAGCAGGAAGATGACAGGTCCGTCTCGGCACACTGTGCAGGGACGGACCTGTCAGAGCGCCGCTCTCCCCTATGGGAGATCGGATAACGACGAACCGTAGAGTCCGTTGTCACCAGATCCGATCACGGATGGAAAAGTAGGTTTTTCCTCCATCACACTTTTTTCGGATCGGAGCGGGTCGGATGTCAGCGGACATGTCACAGCTGCCATGCGACGATCCATAGAGGTCTATGGAGCATCCGTTCAGGTCTGCCTAAAAAACTGACAGGCGGACCTGAACGGATCGTTCGTGTGAAAGAGGCCTAATAGTTACCCCATAATTGTGCACACAGATATTCTCCTGAGAAAGCCAAAATCTCACTTACTTTCTTAAATATTCAGGCTGGAGGTTTAACATTTTGGATTGACAGCAGTGTAGTTGTTCAATAATGAAATGAATCCTCAAAGATACAACTTAACTAATAATAGTGCACAGAGTATTTTTTTATAAATTCTATGACAACCCATTTTAGTCATTATACATTTTAAACACAGTAACTCTGCCATTTTGTAATGGCAGATAACATGGAATATGCTGTAAATCCCCATTAAAATGAACCTATAAGCCCAGGAATCTGGACGCTGCCACTACTAACTTGTTTGAAGACCATAGGGTTGTTCTGATTACTGCATGAAACCAAACCTGCCAGAAGTAAAACACCAGTTAAGACTGGAAAGCCTTACCTGCCACCCTAAATACTTGTTCTAGATCACTGACTCACTTTGAAAGCAAACCAAAAGGATAATGAAAGGGTAAAATTAAAGCAAGATTAGAGCAGGTCCGCAATACTCTACAGTAGTGATATGCAATTAGCGGCCCTCCAACTGTTGCAGAACTACAAGACCCATGAGGCATAGCAAGACTGACAGCCACAAGCATGACACCCAGAGGCAGAGGCATGATGGGACTTGTAGTTTTGCAACAGCTGGAGGTCCGCTAATTGCATATTCCTGCTCTACAGCATGGAATGTAGTATTCAATACAATATTAAAAAGGTATTAAATATATCAAATATATTCTATATATCAAATATATTCATAGTATCTTCTGTGTAAATATGCAAAATAAACTAGTATGTGTAATTATATATTCTGTGCAAACATAGAAATAGACTAAAACATATGTGAATAAATCAATATGTTATAAAAACTGATTAATGAATAATTCTATAAGTGATATTTGTTAATATACAATCAAAGTGCAACGTGTGTATGTGCAAATATGCATAAGCAAACTGACACCAAACATCATGAATAATGAGTCTCAATTTTGAGATTAAATTATTCATGGATCTTTGGTGTCAGTTTGCACTTTAATTGTTTAATTGTTTATTGTATATTAACAAATATCACTTATAGAATTATTCATCAGTTTTTAGAACATATATACCGTATATACTCGGGTATAAGCCGAGTTTTTCAGCACATTTTTTTGTGCTAAAAGTGCCCCCCTCGGCTTATACTCGAGTCAAGCACTTTTCTGCAGCAGAGAATGACATTTTCCGACCCGACTTTGGGGCCCTGTATCTCGGGCCACTTGATGCTAGGAACTGCAAATTTGGTGTGCAAACCCAGTGGAACCAACACTACAACATATCCAAATTTGCAGCTCCTAGTTACTAGCACCAAGTGGCCCCAAAGTCGGTCAACTGTGTCCATTTGCAGCATGTCATTTCGGGACACTTTGGGTCCAGAGACCCCACATTTTGGCTGCAGCTAGGGGAGCATCTAGGAACCCTTAACTACCAAATTTGAAGTTCAGTTGACCTATGGCTGCAAATGGGCAAAGTGAGGCATGTAAATGGGCACAGTGAGGCTGCAAATGGGCATTGTTGACCCTCTTTTCCACTTACAGTAGCTGCAACCTCTCACCCTAGGCTTATTCTCGAGTCAATACGTTTTCCCATTTTTTTGTGGTAAAATTGGGTGCCTCGGCTTATATTCGGGTCGGCTTATACTCGAGTATATACGGTATTAGCCTATTTATATGTTTGCATATAATATTTAATTACACATACTACAGGGGGTCCCCTACTTACAAACATCCGACTTACAAACGACTCCTACTTACAAACGGAGGGAGACAACAGGAAGTGAGAGGAAATCCACCCCTAGGAAGGGAAATTCACTCCTGTAAGAGTTAATATGGGAAAAAAGGTGTCTCCACTGATGCTTTATCACCAGTCCATGTTTCCCTAAAAACCTAAAATTTTCAAAATCCAATTGTCATTGGGACAGAAGGTGAGGTTAAATCTTCTGAACAGGGGCACAGACAGCAAAACACATGTTACAGGGGTGATAACCCTTCTCTATGTTATCTAAAAAAATTAAAAATAGATTTTTAGGCTGGAGCTACACTTCAAAAATGTACCTGTTCCGACTTACAAACAGATTCAACTTAAGAACAAACCTACAGTCCCTATCTTGTTTGTAACCCGGGGACCCCCTGTACCATTTTGCATATTTACACAGAAGATACTAGGAATATACTTGATATATTTAATACAGTTAATATTGTATTGAAGACTACATTCCATGCTGTAGAGTATTGCGCTAATCTTGCTTTAATTTTACCCTTCCATTACGGACTCCTGTCATTACTGAGAAAGATGCAGTCCATTTTAAATTGATTGTTTTCATCTGTGGCGCAGTTAAAACTGTTTTGCAAAAGGATAATGAGGACATCCCTGAAGTCTGAATCTTTAAAAAAAACAGTCAGCAATGGCAGCTCCTTTTTACCTCTAACCCAGTGTTTAGTTCTAGAAATGTATAGGAAAACAGTCCTTGATATTAAAAAAAAAAAAAAAAAAAAAGCAGGACATAGGATTTTAATTTATATTTCACATGGGAAGCTAGCTATGAACACAAAACATCTGAGTGCTGCAGTCTAAAGCTTTGCTGCTGCGATCACATTTCACCTCTTAAAAAGCAGATAAAAGCTTAAAAACTGTTGTTGCCGAGATGCTGGAAATCAAAACTGGTTCTTAGGGTAAGGGATTAAAGCTCTGATGAGATGTAATTTCCCCCAAGCCTGTCATTACTCTAGGTAATGCTGTAAATAAGCAGGGATAATCAGGAAGTGGTAGGCTGCTCTTAGCTGTGAGCTGTAAAGCTGCACTCTTGCAGAGTGTAAACGCTTCCTGCTCACCTTCTACTGAACTAAGCATACACATAATGCTACCTGCTGCAGAAGCTCAAGGCTAGAAGACTGTACATCGTGATGGGGAATGATCAGCTCTTCCAAGATGAATGGACCAGTAGCCTGCAGGGAAGAGCTACAAGCAGAGGCAAAAACAAGCCGAATAAAATGATTTTCGTTTTATTTAGAGACAGTCTAATAATTCTGAGAATAGATCTGTTGTCTTAGTTCTTATTCTCTATAAATTATCTAAGACAGAGCCCGACAAACCCCAGGACGCCATATCGACAAGAAGGCGCACAGGGGACTTTTTGTCCCATGTGATGAAAGAAAGATCTTTTAATTGTAAAAAATATAATTTGCACCCAAGCACATAAAGCCCCCCCCCCCCCCTTCACATATACGCATGTAAAATTGTAAACGCGTGGTGGGGCGCCTACACCTGAAAACGTTGATTGCAATACACGTTGCATATGGCTGCGCACGCCGGAATGAGAGCAATAACTCTCTAGCACAAGACCTCCTTCGTAACTGAGGACTTCCAGAAAGCTTTTAAAGTGTCGCCTATGGAAAATATAGGGTACTGACATGTTTAAGGTTTGACATGTTGGGTATCCATTTGCTCGGCTTTTACATGTCACCAAAAAAATTGGGTAATTTATTGCGTTTTTGTGCCCCGCAAAGTTCATTTTTAATGTTTTTTTTTTAGGGCTGTGGAAATTAAAGATTAATTCCTCAATTAATTTTTTTGATTGATCAAAATTCTTATGATCGATCAAAATTTGATCAAAAACTCACCTCTCCGCCGGCTTCCGGGTCTTCAGGGAGTTCCGTCGGAGATCCGTTGACGTCACAGACATCGACGTCACCGGACTCCTCCCCCCTTCCCCAAGTGCCTCCGTCTGCTAATGAAGGGAAGAGGGGAGGAGTCCGGTGACGTTTAAGTTCTGATTGAACGTAACGCGTACAGGGGAGGAGCTACGCATGACGTCACCCGCTAATGCCCTACGGAACTAACACGATTGTCGGCTTTACATGCTGTGTTTTTATCATCTTTATGTGAGTAGTTTGTGTTTGAACACAAAAATTTAATCTTATACTTAAGCGGTGAGAACTTAGATCTTTTATTTCTACCCATGACCTGGCGTCCTTTCTGAGATCTAAGGAGACGTGAGAGAAGTTTATGGTCTGTGTTAACCCTTTTGATACCCACTTGCATGACCACCTGTTTGCACAGGGGTCCATGCCATAAGGTGAGAGTGATCAGTTAGATCGGAGGTGGAGGGATTGTCACGCTACTGTGGAAAAAAAAATTACTTACGTCAGTGCTACAGTTTGAATTTAAAACGGATTTGTGAACTGTGAAGTTAAGTCATGGATTGTGGAAACTAACTAGTGTCGGGTGATTGTATATAGTGTATACCACATTTACCACTGACTAATGCAGAGTTGCAACGCAAGGAGATCAGCTAAAAGTAGTCGGATCTGTATGTGCGTTTTAATTAATCGAAATTAGTCGATAAAAAAAAAAAAAAAAAAAAAAACGATTAATCGATCACGAAAATTTTAAAATATCTTGCGACATAAAATATTGGAACTACCACGATTATTCTCTAGGATGTCGGCTTTCAGAAAATATATGTTTGGGGGTTCTATGTAATCTGCAACGTGCGCAAAAAAAAATTCTCTGGCTGTGAAAGGGTTGTTACACCTGTAAGATTCGTTCGTTAAAAAAAAAAAAAAAACTGGCTCTTAACTTTTTTAGCTGGCTCCAAGATTCAAAGAAAAATTTGTCAAGCCCTGGTCTGAGACAACGATTAAAGCGTACAGTATATCTAAACTCAACCAAAAAAAGATGAATTATATTGCAGCTTTCCAGTAATTATTTGTGGTGGTTGCATTTTATTTTTCTTTAACATATCCTCACTGTATTACTGCTTTATGGCAGAGCAGCATTGTCATCCTAGAAACAAAAGCATGTTAAGACTACAAAACAGCTTCCCCTCTCCTCATTTACATCGGCAAAAGGAAATTTCCTTCTGATCCACAGGTGTCAGATGGAGATATAAAAAAAACAAAAAAACAAAGTCATGGATGTGAATGTCCAGATAATGGAACAAGATTCAGAGCCTACCGAGTCCCAGGATGGTTGTATACAAGGGTTCACATAGGAGACACCCTCTAAAAAGTTTTAACCAATGAACGGGTGTGGCTAGTGGTCTTTGAAATAAGACCGCAAGAGCTGAGATTTGTCCCTTGATAGTATACAAGGCCAAATGAGGATTCAGGTACGATTGCAGAAAGGTTAGGATGTTTCCCACCGAGTATTTCCTGGGGTGAAATCTTCTTTCCTGGCACCAAGCAAAGTCCTCTTAGGACAAGAGCAAAAAACTGAAGTATGATGGCAGTGAGGGGTTCTACCTGGCTGGTCAATGGCATTTTTTGTTTGCTAGTGTATCATGAAGGATGCTGTAAAAGCAATTTGCCTTTTAAAAAAAAGAAATAGATAGATATAGATATATATATCTATATCATTTCTGTAGCCCTTAAAGCGGCTCTAAAGTCAAAACGTTTTAACCTCAAGGCATTCCCTGCCTTAAGGTATAAACATTTTACAGATTTCTGTCCTCCTCCACATCGCTAAATACCTACCCGAGTTCTCAATCAATCCATCGTTGTTTAACCACTTGAATGCCGGGCCTATTGTGTATGTTTTTTTTTAGCAGACACCCTAGGGAATAAAATGGCGGCCATTGCAACTTTGCGCACACTCATGGAATGGCGCCAAACTTGGGTACTTAAAAATCTCCATAGGTGACGCTTTAAAATTTGTTTAAAATTTCTTACAGGTTACCAGTTTAGAGTTACAGGGGAGGTATAGTGCTAGAATTGCTGCTTGCGCTCTAACACACGTGGGGATACGCGTGGTTTGAACGGCATTTACATATGTGTGCGTTCGCTTCTGAGCGCGAGCTACCGGGGACAGGGGCACTTTACATTTTTATTTTACTTAATTTATTTTTATACTTTTTTTTTTTTTTTTTTTTTAAACAAGAAAATGTTATACTTTTTTTTATCACTTTTATTCCTAATTTCAAGTAAATGTAAACATCCCTTGTAATTGGAATGGTTTGCGACAGGTCCTCTTTATGGAGAGATGCGGGGTCAATAAGACCCTACATCTCTCCTCCAGGCTGGAAAGCATGAGATCGAAAAAAAAAAAAAAAAATCCACACAATCTCATGTTTACCAGTTGTGATCGTAGCTTTGTTTACAACCAGGCCCCGGACATGACATCATAACGTCGCACCCGTGCCTCCGACTATCATAGAGATGACTGGTGACCATGTGGTCACAGGAAATCTCTATGGTCATCATCTGGCAGTGGCCGATTCTTTCTCCAGGTCACGGGAGAGCCCAGAGAAGCACCGGATGGCAGTGGGAGGGGGAAATGTTCCCTCCCATCACCTGTAAGAACGATCAAGCAGCGGTACTGCCGCTATAATCATTCTTATGGTGCACAGAATCACCGGCTGAAAACAAGGATATCTGAATGATGCCTGTAGCTGCAGGCATCATTCAGATATTCCCACTGAAAGTCAAAGACTCATCATATGACGTCCTTGGGCTGGAAGTGGTTAATCTCTTCTCTCTTCCTCTGTACACAGGGACTCAGGCAGCAGCAGAAACCATTGGCTTGTGCTAAAATACACAAAAATATTATTGTGCGATGGGTGCGCTTTCAATCAACCTTAAAATTATAGTGTAGATGTGATTAAAAATCCTTGTGCAAAAGTGCTGCATATGTGGTGTGTAAAACCTCCCTTAAATCCGTGCACTGTGTATATATAAATACATAAAAACATAAAAAAATAAATAAATGCTTTTCCTAATTGTGGTACCAGTGGGTATGTAATAATTGTGGGATAGTGCTTTAGGTGAAAACGCGTTTAAATTGGGTAAAAACGCGTTTAATTTAGGACCCTTTATAAGTCCATGCATCTAATAGATGCCTCCTGAGGATTTATTGCGGTCGCTTGACAGGTGTTTCTCCTTAATTAGTTCTGAGGCTTTAATTGAATAATTGCCCTTTGCAATCCAAAAAAAAAAAAAAATAAATAAATAAAAAAACTCCAACACCTTAGATTGGTTAGCCTAATTCACCTTTGATGTTGAACAAAGATTAAAAGGATATAAGATAAGCACCGTCAGTGAATCCCTTGATAAAGTCACGTGGGCGTGACGCAACGCGTCGGGAGGAGGAGCCAAGTGACGCTACCAAGACGAGCAGGTGCCTGACACATTTCTCACTACCGCGCTCAGATCGCAGGGTGCTGTGTAAGTAGACTGGCTTAAGCCACAACTTATGCACACCATTTAAAGTGTAGCAATACTGCGCAATGTGTTTGTATCTGTTTTATATCCTCATGCAAACTTGGAAAGGATAAAGAGGTCGTGATCAGCAGGAAAGAAAACACCATAACAAGATAAGTGAAAGTGAAACGTATATACCTGTTAAAACATATATTCACTGACGGTGCTTATCTTATATCCTTTACATCTTTTAATCTTTGTTCAACATCAAAGGTGAATTAGGCTAACCAATCTAAGGTGTTGGAGTTTTTTTATTTTTATTTATTTTTTTTTTTTTTGGATTGCAAAGGGCAATTATTCAATTAAAGCCTCAGAACTAATTAAGGAGAAACACCTGTCAAGCGACCGCAATAAATCCTCAGGAGGCATCTATTAGATGCATGGACTTATAAAGGGTCCTAAATTAAACGCGTTTTTACCCAATTTAAACGCGTTTTCACCTAAAGCACTATCCCACAATTATTACATACCCACTGGTACCACAATTAGGAAAAGCATTTATTTATTTTTTTATGTTTTTATGTATTTATATATACACAGTGCACGGATTTAAGGGAGGTTTTACACACCACATATGCAGCACTTTTGCACAAGGATTTTTAATCACATCTACACTATAATTTTAAGGTTGATTGAAAGCGCACCCGTCGCACAATAATATTTTTGTGTATTTTAAAACAATTTCTTTCACGTGTGAGAACACTATTATATGGGTTGCAGCATCATCATTTGGTTATCTTAAAATACTATTGCTGTTCTGTTTTTAAATACTCATTCTAGCGGTGTGTGGTGTACAGGAGAAGTTGGCTGCTTAATCGCAGCATCCTCTCAAGAGGGCAGAAATTGGGGTAGTTCCCCTTTCCCTTCCCTAAATCCTCAATCAAGAGGATCAACAATCTGATGATGAAAAAAAAATCACTATCAGGGGACAGGGAACAGGTGCAATCTGACGAGGTGGCGGTATCAGAGGCCTCACAGGCTTGGGAGTTGTAGCTGCAATCTTTTACAGAGATTCAGACTGCGTATAACTTAGCCTGAGCCTAGACGGCCGAAGCCTCTGTCTCCTACTTAGTTTTTCTTCTTAAATTCCCATAGGCTTCTTGTACCTTTCCAAGTCCGTACATTACTACAAAGAGGTGTAGAACCTCCACAAGGTCCTCATGGAGGTGCTTGCTTACAATCTAGCCAAAACGCACAACTGCTGAGATGACTACGGCCACATCACCCTAAAAGTGCCCGATCATGTCTGATCTCGGAGGCTAAGCAGGGTCAGGCCTGGTTAGTACCTGGATAGGAGACTGCCTAGGAATACCAGGTGCTGTACACCGTTCTGTGCACATTGCTGCCAACACAAACAGCTAAACGCATGAGTGCGGGGAATGCACGTCAGCGTAGGGTTAACTTCCTTTTTTATCAGTCGACATATTTGCATTACCCGAGTATTGGAATGTACAAGATGCACGTGGCAGAACATGTAATACACATAGAGATACATGTTTTTCTCTGTTTGTGATGGACTTGCATAGTCGCATGAGAATGCTTGGTCGTTAAGTGCTTATATGCACAAAAATGCCTAAAATCGCATGAATGTTGCCTAAAATCGCATGAAACAAAACAATTATAGTCCGACTATAGGCCTGAACATCCACCAGATAAAACTTGGGTGTACGGAAGACCAGTTAGTACCCTTGCAAATCTTGGAAACAGTAGCCTGATGCTGAAAAAAGTTAAAAAACAGCACTCAGATCTCGTGTAGCACCTTGACAGGCAAAGGTGGATCTAAATCCTTAAGACCTTTAGTTTGAATGGTGGTTTGTGTGAGCCACAAAGAAATGGCAGAACAAGAAGTTGGCTCCTCTTTATGGATGCCGCCAGGGATGACAGAGTCAGTCTTCTAAAAAGAAGCAGCGACTGCAGGGTAAACTCACATAGCACAAAGTCCAGGCAATGGATGGAGTTCTTCTAGTGAATTGGAGCCAAATAGAGGGAGAAAAAACAGCAGATTTCCACATTGAAGTAAAAGGCCAAGACTACCTTAGGTAGGAAGAAAGTTCTGGTCCTCAATACCACATGATTTTTCAATACTGCTGACTTAAAATATGGACACTTACCTGTTCAGGGCGCCGCGATGTCGGCACCCCACTGAGTTGGAAATAGGATCACCCCACTTATGTCAGTATTTTGTTAGAGCACATTCTTTTATTACAGCCTGTAGTCGGTTGGGATTGGTCTCTACTAACTTTGCACATCTAGACTTTGCAATATTTCGACCACTCTTTGCAGAAAGGCTCTAGTTTAGTTAAATTTGGTCGTTAAAGTAATTCCACAGATTTTCAATGGGGTTTAAGTCTGGGCTCTGACTAATCCATGCAAGGACATTCACCTTTTTCTCTTCCAACCACTGTGTGGTCATGTTTGCTGTGTGCTTTAGGTCATTGTAAACCTTCTTCCCATTGACAACGTTCTGGCAGATGGCCACAGATTTTCCTCAAGAATTTGATGGTATTTTGCCCCATCTATTTTTCCTTCTATCCAGACAAGTCCTCCAGTCCCTGCTACAGAGAACCCGCCCCTGCCACGCCTGCTATAACAGGATATTACCACCTTCATGCTTTACTGTAGGAATGGTGTTATTTGGATGGTGAGCTGTATTGGATTTCCTCCAGACATAACGTTTGGTATTGAGGACGCAATTAAATTTTAGTCTCTTCTCACCACCTTATACTGCGGCAACATGGCTTGGCTGCGCAAACCGCCACCATGTTAGGTCGGTTCCCTTTTTTGTCCACTAGGAGCGCGTGTGCCCCCTGCTCGCCCACAGAGCTGATGCTCGGGGCGCATGGATAGAGAGATAGATAGATCTCTCATATATATATATATATATATATATATATATATATATATATATATATATATATATATATATATATATATACCCGGAGGTGTTCTTCACTTTTTACACAGTAGATTTAGACTTCCATTGTTGCACTGACACACTGTTTTTTTGAAACTTTAACAAAATGTTTTTCAGACTATTAAAAGAGAAATGCGTAATTAAAAAATAATAAAAAAACACACAACACCACACACACACTCGCCTAGATGGATGAAGTATCAGTCCAATGCTGCATCTGTCCCCCACCGCCTCCAAGACCAAGAGCTGAGTGATCAAAAACCCCTGATCACTCCCGGTTCTTGGTCTTCAGTGAGCAGAGAGCGGTGACGGTCAGTCACTAGCTCTCTATTCTACCCTCCCTGGAGCAGCAGGCTGTGAAGGGGGCAGCTGGTCAGGCATCTGGGTGGATCCAGCAAACAATGCAACTATGTTGAAGTCAAAACGTACGTTCAAATTTAGTTTTAAGTTTTGTCTGATTCCACAAGTTTCTCACATGTTCCTTGGCAGCAATGCAGCCTTTTATCGCATGATTAGCGTAAACAAAACGGCTGTTTTTGAACCAATCAACATGAGCACCTGCATTGCACATGCTCAGAACCAAGGAGTATTAATGAAAAGTAACAGCCCATGCTGCATATACTGTATAGGCAGAGAGAGCATCTATGAATGCAAATCCTTATAATGAGCCTAACAATGTAAAGAAGCTGAAACACAGCATCAATCACATAGTAAAGTGAATTCAACAAAGGCTGAATTTAGTGATGAATGAGTCAATTTAGTTTTGACCCAGATTGCTGTCAAGGAGTGCACATGGAAAATCGCAGCCAAATGTGAGAAACACACCTGATTTCCGACAGCAGCAGATGATCAGTTCTCGCTGCCTTGCACTGAAGAACAGAACCTCAGCTCTGCCTGGAAAATATTCAGACAAGCTTGTCACGGAGGCAATTACGGAGCTGCACTTAACATTGCAGGTTAGCAGACACCTTTCACAAGCCGACTAATAAAACGAGACAAGTGTAGCCTATATGCAACTAAGCTATCAAAACAGGTTTTCAAACAAACGTACGCAGCCATAAGAACGCCATATGCTCTGAACTCTGAAAAACAGAACTACTTAGTGACAAAGGTAGCTTGTGCACTCTAACTATCACAAACTTCCTTTGTCCTATACCTAAATGGAAATAGCGCTTAAAAACAAAGAACTCTAATTCTGATAGTGTTGGAGGTAGACCGTTATCCGGTAGCCAGAAAAAAAGATTCCTAAGCGGTCAAAAAAAAAAAAGGCTGAGCTTTCTTGGCCTTACAACCAAGTTAACGTTATTACCAAGTGGGATCTTTTTCTATTCGTATTGGAAAACCCACTGCAGAGACAATAAAGCATTTCAATGACCTTTACAGTTTTCTACAGATGGATGAAAAAACTTACAAGGATGGAAAAAAGCCATTTTGTGGTAGACAGGGACTTCCCAATGAGGTCCCTAAGTGCAGTAAAGACCCGGCTGGCTATTGATCTTCACACTTTAAAATGTGAGATACCATTTTAGATGGGGTTTTCCCTTTACATTGGCTTATTCAGTAAACCAGTGAAAAAAAGAACCAATCTAATTTCAGGATACTGTAGTCCAACTAATAAAAAGATTAACACCAACTGGTTGTTATGGGGTTACCATACTTCGCACATCCGCATGACATAACTGGCTTAATGTAGAAGTCCAGTCAAATCTTAATGATATTTAAACCTGCTCCCACCCCCATTCTAAGCCTATTCCAACTACCCTGTAAAGGAAAGATGCCTATACTTAGCTATGCTGAAGCAGCTCCAGTCCAGTCACATGATCGTCTTCCAATGCCAGCTTCAGAGTAGAGGAGGGGCAGCCGACAACAGATTCCTCATAGTAATCCTATGGGTGATGTCACTGCATAGGCTTTGCAGCTGTTGCAGACCTGACAGTGAATCTTCTCTTCACTGAAGCCGGAGAGATCATATATGACCAGACTGGAGTGCCCTCAGTATAGGCACCATTCCATCCACTGACACCAATGATGGGGAAATATTCCATCCACTGACACCAATGATGGGGAAATATTCCATCCACTGACACCAATGATGGGGAAATATTCCATCCACTGACACCAATGATGGGGAAATATTCCATCCACTGACACCAATGATGGGGAAATATTCCATCCACTGACACCAATGATGGGGAAATATTCCATCCACTGACACCAATGATGGGTAACCATTCCATCCATTGACACCAATGATATTGAGGCACTACTCCTCCCGCTGATAAAATGGGTCAAGATTCCCCCTATTAAAACCAATGATGGGGCATGGTTTGCTTCCACTAGCACCATGGCATTGTTTACTTCCACCGGCCATAGTCTGCCCCCCCCTACAGGCTGAAGAATAGTAAACTGGCCATTTGTTTAGAAAGTTTGGAGACCCCCGCTTTACAGAGTAGTTAGAATAGGCTTGCAATGGAGGGTGGGAGCAGGTTTAAAGTGTTACTAAACCCAGGACCCTGCATTCACTGTATCTGATCTCCCAGTGTACACAACATGGAAATGCAATTATTTTAGTAAATATAAACTGCTAAATACCTTTTCTCATAAGCAGTATATGGCAGTCTTGTGACTTCTATCAAAGTACGGTTAACGCTTGTAGGAGGAATTTTTTATTCTACTCAGACTGTCCTATGAGGCTGCAGGACCCCTGACCCTCTGTCTGGATTGTGCTGATCACATGTACCCAAAAAAAAAAAAAAAAAAAAAAAAAAAAAAAAAAAAAAAACCTCTAGCGATACACACCAAACTGAACTTGTGCAGACTGACTCCAACGGCTCTGTACTATCAGGAGATGCATTGGGGACAGTGGCAGAAGGGGGGGGTCAGAGAAGACAGGATCAAACAGACTTTTTACACACACAATGCACATAATTAACCCCCTTAGGTTCCACAGGGAGTATAACAAGCAAGCTTTACTGCATATATGAACTGACTTTACTGTTTTGGGTTTAGCAACACTTTAAGCATAGTTAGGATTTGACTGGACTTTCACTAAAGGGACGTTCCGGGCAAAAAAAATATTTTTAAAAGTCAGCAGCTACAAACACTGTAGCTGCTGACTTTTAATAAAGGACACTTACCTGTCCAGCGATCCCGCAATGTCAGCCAATCCGTCCATCGGATCGGCTGCCAGCGCCTCCATCTTAACGAAGGGAAACAGGCAGTGGAGCCTTGCGGCTTCACTGCCCGTTTCCTACTGCGCATGCGCGAGTCACGCGGTGCTTTGCGAATGGCCCCATTGTTTTCTGGGACACACATGTCCCAGAAGGTAACAGGGCCGCTCACCGAAGAGGAGGAAGCACCGCGGAATAGGAAGAGGCAGATTAGGAAGACTGCCTAGCAACAGCGGTTTCAAGTAAAAAAAAAAAAAAAAAATGTATTTTTTCATTTTTTAAAGATTATTAATGCAATTAATTTTTTTGGGTGGCCCTCCACTTTAAAGTTGAACTCCGGGCACAAGAACTTTGAATTTAAAGTGGTTATAAAGGCAGAAGGTTTTTTAGCTTAACCACTTGCCTACCAGGCACAAACACCTCCTTCCTGACCAAGCCATTTTTCAGCTTTCAGCGCTGTTGCATTTTGAATGACAATTGCGCGGTCATGCAACGATGTACCCAAATAAAATTGTTATAATTTTTTCCCCAGAGATAGAGCTTTATTTTGGTGGTATTTGATCACCTCTGCGTTTTTTATTTCTTGCGCTATAAACAAACGAAGAGGGATAAGTTTGAAAAAACGCAATATTTTTTACTTATTATAATAAATATCCAATTTTTTTTTTTTAAACAAATTTTTTCCTCAGTTTAGGCCCATACGTATTCTTCTACATATTTTTGGTAAAAAAAAAAAAAAAAAAAAAAAAAAAAAAAAAAAAAAAATCGCAATAAGCGTATATTGATTGGTTTGCGCAAAAGTTATAGCGTCTACAAAATAGGGGATAGATTTATAGCATTTTTATTATTATTTTTTTTTTTTCCTAGTAATGGCGGCGATCTGCGATTTTTATCGTGACTGCGATATTGCGGCGGACATATCGGACACTTTTGACACATTTTTGGGACCATTCACATTTATACAGCGATCCGCGCTATAAAAATGCATTGGATTACTGTATAAATGTGACTGGCAGGGAAGGGGTTAACACTAGGGGGCGCTGAAGGGGTTAATATGAGTGATTCTAACTGTGGGGGGAGGGGACTGACTGGGGGAGGGGACTGATCGGTGTCCCTATGTACAAGGGACACACCATCGGTCTCCTCTCCTCTCTGACAGCTTGTGGATCTGTGTGTTTACACACACAGATCCACGTCCTGCTCAATTACTGGGCAATCGCGGGTGCCCGGCGGACATCGCGGCCGCCGGGCACGCGCATCGGGTCCCCAGCGACGTGGCGCGCGCCCCCTAGTGGCCGCACAGTTAGCGCCGTCATATGACGCCGGCCCGCCACAAGAGCCAAACCGCTCCGCCGTCAATTGGCGGTCGGCAACAGGTTAAAGGGGTTGTAAAGGTTAGTTTTTTATTTTCTAAATAGGTTCTTTTAAGCTAGTGCATTGTTGGTTCACTTACCTTTTCCTTCGATTTCCCTTCTAAATGTTTTTTTTCTTTGTCTGAATTTCTCACTACCCGTTTCTCCTCAGTAAACTTCACACCATCATCCGAGCGGTGTTTAGTCAGCCAGAACCGCTTACTGAACAGCTTACTGAGGAGGAACAGGAAGTGAGAAATTCAGACAAAGAAAACAAAGAAAAAACATTTAGAAGGGAAATCGAAGGAAAAGGTAAGTGAACCAACAATGCACTGGCTTAAAGGAACCTATTTAGAAAATAAAAAAAACAAACCTTTACAACCCCTTTAATGCATTCTATGCATCAAGATAAAAAAGCTTCTGTGTGCAGCAGCCCCCTTTGCATTGGCTAAGACAGCAGCATGCACAATTGGCTGCTGCCAAAGTCAGTGAGCCAATGAGGAGATAAAGGGGGATGGGGCCGAGCCACGGCTCTGTGTCTGAATGGAGCTGCTTGCTGTGGGGGCACTTGGCAGTAGGGAGGGGGCCAGGAGCACAGAAGTGGGACCCGAGAACAGGAGGATCTGGGATGCTCTGTGCAAAACCACTGCAACAGAGCAGGTAAGTATAGGTTTGCCATTTTTAAATGAGAAAAAAAAAAAAAAAAAAGACAACTTTAATATCACTTTGATATATTTTACAATTGCTACAAAACATAAATCCAGTTTGCGCGCACCAGATGCCTTTGCAAACCCAGTTATTCCCTTTTAAATGTAGAAGTGACATCCTGGTTGTGAAGCACATAGCCGACACAGAGCAGAGCCACAGGAGGGGCCCAGCAGTTCCACCTACTATAGGCTGGCTGCAGAGACCAGACCAGTCATCCTGCACAATGAGAAAGAGCAGAGGTGACTGGCCTTTATCACAAGAAGCCCTTGGAAAGATGCAAAGTTTCACTTTGGATTACTGCACAGATATGAAAGAAATACGCAAAGCACACAAAGGTTCAAGAAAGACTACACATTTCATTTGCATTTAGGCAATATTCAGCTTCAACACCTAGGGTGGGGTTAAACATAAGTAAGGCTGTATATCCTGTAACAATGCTTCATCCTTTTATTCATTTGTTGCTTCTTTTTATTAGTTCTATAAATCTGGCTGCTTAGGGCAACAGAGGGATGTTTTTTCTATGATGAACAGGACGAAAAACAAAAATGATATAAACATAAGTTATTGGCTCCCTTGTTAACCCGTACAGATGTGATGACAAGACATCTGACATACTATTCTTGTGCTGAAACAGCAATCTGAAATGCCTCATCTTTAAAGAACCACCCCTATGGCTGCCAAATGACACGTTTCTCTTTATATACTTACTATTCCTTAGTTTCTCTGTCCCATTCCACTACCAACTTCACATGAGCGGCCCCACCTAACCCACAAGATTTGAGAGCCCTGGAACAAAAGAACATAACATTGAATAAAACACAAAAGGTTCTCAAAATGAACAAATACACCATTTGAAAAACAGAACCATTACTTTTTTTTTTTTCTTTCCATCATCATTTGTTTAATGTAATGTTTGGAAGGAAGGTTTTGTGTACACAGGCATTTGTGATTTGCTTCTGACATCATTTGTGAAGCATTTGTCATGTGTAATGTTGTGTGCAAAAGTTGAATTAGATCTTAGGAAGCACAGATCACTTGTGTTTATTGTTGCTTTTGCAATGCATCATGTTGCTTGGCTTTTAGTCAATGTCAGTCAAAGTAAATGCATCTCAAGCATATCTAAAACTGATCTTACACTCATCTCAGGCTAGATCCTAAATGAAAATCATTTGTGTGTTTGAACTGCAGACTGTTCATATTTGATCTGGAAGCTTGACTATATTTACCAACAATAAAGCAAATTGAGTGCTTAACAGATTGTACATAATTAATCACTTATGACCTGTATAGTTAGAATAAGTCATTTGGTAGTCTGATGCTGCTAATGTATACTAAACAGAAGGGGAAAAAAGGACTGAGAATGTATGAGAAGCCAATTTATAATTAGGCTATATGCAGCAGGTATCGTGTTGCTCTTCTACCCAATTTACTAGGGCTGCTGAAATTAAAGATTAATTCCTTGATTAATTCTTTTGATTGATCAAAATTCTTTTGACTGATACTCGCCAATCCGCCGGCTTCCGTGTCTTCGGGGAGTTCCGTCGGAGATCCGGTGACATCACAGACAGCGGCGTCACTGGACTGCTCCCCTCCTTACCCAATTGCCTCTGTCTGCTAACAAAAGGGAAGGGGGGAGGAGTCTGGTGACGTCAAAATTCTGATTGAACGTAACGCGTACGGGGGAGGAGCTACGCATGACGTCACCCGCTGCTGCCCTACGGAACTAAAACGATTGTCGGCTTTACATGCTGTGTTTTTATCATCTTTATTTGAGCAGTTTGTGTTTGAACACAAAAATGTAATCTTATACTTAAGCGGTGAGCACTTAGACCTTTTCCTTCTACCCATGACCTGGCGTCCTTGCTGAGATCTAAGGAGACGTGAGAGAAGTTTATGGTCCGTGTTAACCCTTTTAACCCCGCTTGCATGACCACCTGTTTGCACAGGGGTCCATGTAATAAGGTGAGAGTGATCAGTTAGACCGGAGGTGGAGGGATTGCCACGCTACTGTGGGAAAAAAAATAAAAAAACTAATTACGTCAGTGCTACAGTTTAAATTTAAAACGTATTTGTGTGAACTGTGAAGTTAAGTCATGGATTGTGGAAACTAACTAGTGTCAGTGATTGTATATAGTGTATACCACATTTACCACTGACTAATGCAGAGTTGCAATGCAAGGAGATCAGATAAAAGTAGTTGGATCTGTATGTGCGTTAAAATGAATCGAAATTAGTCGAATAAAAAAAATAAAATAAACGATTAATCGAACACGAAAATTTTAAATCATTAACAGCCCTACAATTTACCTTACATTGTTTGAACAGAAGTAGGATTTGAGCATGGAGGGTATATAAAGGGGTGATGGGGTAAGTATTATTTATCTGATAAACCACTAACTTTGCCTGCAATGTAGTTTTGCACTGCAGTTTCCGATCTGGATGTGAAGTACTTCCAGGTTTTTTTGGACCGATACCATTTTGTGGATCCTCACACTATGAAGTTGTGCCTGCAGGTCATACACCTTATAGGCAAGGTGCTGTGCTTTCAGTGCATTAAAAGTGAAAGATAAATCATTTTTGACTTTGACCTGGAGTACAGTACAAGACACAGGCTTCCATTAATGAAGACCATAGATTCCATGCAGCCACCTTCAGGGAAAGACACTGGCGGCAAAGTTTTTAGAACAGTCCATGGCGTGAATCATCTAGGGTGGAACCTCTGTGCCAGGCAATGTAAGCCTTCCAAGCGCGGTGACAGGTTTTTAAAGAGGTCAATTTCCACGCTTTAGGACAGGGGTCAGTAACCTGTAGATTGTGATCTACCAGTAGATCGCAGACAGGTGACTGTTAGATCACAGTCTGGGCTTGCTGACTCACCATCCAGAGCATCAGAGTGCAATGCCGAGGCATTACTTGTAACGTTGGAGCTGTAGTAGGAAATAATAGTGCCATAAGCTGATGCCTCCCGTGTCATGCTGGCTCCTGTCCCATGAGGGATGATATCAATTGCACTCCACCTTTTATTCCAGCTAGCGATCTCCAGAGTGGTGCCAGCAGCAGAGATCCTCAGGTCAGTGTGAAGCAACTTAAAACTCACTTAAATTTAAACTCATAATTGCCTTAAATGCATGCGATTGCGGCACGGTAGTACAGCAATTAGAGGTTTAAATCAGGTGTGAAGAGGTGACACTGTGTCCAGTGATCTTTGACTTCTCCCGTATTGTTCAGGTAGATCTCCACCTGCCTACTCCTGCTTTAGGCAGTAGAAGAAGATCAGTCCACAATCTATCAGGACTCAGGCTTTAAAAGCCAAGTCGTCAAACAGAACGACCTTGAAGCAGGATGGTACACAGGTGTCTATTACACATCTCCTAAAAAGTCTCACAACTGAAGGCTACTGGATATTCTAGCGAAGGCTAGCCCTGGGCCACCAAAGGGTGACCCTATGCACACAAGTAAGGGGTAAGGAGTCCAGGGACAACTCCCAAGAATATAAAGGAGGAAGGGACTGGGCAAGAGGAGGTTAAGGAAAAAAGGGGAGAACCCCACAGAGGATGAGGCCAGAGTCAAAGACTTTCCACTGTAGGGGATCAGCTCCTTCACCTCAGAAAAATGTATACCCCCCCCAACCCTTAACAAAGGGCATCTTCAAGTACTGGGTCACACCGATGTGGATGGCCATGGCTCTGGACCCAGTGGAGCACACTGCAACAAACTATACCCTTTGTTCTAAGCGTTAGCATCAAAACGCAGATTCCAGTGCAAGAAGCAACTTACTACCCAGCTCCTCATCTTCCGTGCGGCGGGCTCCGTGTATAGTTTGAGGTGTCAATCTGGAAGCCGCAGTAGCTAGGTGGAGAAAAGAGGAAACTCCTGTCCTGTACAATTAGGCAGGCTTGTTTGTTCTATTTACAAGAAGTGGAAGAAACATGCCTTTAGGATTTACTGTAGGAAACTCAATTTTCCATACAGCAACTTTGCGTACTTCAGTTGTGTAGAGAGGAGGAGAGAAACTACAAAGTTTGTCAGACTGGAATCAGTTGTGTCACTCTGTTTGGGAAAATAGGAGATCTGAGGCAAAACATAATAATTCAGTATATAGCATGATGGTGGCCTCTCTCGTTTAACATCACCCCTGAATGGCCCTAAGAGTGGGCACTGAGCAGGCAATGGACAGGAGGTTGTCATGTGTACAGATCTAAGTGATAAAAATATTAAAATATAGTAAAACGCAACATCTGCAGTGTCCATTATGAAATATTATAACTAAGTTTTACCACCTCACACAAAAACCAGTGCTGCCAAAACTTACCTTTCAACAGTGGGGTGACACAGAGGTTTTTCTTCCTGAGGTAAGAGGTATGTTATCCCGACAGCGGTAACCACGCGAAGGCTAAATGGACACACCTAATAAAAACGCACAATAGTTACTGAAGGTCACAATGAAAAAGAAAGAAGGAGCACAAAGGTGAAAAAACAAGGAGGGGCAGCCCCAATATAGGTAATACGGACCCTGAATTTTCCTGCAAGCTCCACTTTAAAAGTGCAACTCCAGGCAGGGCTGCTGTTAGAAATCATGGGGCCTCGTACAGCCTACGTGACTGCCCCCCCCCCCCTCCAAAAATATCAAAATTACATTTTTGCTAAAATGCGATGGCCGCAATGCTGATTTGCAGCCATGGCAGAAATTAAGTCCTTTTGTTGAATTGCTGAATGGTAACTTTACATAGTGAGATCGCACTGCAACTGTGGGCCAAGTGTTTGGCTTGCAGTTGCAGAGCGGCCCCATTGAACTCAACAGGGAGTTTGATAAGTGGCATTGCCTGTCAAACTGCAGCCTGCATTAAAAATGCTGCAGCGGTGTAGTAAAACCTTGCAGCCACAGCTTGGATACAGGCCTGTGACTGTATTGTTAGAATTGGTGAATCCATGGCTCAGCCGCCCATGTGAAAGAGTCCTTAGGCAGCATTCACACTTTGCATTTCCTAAATCTGTGACAAAGTACACAGGAAACGCACGCTTTGCAGTACATTTTAGAAATGCACTGCAAACTTGCATTGTTCTTGTGGTGCCATTAATTGTTAATGGCACCCCAAAAACAGTTAGACTTGCATTTTGTCATGTGGCAAACTTGCAAAGCGGCATGCCTGAAAATGTTTTAGAGCTTCTATGGTGTGTGTCAAATGTAGGGCAGTCCAGTCAAGTAAATGGGTTGCTTTATGTGTGAAAAACAAGCTAAAAAAATTAATTACGCACAGGAACACGCATTCCCACTACGCTAAGTGTGAATGGGCCCCATTCAGGGGTGCCATATAGAAATAGCTGGTGCAGAAATGTCTGTTAGGTGGAGGGAGAGGTGTATTCACTTGCCTCTAGCTCCAACATAGCTTTACCTTCAGCTGGCACATTTGCCCAGTTTCTGAATCCTGAACATTCTGCAGCTTCATTCCCACACTCACCCCCTTCCAGCAAAAGTTCTACTCCATTCAGGCCCTGCATGTTACAAATGCACACAGAGCACAGGGTGGAGGTCGGCAGAGCTCAGGACTCAGGCTTGATTCACACTTATGCATTTTTAGTGCTTTTTGCATTTTGCACTACAGTCCATTTACCATGGTTTCCTATGGAACACGTTCTGCAGTGCAAATCTGCAAAAAGCACTAAAAATGCATAGGTGTGAATCAGGCCTCAAGGAGCAGCAGGCAGAGAACTTGCCTCAAACTTTCTTCCTTGCAATAGATTACACCCAGCAGTGTAAAGATTGCATGGCAAAGGCAGAGAGAGAGACTCTGCAACTGTCCCTGACACACAGAAAGAGAGAAGAAAGCCTAGGAAGAAAGCCAGCAGCGCTGCAGGGGGCTACAGGAGGGTTGGCTGTACTGCCCTATCAGCGGCCCTGACTCCAGGCGTTAACGGAATTATATATATATATATATATATATATATATATATATATATATATATATATATATATGTGTGTGTGTGTGTGTGTGTGTGTGTACACACACACACAGGTTATACTCACCGGCTGTGCCATGGTATGGCACAAAGTGGCCCAGAGCCTCCTCTTCTAGGGTCCCCCCATCAGTGCTCCCCGCTCCTCCTCTATTCCTGTAGCAAACCACTTGCTATGGGGGCAGATGTGTGACACAATCCTGAGCCGGGCTGTGTGCGTTCATAGACACACATAGCGCTGCTTGGCCCTGCCCCCACCCTACCCTCACTGCATTTGATTGAGAGCAGCAGGAGCCAATGGCCCCAGTCCCTGTGCATGGAGGGAGAGGGCAGAGAAGGGATGCCGTGCACAGAGCTGGATCAATTGAGAACTATGGTAAGTATTTAGGGAAACAGGAGAGCACAGAAAGCTGAAAAATATTTTTTACCTTAATGCAGGGATGCATCAAGATACAAATTCTGAAAAATCAGTCCATGAAAAGCTAAAGAAAAAATAAAAAACAGTGAAGACAACAAGGAGTTGCGGAGTTGCACTCACCTGAACACACACTGAAGGCCGCAAGGAGTACTGCATTTTCTCCAAGATCTCTTTCTGCAGGACATCCCATGTGACATTCCTCTCCAGATGCAAAACAAATGGTTGCCCAAACCTAAAAAACATTGGCAGCAATATAATCAATTGGCTACATCATTTTATAGACCAGGAAAACTGCCATTTCAGTGATGGGTGGAAACTGACAAGCTTGATTATGCATTTATGTTTATTATTGGCGACTGCAGCTGCAAGATCTACCTGCCACACAAGCTGAAATTTGCAGTTAGAAAGAGATCCAAAACAAAAATTACATATCAGGGCACAAACTGAAATTGCTATCTGCACTTGAAGACGGATTCCCCTGCACCACCTCCAAGAGATGTGCCTAAAGTCATAGGAGCCCATGACTGACTGAACTCTGACAATGCTCATGAGTGAGGCAGTAGAATGTTCAACACAGCATTTCTATTGCTAAGCTGCTTATTTTGTCCACCCAAAAAGGCATACAAGAGAAAAGCACATTAAAAAAAAGGGATACGATCACTTTGCGAAAAAACATTAAAACCTTTACCCATGGAGGGAAAAGTCAGAGGGGAAATCTGCCAATGGGTACACTAGTTTTCGTAACCTGGGAGGCCCCAAGGGATTACTTTAATTTGCAAAGATTTCCTCTCACTTCCGGTTTTGGCTATGTGACAGGAAGAGACGGTAAATCAACCCAATGGGATACACCAAAAAAAAAAAAAAAAACAACAAACACACACAAAGAAAAATCTGATAGGGGGATACAACTCTCCCTTACTCCATCCAAAATGAAAATATAAAAAAAGTTTTGTCTATAGTTATACTTTAAGCCAGAAGGAAGCACATCAGCCAGGAAATGCACATTTTTCGGAAGGAGAAATCAGCAGTTTCAGGTTTCTTCCAGTTTTTAAAAAGTTCTAGAGTAGAAAAGACAACTCCTGGTTAAAAGTAGAAGTCCAGCCTGAGCTTGCTTGGCTGGGCACTTCTCCTCTGGGTCACAGGAGTGCACTCAGTTTTGCACTCCTGTGACCCGTTTTCACCAGAGAGCGGTCTGAAGTCGGCTCTCTGCTGACGTCACTGGAATCAGTCCAGGCACCGTGTCATCGCAACAATAAAGTCTGGATCCGCCAGGTGCCTGGACTGATGCCTATCTCAGCCTCTCAGCGAGCCGCTGAGATGGCCGATCCCTGCCCCGCCACAGCTCCAATGAGCGTGGAGGAACAGAGGAGAGCTGCTCACTGACAGTCAGCACCTCTCTCCACTCGGGGATATGCGAGAACCGAGCCATCGTCGATGTTCGATCACTTGGTTCTCAGTGTAGAGGCGGCGGGGGACCGATGCTGCATCCACCTAGGTAAATATAAAAAAAAAAACAAAAAACAAACACATTGCCAAAATTTAAAAACAGACCTTAATGGTCTACAAACTAAAAAGTATAAAAAACACATTTTAAAAGCTTTATTATTTATTTTTAAACTTTATTGTATTAAGATGTAAAAAACAAACAAACAGTCTTAAGTTTCCAAAACTATACAAAAAGAGTTATGTTGGAGTAGAGATCAATATATTCCAGCACATAGATGACGTTCTGTCCAGGAAACACACAACACAGATGTGTCCTCATCTTAAACTAAAGCTGCTAGTTTAGAATTGATAACCGAGAGGTTTGTGCGTTGGCATAAAGTTATTTTATTATTTTGTGTAAGTTTCTATTGTTCCTTCATCAGTAACAAATTAAATCCTATTCAATAACCAGATAACCTGCCCAGATAGATGCTCACCTCTTGCCATGTTGTCCACTATACGCTCTGTTACAGACCAGGATAACTATTCGGTCAGTAATGCCAAACCTGTTCACAGGAAGCCTCGCCGAGCCAGAAGAATAATGGGGAGACCGATTATGGTCAATCCCATTCCGCACATAATTCTGGTTATTGTTCACACAGATCCCTGTAAAGTTTAGGAAAAAATAAAAAATTAGGATCAAAAAGCAGTAATGTTTTAACCACACTTACAGTTCATATGGCTCATTTAATAAAGCAGTTCAGAGGAAAATGATGTGTCAAGCACAGTTTGACATGTGTCGCTCTTCCCATGTTCTCCTTGCTGAGGCCAGTTGCCTTTTCTTTGTACTGTTGGTTATTTTGCACATTGGACACCGTTGCTGCCATTTGCTGGGCGTTCAGTGTGCCCCTGTGACTTTAAAGAGGAGTGGGCTCCCTCCAGGCATGCCTGCCCTGAAACTATCCATTATTATATATGTGCTCCTACTATGGATGCTTTCAAAATGTATAGAGTTAAACCTGCAGATAATACTAGGGTGTCTTGTCGCGGCCTCTGCAGCTTATGCATGTATTGAAAAATGTGTGCAAACTAAACCCCTATTTTTAACGTGACCTGTTAGACAGGACAATTCGGTTTGTTGCAGTCTGGCTGGCAAGTTGAGCTGGAAATTTTTCTTCGTTTTTGGGTCACATGTGTCCCCCTTCCATGTGCTACTTGCTGTTAAGACCAGTTATAGGTTGGGTCAGTTGTTGTTTGTAGTGTCAAGAACAGTAAACTATTAGGCTATTAAAGCCAGCAAGGACTGGGGAATATACAGCAAGTACTCATTCACACTAGCCCACATGCTAAAATGCTATTTTTGGGATTTGTTGAGTAGGTGCAGTGCGTTACATTGTTACAAAACATTGCACCATTTACTTTTTTTTTTACACTTCATTCAAGTCTATGCACCACAGCGCACTGCAATGTGCTCTGGTGTGTTGACATGCAGTGCAGTAAGTTGTGCTGCATTAAAATGGAACATGCGTTTTCTATGTGCCCTAGCATTCATTCAGCCTGCATTGATCTGTGCAAGTCAATGCAGCTCAATACAGCTGATGTGAACGAGCCCCAAGACTGGTGCAGGGTCAGCAGTGGTGGACTATGCAAATCATTTCGCCAAAAGGTGCAGCTACACTTTAAAAGCCAAGTATACCCTCTGTACACTCTACATATAATAATAAATAGCACCCATATTAATAAAAAAAATGTGCACTTCATTTTTTTGCCTAGGAGCCCAGAAAGCATTTGAACTGTGATCAATGGATCAAGGGTGCAATGCTCTGGCTTCTGCAGACTTTTCATACCACAGTATGGGGATGGCTTTAGATTTACCAAAACCATATAATATTAGGTCAAACCTAAAACAATCTCAGTTTGTACGCAATCAGGCAGGCCCTTCAACTATGTAGTGCAAGGTAAATCTAAAGAAAATTGAACAAGAAAATTGTATAAATATACATCAAGCTTCAGTGGGCAACAAGTGAACAGACATCAAGTCACCGCACTTGTGCTTCCCTGGGGACTACAAGTCCCTCTGCTGCAATGTCTTGTTTTTCATTCACCAACTCGAATGAATGAATGAATGCATGGACATGGTTGTGCGGGCCGAGCCCTGCAAATTTTACATTTGACAGAAGCTGGTGGGGAGAAGCTCCTCTGACTTCTGTAAGGAGAGAGGAAGTACATGGGTAGTTTGGGGTAGGGTGCTGCAGTCTCTGACCATGCCTCAAATTACACTCCAAATATGGATAAAACACGCTGAAAAAAAAAAAAGGGAGTGAGGTTCAGTTCACACTGGAACCGGCTGCGGATTGCACAGGAATGCTGTGCATCCCCATTCTCCGGTTCAGGGACAAATCATGGCCAAATCTTTGCCTGAATTCGGCCCTGAAACGGAGCTAAAGACGCACAGCGTTTCTGTGCAGTGCACTCCTTAGCCGACCTGGAGATACATGAACGGGCTCCATAGAGAGCCAATCACATTCTACTGCTATGCCAATTGGATGCGGGGAAACTGCAATATATAATATCCAATATATATATTTTTTTAAAACCATTCCTGGGTCTATGATCTGCCCAGCTCCTTCATCCTACTGTAGCCTCCCTGAATCAGCAAGCCAGGGCAGTATAGACTCTTGTAGTGTGGGTGAAAGGCCGTATTTTCAACATCATTACTAGAGAGGGGCTCGGGCGTGTTCGAAATCCCACCTGCCCGATCCCACCAGGAAGCCGACACTACACAGGGCTAATCACAGGCAGCGAGACATTTCCTGATCTGTGCAGCTGTGGATTGGGAAAGGTCTAACTGCCTGTGATTAGCGGTGTGCAGCGTTTGCTTCCTGGCGGGATCGGACAGGTGGGATTTCCAACACGCCCGAGACCATCTCCAATCATTACCATACACGTTCTAAATGTACCAAAATGTTCATATTTTACCTACTTACTGTTTCATTTGAGGATTATTGTACTTATCAAGATTTATAAATGCTCCCTCTAGTGGTGAACTGTATAGGTACTGTATATTTGTAATAGGAAATCTTAGAGCGTGAGCTGTTTTTATATTTTTTTTTGGAAGGGAGGAGAGGGCTACCACATTCGATTTGTAAGACCATTTAGGCCTGGTTCACCCCTATGCATTTTTTTTAGTGCGTTTTTAGTTTTGCAGAAACATACTACAGTCCATTTAACATGGTTTTCTATGGATGTAGTTCACATCTGTGCATTGTATGGAAAGGGCCAGGGACTTCTATCTGGTTTTTGGTTCCATAGACTTTAATGGATCAAAAATGTTTATTGAAAAACACAAAATTCACCTGGAATATGCAAACGGCAACTTGCATAGGTGTGAACCAGGACTTAGAGATAGTAAAAATTACTATCTGTATAAAAAAGTTGTACTGACCCTTTTTAAAGTTTACCCAACATCAAACCCTTGTTACTTTTATTCTTTTTTTTTTATGGTTTTGGATAGACCCGGAATAGTTAAAATGCCTGTCAGTTTTATTTTTATTTTTGCGAGAAGCTGGCTGGCAGGAAATTGGACGGTGTGTACGTCTCACCTAGATTTCTGACTTGCACATGGTTAGGCAGGGTTGCGTTTGTTAAGGACAGAACAAAAATTTAGTTTTCTCAGATCTGAATACATTCTGGTTTGGGCTTTCAAAAGCATAAAGTGGGATAAAGCCTCCAGTCCTAGGGCTGCATTTTACCCATTAGCCAAACCTCATTATTAGTCTCCGCTGTGCACAGGTCTTTTTATGTGAGCTGACTAATGCAGGTCTCACTGTCTTGCACTCTCTGCTGTGTGAAAAGGCTGACACATAACAAAGGACAAAAGGTACCAGAGCTGCCTGTATTGTTTTGGGGAGCCCATTACGGGGTACTCTATTAGTCAGGAACTGACATGAGTTTAGCTAATGCAGCAGACGTTTTGTTCCTGTACAAAGCCCTCCTGTATTAACCACTTAAGGACCGAGCCTCTTTTTGAGATGTGTTTACAAGTTAAAAACAGCTTTTTTTGCTAGAAAATTACTTGGAACCCCAAACATTATACATTTTTTAAAAAAATTTCTAACACCCTAGAGAATAAAATGGAGGTCGTTGCAATACTTTGTGACACCGTATTTGCGCAGCGGTCTTACAAGCGCACTTTTTTGGGGAAAAAAATTAGATAGCAGTAAAGTTAGCCAATTTTTTTTTTATAATGTGAAAGATAAATGTTACGCCGAGTAAATTGATACCCAACATTCAAAATTGCGCCCGCTCGTGGAATGGCGACAAACTTTTACCCTTAAAAATCTCCATAGGCGACGTTTAAAAAATTCTACAGGTTGCATGTTTTAAGTTACAGTGGATGTCTAAGGGCTAGAATTATTGCTCTCGCTCTACCGATCGCGGCGATACCTCACGTGTATTTTGAACACCATTTTCATATGCGGGCGCTACTCACATATGTGCTCGCTTCTGCCGCGAGCCTTATTTATTTTACCTTTTATTTTTACACTGGTTTTTAAAAAATAAAATTGTGTCACTTTTATTCCTATTACAAGGAATGTAAAGCATGACAGGACCTCAGATCTCATATTTTCAGGACCCCAGATCTCATATTTATACTAAAATGCAACAAAAATAAATAAAAATGGCCCTTTAAGAGCTATAGGCAGAAGTGACGTTTTGACATCGCTTCCGCCTTGCAATGTCATGGAGACGGGTGGGGGCCATCTTCCCCTCACTCGTCTCCATACCCAGCAAGGGTGAAGATCCAATCGCCTCCGCCGATGGCTCCGGTAAGCGGGGGAGGGGGGGCTCTCCCGCCACAGATAAAAGTGATCGTGCGGCGAATCTGCCGCAGAGACCATTTTTATCAGAAAGCGGACCGCCGGCCGAAGAAGAGGATACCGGGGTTATGGCAGCTAGCTTCTGCCATAACAACGATATTCCTCTTTAAAGAACGTACATCGGTGTGCGGCGGTCCGGAAGTGGTTATTTCCTGCCTTGCCGTGAGGATCTCCCTAAACTGTCAATGCAAATGTACTATGCCATCAATGGTATAAATATAATCAGGCTCACTGGCATTTCCTTCCTGGCCCCTAGACTACTCTAGTTCTCTACAACTATCGGCGTGAAAGTGTTACCTCTCTGGCCTAGAATTCCTTCAGATGGGAAAATTTCTGGCGTTTCAAAGGCAAATATGCAGTCGCTTTCGTGGATCGTATCCAAATCATCCGTGTCAGAGAAGGAGCGATGGAAGCCATCAAAATACATTTCGGTTATCACTATCTGGAGTGAGAGAAAAAGAAAGAGGCAAAGATAAGAGACACTGGAGTGACATACCAAATAAGATAAGGGGTTACCACAATTTTGTTAGCTGGATTTTTTATTTTATTTTTTTAATTCAACTACGTACCACCTTCATAACGGTTGTCATGCGCACGTGTCATCAGTATTGCTAATAGTTCACAATAGGGTAGGGATGTTAGAAAAGGCAGAGGAATAGAAGAAGAGGGATTGTACACAGCCTTTAATGCTTGTTTGATTATATGACCAGGGCAGTGGGAATCCCACTGGAGCTGCTACAACCCCCAGTAACAGGCATATTGAGTAAGCAATTTAACCACTTGACTACTGGGCACTTTCACCCTCTTCCTACCAGGCCAATTTTCAGCGCTGTCGCACCTTAAATTATAACTGCTCGGTCATGCAACTGTACCCATATGGAATTTTTATAAATTTTTGGAGACAGCTTTCTTTTGGTGGTATTTAATCAACACTGAGTTTTATTTTTTGCTAAACAAAAAAGGGGAAAAAAAAAAAAAACTAAAATTTTGAAAAAGGTTTCCATTATAACATTTTGTAAATAAGCCATTTCTCTCCTTCACTGATAAGGAGTTCCCGATATGCAGCACGAATAGGCAGCAATGATAGGCACTGACAGTCATCACTGACCAACATTACTGATGGGGCCGTACTGAATTGGGGACCTCTATCGTTGTGTCATATAAAGTTCCTTAGAACTTTGGGGGGGGGGGGGGGGGTTTCATGCTTTTATTGACTTGAAAAACCCCTCATCGTGAATCAACAATGTGCTGCCTGGTTATTTTTGATAAAATATGGAGACTGTGGCTCTTCTCCCCTCACATAGCCGACTTTCCCCTGTAATCCATTTTACTTGAACCTGAGCTTATGTCTCTCTGGTTTCCCTCCTTCTATGACACCTGTGTCTCAATATGACTCTTTCTGCATTTCTGTCAGTTTTCCTTTTAGGACGTCTGCAGCATAGCACTTTTATTCCATAACCTTTTTCCATTTTGTATGGAGTAAGGGAGAGCTCTAATCCCTTTGACATTTTTTGCCATTTGTGTTCCATTGGGGAGATTTCTCTTCACTTCACTTCCTGTCCCGTAGCCAAAGCAGGAAGTGAGAGGTAATCCCTGGTTGTCACCAGTGTTAATTTTGACATCAAATTTCAATTTAGTTTTAGTCGTATTTTAGTCTACTAAAGTGGGTTTAGTTAAATTATAATGCATTACTTAAGCATTTCTCTAGAACTTCCAAACTCATAATACACTCCTGGAGTTAAAAAAAAAAATAAAAATCGAACATGTTATTTATGGTATTAAAAGGTTTGAACATGCACTACAGACACAGATTTAGTTGTTGCGATATAAAACTAGAGGTTCACCGAATGGAAGTTTTGGTGCTGAAAATGCAAATGACAGCTTTTTTTAAAAGAAAAAAATATATATCTTTATATACAATTGTATCATTTTCGACTTTTTAATTAATGTCGTGAATTTAAGCGAATATAAATTTGTCAGCCATTAATCAGCACCTTTAAAAACGCAAGAAAAGCTCAAGAAAACTGCATCCCTTTAAATTCTATGTATGTCTTCATACTGGTTCATTGCGCTTTCGTTGTGGTGTTAAAAATCTTGCTTGCTGCATTTTTGGTCGCACCTTCCCCTTGAAATTCACTGAAAACGCAGCAAGAACAGAGGTAATCAAATACCACCAAAAGTAAGCTATATATGAGGGGGAAAAAAAAGGACATACATTTTATTTGGGTACAGTGTCAGAAGACTGTGCAATTGTCAGTTAAAGTAACACACAGTGTCATATCGCAAAAAACGGCCTGGTCATGAAGGGGGATTAAACTTTCTGGGGCTGAAGTGGTTAAACCTCCCCAATTACTGTGGAGAATAGGGATCAGTCACATACAGAAAGCACGTTTTTTAAAGGATTGGTTCACGTTTTCTGAAAAAATTGATTGGTCAACGTCAGACTCGTGCCGATCCAACCTGGAAGACCTAAAGAAAGAAAGGATTTCAAATACCTGGACCGCTACTCCGGCTGCATGGGCACTGACAGCTCACCACCCATGGAAGTACAGCGGGGGTGGGGAGGCTGTAGGGTGTTAGTTCACCATTTAATTTTTTCTAAAAAGATGAACCAAATGCCACGTACACACGATTGGAAATTCGGCCAGCAAAAAAAACGATGAGAGCTTTTGGTTGGAAAATGCTACTGTGTGTATGCTCCATTTGACTTTTGCTGGCCGAATTCCAGCCAGCAAAAGCTTGAGCGCATGTTCTTAATTTTTCGGTCGGAAAAAGCCACGTGCAAAATTCCTACACACGCTCGGAAACAATTCGACACATGCTCGGAAGCATTGAACTTCATGTTCCTCGGCTCGTCGTAGTGTTTTATGTCACTGCGTTCTTGACGGTCAAAAGTTCAGCGAACTTGTGTGACTTTGTGAGATTGAGTGGAATTCCATTGGAAAAACCATCCAAGATTTTGGCATTACACTTAAATCAGTTGACTCAGACTAACAGGAGGACAAGGGACAAAACAGAACCATTTTGTAGCACTAAGCAGGAAGTAGAGCCCAAGTATGTACTCATCAGAAAAAAATAAAATAAAAATACCTCCATATACAATTAGATTTTATTATATAGCAGCAAGGATTTCAAACATTAAACACACACACTGGATGTTCTTGCAGTTATTAAAATACCACCTAAAATACTCAACGTTTCCTAAAGCATCATGCCCCATCTAGTGGCTTGTAGTCGTCATTGGACTGATCACATCCCTTGAAGTACGACTATAGGCTGCGGTATGACAGTACCAAACCCAGTTATTGTGTGATGTAGAAGCCTCAAACTAAACAAAAAGACCCTTTACCTTCCCTGGCTGAGCCAAATCCTCCTTTGTGTCTCACAAACCCAGGCGATGCATTTCATCCAGAAAGCAGTGAGCAGGACTAAGTGTGGCAATGTGCCGATTGACAAGCTACAGGCCTGTAAATCAGCAGCGACAATACTGAGAGCAACTACATCTAACATCTTTCATCACACCTTGGTGCAAATTGCAAACATTGAATTCAGGAGCATCACTGCCACACCATCGAAAGAAAGCTGTATTAGGTGAACATCACTGGCGGGATCAACAGATATTTGTGGGACTTTGCAAAGGGACAAAAAAACAAACAAAAAAAAAAAAAAAACGCAAGTGCAAATATACTTTAAGTTTTTTTTCAATGAGAGACCAGAGCTCTACTTTGAAACAAGAATATGAGAGACAGTTTTGTGTTAGACACTGGGCAGGGGAGAGGAATAAGTCACTTCTAGGGACCTTACAAGACCAGTTGGCAGCCTTACAAACTTGGACTTCCGAAGCCTGGTGTCAAAAGTAGAATGCCAACACTCCTAAAAGAATACCTTACACCATAAGCTTAAAGCGCTTGTAAGGGTTCGTTTAAAAAAAAAAAAAAAAAACAACAACAAACATAACATACTTGCCTTAACTGTGCAGCTCGTTTTGCACAGAGTGGCCCCCATCCTCGTCTTCTGGGGTCCCCCCCCCCCCCCCCCGACGGCTCTCGCGGCTCCTCCTCACATCAGATAACCCCCTAGGAGAAGCGCTCTCCTGAAAGGGTTACCTTGCGGGCACGCTCCCGAGTCCAGAATTCAATGCTGCAGAAATGTTTCTGTATCCTTCCTCATATCTGTGCATACAATATACAATCCTGTCTCGGAGGTCTACAGACAATTCCTTATTATATCTTTTCATGTGATAAACACTGAAGAAATTACAATTAGCTACAAATGTAAAGTAGTGAGTGTACAGCGTAAATTTGCTGTCCCCTCAAAATAACTCGCACAGCGGTTCAACACTGTGTTAGAAGTTTTTGTCAATTGTGCAGTAATGTGCTTTGCATTTTTATCACTCACTTGTTTTAGTGCTGGGTGTTACTGCTGCCGTTTTTCGTCCGCAATGTTGAGTTTTAAAACCGGTTCCCGACTGCTTCCATCTTCTGTGTGGGCACCTGAAACCACACAGGCCCCTTTCTTCCGGGTTGCTGGCCCACAATGCCGAAATCTCGCGAGATTTCGGAAGATGTGACCGAAATCTCGCGAGATTTCGGAAGATGCCCGCACAGACTCCTGGGATCAATGACACCAGATCCCAGGAGACAGTGCGGCGTGACGAGGATCCCCGCACAGCCCCCGCCCACCCCTGCAGAGACAGAAGACCGGAAGTCATCGATTACAAGGGAAGTGGAAAAAAAAAATTAAAAAAAAAAACATTTAGTACTCTTTGCCTGATTTGGAAGGCAAAGAGATTTACTAAATGAAATGTGTGCAGAACCGCTTTAATGTCTAAACCGCTTCAACATAAAATTTTATTGCGTTTTCAATAAAGCACTTTTTGATTTAAAAAAACAAAACAAAAAATTAAGTAGCGTATCAACACGACCCTGGCATCACCGAGACTCACCAGCTAATGTGTTTCGAGGGGCGAACTCTCTTTTTCAGAGCAAAGCCAGCCAGTGGTTGCCTTGACAATGCGCATCTGCGCTTTTTCAAAGACTTTGAAAAAGCGCAGATGCGCAAAACGCTTGTCAAGGCAACCACCACAGCCAACAGGTCACCCAGGACCATGAGGTGCTCCAACGACCAACACCCCTAGAACCCCAGCAACGCTGACTGACATTCATATCGGCCCATCCAGCCCCGGTTTTCCATCTCCCTGAGGACTACATCGTTTTGGGACACTCCCACGCAGATGGGATTCACATCCATTGGGCTTTAGATGCTGTGAACGTATAGCATCATCCACACTGCAGCAACGCAGCGCTCTCCTTTCCACCTGTCAGTACGCCAGTGGATTTGGCGTCCCAGCCATGTGCAGCTTACAGTTCGGGTCTCCACCTTCCCGCTGTCAATCATCTTCACTTTCTCCTCCAGCACGTCCAGCCCTTCCCACATTCGGCCACAGTGATGCAAGGGTATTGCCCCCCCCCCCCCCCCCCCTATGCTGCAGGAGGTTTTTTGTAAACCCCAATGCCGTCAGCTCCTTGTTGCTCTATGGATCTTCATGATCTCCAGTGAACTGTAAGCTGTTGATTTTTTACATAACTCATTTCCCTTCCTGTCTGACAACAGGATTGTTCTTTTATATGCATTACTGAATAAACAAGGACTAATCATGTTCACTCGTCAACCCATTGAGCGCTGGTCTGTTTGTTTTGTTGTATAACTACCAAGTTGAGGTTCCAAAAGAGTGAACGGAGTCTTAACCACTTCAATACCGGGCACTTATACACCTTCCTGCCCAGACCAACTTTCAGTGCTGTCGCACTTTGAATAACAATTGTGCAGTCATGCTACACTGTACCCAAACAAAATTTTTATCATTTTTTTCCCACAATAGAGCTTTCTTTTGGTGGTATTTGATCACCTCTGGGATTTTTATCCAGGGGCATGCAGCAGCTTGATATCCTGCTGGACGTCCGGTCAGAATATTGAAACCACTTTGCCGCTGTCATTTTGCTATATGGCGGGCGGCAAGTGGTTAAAAGGATAACGTTCACTTTTTAAAACAATAAATGCACATTTTTTGCAGCTAAAAAATTAGCATTTATTATTTTTTGTAATAAGAGCCGGTAAAGCATTGCACCAGCGATCAGCAGATCACCGATGCCATGCAGGTCTCCTGCACACTATCAGTGTACCTGCTTGACCGACTTGTAGTTCATTCAGAAACACGGAGCTGTGTGTCTGATTGACGCGGCTGTGCCGGTCGCACTGGTTTCAAACAGTGAGGGGGGGGGGTGGAAGCTGCAGCACTGGGAACATGTTACACCCTAAAATCGGGTGAAGCATGTAACATGTTCCCAAAGGTGAACTTATTCTTTAACTGGTGGAACAATACGCATTCCCCCTTTTACGAGGAATGCAAAGCAGTGGTACTCAAAGAAAACCACCAAGGCTGAAATCCAACCATTGATTTGATTTAATTTTATTGGACAGTTTGGTTGACTTCAGATTGGAGAAATGCCAAGAAGCGGCCCACAACAATCCTACGAGGATGAAGTACTCAAGCCTAACACCAGACAAAAAAAATCCAAATCCTGGGAGGTAAATTTTCCTTGAAGTTGCCTTCCTATACTTCAAACAGAGTAGGATAGACTGACAGCCATGCTATTAAAGCCAGCGACTAAAGAAGGTTGGAAGATCGGACCTTGCGACAAGGTCAGGTTGATCCAGATCCACGGTTCATCTGCCAACATGTTTAAGTTGTTGAAGAGCCACGTTTTTCCTGGGCCATGCTGGGGTAATCGGAATCACTGGAATGCCTTGCATCCAAATCCTGGAAAGCACACAAGGTAGAAACTTTAACAGTGGAAAGGCATAAAATTTGGGAGAACTGATCCCACGTTGTCACCATAGCCGCAACCTGAATCGGTCCAGTCTCACTGAACCTGCTTTGCCGTCTGTAGCAGCTCTTCTCCCCTCTCTTCTCACAAGAGACTCGGCAGCAGCGGGAGCCATTGGCTCCTGTTGCTGTCAGTCAAACTCTGTGAGGGGGGGGGGGGGGTCACGCTGTGTGTGTCTATAGATGAGCACAGTCTGGCTCTGGATCAGCCTGTACATCTGCCCCATAGCAAGTGCTTTCTATGGGAGCACACACAGAAGAGAAGCGGAGAGTGTCAGTGGGGAGGGGGGCGGAGAGTAGGTTCGGAGACTCTCTGTGCAATACGATTGTATAAAGCACGCAACTATAACATGTTATTTTAGAAATTTAAAATAGCTTTACAATCACTTTTAGACTTCAACATTCCCTATAGCTGTAATTGCAGGTTCTAAGGCTGCTCCAACAGCAATAGGGTGTAAATAAATCTTCCAGGTGCTTGTCCAAAGCATCCTTAAATACCAGGACCTCATCCACTGGGACCATGAGGGTCTTGTCCAGGTAGGAAAACAGATATATCACCCACAGGCATATTTCATTTCTTAGGGAACTCACTTTCCATGGGGTACTGCTGGGCAAATAGTTTGGTCAGAATGAACACCTTTTCAGGATAAGCCACTCCATGTAGAACACATCTTTTATATAAGGATGTACAGGGGAAGATAGAAAGATTGTAGATGCTGCAAAAGACGCCCATGATCCTAATCCCGTGACCTTAGGGATAGAGAACTCGAAGTGGTAGTTTTAAATTGGTCTCAGAAACATCCGAGAGAAAAGTCCATATAAGCCTTTTGGGTCTGAGATAACACCTAACCCTGGGAATCCTCAGAAGTAGAGTCCTCAGAAGAGGAATGCTCAGCTTCTCCCCCTTCCAGAAAAGTAATTTCCCCTTCCACCCCTTCCTTTGGTGGTTTCCCAGTAGGGTCCTTCTCGGTTAATGAGGGGGAATGGGAACATTTCCATTTGCAACCAAGATGTTCCAATCTGGAAGGCATTCCGGAAACCTGAAGATGTAACCCAGTAATAGCAGATAAAAATTCCTCCTTTGACACCAGGAAACTGAAGGAAGGTCCCCCAGGGGTAGCATTCCCAGTCAGCCGAGAGAAGTTGGTGCTGAATCAGACAGACACTTTTGCTGGTACCCCCAGAATCATACAGACAAAATGCCCCACTTAAATCAGCAGATAAGCCATTTAATGAGCGATCATCCGCTCTGCAGGCAGATGTAGGTGTAGCAGCCGCCAGCTAACTCCACTGACCTGAACAGCGCACTTCCTTGCGATCACAAACAGCTGGGAGCATTGGCACCCAGGCCTCCTTTATGGCGCTCAGGAGCACAGTAATATAAACCACAGTTCTAATATAAACAGTACATTAAGGGGAGAGGGAGCATGGTACTGTAGGCACAGAACAGCTAGAGAACCAGGAGCCCCCCCGGGGACCTTCCTCCATGTGTTCCTTTCCCTGGGTACCAGCGCTGATAGGGCCAACACCGAGGCACTCACCAATCCACGCCTCAGGCTCCACCCCCTCCCCTCCAAGGAGGAAAACTTCACTCATCATGGTGTCACAAGGACTTGGGACGTATGATAAAAAAAAAAAAAAAAAAGTTTCAGAATTTTTGGTTACCTGGTCTGTTGGTATCTTGGTCTCCATCGATATGGCCTCCCGTAGGAGCACCACATTTCCAGACAGAGGTACAGCAACGCCAATGCGCATACAATGCGAGCATTTCCCCTGATAGACCACGGTCACATAAAGGGGCCTACCAAATAAAATACAAGTTTCTATTAGAGAAAACCACTGATCATATTTGAAAAATCACAAAGAAACACAATATGGAACATAAAACATGTATTGGACACTGCTGCTGTACTTATGTTATTTTACCTAACATTTATCAAGCCATTAAAGAAAATTTAAAAAGGGCAAGTTCACCTTTATACACCCCCCCCCCCCCCAAATTCCAGCTCCCCTATGCCCCTTTATAGCATTCATGTACTTTTTTTTGCAAAAATATCAAAGCTTTCCATTAAAATCTACAGTCACTTACTTTTCTTGTCCTAATCCACATTTCCAGATGTTTCCATTAGTAATGTTTTCTTCCTTACAGACTGTAGGTCATGACACAGGAAGGAGTTGACCAGCTGACCTCATTAGTACACACCCTGCATCATCCACCCACCCATTCAGGCCCCATTCACACCTAGCATAGTGGGAGCGCACATTTTAGGTCTCGTTTTTCCTGTGAACCGCATAGGGCAGCCCGTTGATTTCCATTGGCTGCACTTCATGTGGTAATGGGACATTTTGGCGTTTCGTGGGTTGTGTGTTATTACTGTGCTTTTTGCAACATTTTCCCCTCGATATTTCACGTGGCAAAATGTGTGTTTGCGTCGGTGTACCGTTAATTAATGGCACTGAAAGCGCAACTAGTAATTTTAGGTGTATAAACATGGCCATACACTATACAATCTGATCGTACATTGTGTATTTAGTGAAAAGGGTGATCATTGATTGCATTTCATTTACAAAACGTGTACCTTGGAATAGGAGGGTGGATGATGCAGGGTGTATGCTAATGAGGTCAGCTGGTCAACTCCTTCCTGTTACAGTTTGATTAGGAAAAAATACATTACGAATGGAAACTCCTGGAAATGCGGATTAGGACAAGAAAAGTAAGTGACTGTAGATTAGAAAGGTTTAATATTTTTGCAAAAAAAATACAAAAAAAGGGGGACAAAAGATGAACTTAGCCTTTAATCAAAACAAATGATTAAAGCAGTAGTAAAGCCGCTGAACTTTTTTTTTTCTTTTAACACCTGTAAAGGAAAAGGCATAATGAGCTAGTATGCACCGCATACTAGCTCATTATGAAATACTTACCTTAGAACGAAGCGTCGGTAACTCACCTGGTCCACGCCGAGGTCGCTGACATGTTGCCTCGGCGTGTCTTCCGGTTATCGCGGCTCCAGCGCTGTGAGTGGCTGGAGCCGCGATGTCGTCACTCCCGCGCATGCGCACGGGAGATTTCTTCCCGGCAGGGTTCGGATTCTGCCGGCCCTTCAGCCGAGAATCCCCCGTGCGCATGCGCCGCTGCAGTCAGCGGCGCATTGCACGGGGAATATCTCCTAAACCGTACAGGTTTAGGAGATATTTTTTTTACCTACAGGTAAGCCTTATTATAGGCTTACCTGTAGGTAAAAGTTATATTTGTGACTTTACTTCCACTTTAAATCAAAAAGCATACTAAGTAACTTATCCTTAAATCTCTTGCTAACCACATAACGCATATATGGGGCAGCAAGGAAAGTGGGCTTTAACTTACTGCCACTGCACATATACAAATATGTCCAAGAAAGGTTGTGCGTGGCGAGAGTGGGGAAAGAGAAAGCGCGCTGACCAAGCTCCAAGATGTGGAGCCTGGCGGTGGAACCTTGTCGCAAACGAGTGAGACCTTTTGATGTATCATTCATGCTTATAATGTTTTAAATAAATGTGAGTTTTAAACTAGCTGGGGTGGAGAGGTTCATTTTAACTGCTTCCCGACCGCCTCCTGCACATATACGTCGGCAGAATGGCACCGCTAGGCAAAAACACGTACAGGTACGTCCCCTTTAATTGCCTAGCCGTGGGTCCGTGACCACGGCCGCGGGTCACAGAGCTGAAGAACGGGGAGAGGTCTGTGTAAACAAACC
Source organism: Lithobates sylvaticus (assembly GCA_028564925.1). Taxonomy (NCBI): domain Eukaryota; kingdom Metazoa; phylum Chordata; class Amphibia; order Anura; family Ranidae; genus Lithobates; species Lithobates sylvaticus. The sequence continues at coordinate 241,080,059 of CM053031.1, read as the reverse complement.
TCTCCCCGCGCTTCCTACACTGCCTGTCATTGATTGGCTGTTCCCTGTCATCGGGAAAGCCGATCAATGACGTCAGACGTACAGCCACGCCCCCCTACTGTAAAAAAAAAAAAAAAAACACACACACAACATGTCACACTTAGCCCCTCCCCGCCCACTAGTGGTTAACTCCTTCACTGCCAGTGTCATTTACATAGGAATCAGTGCATTTAAATAGCACTGATTTCTATATAAATGACAATGGTCCCAAAAATGTCCAATGTGTCCGCCATAATGTTGCAGTCACAATAAAAATCGATGATTGCCGCCATTACTAGTAAAAAAAAAAAAAAAAAAAAAAAAAAAAAAAAAAAAAAACACACAACAAAAATGCTATACAACTGTAAAAATGTAAACGCTATAACTTTTGCGCAAACAAATCAATAATCGCTAATTGCGATTTTTTTTACCAAAAATATGTAGAAGAATACGTATCGGCCTAAACTGAGGGAAAAAATTTTTTTTTTTTTTTTATATATATTTTTGGGGATATTATAGCAAAAAGTAAAAAATATTGCCTTTTTTTTTTTAAATTGTCGCTCTACTTTTGTTTATAGCGCAAAAAATAAAAACCACAGGGGCGATCAAATACCACCAAAAGAAAGCTCTATTTGTGGGGAAAAAAAGGACGCCAATTTTGTTTGGGAGTCACGTCGCACGACCGCGCAATTGTCAGATAAAGCAACACAGTGCCGAATCGCAAAAAGGGGCCTGGTCCTTTGGCTGCAAATTGGTCCGGGGCTGAAGAGGTTAATCCCTTGGATACTGCACTATTGGAGGCACTTTCTTTTTTTCTATGTACTGTTGAAATTATCGGTGACCAATGTGGATTACATTGGATCCAAGCTTGAAGTAACACAGTGGAAGGAACCCCCATCAGATTGGGATCATTATCTGGGTCTCGAGGGTCCATTAGAGGTCATCAAGGACCAGCAAGGTTTTTGTTCCACCCAAACAAAATTGACATCCTTTTTTTTCCCCACATAAATAGAGCTTTCTTTTTGGTGGCATTTGATCACCTCTTGCGTACGTTTTTTTTTTTTTTTTTTTGTGCTAAACAAAAAAAAAAAAAAAAAAAAAGCGACAATTTAAAAAAAAAAAAAAAAAAAAAAAAAAAACCCCCACGCAATTTTTTCTTCTTTTTGCTATAAATATCCCCCCAAAAAAACTATTTTCCTCCTCAGTTTAGGCCGATATGTATTCAACATATTTTTGTTCTTGCTGCAAGGGTTTTTTTTTCTCCACCCTGGAATTGGGCTTTAAAGACAATAACTGCTGCAACTGTAAAGGCAGTTTAAGATTTAGGAAAGTATAGATTTGGCCCTGAGGAAGACCCCCTGAATGGTACTAGCCTCTGTAGACCTGCATGGCTTCTTCCCCGATGGGAAGTTTGAGCAGTGGTCCTGGAGTTTCTATTTTTGGACTTTATTGATGAGCAGGTATATACATTTTTTTTTTGCGAGTATAGTTATTGAATTTATTGCACCAAGTGGTGTATGAAAAAAAAAAAAAAGTAATGCACTAGGCTAGTGTGCCTTCCATTTTTTCAGCGTTTGGTACATTTGAACTATACTTTGGTCACATAAGAAATGGAAGTGAAACAAACCGTAAGAGTCGTCTGAATCTTGGGAACCACACTTGGGCGCAAGAGGTTGTTTCTATTATCAGCTTGGGTAAAATATAGAGCCTTCGCCTTTACAGCCTGGACATTATATATAAGTGACATTGTGGTGACAATGCCACATTAAGGGTTTATGGTATTTAATTAGAAAGTTTGCATTGAATTTCGATGGCATAAATTTTAGTGTACATAAAAGCTCAGAAGTTGCTCTGACCTATGCACTGCGTTTCTTCAGACACAGCATCTCCTAAAGAGTTGCGTTTGAACTGCAGGCAAAGCAGGTCAAACACAGCCTTTCTTGCCAAACTATACTTTTTCTATACAAATGTGTTTGAGTAGCACAATGGAAGCAGCTGCATTTGACAATGATGCGTGTTCACATAAGTTTTCCCATGTTATGGAGATGAGAGGAGGAGGAGGAGGAGGAGGAGGAGGGGTGTTCTGTAGGTTTAACAGGGAACTCAGATGCCAGCACTACTTGAGATTTCTGTGGAGCAGAGACAACGTTATCAGTTCTGTACAGGATTGTCAGACTATACATTTCAGGCATAGGCACCCAGCCAGGTAAAGCCATCACCTGAAATGCCATGCACCAAACCTATTCAGAATTACAAATGTTGGCCTCTCTCACACAGGTGTACTTAAAGCGGTAGTAGACAATCAGGGGAAAAAAATAAATAAATCCATTTCCTCCTGCAAGGCAATATCATAATGTGCCAGTATGCAGTGCATAATAGCACATCATGAAAGGTCTGAATGGTCGAGCCGCAAAGATGTCACTCCCACTTATGTGTGCGTGATTCTTGGCCACGACGGCACAGAGCTCTGAAGGAATGGCACTGGTATGCCGTTCCTTCAGAGCGCATGCACCAGTGACATCACCGGCTGCTGCTCACAAGAATATCTCCTAACGGTGCACATTTAGGGGATCTTCATTTTACCTACAGGTAAACTTTATTATAAGCTTATCTGTAGGCAATAATAAAAGAGTTTACTACTGCTTTTAAGCGCATGCCTGTGCAAGCCCAGTTTACCCACACAGGGATGCAAAGGTGTTCCGTGCATTCCTATCCATGTCAACAGGGACACAGTGACTCCACCAACACAGCCGTTGATCCCAATTTGAAATGCACACTGTCTGCGAAACACCTGTGCCTCCCCCTGCAACCAAACACAGACCTCACACACGGGTACATGCTTAAGTACACCCATGTGAACAAGGCCTTAGTCAACAACTATCAGCACTAGGAATGTAAATGCCCATATCAACTGATCAGATAGCAGTTTAAAAAAAATTAAATAAAAAAAATTGCAAGCAGCGTATATTGATTGGTTTGCGGAAAAAAGTTATAGCGCCTACAAAAAAAAGGGGATAGATTTATGGCATTTATTATAATTTTTTTTACTAGTAATGTCAGTGATCAGCGATATTTAGCGGGACTGCGACATTGCGGCAGACATATCGGACACTTGACACTTTTTTGGGACCAGTGACATTTATACAGCGATCAGAGCTATAAAAACGCACTGATTATTGCATAAATGACACTGGCAGGGAAGGGGTTAACACTAGTGGTGATCAAGGGGTTAAATGTGTTCCCTGGAGGTGTTTCTAACTGTGGGGGCAGTGTAATGACTGGAGGAGGAGAGAGATCGCTGTTCCTTATCACTAGGAACAGACATCTCTCTCTACTCCCCTGTCAGAACGGGGACATCGCGGCCACACACTTCGGCGAGGGCCCACTATCTATTGCAGTAACGTATAGATACTGCAATTTGCGTAATAGAGCCAACCTGCCGCAGTATAATGATGGCGGCTGAGCAGCAAGTGGTTAAAAAATGCACCGTAAACGCAGCAAAAACGCTCCATTAACGCATAGGCATTTTACTAGCAGGTTTAAAGCGAACCAGTGCTAAAGTGCCCCAATACCCTGTACAAACGGTCGGATATTCCGATGGAAAAAGTCCAATCGGATTATGCTATTATGAAAATCCGATCGTGTGTGGGCTCTAGCGTGCTTTTTCCGTTGGAATTTGCGCCGGAAAAAATTTTAGAGCAGGATTTCAAAGTTTCCGACAACAAAATCCGATCGGACTTTTTCCGATCGTGTGTCGAGAATTCCGACGGACAAAGTGCCACGCATGCTCAGATCAAATTACGAGACCAAAGCTATTGGCTACTAGCCTCTACGTAGTTCCGTCGTACGCAACGAACGTCACCATGTTCAGAATGATCAGATTTTCCGACAACTTTGTCCGGCCATGTGTATGCAACACCAGTGTCGGAAAAAAATCCGACGGATTTTGTGGTTGGAATTTCCGACCGTGTGTACGGGGGCTTACAGGTTTTAATTTATGTCCATTCACAATATAAATATTTTTGTCTTAGGTAACAGCATTGTTCATAAATTTACATCAACAGTGCGAGGAATGTTGCATTCCGTTAGATACATTTTGTATTCGCTTTTGAAAAATAAAAAATAAAAAACATGCATCCTGACATCACACTTCCAAAGTCACATTCCTGCGTTAGCCTGTAGCACGGACCCAATCACCCAGGAAAAATAACCAACAAGAAGCCCTGCTCTCCGCATTAATTGAGCTATACACGTGCAGTGCCACTCTGTTTTAAAAAGGTACTGACGTAATGAGATTTTAAAACAGATGTGGCTTCTGCATCAGTTTTTTTTTTTTTTTTACTTCATGATCAGTCAGTCATACAGATCAGCTATTGAAAAAGTGGAAAAAAGAAAATATGCTGTCTTAAAAGCCAAATAGGAAAACTGCACATTGATATTTTGTTTCAGTGGCAGGTTATTTGGAGGATTAGCATGGACTAGTATGGATAGCACAAAGCTAAAAACAGGGGCATGCAAAACACAAACTGACTAGGCACACTCCTCTTACCGTGTATGAGGCAAGGGGATTGGCAATGAAATGCAGAGGAAAGGGTCAAAAGTGTTACTCTGTTTCTGACAATGGGGGCACGTCAGGGAAGACCTATTGAGAAAAGAACACAAACAGCCAAAAGCATTACAAACACTGCAGACAGGTATTCATTAAAGTATTTCTCACAGAGACAGAATGGTGATAAATATAAGCGATCACAAGATTCAATATTTTACATATTGCGACAGATCCTCTATCGTGTTCAATCCCTTAGTCCATTATTCCACCATATTTTCATTATTTAGGTGTGATGGGCAAGAGTGTAAACAATACCCCTCAAGGGTCCATCTTCCTTCTCTTTAACCCCCAAACTTTTTTTCCTCTTACCTCCTTTTTCTTCTCCTCTTTCTGCCCCTCATCTTTCCTGACCTTATAGAAGAATTCCAATATATGCCCTGACCTATATTCCCTCTTCACCTTCATTTTCTGTCATCTAGCATTACACATGTCTGGCCCTTTAGCCACTCTTGGTTTAGACAGCTGTTAGACATATTTGATGTGTAGAGCTGACATGTCATTTCTCTTTGACGCGTTACTTATGATATCACAGATTTTGGTCCGTATGACTTTAAGGCCTCATTCACACTTGTGTGACTTGTTGAGCAAAGGCTGTGAATACGTACATGCGATTTTTTTTTTTTTTTAATAAAATTGAAAATATTTCAAACAAACTTCTTTCACGCTGACATCATGGAGTATTGTTTGTAAAATTTTGGAGGAAAATAATAATGGTTTTAATCCATTTTGGAATAAGACTAACAAAATTGGGAAAAAGTGAAACACTGAATGCTTTCTGGATGCACTGTACCTGAAATGTTATACAACGCAACCTGTGTGCAACAGTTGTCCATCATCACTGGTCAAATCCAAAGTCGTATCCAAGTTCCACCAAAGTTGGTGCAACTTTGGAGTCATACACGTGTGAATGGAGCCTAATGGAACTTTCTTATTGTTAGGTTCCCACTGATTGTACAACTTTCAATGTGCACTGGTCTTACCGTTAGTGCATTTTTGTGTAATGTGTCTAAGACCGCAAACTTTTTTTATTTTCAGTATTACAATATATGTTCCAGGTTTGGATATTTTTACATAGTTACAATGGTCCAGCTTGGATGCAACTATACTCCCCCAATACAGCGATTTCCACTAGCTTCTGGGTCACGCGCCGAGTAGCTGTCCTACCGCATTGTGAACACAGGAGTTCCATTCGGAGACGTATTTTCTCAATGAATGCAAAAGCATTCTCTCATTGGGTAAGGTGGTGAGTGCATTGTATAACAATCAGGTACAGTGCAGCCAGAAAGCATTCATAGCGTTTCACTTCTTCCACATTTTGTTTTGCCAGGCCTCTCCACCCTGTTCAGAGAGTGCTTTCAGTGTAGGGCCTGGAATCTAGTGGAGATCACTGTAGTAGATAGTATCAGTGTCTACTATAGTGATTTCCAGCTTCTAGAGCAGTGGTCTCCAAACTGCGGCCCTTTGCTTGCCTTAATACAACCTTTGGGGCACTAATACAAGTCATTATTCTTCCGAGCAATGGGGCATATTCCTATGCCTAACACCAAAAATTGAGCACCAATATCATTGTTTACTCCCACTGATACACCCCCCCCCCCCTAAAGTCTGTAGTCTAAACTGGCCTTTTGTTTAGAAAGTTTGTTGACCGCTGTTCTAGAGGCATCCCACAGGTATGGTACACATACATAGTTACATTGGTTTAAGCTGGATCAATACGACTATGTAAAAATATCCATACCTGAAATTCTTCTATGACATGTTGCTGTGAATATTACAATAAGCAAAACTTGTGATGCTTAACTTGGCAAGGAAAACTAACCGGTCACAACCATCAATACCGCTGGTTCCATTATTTTTAAAAATAAATTTCTAGAAAATTATAGCAGTACTCTACCTGTACTGAGCCTGAAAGAGTTCCTGAACGAAGGTCCCGCTGGTTGGGAATGGAGGACCATCTCCTGCCAGATCTTCCTCCACTGGTGGCTGCAACACATGAAATCATTTAAAATTTCCTTTAATCATTAGGAAGCCAAACCCTTCCATGCTGAATACAATCCATGTCTCTCATATTTATGGTTCTTCTATAAGCTACAATGGACTAACACCTGCCTGCCAGCTGTCTTGTGGCCTAGTCATGCCACACACCCAACTTTGCATAGCTCAATTATACCGGTTCCCGACCCGCTCACGTGTATATACTGAGGCAGGATGGCACCGCTGAGCAAAACCCTGTATGGGCATGTCTTCCACTTTAGGAGCCGCTAAAGGGCGCATGCGCTCGCTGCACAGAAGGGGACCCGATTGCATGCAGAAGAGCCAGCACGGGGAGGAGACATATAGGTTTGTTCCTAACAACTATATGTCTCCTCCCCCAGTCAGTCCTATCCCCATACAGTTAATACACATTTAACCCCTTGATCGCCCCCTAGTGTTAACCCCTTTCCTACCAGTGACATTTACACAGTAATCAGTGCATATTTATAAAACTGATTGCTGTATAAATGTCAATTGTCCCAAAAATGTTCAAACTGTCCGTCACAATACTGCTAAAAAAAAATCGCAGATCAAACGCCATTACTAATTATATATATATATATATATAATTTTTTTTCAAAATTGTCTCTCTATGTTTACAGCGCAAGAAAATAAAACAGAGGTGATCAAATACCACCAAAAGAAAGCCATTTGTGGGGGGGGGGGGGGGGGGGGGACACAAATTTTGTTTGGGTACAGCATTGCATGACCGTGCAATTGTCAGTTAAAGCAACGCAGTGCCAAATTGTAAAAAGTGCTGTGGTCAGAAAGGGGGTAAAATCTTCTGGGCCTGAAGTGGTTAATGTAAAATCATCACATAAGCAAATTATGACATGCAACTGGTTGTCCCCTGACATGTCAAAGCTGATTCCCAGCCACCAGACTGTTCAGAGAGCAAATTAAATTGGAACAGATATTAAAGTACAGTAGTTGTAAATGCTGAAGGTGTTTTATGTTAATGCATGCTACGCATTAAAGTGGTTGTTAAGTCACTATGTTTATACCATCCCCTCTGTTAAATAAGAACCTGTGTCCTGGTGCCTGTGCTTTATTAAAAAAAAAAAAAAAAAAAAAAAAAGATTTCTACCTGTTTCCAGAGTGTCTCCTTGTCCTCACGTGACTCCTCGGCTCTCTCCTCTCCCTGTCTGACAGCTCCAGTAGGCGGAGCTGAACACTCCCGATGAGGTCAGCGGGGGGGGGGGGGGCGATGGCCAGGAGGTGAGAGTCGAGGAGTCACGAAAGTGCCAGAGGACACTCTGAAAATGGGTAGAATCGGCTTCTCTATTATAAAGCACAGGCACCAGAACAAAAAAGGTTCTCATCTAACAATGGGGATGGTATTAACTTAAGTTTTAGAGCAGCGGGGAGGGGAGCAGAGCAGCGCTGGTACTATCTGACAGGCGGGGGGGGGGGGGGGGGGGGGGGGGGGGTGAAAGACAGACACAGGATAGCAGGCTGTGAATGACGGAGGCACGTAAACTGACCATGGCAGCAGCCATGATTAACCGTGGCCAGTTTACAGAGGGGAAGGCATAGCCAGGCACGATCAGCCAGGTGTTTCCGGTGATACGGTGGACCAATTTACACAGCACAAGCACTGTATAACAATGCTTTAAGGGAACAGGGTTCTTTATTTACCTGAACCAATTCAGCACTGTGCAGGAGAGAAAAGGCCCTCTTTGATCTCTCGCTACTCATTGGCTCAGAGACAGCAGTGGGAGCCAATGGCTCTTGCTTCTGTCAATCACAGCCAGTGACGAGGGAGCAGGCCCGAGCCACGTTCTATGTGTCCATGGTTGTTTGAGAGCAAACCCACATAAGTGACCCCATAGCTAGCGGCAGGGGATCCCAGAAGAGGATTGTGGCAAAACCATTGCACAGAGCAAGCAAGTATAATGTTTATTTTTTTAAATACTTTACAGATCACTTTAAAAATGATACTTCATATAAAGAAATATCAGAAATGTCAACACTAGCAAATAACATTTTTAAAAAAGGGGAAGGAAAAAAAAAAAATCCTGAGAGAGGTTCACAGGCATTAACCATAAAGATAGACCCAACTGTGTGAACCCTGCCTACGTGTCTATTTCACATGTATAGGCACAAAAACATTAAGGAGGAGGAGGAGGAGGAGGAGGAGGAGGAGGAGGAGGAGGAGGAGGAGGAGGAGGACTAAAACACCCCTGCCCACTGCCTGAAAAGCACTTGGGCAGCGACGCTATTAATAGAACAAAATAGAAACAAAAAACTCGATTCACGATTCTAATCAAGTTTTCAGTGTCAGCGCCGGTGTCCTGGGAGCTGCAGGAGGAGTTTAGGCGAGGCCGCGGCTTTGGCCTAGTCCGCGGTGTCCGGCCTCGCGGACTAGGCCGAAGCCTCGCCTAAAAACTCCTGCCCCCAGCACCGGCGCGGTGTCAGCCCTAGCTATTAACCCCTTCTTTGGCCGCTAGCGGGGGTAAAGAGCTTCCCGCCAGCGGCCGGTAAGCGCAGCTAAAACAGTAAAGCACCACTAAAATTAGCGACTCAAACCCCCAGTGTGAAACTGCCCTTAAAGCTGAACTCCAGGATAAGTAAATACTTTCTAAATAGAAGAGAAACGTGTTACACAGAGCATGCAAGGATTCAAGTATTTCTCCCAGATCTGTGAAGTAAGCTAGTGTAGAACTTTGCCTTTGTGTTGGCGCTCCCCGTAATATAGGCCATTTAACTGCTGCTCGCTCTCCTTGCTTAGGTCTCATGCACACAAAAAAAAAAATAATAAAATAACATAAAAAAAAATAAAAAAAAATAAATAAAAAGTGGATCTTTGTCAGGTGCTGGCTGAAAAATCCAGACTGCAGTCTGCATGTCCATAACGGATATTCACAGACAGATGTGAAAATCACAGATCTTACCAACGGTCCATGAAATCAGTCTAGGTTCACACTACTGCACCTGCAACCAACCGCCGCCAAAATACGTTGCTCTTTACAGACACGCGGGGCTACCAGTCAGTCATTCTTAATGGCACCCCCACGCATCTAAAAACGCAGCATGTTTTCAGGTGTGGGAACTCACGAGAAATAGTGTTTTGGAAAAGCACCATGCAATTTCGCAGCCACTCTGGTTCAAAATGGGTGCAAGAACCTTTTTCCTGCATGAAGTGCAGGCACAGCAGCCCATGACAATTCTTCTTCCAATGTGACCTAGGAAGGTCAAAAACGTTGGACACCTCTGGGCTAGATCATTCATTTATTCTAGCCACTAGAATGCATTTACATGCAAAAGTTGCAAATACGCTTCTCTGGGAACAAGAGTTTGTGGCATTTTTCACACCCCTGAATGCAGAGTGCGTACATGGATGAAAGCGCCTGCACGTTCTTGGGTAAACATGCAGCTGTGTTGAGGCCTCAGAGTGGCTGGTCTTGTTCCCGCTTCCCTCCTGTAGTTTTCCATTGGCAGCCTGTAGTGGGTGGACTTTTCTATGTAAATATCTGGGTTTGCAAAAGGCGATTGGTGTAAATCCAGCTTTTGTGCACCTATGAGCCATAACTTTTTGACCACACACTTAATATTGAGTGGGTCTCCCTTTTGCCTTCAGCCCTGACCTGTCAAGGCATGGATGTCACTAGACCTCTGAAGGTATGCCATGGTATCTGGCACCAAGCTGTTAATAGCAGATCCTTTAAGTTCTGCAAGTAGTGAGGCAAGGCCTCAATGGATCGGACTTGTTTTTCCAGCACATTCCAAAGATTGGGTTCCAATCTGAAGAATTTAGAGGCCAAGTCAACACCTCAAACCATTTTTGCAGAAGGACATGATCCTGTTGAAAGAGGGAAAAGACTGCCATCAGGGAATATCGTTTTTTTTTTTTTGCATTGTTCAGAGAACAACGCATACCAGGATTATTCTACCATTCCTATGGATGGGAGAATATCTGCAGGGACATATCACAGTCCCCTATGTGCTGATCAGACACACAAACACATGAGCGCACCATCCCCCCCCCCCCCCCCCCCGTAACAGATAATGTCTTTGCAGAGTGAACACATTCCCCCCGATTGCATTGCACAGGGACCCTTCGCTGGCAGACATATCCTCACTCTGCAAACACTTCTCTACATCTTACAGGAAGCTTTTCACTACCAATGGGTCTTAAACCGGTGTCAGTCTGCCCCAACTCGCTCTTTAGAGCAGGTTGCAGCAGAACTAAAACACTGGGAGACACTGACAATACATATTGAATACAACCTAAAAAAAATTCCACAACAGCACATAAACTGACCACGGTGTAAGGGCTCAGCAGCCATGATAAACCGTGTTCAGTTTACAGGGGGAGGGCAGAACCAGGCAGTATCAGCCAGGTATTTCAGGTGATGCAACGGGACAAAATTACACAGCACATGCACTATATAACAACATGCTTTAAAAAAGGAACAGGATCCTTTTTTTATTTTTATTAGGGTTTTACAAACAATTTAAATATGAAGACATGCATGATTGAAGTAATTGTTGCAAGACTGTTGGAGCCAGATATGATGGATGAAGGTTTACAGAAACTGGTGATTTCCTGGGAAATACTCAATTTTTTTCACTTTTCCAAAAGTCCTGGTATGGTAAAACCAAAAAGGGACACATTGAGAACCCATTCAGGATCAACATGCGAGATGATACATGTACTTTTGGTACGTTCCGACACTTTGGGCAGCCAATCTAATAAACAGGCTCTGCCTTAACGCAACATACATGTTCTATTTTTCACATCAAGAAAAAAAAAAGGTCTTTAGAAATGGAGGAATTACCCACCCGAGGCATGTTCTTGCCGGAAGCATTCAGGTCTTCATGTACTCTATCCAGGAGCCAAAGCAGAAACTCTTGGGCATCGTGCTGGGAGGTGCCTCTATACTGAAGGGCATTCCTGGATACAATCGTCTGTAGGAAAACAAAACATCTTAATGTTCACAGGTGCTTTACCGAACCATGATAGAACAAATATTTCAGTTTTACTTGCATATGCTGGTAAAAGGAATCATATATTGCCCACAATCTTTTTGCATTAATGAATCCCGAGCTGCTGCGTCTTTTATATCTGCCTGGCGTTCAGCTGTTTACAATGAAGGCTAGCAAGTTCAACCTCACACTAGCGTCTCATCTCTCAAAATATGCCACTGGGCAGCTCTCTCCACAGATAACCTTACTCTACTTTATACTGCAACCCAAACATATCTGTGGCTTTAGGATGTTCCCTATAACTGAAATTAAAATGTCTTTCTGTAGAGGATTTCTAGGAAAACCGATAAATACAGATAGCAAACTTTGATCCCTTGCATTTAGCAAGATCTAACATGAAAGGCACTGATGGCCTTCCCACGTCACCAGTGCTTAAAGCGGAGTTCCACCCAAATATGGAAATTCCGCTTTAAGCACTCCTCGCCCCCTTACATGCCACATTTGGCATGTCATTTTTTTTTGGGGGGGGGGGGGGGGGGGGGGGTGGGGGCTTCATTAGGAGGGGGGTTTCCTGTCCCACTTCCTCCTTCCACCCAGGAACCGCCTAGGCGACTGCTCCTTTCGTCTTAGGCGGCCCCTCCCTCTAGGCCATCTCCTGGGACACGTGACAGGTCCCAGGAGTTCGCCTATCCACTCCGGGAGCGCAGCGCAACTCGCGCATGCGCCGAAAGCTGTCACGGCCGGGTGCCCTGAGTGGCAATGGAGGCAGCGGCGAAGAGGAGGGGGAGAGGAGCGACACCCCGTTCGGCCGCATCGCTGGACCGAGGAACAGGTAAGTGTCTGTTTATTAAAAGTCAGCAACTACACTTTTTGTAGCTGCTGACTTTTAAAAGGCCTGGAACTCCCCTTTAAGAGAACTCGAGGCCGAATCATTTACAAAACAAAATTTTTAATTTACATAGGCAAGGAATATATTTATACACTGCTCACAAAAAATAAATAAAAAATTAAAGGAACACTTTGAAAACACATCAGATCTCAATGGGGAAACATCATGCTAGCCATCTATACTGATATGGACTGGGCAATACGTTGGGAACAAAATGATTATTAACCTACCCAGTTTCCTACCTTGGGCGTCTTATAAAAATCCATAAAACCCCTGTGTCTTGTACGCCCTGCACTTTATCTTTTCTCATCTCCTACTCGGCTACTGTGCACAGCCTGCGAGATCCTATGACTGGGAGCTAGTCTGATGCCTTCCTCACTGAATGATCTCTTTGACAAACAAATTCAATGTAACATTTTAAGCCAAACCCACATCAAACAAGTAACATAGTAGCCATCTTATCTCCTGCATTCTCTGTCAGATTTGTGAGAGAGCTGCAGCTGACAGAGTGAGAGTGACAGGGAGTGAACTCTTAGGCTGCATTCACACCTGGGCGTTTTGTAGCTTGAAGCCTGAAGCTACAAAAGCTAGAGGGGAAAAAAATACATTATTCTCTATGGAGATGGTTCACATCTCCACTCCAAAACGCCTGAAGCCCTACGCCTGAAGCTCAAACAAGTTCCGGACCCTTTTTTGTCGCGCGAATCGGGCAGATTTGGACGTTTTTATTCTTTTTACATTGGTGACCTTTTGCTCTGCACAAAATTCGCGGCAAAACGCGGTAAAAAACGCCGCGAATCGCGGTAAAAAAACGCCGCAAATCGCGGTAAAAAACGCCGCGAAAAAACGCCGCAATTCGCGCGATTTTCTGCCTGAAAGGTGTGAATGCAGCCTTAGGCCCCAACGCTGTTAAACGCGCATTCAGAGGCAGTTGGACACTTTCAACTGGCCCTGAACGCATGCAATGTTATCCTATGTGTCCATGTACACAGTCGGTTTTTTTTTTCGTTTTTATGCAGTTGCGTTTAACCTCGTTTTTCCAGAAGCAAAAAAAAAAAAAAAAAAAAAAAAAAAAAAAAAAAAAAAAATGGGCTCAGACACTTTGCTTTTCCACGTTTCAGACGCAAAACGCGACTAAAACGCGGCACCCGCATTTGCGACTATAAGCGTTTTTAAAAAAGGAACCCAATTTTTTGGACCAGAAAACTCAGAAATATGATGGTAAACCATAGAAAATACAAAAAAAAAAAAAAAAAAAATTGGTTTAAAATGTCGTAATTACTTTAGATAGTTCATAGAGCATATATACTCACTGATGCAATGCCATAAAAAAAAAAAAAAAAACAATTTTTTTAGGTGGCTTAGACAATGAGGAATGCCTCCACTTCTTTGCCCCAACCCTTCATCCAATTTCTAATCTAATCAGTGACTCCACCTAGTCTGACCAAAGCATAGCAATGTCTTTTTTTCACAAAGAAAAACCTGCATACCAATGTCTAGTCAGCCCCAACCCCCCACCATGTTTGTGAAATATCCAATGGACATTCGCTGTGCCATCAACGGATGGGTCCAATATCGACGAGCTCCAACTCTGGACCTCACACACAATTTGCGACGACGTTGCTGCCTCATCAAGAGCAACATCAGGAGCATTTCCTGACATATATTCAATATGGGATCCATATCCAAAAAAAAAAAAAAAAAACACAGAAAAGGAGGCAAATGCAAGTGTACAACTGCTCTCTGCTGCTGCTCACTTTGATCAAAATGGCAGAAATAGTTAATACATGCTTTCTGAGCTTGGGGAGGGTCTATATGATGTTATCTTTACAACCACTTATAGAGGCAAACGCGGTAAAACACGGCATGAAAGCACGGCAAAACGTGCATTTTAAACGCAGGTTTCTGCTTTTTAAAACATGCGTTCAGCAGAGTTTGCATCGGCATCTCATGTGCATGGGGCCTTAATTAACCAGGACATGCTCTTTTATTTACTACTTAAAAGGGGTTGTAAACCCTAGTGTTTTTCGTGTGAAAAAAACCTGTTACTGAGCAGCGCCCCAGTTTTACTCACCTGATCAGTAATTACAAAGTTAGACTCATGAACAGACAGCAGAAATGTGAAATATGGTCTGGTCTATAGGGGGTAAACAGGTGTGAGCTGAAGTGCCTACAGACACCCCCCGAAAAAAAAAAAAAAAAAAAAAAAGTTTTGCAGCAGGCTAGTCCATTTTGCTGAAGTTTCATTACAACTCAAAATGTTACTCAGTAGTTTGTATGGCCCCTACGTGCTTGTATGCATGCCTGACAATGTCAGGACATGCTCCTAATGAGACGACGGATGGTGTCCTGGGGTATTTCCTCCCAGATCTAGACCAGGTCATCACCAAGATTCTGAACTGACTGGGATGCAACCTGGCGGCATCAGATGGGCCAAAAAATTATGTCCCAGAGGTGTTCTATTGAATTTAGGTTAGGCAAGCATGGGGGGGTCATTCAATGGTATCAATTCCTTCATCCTCCTGGAACTGGCTGCATATTCTCGCCACGAGGCCGGGCATTGTTGTGCACCAGGGAGGAACCCAAGAAGACCCACTGCATCAGCGTAGGGTCTGACAATGGGCCCAAGGATTTAATCTTGATACCTAATGGCAGTCAGAGTGTCATTGTCAAGCCTGTAGAGGTCTGTGCGTTCCTTCATAGATATGCCTCCCCAGGCTATCACCGACCCACCACAAAACCCGTCATGGTGAACGATGTTACAGGCAGCATAATTGTTTTCCATGGCTTCTCTAGACCCTTTTATGTCTATCTGTCACATGTGCTCAGGGTGAACCTGCTCTCATCTGTAAAAAGCACAGGGTGCCAGTGGCGGACCTGCTAATTCTGGTCAGTGAGCACAGGGACCACTAGAGGACATCAGGCCCTCAAAGTCTGTTTCTGATTGTTTGGTCAGAGACATTCACACCACTGGCCTGCTGGAGATCATTTTGTAGGGCTCTGGCAGTGCTCATCCTGTTCCTCCTTGCACAAAGGAGAAGATACCGGTCCTGCTGATGGGTTAAGGACCTTCTACGGCCCTGTCCAGCTCTCCTAGAGTAATTGACTGTCTCCTGGAATCTCCTCCACGCTCTTCAGACTGTGCTGGGAGACAAACCTAGTAATGGCATGTATTGATGTGCCATCCTGGAGGAGCTGGACTGCCTGTGCAACCTCTATAAAAAAGGTCCAGGTATCATGCTACCAGTAGTGACACCGACCCTAGCCAAATGCAAAACTAGTGAAAAAGAAAAAGAAGAAAAAGAAGAAAAAGAAGGTCACCTGTAAAACCATTCCTGTTTTGGAGGTCATCTCATTGTTGCCCATCTAGTGCACCATTTGGTAATTCATTAACATCAAAAGCAGCTGAAACTGATGAAAAACCCCCTCTGCTACTTAACTGACCAGATATCCCAGGAGTTTAATTGACTTGATGCTATACTCAGATTAAAAAAAGTGTTCCTTTCATTTTTTTGAGCAGTGTATATCAGCATGCACCTGCTGTTTTTCGGTCTTATTTAAAAAAAAAAAAAGGTAAAAGTTTAGTATGGACTTCCAATAAATTCCTAGAGAAGATGTCAGTTTTTCTTTGGTTACTTTGGTGATTTAACTTTGTGAATTTGTCTAGCTCCAAATTAGAACAGACAAAGCAAGACACAACACAGCACGGAACACGCACACATCAAAAAAATAAATAAAAAGGAATTATTTTGAAAAAATGGTTGTTGTCTTGATAGTCCAGGACAAGAAGGAATGATGAGAGGCAGATAACAGGTCTAAGGAACCTGAAATACTCCTAGACAAGCCATACTGCAGTTTCCTTGGCAACAGAGCTCTGCCAGGCATTTTCCCACTGGCATTGGGAGGAAAGGGCACTTCTCAGATAGTAATTGGTAGTTGTCAGCTAGGTGCCCAACTGCCACATCCTTAAAAGCCAAAGCTTTTAAAACAAACGCACCAACAGCCCATCCTCTCAGCACTTTGCAGATCATTTTCCCTTAGTTCCCAATTTCCTCTTTTAAGACCAAGATCCATGATTAAACTCTAATCATAGTGGAGCATCCCAAAAGCTGCTAGTTATGTCAAGAAAACAGATTACAGAGGAACACAGAAATACTACAAAGTCGCTGCTAAACCATCAACATTTTTAACCCAATGACCCTGTAAAAAAGCCATTTACAGACAAGACAAAGCCAATATTTACATCCGTCTCCAGCTGGCAGATATTTTCTGAGCCGTCAGGGAGGATATGAACACAGCCAATACCTTTAAAAAAAAAAAAAAAGGTATAGTCCTACGTTTTAAAAAATAAAAATAAAATAAGTGTTTTTTTTTGTTTGCATTCATGCCTACAGGAGCATTGCAAATCACAGGTGCAATACCCAGGCCCCTGCAGATTATTCCTCCAGACTCAGGTTTGTATGAAGGCACGGACATTTGGTTATTGAGCTGGAAGAAGTAATAAATGGACGGGGGAGTGGCGACTGGTGAGGTCACTGTATTTGTGCTCCTTAGGTGTCCCTCTGCAGCAGTGAGCCTGGGATTGTGGAAAGATTAAAAAACATGGCTGTGCGAGCGGAGCCACACCTAATAAAAAAAACAAAAAAAAAAACACACAATACTGCAGCGAGAACCAATAAAAAGACTTGTACACACTAGTTTTTTTTATTTTCTTCAACAAATCTCCCCTGCTGTTCTATCGTGTTCTGACGAAAGGGGGGGGGGGGCTAGAACACTCCGGTCAGCACTTAGCCATTGGCTGAGAATGCTAACAGGGAGCCGGCTGGCAGACCTTTTTCGGTTGTGAGCCTTTAACAGAAGCTGGCTAGCTTATATCGGACCAGCTGCCATACACACAGGCCGAATGTTGATACCGATCGACATTCGACCTGTGTGTACTAGGCCTAAGCTAGCAGGGGTGGTTTGGTGGAATGTGAATTATTATATTAAAATACACCCCCTGAATATGCATGTAGGATAAAACATGGTCAAAAAAAAAGGTGGACCTATGCCTTTAAAATAACAAAAAATAAAAAGAAGAAGAAGAGGGGGGGAAATGTATTTATGGCACATAAAACATTTTGCAGTCGCACTAATCTGGGGGCTGCTGCATGTAAGGAGACAGCTATACGATTGAATAAGCCAAGTAGTGCACATGGGCATTATTAGACATTTTTGCTGAAAGGGCCTAGTTCCTCCTGCGCTCTGCATCTTCGAGAACATTGATTGGCTGGCCCAGGATGAAAACATTTCCATGCATGAACACATGAGTACACAATTGCTGTGCACAGCATATGCAAAGATTGTACAATGAGCTGTGAACGCATGACTTAGCGAACATTTAGGGAAAACATTTCTGGCAGGCAGACGAGATGCTTTTCTAGTCTCTTCTGCAATAAAAACTTGCCTGCTAGAATTAAATCCACTTTAAAATGATGGCTTTAAAGCTATAAAATTATCTTGCACATGCGCAAGAAGTACTTTTAGGTGGCAATCCAAAGGAGCGCCTTTACAGAAAGCTGCTGCAGGAAGGACTGGAAACCCAAGCTATATACCAATCTCCTTGGTCGACAAAGCCTTGCCACATTTTATTATTATGTACTGCCAGGCCTCAACAACACACCGAGAAGTGCAATGCTAATGGCAGAGGGGACTCTACCGCTAGTGACACATCAGCAGTGGCAGGATCGCTAAAAAGGTTGCCTGTGTGTAGGTATGGCATCACAAACACTGTACATGTTACTGGCACAAATGCGGCTTTATGGTGGCTGGTCAGTTAGCAGTAAAATGCCGCTGGTTTTAGCGGCGCTTTACCATAGTTTTAGCGGCACTTTTCACCCGCTAGTTGGGTGCTTTTAACCCCTGCTAGCAGCCAAAGAAAAGGTTAAAAAAAAAAAAAAAAAAAAAAAAAAAAATCGCCTGAATCAATGCCCATTCAGTCCAATGGGCAGGGGCGCTCCTACACCTTCCCAAAGATGCTGCTTGCAGGACTATTTCCCCGTCCCACAAGCGCACTGCCCCAGTGTGAAAGCACTCAGGATTTCAAACTGGGGAGGCATGAGAGGCAGTTTTCAGTCATTATTTTTAGCGCTAAAACTGCCCGAGTGTGAAAGGGGTCTATCCGGTCGCTAGCTATAGGGGCGACATCTCACATGGGGACAAACGGCGTCTCAGCAGCTGCAGATTTTGAAAAATTTTCAGTAATAGGCCTGCTAAGATGCACAATCACCCGCGTAGCATCGGTCTGCCTGTCAGTTTTTGCAGGCGAACCTGATCGGAAGATCCAGGCATTCCTTTGGACAGGTAAGTGTAAACTCATTTCCGTTCACACCGAAAGGAAGTTTACACTAAAGTTTTCCGATGTGTGTAAAGGGAAGAGAACACTTTCCGGGAGATCTTATGTCTTTATTAGAGGTCACAGACTTGGATAAACTCATTTCGGCAATCAGAGATCATTTCCTGAGAATCTATATTTGAAGTACATGAACAAATTGAAGTTGTCTAAATTGCTACCCGAAAGCACCAAGGATCTGACCTCTGTTTTGCCAAGTACACTTCAATCTAGAGGCAACAGCAAATGACATCTACACTACTTAACCATAAAAGATGAGGCAAGATGATGCATTAGGACTACAGTTGTGCTTCCAATAAAAGCAAAAAGTGTTTCCAATTCAATAGCTTCAAGCGACCCCTTTAGGCTCTAAACCATTGAAAACACTTCCGGGATTGCCAGCTGCCTGTGTCCCCCACTACATTTTACAGGGCTATGTGGTGGTGTAGGGGATGGAGGATAGAACCACAGAACATAGTGGGGGGGCGGGGGCACTACTGGAAGCGTCAAATGCTGACGACTGAGGCTGCAGCACTGGATTGGGACACAAAAAAGGTAGGAGCCACTAAAAAGAGTGCATAGATTATTTTAATGTACTGCAAGCATGTTAGATTATCCAAGTTTGCAGCACTGTTTCATGTAAAAGTAAGATTGTTACACAAGTCATTTTTTTCAGCAGGCTTTGGAATTTCTTTGTAGAAGTACAGCCGACCAATCACTTCTACACTACTAGCAACTAGTAGCTTACACAGAGCCTTGCTTTTACTTCCAGAGCTTAAACAGGGCAGCTAGGGAGTGAAGGAAGCAAAATATATGCCTCCATTGAGGCCCTGACTTCTTGACGCTAGGCTAAAAACTGAGACGCCTATAGCAGGTGGGGAGTTTAACTTCCAGTTTCTTTTTCCTAGTGTCCTCCTCCTGAAGGTGGTGCTATAACCCTATGGTCAAGAATATTTATGAATTGTGTCTTTCTATGACCATAGGAGAAATACATTCCTCCGAGTAAACTCCCATGGTTGTCATTTACTTATAGGTATGCCTAGAACAAGGCTTGCCTATGGGTACAGTAATTATCTCCTAAACATTGTCCGTTTAGGAGATATTTACTTGTGAATGGGCCAGTGACTTCACTGGTGTATGCGCTCTAAAGGAACGGCCCTGTGCTGTGAATAGCGGCTCCCGTGCGCATGCGCGGGCGGTCATAATGACGTGGCCAGAGAGCCAGAGGACGCAAACTCAGAAGGAAGACGAGTGAAGATGGAAGACGAGTGAAGATGGAAGCCTCGTCAGCAATGACAGTTTGTGCCCGGATGGCTTTGTTCTAAAAAGGTGAGTTTCACATAATGTGCTAATATGCAATGCATACTAGCACATTATAAAACTTTACCTGGCAAGTTGGCAAAAAATAAATAAAAAGCAAGCATGGTGGTTTACTAATGCTTTAACCTTTTCCCGATCGCCCACTGTCATATGACGGCGGCAAGAAACATCTGTTGTTCCGGGCCGCCGTCATACGACGGCCTTTCCGTTGCGGCCACCAGTAACTGAGCAGGACGTGGATCTGTGTGTAAACATCCAAGTGCTGTCAGAGGAGACCGATGGTGTGTCCCTTGTACGATCGGTCACCTCCCCCAGTCAGTCCCCTCTCCCCACAGTTAGACTCACTCCCATAGGGAACTTATTAACCCCTTAATCACACTAGTGTTAACCCCTTCCCTGCCAGTCACATTTATACAGTAATCAATGCATGTTTATAGCACGGATTGTTGTATAAATGTGAATGGTCCCAAAAATGGGTCACAAGTGTTCGATATGTCCGCCGCAATATATCGCAGTCACGATAAAATAAAAAAAGCAAGCTATAAAGCTATCCCCTATTTTTTAGACGCTATAACTTTTGCGCAAACCAATCAATATACGCTTATTGCGATTTATTTTTACCAAAAATATGTAGAATACAGATCGGCCTAAGTACCGAGGAAAAAATTTGTTTTAAATAAAAAAATTGGCTATTTATTATAGCAAAAAGTAAAAAATCGTGTTTTTTTCAAACTTGTCGCTCTTTTGTTTAAAGTGCAAGAAATAAAAACCGCAGAGGTGATCAAATACCACCAAAAGAAAGCTCTATTTGTGGGGAAGAAATGATAAAAAAAGTATTTGGGTACATCGTTGCATGACCGCGCAATTGCCAAACAGCGGTTCCATCTGCCCACCCCATAGAGAGCAGGCTCCACCCCTGTCCGCTCTGCATAGCGGAACGGACATGGGCTTGTCATCCACCCGTTCAGCGAGGATCAGTGGCAAGATCCCCGCTGAGCAGGCAGATTCCGCTCGGAAGGATCCGCCCCGTGTGAAAAGGGGAAGCGTAGTTCTGAACATTTCAAAAGCTTACTACAACTAAAAACTCAAACAGAAAAGACATGCAAGTGCCAAGACCTGGGCTAATGTCACTATTCAGCAGCTTACGATATCATTGCGATGACCACATTGGGAGGAGATGACTAAAACGGTATCATGAATGAATGTCAAATGTGATGTGCCACTGTTTTTTTTGTTTTAAAATTAAAAAATGTTTACTCTATGGAAGTCATTTTTCTTGGTCTATGAATATCCATGCCAGCACACCTTGGTGCTACTGGTCAACCAGGGTGATAGATGTGAAAGGATATCTACGACTTTTTTCCTAGTGGGCCTTCACCAAAATGGAGTAGGTCATATGCACTTAAATAGAACAAGAACCTAGTGGATTTTATTTAAAGACACTGGCCTTCAAGATAAAAGTACTAAGACTTTCTTGCAAGAAAACACTAAAGCCCCATACACAAGGTCGGATTTTCCGATGGATTCTGTCCTATGGGACAATGTTGTCGGAAATTCCGACCGTGTGTAGGCACCATCGGACATTTTCCATCGGATTGTCCGACGGACAAAGTTTTATCTCCTGCTCTCAAATTTTCCGACAACAAAGTCCGATCACACCAATTCCGATCGTGTGTAGCGTAGTACGACGGACAAAGTGCTACGCATGCTCAGATCACATTACAAGACCAAAGCTATTGGCTACTAGCCTCTACGTAGTCCCGTCGTAGGCAACAAACGTCACCACGTTCAGAATGATCGGATTTTCCAACAACTTTGTCCGACCGTGTGTATGCAACACAAGTGTCGGAAAAAATCCGAAGGATTTTGTGGTCAGATTTTCCGACCGTGTGTACGGGCCTTTACACTACCCAAAAACAATGAACAAGAGCTTCAACCCTTGAGTTTACCACTTGGATACATGAAATATAAAAATAATGCCTTAAAAAGGCAAGGTATTATTTATGTTCATAGAGGATGCCCGTCCAAATATAAGATTTGGGACAGCTGGTTACAATCTCCAGAAACATGTGTCAGAATGCAACTGTAGTCGCTCACTATTGATGTCTGGATGTCTATATTGATGACCCTATTTTACCTTATCGCCTTTTGTATACACATACTAAATATTTTAATATGTTTTCATATTAGAGGGCGGATATGGCTGGGATTCCTTCATTGTTTTTCACTCCACTTGGGACAGCCGATTCTGCCTGGCAGCCATTATCCTACACAGGTACAATTATCCCTTATACCCCAGCACTCGTAGGTCTGATATTGAGTTTCCCTCCCACACACACCCATTTTGTTTGCACATATATTGGAACCGTCCCTTTCCTTCTGCTCTAAGGATTTCCTTGACATCTTTTTTGGTTCTGCACTTATCCCACATTCCCTCAGAATTAACCTTGGGTCTCCATGTTCTGCTGCATCGTCAGGTTGGTGCATATACTCAATTATACAATCTATATGTCCACTTTGTGTAATCAAAAAAATAGATTTGCCGATATTTAGGTTACAGCTGACATTTACAAATCAATTATGTCAGACCTTCAGGGTTAAACACTCCCACCCATGCCATTTCTGCCCTCAGTTTGTCCCCTGGTGATGGTTTTGGTTGGTCACTCCTCCTCAGCTCCCATGCGATACACTTGTCGCTACCGCCTTTTGGGATACAGCAATTTGGCGAGTATGGGGGTTCCATACCCTTGAGCCCCTTTCACCATTTGCCTCAATATTTATCACTGTCACGCATCTTTGTGTTCAATTTAGATATATCACACATGCATCGACCCCTGATGAAAACGAGCTACTTTTTAAGAAACGAGTCAGGTTACTTTGAGGCCTCTGCCTACTGTATGATATGTACCAATGTTACTTTTATCATGTGTAATATTTTATGGACTATGCTGCTGTCTACCACCATGCATGCATGTACACTACTTCTTGAATAAATGTTTGCTGCATTTACTGCTGTTATTTTGGCCTACTGTGACCACCTCACTCAAAGTCCCAGGGCGACCCTGTGTATTTTCTATGTTTAGGGATGGAGGTGCATCACTGGCAACACCAGACCTTTCCTCTTTTCCGTATTATATTTGTTAGACCATTCATATAGGGGTGTGTGTGTGTGTGTGTGTGTGTGTGCGCGTTTTGTGGGAGAGCAAAAGAATTTTGGTGAAGACTTGTACAATTGAGATATGGACTTTAAGAGCACCAGCAAATGTACATTTACAAACGAATGAATCCCCCCTGCCTTTTCAATTTATAAGGACAACCCGGTACAGATTTTACAGGCAGCACCACCAACTGATGAAATGTGGTACTGTAAAAAATGACTGCAAGAAGACTCTTCCAGATTTGCCAAGCAGAAAAATAGGTACTGGCCTGCTGATAAACCCTACTCATGTAAGCACAAATTTTCCAGAGGACTTGGACTACCACAGAAAATGTTTGTATGGCCTGATGTCCATACAAAGTTCTGGAACAGGAAAGAGAGCAAACAAAAAGGCAAATAAATACGGAGGCATGGAGAACCTCAGCTACTAGAAACAAAATAAATAAGGGGAGTGTATTTACCCCTGAGAAAAAGGTGAACGGGACTCTTCCTATTGCCTATGCAAGACAAGTAAATCGGGTTGACAATTAACTCCTGTTACCAAGAGCATTTACTTATCTTTCCTCACTCCCATATTTGTTAGGTTCAGCCCCCAAGAACATGCAAATAAATCCTTATGTAAGTGACAAACCAACATGTCAGAAGTGACAGGGCTGTGGACTCGGTCCTATTCAGGAGGCACTACTGATGTCATGGGGTAGGAGGAAGAGAGTCACATGCTCATCTCTATTTGAAAGTGTTGGATTTTTTACTTCTGATGGTGGGTGAATGGAGTGCACCAAAAGTGAACAAAAAAGTATTTACTACTGGGGGGGGGGGGGGGGGGGGGGGGGGGTTAGTTAGGTGACCCTCTTATTTTGCTGTGCAATAACAAAAAAGGGTCACTATAAAAAGAGCATATCTTAAATTAATACTTTACATAGAAAAAATAAAGAGGATTACTGTTCAGTGGAGGAAAGTACTTGTAGGCTACTCTTTCAAACGAATAGGTTTTAACCAGCACTTTAAATGGTTTTGAAAAGAAAAAAAAAAAAAAATTACATTTTTTTTTTTTTTTTTTTTACACAGAGTGCTGGTGGTGGCCGGCTTTCTTACTACAGGCATTTTAGATGGCATGCAAGATGAACAGATCAGCATTTACCGTACAGTGCTGTGAAAAAGTATTTCCCCTCCTTCTGATTATTTTTTTTTTTTTTTTTTTTGTCACACTTAATTACGATTTAGAGCAAACAAAATTTGAAGATTACACAAATATAACCCCAAATACAAAATTTTGTTTTTATATGGAGGATTTATTAGGGGGAAAAAAACAAAACAAAAAAATAAATAAATGCTATCCAAAACGTGCCTAGTTCTATGTGAAAAAGTAATTGCCCCCTAAACCCCCTGCTGCATAACCAAAGTGCGCTTGAGATCACAACCCAATAGCCGGACATTCTCCTGCAGGATTATCTAGTAGAGCATAGAATTCATGGTTCCCTCAATTATGGCAAGTCGTCCAGGTCCTGAAGCTGCAAAGCAGACCTAGACCATCACACCAAACACCACTATGTTGGACTGTTGATATGATCTTTTTATGAAATGCTGTGTTAAGTTTTACGCCAGATGTAAGGGAACACTCAGCTTCCAAAAAGTTAAACTTTCGTCTCATCAGTCTACAGATTTGCCCAAAAGTTTTGGGGATAATCAAGATGTTTTTTTGGCATATGTGTGGCAAGCCTTTGTGTCCTTTGGTCAGCAGTACCTTTGGAACATTATTGCCCAGCCTCTTTCTTATCATTTAATCATGAACACTGACTTTTGAGGCAAGTGAGGTCTGCAGTGCTTTAGATGTTCTGTTTTTTTTGTTTTTTTTAATGACCTCCTGGATGAGTCGCCGTTGTGCTTTTGGAGTAATTTTGGTGGGCGGGCTACTCCTGGGAAGGCTCACCACTGTTTCAAGTTCTCCCCATTTGTGGATAATGGCACTCACCGTGGTTCACTGGAGTCCCAAAGCCTTAGAAATGGCTGATACATGTCAATTACTTTGTTTCTCAGCTATTCTTGCATTTCATTAGATCACCACATGATGTTTTACTTTCTGAGATCTTTTAGCAGGCTTCACTTTGTCAGACAGCTTTTATTTAAACAATTTGATTCAACGGGTCTGGCAGTAATCAGGCATGGGTGTGGTAAGTACAATTTAACGCAGATTTCCAAAAAACATGGTTAAGCACAGTTCATTCACGATTTAGCAAGGGAGGGGGGGAAATTACTTTTTCACATAAGGCCAGGCAGGTTTAGACTGCTTTTTCCCCTGAATAAATTAAATAATTGAAAAACTGCATTTTGGGTTATCTTTGTGTAATATTAAAATTAGTTTGATGCTCTGAATCATTTAAGTGTGACAAATATGCAAACAAATAAATCAGGAAAGGGGCAAATACTTTTTTACAGCACTGTATTAAGACAGACACTTACTTAAGATATTAGTTTATAATGTTCTCCAAAGCAAAATATGAAAAAAAAAAAAAAAAAAACGAACCATAGAGTTCGAAGCACTACATAGTAGAGCTGCACAATTAAAACGTCAAGAATCGTTATCGCGATCTTGACTAAAGTGTTTCACAATTCTTTCCATGCAAAGAATTCTCTCTGCTCTCCCAGTCATCAAAAGAAAGGAAGAGAAAAACTGGGCTGGTCTACCAAGAATCAAAACATTCTTTAAAATCAGTTGAACTTAAGTATAAACATTGTAACAATTTGTCAATGGAATAGACTTTGTGTTATGTGAAAAACCACTTCAATACCAAGGACGTCATATGACGTCCTTGACATTGAGGGGGGGATAGCTGAATGATGCGTGCAGCTATAGGCATCATTTAGATATCATTCTTTCCGGCCTGCGACTCTGTGCACCATAAGAACGATCATAGCGGCAGTTCCGCCGCCTGATCGACGCCAACACCCCCCCCCCCTTCGCCGCCATCCGGTGCTTCTCCGGGCTCTCCCGTGCCATCGGGGGCCCGGAGAAAGAATCACTCACCGCCGGATGACAAGCAGAGATTTCCGGTGACCAGATGGTCACCAGTCATCTCTATGACTGTCGGAGGCCCGGAAGTAAACAAAGCCGCGAAAATTTTTACCGATTTCATGCTTTCCAGCCTGGAGGAGAGATGTGGGGTCTTATTGACCCCACATCTCTCCATAAAGAGGACCTGTCGCATACATTCCTATTACAAGGGGTGTTTACATTCCTTGTAATAGGAATAAAAGCGATCCAAACATTTTTTAAAAGTAAAATAATTTTTTTTTTTTTTTTAAACGCCCCTGGCCCCTGTAGCTCGCGCTCAGAAGCTAACGCACACGCAAGTCCCGCCCACATATGTAAACACCGCTCAAACCACACGTGAGGTATCGCCGCGTGCGTTAGAGCGCGTGCAACAATTCTAGCACTACACCTCCTCTGTAACTCTAAACTGGTAACCTGTAAAAAAAAATGTAAAGCGTCGCCTATGAAGATTATTAAGTACCAAAGTTTGGCGCCATTCCATGATTGTGTGCAATTTTAAAGCGTGACATGTTTGGTATCTATTTACTCGGCGTAACATCTTTCATATTATATAAAAAAAAATTGGGCTAAATTTACTGTTTTGTTATTTTTTAATTCATGAAATCGTTTTTTTCCCAAAAAAAAAGGCGTTTGAAAAATTATTGCGCAAATACCGTGCGAGATAAAAAGTTGCAATGACCGCCATTTTATTACCTAGGGTGTCTGCTAAAAAAAATGCCTGTTGCTAGGGGGTCCCTCGTAGTTTACCACCTTCAGTGCCCGGGCACTGACATCACTTCTCCTCGGCGCCCGTCACGTGTCCCAGATGACTAAGTGTCGTATCACGCAGTGGGTGCCCACAGTAAGAATGCCGGCGCCGCGAGCGGAGAACGAGGGGGGGGGGCTTCATTCCCCCGCATCGCTGGACCCTGGGACAGGTAAGTGTCCGATTATTAAAAAGGTCAGCAGCTGCAGTATTTGTAGCTGCTGACTTTAAAACACTAGGGGGCACCCCACTTTAAAACACTAAACCTTTTTCTGACATTTGCTGTTTTTTTGGCAAAAATTACTTTAATAAAAAAAAAAAAAAAAAATAAAAACAGTAAATTTTGTATAATGTGAAAGATTAGATGGCACGAGAATCGTGATCTCTTTATTCCTAGCAAAAAAATTGTGATTCTCATTTTGGCCAGAATTGTGCAGCTCTACTACATAGGTAAAACAATCTGGTGGACTAGAACGTCACTGCAGATCACAAAGTGGGGAACCTTCTGTGTTACTGCCTCAAGCTCAACCTGATTTCCAATATAACTTCAAAAATAATAAACTATACCTGCAAAAGCATTATAATTAAGAAACCTGAACATGCTTCAACAAGAAGCCTGGAAACCTAATCTGATGAGAAAACAAGCAGGAATGAGGGTATCACAGTCACAAAGAAAACAAAGTCCAAGTATTTACATGTAAAGTACAAGGTGTGGGTGGTATCTGTACGTAGAAAATTGCCTGGAGGTGTGAGAACCACACCGCTCATACTAAACGTCTGCAATACATTCAAGGTTCCCTGACGGAGGTTTTGTTGGATCGGCACAGATTTCCAATACGCTGCTTGTGACAGGGAAACAATGGTGAGATTCTGTGTCGTGGTTTATGAGGCATTTGACCACATGTGAAAACTAAGCAAACACTGCTTTATTGTGGGCTGAAAAGTTTGATGACAGTCATATAAGCCGTTCTTGACTGACAGCAATAAATTTTATAATCTTTACATCAATCAGCTACTGCACCTTTTCGGAAAATAACAGTGATTTATTGCTGATAGAATAGGCTCATAATAGAATACAGACATTTAAATTGACTGGATTTATTGGGTGTTATAAAATGGAAATTATTTGAAATGATCCCATTTGCCTTTTGAAAGATAAAAAAGGAGGCGACTTCTAAGTACTCACTAAATTATAAATACCAACACATCCCAGGTTATATTACAGAATTTCTAACTGAAATTGTGATATACTCTTTAGGATACTTGTTCACATACCTAGAAGGACCAGCCTACTGTATTAACCACTTGCCGACCGGCTCACGCCGATATACTGTACGTCGCCAGAAGGGCATGTATAGGCATATTAACGTACCTGTACATTGCCCTTTAAGAAGTGGCTTGCGGGAGCGTGCCCGCCACGAGCTCTGCAAGCATGATTGCAGGACCCACGGACTCGATGTCCGTAGGGATACCCGCGATTGTCTCACGGAGAGGAAGAACGGGGAAATGCTGATGTAAATCGGGAGCGGTGATCAGTGTCATGTCACACATAACCCACCCACCCCCCACAGTTATAATCACTTCCTAGGACACACTTAACCCCTTCACTGGTTAACCCCTTCACTGCCAGTCACATTTACACAGTAATCAATGCATTTTTAATCGCACTGATTGCTGTATAAATGGTCCCAAAAATAGCACCAAAAGTGTCCGATCTGTCTGCCATAATGTCAGTCATGGGAGAGAGGAAAAAAAAAAAAAACTCATCAATAAAAATGCCATAAAACTATCCCCCATTTTGTAGATGCTATAACTTTTGCACAAGCCAAAACGCTGGTGATTTTTTTTTTTTACAAATATGGAGAAGAATACGCATGAAAAAAAAAAATGAGACATCGAGGAATATTATAGCAAAAAGTAAAAAATAATGCGTTTTTTTCAAAATTGACGCCATTTTTGTTTAGAGCGCAAAAAAAAAAAACGCAGGAGGTGATCAAATACCACCAAAAGAACACCATTTGTGGAAAAAAAAAAATAAATAAAAAAAACACAATTTTGTTTGGGAGCCACGTCACGACAATGGCAATCACGGAAGCGCAGTGGTCAGTTAAAGCGATGCAGTGCCGAATCGCAAAAAAGTGCTCTGGTCTTTTGCCAGCCAAATGGTCCGGGGCTTAAGTCGTTAAAAGTAAACTTCAGGATAAGCAAATCTTGTCTATGTATGAAAGCCATGTGTATTCCTATTTGAATCTTCATATGCTTTGAGCATTTCTTCACCATCTGTGCCGTAATCCAATGTGAGACTTTGCCTCTGTGGAAGGAGCTTCCTTTCATTTCTATTTGAGGCGCGGCTCCCACTAGTGCAATTTCAGATGTGACTTGAGTCGCATGACAATCGAAATCACATTGTTTTTTAATTGGGCCTGTTCACATCAATGCAACTCAGCACGGCACAATTTTGGAAAAGGTTCCTGTGCTACTTTAGTGCAATTCCTGCATGATTTTGGCCCCATAGAATATCCAAACCACTTCAAAAGTAGCATCCAAGTTACAATACATAAATCGTACATAAAGTTGAATCAAAAATCATATCACGGCCCGTACACACAATAAGAAAATCTGAAGTAAAAATTTAGTCCGCAAGATTTTCTGATCATTAGTATGGGATTTCAAACAGCCGATTACAAATTTTCAGACTACAGAAACTGGATGTGCAGGCTACAAAATCTGTTTAATTAGTACAGTTTGTGTCTAAAAAAAAAAAAAAAATGTAATAATCATAAGAGCAAGACTACCCATGATCAGAAACAAAAGATCACATACAAAAAACAATTCAACACATTACATCACTTTTGAAGTCGTATTAGAATTACAGCAATTTCCACTTTCAGTATGTTGAGTAACCTCCACTTTCCATACGAGACTAGCATGCAACAAAAATTGGGCGATTATTTGTCCGATAATCTGATCGCAAGTACCCAGCTTAAAGCTCCATGCACACTAGCCTTTCTTTAAGCTCCTAGAAGCTAAATGGAGTCTATGCACAGTACTGTAAGCTATTAGCGCTTTTTGGGCTTCAGCCTATAGGAGCAGAAAAAAAAAAATATATATATATAAATAATAATTTAAAAATATTATAATATATATATATATATTTTGTAGGAGGTTTTTGGAGCATTTTTCCAGCAGAAGAAAAAATAAAATAAAACAAAAACAGCACCACACACAGGCTGAACGCTCCTTAATTGCTCTGTAAAAAATGCTAATGCTCCTACAAAAACGCTATTATCAGCATTTTTCATCCATTTTGAGCTTATTTAATAAAAAAAAAAAAAAAAACAGGATCATCAATAAAAATGCCATAAAACTAACCCCGATTTTGTAGGCGCTATAACTTTTGCGCAAATCAATAATGGCTTATTGCGATTTTTTTTACCAAAAATATGTAGAATACGTATCAGCCTAAACGGAGGAAACAAAAAAAATGCTTTTTTTTTTTTTTAAATTGTCGATCTTGTTTATAGCACAAAAAATAATTGCAGAGGTGATCAAATAACACCAAAAGAAAGCTCTATTTGTAGGGAAAAAAGGACGTCAATTTTGTTTGGGAGCCACTTCGCACGACCGCGCAATTGTCAGTTAAAGCGACGCAGTGCCGAATCGCAAAAGCGCTCTGGTCTTTGGCCAGCCAAATGGTCCGGGGGTGAAGTGGTTAACCCAAACATGACTGCGTCACTTTAGGGATTTCTATATGCAAAGAACAGAAAACAGTGAAATAGACCTATGAGATGTGTTAAATTAACAAGAACACAAATTCTGGTTACAAATTCTGGTTACTGCACAGATACAAACACACACCACACACAGGAGTGGCAAAGCAGCAAAAAAAAAAAAAAAAAAAAAATCTCTATTATAGAAGCAGTAAGCATGGCTTTCAGGTTTTGCTTCTTTGTCTGCAGCACACATCGAACCAACTTGTTCTATCATATGGAACATATTCATCATTAACTCATGCTAACAAAAAGGACATCATCAAGTTCCAACAGATAAAACGTTGAAGGCGGCCAAATCTGAAAAGGATTTTTTCCACTGTCATTATCTGCAAGTAAAAATTAGCAAAATTATCCATGAACCCCGAACATATTGATGAACCCAAATTAAGTCTGAGAGATCCCTCTTGCATATGCTTTGACCTTTTTCAAAGATAATTTGCAAGCTGGGGGAAATATAAATAAAAAAAAAAAAAAAAAGGGAGGGCTTAGTTAGACTTACTGGTGACAGACAACCTTGGGGAGAGAGTACAGATCCGCCCATTTTCCAGGAATCACATGCAGACTTCAAATCCCTCCTCTTCCACAATGGCTTCAGTTATTGTGTGGTCTCCGACATACTGGAAAACAAAAGCACAGAAAACCACCAAACCACCGTGACAGATACTTAAAACCACTTCTAAGAGGGAAAAAAAAAAAAATGGAGAGAAGTAACGGTTGTCCTGAAAGGCTCTTAGAAATACAGTCACTGGCACGTCCAACTAAGCTTTCCCAAATCGCCTCTCAGGACAACCTTGGAGAGGATAAATCGAGAAACTTACCCTAGGGTGGGACCACTACCTTCCAGCCGAAGGCTTGATCTGCGGCAGACAGTAGGTCCAACCTATGATGTCAGATAAATGTTGAAAAGTTTGACCATGTGGCAGCCTTGCATATTTCTTCAGGCATAGCACCGTCCCTTTCGGCCCAGGAAACTGCCGTTGATCTTGTAGAACGAGTAGCAATACCTGAGAGGGGTATTTCTCCCTTAGCTTTGTAGGCCTCCGAGATTGCCCATTTAAGCCACCTGCCCAGAGTGCATTTGGAAGCCCCCCCACCCCTTTACGTGAACCTGAGAATATCACAAAGAGAGCATTTGCTTTTCTAAACTCTTTGGGGACTGTTAGAAAGTGTAGCAGGCATCTCCTAACATCCAGTGCAGGGAAAGCTTCTTCTCCTGGATTGGCAGGAGCTGAGAAAAAAAAAAAATAAATAAAAAAAAAGTGGGCAGGAGTTTTTCCTGTGAACGGTAAAAACCTTTAGGTAGAAAGGCTGGGATATGTTTGAAGGATTACACAGTCTGAAAAAAAAACTTTTAGAGAGGGGTTTTGTGACCCCCCAGGGCCTGAAGCTCGCTGACTCTTCTTGCCAACGTGATGGCTACCAGAAAAATTGTTTTAAGAACTAAGCTTTTTAAGGATGCTTCCTGTAAGGGCTCAAAAGGGGAGCTCCCGTGAGACCCTGTAAAACGTGTTCATGAATAAATATTCTCATTTGATAAAATTGATGCCCATACATGGGTAAAACTGAACGCTAACGCATTTCGAGGGGTTTCCTCTTCATCAGAGCCTTGGGAAAAAACGAAAAATGGTCTGTATACTGTGGTAGGTCTAGGAGAGAAACAACTGGATGGGTGATGTGTCACATGATAGATGGTATATTTCTATAGGCGGAATTTCCTTTATTCTAGTAGCATTCCTTTCCACATCGCAGTCCTCTATATAAAGGACAGATACCAAATAGATATAGGTCGAATTGCAGACGCTACTCAGAATGTTAGAGCCATGATAGTATAAAAAGTATATTATATATATATATATATATATATATATATATATATATAAAAAAATAAAAAAAAGTTATTACAGAATAACAGATCTTTTTTTTTTTTTTCCCCATTTAGTTAATATTGATATTATACTTTATTGCAAACATGAAACACTACAGCTGTAAAAGCCCTCCTCACTGGAGTAAGTTGATGGAAATGCAAATATACATTTTTTTTTTTTAATATCTCTCCAAAAAAAAAAAAAAACACATTATAAAAAAATAAAAAAAAATAAAAAAACGCACACATTTATATTCCTTCCTTGAATATTGCAACTCTAACCCCTTTGATATATATCATTTACCTTCTTTGTTGACCAATCATCACTTGTGTTCTTGGACCTTGAACTGCAGGTAGACAGAGAGGGCAACAGCTTTTCCAAAACCCACTTCAAACTGAGCTCTGGAAACTCCTACCGTCACGCTAAAAGTTATCACCCAAATTTGATTCATAACATCCCATAAGGGCAATTCTGTAGGCTGAGGAACATGAACCAGACTAAGATCGACTATGAGAAGCAAGGATCTATCCTAAAAAGGAAATTCGTGGAAAAACGTACGTTGAAGGCCATGCAGTTAGCAGACAGAAAGATGCCATAACAACTCAAAAGAATAAATGGATCTCTAACAAGCAAGATATGTCCAATTCCATTCGATTCAGCACCCAATTGGAGTATTTTGAAACAAGATCCCCATCTTGAACCAAGTCTTGCCCTCCAGACCTGAAGTTGTGTTCCGTAAACCTAGAGATCTTTGGAGTTTGATAGCACTGAGCAGAATACGCAAAGCCCCAAATGCAACGAAGATCCCCACCGGTCCTTGGACATCAATATTTAATCAAAAAGGGAACTATAAATGTTGGGTTAAAAACTGTGGGGCCTGTGCGTACATGTCACACCGCAAAAAAGAGGTGGTGGGGACCGATGGCCACAGTCATAGAATTGGTCAATTCATTAACTGTGGCACCACGTACTTGGTCTATGATATAATTTGCCCCTGTGGTCTCCTCTATGTTGGATGCCACAATGGACATGCAACAGGCTTGAAAG
Organism: Lithobates sylvaticus; assembly: GCA_028564925.1. Classification (NCBI taxonomy): domain Eukaryota; kingdom Metazoa; phylum Chordata; class Amphibia; order Anura; family Ranidae; genus Lithobates; species Lithobates sylvaticus. Next base: position 241,046,251 of record CM053031.1, on the reverse strand, counting down.
TGTTCGGCATAGAAGCCATCAAGAAAGACTCTGGGGGGGGGGGGGGTGGAGAAGATTTCAGAGGCTATGTAGGAGAGAAACTTTCTGGATCTTCACCCTCGGTTCCTTGGCTCCTGGTGGAATGAACGAAGATCTCAAGATCCATGGGCTTGTCTAATTGGATACTATGCATATATTCTCTTCTCATACACCCCCACCCAGTTTATTATAAGCCTAGCTCTGTCTGCTCCACATATCTATATGGAGTATTTATTCATTTGCTCCTCCATAATCACATGCCTGGTTGGCATGGCATATCCCATGTGTCTCTTTCATATCTAGTGTCACTGGCAGCAACGATCATCAGCACTAGTGGTGGTTCTGTATATACGATTATTAGTGTGAATACCATAAGTACCATATTCCATAGTATACAACTAAACCAATATATAATATATTGTGATTACACCTACTGTAGTTTGACTAAAAAAAAATATCGTACAATCCAATATACCCCATTATATACACACAGTTGATCCAGAGCAGTGTTTCTCAACTCCAGTCCTCAAGGCACCCCAACAGGTCACGTTTTCAGGCTCTCCATTATTTTCCACAGGTGAGTTGAGCAGTTTCACTGCCTCAGTATTTACCACAGCCGTTTCATCTGAGGGAAATCCTGAAAACATGACCTGTTGGTGTGCCTTGAGGACTGGAGTTGAAAAACACTGATCCAGAGGAAGGCAAACCCCGCCCCGCCAAAAGAGCATGCTCCAATCTGCTACAGCAGGGGGGGGGGGGGGGGAAATCACTTCCTGATCCCCCTAGAGGCAATCGGATTTTCCCTGGATCAACTTTACCTATAACTGTTAGTACCCAGTTATATTATGTACATTTAGGAAAGTATCCAGGCCTTTCTTAAAGCAATCTACTGTGTTAGCCAAAACCACCTCTGGAGGTTCCACATTTTCACAGCTCTTACTGTGAAGAAACTTTTCCGCATTTGGAGATGAAATCTCTTTTCCTCTAGACGTAAAGTGTACCCCCTTGTCCTCTGTGTTGACCGTAAAGTGAACAACTCAACACCAAGTTCACTATATGGACCTCTTATATATTTATACATGTTGATCATATCCCCCTTAATCTCCTCAAGAGTGAATACATTTAGTTCCTCTAATCTTTCCTCATAGCTGAGCTCCTCCATGCCTCTTATCAGTTTGGTTGCCCTTCTCTGCACTTTCTCCAGTTCCCCGATATCCTTTTTGAGAACTGGTGCCCAAAACTGAACTGCATATTCCAGATGAGGTCTTACTCATAATTTGAACAGGGGCACAATTATATATCTCTCTCTCTGTAACCAGCGTTTGTGATTTTTATTATATATTTTTATATTTGCATTTCCGTCAACTTACTCCTCCAGTGAGGAGGGCTTTTGCAGCTGTAGTGTTTACAGTAACAATTATCTGCTTTTTTTTTTGTACTAAAAAAGGGCCAAATTTTTTTTTTAACCCCATTATGTTACTAAACATCTTAGGCCTGGTTCACACCTAATTGTTTTTTGCAGAAACGCAATACAGTTCATTTACATGGTTTCCTATGGCAGGGCTCGACAAACCCAAGACGCCAGGTTTGCCATGGCAACCAGAAACCACACCCTGGCACCTTGCCAGAGCCGCTGAGGTGTGTGAAACTGACACGAGAGAGAGCGAGAGCGTCTGCCAAAATTGAGCTTGATGTCAGGGTTGGGGGCGCGACCCAGCAGCTATCAAACACCAGCCAATGGGATGGGATCTGGGCGAGCCGATACGTGTATGTGGCCCCGCCCCTTTTCTTAAGCAGCCCAATCATTGGCTGGTGTTTGATAGCTGCTGGGTTCCCGCCCACCCCGGCCAGGTCCCGTCCACCCCTGACAAAGCTCAATTCTGACAGCTCCTCTGTTACTTGTCAGTGTCACACAGTTACACTTGGCTCAGTGTGAAACCTGCTAGTGCCAACCAGTGACACCATCAGTACCACCAACCAGTGCCAACCGCCAATCAGTGCCACCTGCCAGTTCCAAACCAGTGCCATCTGCTAATCAATGCCACCCGCCAGTGCCAATCAGTGCCACCTGCCAATCAGTGCCACATGCGAGCGCCACCTGCCAGCCTTACTCTTTCTGGCCAGCCCATAACCCTGATGCAACGGAGCATCCAGTCAGAAACTCCAATGTAACGCTTTTACGAGTTAGGGGGCAAAAATTACTGGCCTTACCCTGGGAGTTAACAATCCATACCAAAAAAAATAAAAATAAATACTGGCTCCTAAATTCAAAGCAAAAATTTGTCAAGCCGTGTCCTATGGCAGTGGTCATCAACCCTGTCCTTAGGGCCCACTAACAGGCCAGGTTTGCAAGATAACTGAAATACATCACAGGTGATATAATTTGCTGCTCAGTGATTGCAGGATTCTAGTCTGCCTCTCCCCAAGGTAATACATAAAACCTGGCCTGTTAGTGGGCCCCGAGGACAGGGTTGATGACCACTGTCCTATGGGACACGTTCACATCTATGCTTTTTTTCCAGATGCTACGTATTTGGAAAGGGTCAGGGTTTTTTATTTTTTTTTTAAACGCAAAACTGGGCTTTTTTGGTTCAATATATATGTAATGCGTTTTTTTTGCAGTAATTTGTGTTTTTTTAATCTGCCCAACAACAAAATTAGCCCAAAAAAAAAAAAAAAAAACTGAAAATCGCAGCAAAAACACGTGCGCAAAAAATCAAAACGCACAGCAAAAACACTGCAGAAACAGATCAAAAGCAAACTGCATAGGTATGCACCGAGCCTTAGGCTGCATTCACACCTGAGCGTTTTGTCGCCTGAAGCGACAAAACGCTAGAGGGGAAAAAATACATTATTCTCCATGGAGATGGTTCACATCTCCACTCCAAAACACCTGAAGCCCTACGCCTAAAGCTCAAACAAGTTCCGGACCCTTTTTTGTCGCTCGAATCGGGCAGATTTGGGCGTTTTTCTTTTTTACATTGGTGACCTTTTGCTCTGCACAAAATCGCGGCAATTTTTCTGCCTGAAAAGCTACGCTCAGGTGTGAATGCAGCCTTGTGCTGGCCACACGGATCAATTTTCAGACAAGACTATTCATACGAAAAATCTTTGTACATTCCCTAAATGAAAGAATGTTGTTTGAAATTTTCACTTGCTTTTAACATTCAGGTTTTTAAAATGAATGTAATTTCTGAATGAAAAACCACATACACTGTCTGAAAATTCCTTTGACCAAGAAGTTTTCTATTATTTCAAAATGTTCTCGTCACTGTGGTTGAAAACAAACGTCGATTTGACCCCACTAACGATTAGAAAACTCGAACGAACGTTCTTAAAATAATTTTTTTTTTGAAAGACATTGTTTTTGTATAGCCTGCATATAATAATAAATTACAGTTCTGTTTGAAAATCAGCAAACAGTAACTTTTTTATTTTGCTTTAAAAAAAAAAAAAAAATTGATCTCTGAGTCTGATTCGCCCTTTAATAGTATATACAGTATATCTCTTCTGTCTGTTATTCTCAGAGTGGATTAGATATTTTGTTACCCAACCGTATAGTTATTTACATTTACCACTGCATAGAGATAAAGAATAAATAGCTTTTTTTTAAAAAAAAAAAAGCTTTACATATTAAACTAAGTTATACACCACAATTTTAAAGGTTATCAACCGATCGAAAAAAAAAAAAAAAATAAAAAAAAAAAAAAAAAAATCGGCCAACTAATCAATTATGAAAATAATAGTTATTGCAAACTGAAAATCTGTAGAGAACTCCTCTTCCCTTTCATGGTTCTTTTGGTCTTGATCCCCATTTTTGTGGGGCTGCCGAACAGCACGAAAAAGTATTTTTGATAGGCTTTCCTTTCCAAAAAAACAAAACCATTTTTCTTGTCAGCTGTCCTGTCCAAGACTTTTTCAAGGTCTGGACCAAAAAGATCACCTGAAAAAGGTTGGCCACATAATTTTGTCCTGGAAGCTGTGTCATCAGACCAAGTTTTTAGCCAAACAGCACATCTGGCTGAGTTCACGAGCGCTGACGACCTTGCTGACATCTTTACCGATTCGGCTGATGCGTCAGCCATGTATTTTACTGGCTTCAGTATCAATGGAAAGGACTCAAAGTTCTTTCTGTGACGTACGTGCCTCTTCAACTTCTCTACCCAGAATTCTAGGTTCCTTGCAACATCCATGGAAGCCATAGTGGGTTTGAGGCTGGCCGATGTGGAATGCCACTCTTTTTTCAAGAGGGAGTCTGCTCTTTATCCATCGCATTCCTTCAGCACCTTCATGTCCTCGAATGCTAGGTTTCTGCGAATGCGGCATCTACACAGGGTTTCCTATTCCATACCTCTGGCTCCTTATCGTCAAAGCGAAGCCTTCTCCTAAGGGTCTTAAAAAAGAAGGGGCCTCTCTCAGGGTCCTTCCATTCTTTCTTCACTGCATCCGAGAGGATTCTATGGACTGGAAACACTCTATGTTTAGTGTCATCTAGTCCTTGGTACATTTTATCATGAACCGACAGTTGCACCTTTTCCTCCTGGATATCAAGGGTAGTTTAGATCGCTCTCAAAAGGTCATCCACTTCCTCCAGTCATAGTTTGTACCTAGAGGCTCGGCTATCATCTTCCTCATCCCTGAGGGAGGGAAGAGTACATGTCCCCTCATCCCCCCCCCCCCCCCCAAGTCAACGACCTTTGCTGTTCTAGAGGTGGATGCCCTAGGGCTGGACGGTGGATGCTGGGGCTCAACCTGACCTGCCGGGCTCAGTACCAGCATTGTTTTGATTAAACGCAACGAGTTCGTAAGCTCTCATACTGAAGAGAACAAGTCCTTGTATTGCTGGGATGTTTTCTCTTCAACCAACTCCTTAATACAGGACCCGGAACCACCATGCGGGACACCTTGCCAACCAGCAGCAGCATACTGCCTGGCCACCTGAGCCATACCTGTGGACCCTGGGCATTCAGACACTGACACCACGCAGGCCATTGCTTTCTCTGAGTTGGGGAGGGGGGGGGGGGTGCTGGGATGGTCACTGCACTCCAGGCAGACACACTAAGGTAAGCCTTCTCCCTCCACCTTGGAGAGAGCACAGCTCCCTGGTTCCAGCATGCACTTCCACCATGGAAGGGGGAAAAACACAATAACTGAAGCCATGGTGGAAGAGGAAGGATTTGAAGGCTGCATGCGCTTCCTGGAAAATGGGTGGAGCTGCGCTCTATCCAAGGTTGTCCTGAAAAGCGATTTGAGAAAAAAAATTAATAAGAACACACAAGTGTACAGATAACTGATCTCTGCCATAAGGAACATTTACAATCCAGGAAATATAAAAAAAATCATTCCGTTTATAGAGGGTCTTGTAAGGTGGCTGAAGTTGGGTAAATATACGAATTCTTGGGGATATTGGGGGGACATAATGTAAAAACATAATGGCTCATTCTGTGAAAAGTGATCTGTGCTGGACTGCTTTTAAGAGAGCAGTAAAGCAGCAGCAAGGCATTTGGGAGGCAGTACCCTGCCCTTTTGTGGTAGCAAAACAGGTCCAGTCCGCACTTTCCCCCCCCCAGCAGCGGGTATGTTCTATGAGAGAGGCAGAGGTTGGCTGGGTGAGTAGTGTTCTGTTTGAAACAATTTGTTTGGGGGTACTGTGTGGGTACAGGCATTAGAGGACTGGAACCACTGACTAACTTCGGAGTCAACCCGTCTGGGGTGTCCTGTGTTAGTCTCCTGCCGAAAGGGGAGAATTGTGACAGAGGCTGTTGGAGGGGACTGAATGCGAGCCTCTTGCCTTGAAAATATGGGCCCTGGCATTTGGGGGAACGGTTCTCTTTGTGAGCTGTATGCATGGGGACCCCTGAGCTGGCGTTACTTGGATTCAGGTAAATGCCGCCCCCCCCCCTCAAAGTTATTCCTGATGTACTCCAACACTGGTGTTGTCTGGTGACTGGGTGGGCTAAAGGGTCTTGGATTGTGTGGTACTGGACAGAGGAAGCATTTACGGCGGACATCTTGAGTACGGGGTCCATCACAAAAACATTCTGGCCTAATTTTATAAGGATGGATTATATGGTAAATTAAAAAAATAAATAAAAAATAAATAGGAAAATAAATAAATAAAATAAATCAATGGCTTAGCAAGCTTGATTAGCAAGTGCACACAAGCAGCTTTAACAGGTACTGGAGTACAAAGAAGACAGTGAGCGATATTGTTCTATATTCTCTTTATTCTACTTTCTAAACGAGGTTGGTGAGAATTCTATAGATATTTATCAAAGCTTTGACCCTTCAAGTGTTGCTGCATCTCTCTGAATAGAAAGATGACAATGAGCATGAGAGACAGATAAAACCCAGCTATTCCTACAAGGTATCAGCCTATTCTACAAAGATTCCTCCAGCAGTCACACAAACCCTTCCCCTCTAATACACAACATTCCTACTATTCAAAAATTCAATGCAGATGAAGGATGAGCCTGGTGCTGATTGCGGAAATTTGTAAAGAATCACACTAAGATCTTTCATGTATTCTAGATATCGGCCAAAACTAAACATTTTTTTTGCCCTGTGTGTACATTGCATTTGAAGTTCCCACCAGCTTCTCCCATCGCTCATGGAGGAGTTCCCCAACCTTCCTCAAAATTATGCAAACATGAAGCACAGGCTCTCCATTTTTCAACCCCTAGCAATAGGGATCTCAGCTGTAACACTAGAGCCTCATACACACGATCGGACCATGGACCAACTTTCCTGTGGATTTTTGTCCAAAGGGCGTTGGCCCCAAGTTGGTATTGCATACACACGGCAGGACTTTTTCAGCCAACTTTCACCAAATCACTTGGTTTTTCTGCTCTTTACCACCACCTTTGGTCAACTTCTGTATTGTTGTCTGATCTTTTGCATTGGTTCTGCATTGGTTTGTACAAAAGTCCATTGGTTTTCTGTACACACGGTCGGACTTTGGTCCATCTGACTTTTGTTGGCAGAAAGTTGGTCCGTTCGCACAGCCAACAAAAGTCCGATGAAACCTGGAAAAAGTTGGTCCGATGGAGCGTACACACGGTCGGATGTTGGTCCAAACCAGCTAATTTGCATGTTGGTTGTCAAAAAGTCCGATCGTGTGTACGGGCCTTAAGGAAACTCCCTGGAGTTCCCGCTTACATCATTGACTGCAACACACTATACCCAACATGGTAACCAAGCTGATGGAGCTGGACAGCTCCCCTTGACACCTTGAAGCTCCAGCTATGCTGGAGGGTGTAGACAATGGTCAACAACTAAAGCAGTGCTTTCTAAAAACCCTTATGAAGGCACCATGCTTCGTGGATATTTAGCCCCGATGGAGGAGACTGAAGCTCTTTGGAGTGGGTGGAAGGCACAGTCTCACTGTCCAGGTCCAACACCAGTAGCCTGTAAAAAAATAAAATAAACAAAAAAAAAAAAAAAAAAAAAAAACACCCCACACTACAAGAGGCTGAAAGTTGCACTAAGTGCTACTAACGTTTAGGGCAGCATATGTCCCGGAACAAAACCTCAGAATGTAATCTGCTTGCATATACTGCTCAAACATTAGTAGAATTCAGTGCACAAACCACAGCAAATTTCAGCCTCAAGGAGTGTTTCAGGCTGCTGGCAGCAGGGCTGGACGGTGAGTCTGTGCCTTCCACCTGCACCAAAATGCCATCTCATGCACCCAGGCTAAACAACCCAGTGTGCCTGAATGTTAACTGACCATACATTACAGCCCAATTGTACAATTTTCTTTAGCTCCACTAACAAATTATGCTGTGCAAAGGCCTGCATGGTCACACCTATGCAGTTTGCTTTGACATTTTTTCACATGCGTTTGACAGGGGGGGGGTGCCCAATTTGTTGTTGGGTGGATTAAATAACACAAATTGAAGCAAAATTGCAGCAACAGCACACTACATGTTTTTCTGCAGATTCTCCACTGAAGTCTATTGGGCCAAAAAAAACAGTTTTGCTTTTAAAAAAAGTCACTGACCCTTTCCAAAACGCAGCTGCTGAAAAAAAAAAAGCATAGATGTGAACATGTCCCATAGAAAACCATGTTAAATGGACTGTAGTGCAGTTCCGCAAAAAGCATTAAATAATGCATAGGTGTGAACAGAGCCTGAAGGCTTTTTACACAGTACGCAGCTGTCAGTTATAGGGTGTATAGAAAGCGTGTGTGTGTGTGAAGAGGCCATCAGAGTAGAATTGAGCTTCTATGGGGTGAATCACTCAACACAGATACAAGATATAAAAGTTCTGCAGCTGAATACAACGAGCAATTAAGCAGCAGATTACTGCTAATTATCCCACTTGGATAATAACCAGAAAATCCTAGATCCTTCATACACTGGGTATCTCCCCGATTAAAGAACACATTGAATAGCGGAGTTTGACCGAAAAAAAAAAAATATATGCAACCACGGAATCTACAAGAGCCAAGATCTGCTCAACTGGTCCAACCCGAATGCTTATCCCTGCAAATTCCACATCTGCAAATGAACATAATGAATATTAGCTGCTAATTGAGAACCAACGTGTCCAGCCTGGAGAAAGATTCTGCAAAAAAACACATAAGGTTCCTGCTCGCCTGACTGAAACCTCCCTTGAGTGGCCCAAGCTGTAGGAAATTGGAATGATCTGGACTGACTTTTCACATGACAAACTCAAAATGGGAGTGAATAGGGAGGACAATGAACTGATGGGGATTTGTTCAGTTCCCTTGAAAAGAAACCCGACAGAGAACCATGGGACACCACCATTACTGAGCTGTGTTACAGTACCCATTTATTTTGAATGGGCTTGCAATGCACAAGAAGAGATAAAAAAAAAAAAAAAATAAAAAAAATATATGCACTTTTGACATAGCACCCCGCAATGCACAGTAGTGCATACCCAGGCATGGTGGTGCAATGCATGTGCGTCAGGGCGCCATTGCCTTAGTGCAGCCTCTCTCAACACAGAGGAATCCTTGAAATACCTTTCCAGTCTAAGGGCACCCCTGCTCAAAATTACTATATTTACAACTCATAATACATTAGTGTGATGGTCAGTGGGAAGAATGCTCCTTACACTTGTGATCATTGGGAGGAATTAGCCCCTTACAGAAATATCAATGGTGTCACTGGGAACTTGTCTGAGAGACAGAAATTGCTCAAGGAACCCCTAGCAACCTCTGGAGGAATGGAACCCTGGCTCGTGTGTACGCGGCATTAGCGTGAAATTCAAAATGAACGTCACGACAAAGAGCTATCCATAGGTTACCGCAATACACAGCGAATGGGTGTTTCAGTCCCATTACTTTGTGTCACTCTGCCTCAATATGTAAGCAATTCTGACTTTTCTCTTTAGGATTTGTTCCAGGGCAGTGACAAGAGGGAGAAGGAGAAGAAGGAGAAGGAGGAGGAGAAGACCCTCCAGGTTTAGTACATCAACCCCACTATGTCTGTTCAGTATTAAAAAGGTACTCTTACCTGCTCATTTGCAATGTACACAGAGCTGCGCACGTACAATTTCTACAGCTGCCAAGATGATTGAACTTCAGCACATGCATGGGAATGACATCATCTTGGCTTGGCCAATCAAAACCCAAAAGATCAAATCATGGACAAAAACTGACCAAAGATGTCCGAGGCCACCAATAGAGCTGGCTGACATCACTGGTGGGGCACCTGCAAAGGCTGGTATGTCAGCAACAGTTGGATAGCAGTCATAACCAAATTCAGGCAATTATCTCAAGGTACATAGTTACAAAAAATGACTGCTGTTGAGCAGACTGGGACACAATCATATGGTAAAGGGTCTGACTTGTCCTGCCACCTTTCCAAGAGATCTTTGGCAAAGAATAGAGCTGAGAGATCCTTCTGACTGATTGCAATCAAGCTTCAAGAAAAAGGATAAATTGAGAACTAAATATGCATGCTCAGATACTCCATACACACGTTTATGTAATGATCAACCATCACATCTTGTAAGTGGAAAAATCAAAGGCATGCAGTTGCAGAGAGCAATAAAGCTGCCATAAAGCTGGACAGCTCCTCATGTCAGCTTCAGGTCCTGACTGTTATGGGACCAGTCTACAATGACCACAGCAAGTAGCCATCTGCTCTCTCTAGAGGCCCCAGCTGGGAATATCAGATGAAATTCTACCCTGACAGCTATTTTCTTGAAGGCTGGTGTGTCAGCAGCAATAAGAAACAATTACTGGCCAGCTGAGGCAACAATCATCTCAAGGTATAAAAAGACACAAAAGAGGACTTCAGCCAGCTCTAGCCAACCAGCAGTAGACAGTCACCAAATGGCCCCTGTGCAAGACTAGTTTTTGGAACCCCAATTCCATTACTTGCCAAGTACATAAACTTATTCACAATGAAGAAATACGTAGAAGGTGCTTGCTGCCTGATACAATGTGGATTTTAACAGACCAGAAGCACAGTTAGGTTGTCATGAGGAATACTTCCTGCTTCTCAAAATTCTATCTAGCATTACCCATGTTTCGCTCTCAGATACAGAGGCTTAGCACCTGCTCACCTTACATCTGCCATGAATGGACCCCAAAGCCCCACAACAGGGCGTGTTTAGGTTTCGCACATGCATATTTATGGAAGGGTTGGATGTTACATCTCATATCTACAGCAAGTACCAGATGTTTTATTAGACCAAGAGGACAAGCATAAAAGTCATACAGATGGATAGCTCCCTTTTTATCTTGAAGTCCAGGTGGGGACCTATTTTTGGACTCCTCAGATAACTACAGGATAATTACATGAACTTATTAATTGCAAAGAAATTGGTAAAAAGGTACAGCTTGACACCATCCAGTTAAACCAGAAGCAGAGTTAGTTCAGCATAAATAATTCCTGCTGCTTGTCACTTTCCTAGAAGTGGGCAGTACCCAGCTGAGAGGTCCAAGCATCTGCCCAACCCACATCCACAACAAATGGACCCCCAAGTGTCCCAGTACAGCAGCAAAAATGATATTCCTGTTCCTGTGGCTAGCCTGAGAATTATTCATATGCTTACAGAGTCCGCCCTGCCAAGGCACCTTGGGAAAGATTAGGCCAGATGTTCCCAACCAAACCCTATTACCTCTTTATGATTGGGGCCAGCAACAGAGAAACAAAACATGCATGCGGAGCTAGTCTGTGTGCGCACATTTATGGAATTTTCTGCTGTTGCTTCTCTCATATCAGGTGAAGTGTTCTATTAGACATAATAATCTTAAATAGAGTTCCATGGAAGCCTAATTCCGCATACACACGGTCGGAATTCTCGTCGGAAAAAGCTCTGATGGTTTTCCTGTCGGAATTCCGACGGAATTACACTCAAACTGTCTTGCCTACACACGGTCACACCAAATTCCGACGGTCAGTAACACAGCGGCATAAAACTCGTTCGACAGCACTATAAAAAGGAAAGTTTAATGCTTCTGAGCATGCGTTGAATTGTTTCCGAGCATGCGTCGGAATTTTGCGTGTCGGAACAGATGGGGCATTCTTTCCACTGACCAACATACAATGTAGGGGGACATTCTTCCCACTGATCACCAATGGAAGGGGCATTCTTCCAATGACCGCCAATGTAAGGGGGGGGGGTGGGGGCGGCATTCTGTCCACTGATGGGCAACATAAGAGAGGCTGTCTACCCACTGACGGCGGTCGTCAGGGGGAGCTTTATATTTAACAAAACGTACAATGCAAGTGGGGCAGTCTAACCAATGTAAGGGATTTCTTCACCATTAATTTTAGGATGGGGGAGTTGTTGTGGTCCCTCTGTGGGGGTGGAAAGGGTTGGACGACAATCATAATTTGGTGGCTGATGATGGAATGGAGGGGGGGGGGGGTTTGTATTGGAAGATGATGATGATGGAATGGGGGTGTATTTGAAGATGGAGGATGATAATGATGAATGAGGATGACGACTGGGGCAGGGGTGTATTGATGGAGGATGATGAGGATGGAGGGGTGTTATTTTGTATGGGGGAGGAGGGAGGGGTGTTGTGTTGGAGGACAATGATGATGATTGGGGATTATAATAAGGAGGATGATGATGATGATGATGGAATGGCGGGGGGGGGGGGGGGGGTGTTGTATTGGAGGACAATGATGATGATGGGGGAGTTGTATTGATGGAGGGGCGTTGTATTGGAGGACAAAGATGATGGGAGGTTGTAATGAGGAGGATGTTGATGAAGAAGGGACGTTGTATTGGAGGATGATGATTGGGGGGTGGTTGTATTGGTGGACAATTTTGAAGATGGGGGATAGTAATGAGGAGGATGGTGGAGGGGGGTTGTATTGGATGATGATGATGATGGGGGGGGGTTGTATTGGATGACGGGGGGGGGGGGGTTGTATTGGATGATGATGATGATGATGGATGAGGGGGGCATATCACCTTGAAGTCCCGGCTGTGTTGGGGGGTGTAATGATGATGGGTGGGGTCATGTCACCTTGAAGTCCCGGCTGTGTTGGGGGGTGTAATGATGATGGGGGGGGGGGGGTTTGTATTGGATGATGGGGGGGTGATGATGATGGGGGGTCATATCACCTTGAAGTCCCGGCTGTGTTGGGGGGGGGGTGGTTGTATTGGATGAGGATGGGGGGGGGTCATATTGCCTTGAAGTCCCGGCTGTGTTGGGGGTGTAATGATGATGGGTGGGGTTGTATTGGATGATGGGGGGGGGGGGGTCATATCACCTTGAAGTCCCGGCTGTGTTGGGGGGTGTAATGATGATGGGGGGGGTTTGTATTGGATGATGGGGGGGGGGTGATGATGATGGGGGGGTCATATCACCTTGAAGTCCCGGCTGTGTTGGGGGGGGGGGGGGTTGTATTGGATGATGGGGGGGTGTGTGATGATGATGATGATGATGGGGGGTCATATCACCTTGAAGTCCCGGCTGTGTTGGGGGGGGGGGGGGGGTGGTTGTATTGGATGAGGATGGGGGGGGGGGGGTCATATTGCCTTGAAGTCCCGGCTGTGTTGGGGGGTGTAATGATGATGGGGGGGTGGGGGGGGGGTTGGTGGGGACGATGGGGGGGAGGGGGGGGGGGGGGGTCAGGGTCATGGGGGGGGGGGGGGGGGGGGGGGGGTTGTGGGGGTTGGGGTTGTGGGGGGGGTGACGGGGGTGGGATGGGGGGGGGGTTGGGGGGGGTTTCACCATGGGGGGGGGGGGGGTGGGGGGGGGTGGGGGGGGTTAAAGTCCGCGAAGGGGGGGGGGGGGGGGGGGGGGGGGGGTCCCATGGGGGGGGGGGGGGGGGGCTGGGTGGGGGGGTGGGGGTGGGGGGTTTGGTGGGGGTTGTATTGGGGGGGGGATTGATGGGGGGGGGTTGATGATGATGATGATGTAATGGGGGGGGGGGGGGGGGTCATATCACCTTAAAGTCCCGGCTGTGTTGGGGGGGGGGGGGGGGGTTGTATTGGATGATGGGGGGGTTTGATGATGATGGGGGGTCATATCACCTTGAAGTCCCGGCTGTGTTGGGGGGGGTTTGTATTGGATGATGGGGGGGTGTGTGATGATGATGGGGGGTCATATCACCTTGAAGTCCCGGCTGTGTTGGGGGGTGTAATGATGATGGGGGGGGGGGGGGGGGTCATATCACCTTGAAGTCCCGGCTGTGTTGGGGGGTGTAATGATGGGGGGGGTTGTATTGGATGATGGGGGGGTGTGATGATGATGGGGGGTCATATCACCTTGAAGTCCCGGCTGTGTTGGAGGGTGTAATGATGATGGGGGGGGGGGGTTTGTATTGGATGATGGGGGGTCATATCACCTTGAAGTCCCGGCTGTGTTGGGGGTGTAATAATGATGGGGGGGTTTGTATTGGATGATGGGGGGGGGGGGTGTGATGATGGGGGGTCATATCACCTTGAAGTCCCGGCTGTGTTGGGGGGTGTACTCCAGGGTCCAGAGGGATCTCAGTAGCTTGGCCAGCTGTTCGGTGACCTCTCCTCGGTCGAGGGTCCCGGGACTGGGGAGCGGACTGCCCTCATTGTATTGCTCTAAGCCCAGGAACTCGGCGAACAGGTCGGTGTTGCTGAGGCACTGCAGCACGGCGTTCATGAAGCAGGTATTGCCGTGATTCTTGAGGCCGGACAGGCCGGGGGTGCGGGGGCTGCCCGGAGCAGTGAGGGCGGGGGACGAGCTGCCATCACTGGGGGGGTCGGGCTGAGGCTCTCGGCAGGGGGAACCTTTGTCCCGGTTGGGGGTCTCGGCCTCCTGCTCGGTGCTCAGGTGGGATAAGGTGCTGAGAGTCCGCAGGAAGCGGCTGACAAATCCCCCCCGCCGCCAGAACAGCTTCTTCCCCACCTTCTTCTCCTTCCCGCCCTGCACCACCACCGCCGCCTGCGACATGAGGGCATCCCCCGTCCTGCACACACCGGGTACAGTGCGCCCAGGAGCCGGGACCCTCCGGCTGCGGCACGCTTCCCTTCCGGTAGATTAGGGGGGGTACACCGTGCAGAACACCCGCACCGGTGGCGGCGCCGGTCACGTGACCGATAGACGCAAGTCGCCCGGGCCCATCTTTGTTCAGGGCAAAAGGGGAGCGTCGCCAGTCAGGGTTGCTATGGTGGCAATTTATCACCGCCCACTTCAGTGGCAAGCTGGCGAATAACTTGCAAGGCGCGGCTGTCACTGTGCAGGGGGCGGTGATGTTCTGACACGGGGGCGTGGCATTAGGCATAGCTACAGCTGTATCTCCAGTTGACCAGGGAGCATGGAGCAGATAACATAAATCTCACACACACCATATGGAATTACACCCCAAAACACATTTTGCTACTTCTCCTGAACATGGGGATACCACGTGTGTGAGACTTTTTGTGGGCCTAGCTACATACAGGGCCAAAAAAATAATGACCACCTTCAGGCTTTCCAAGGGTGTAATTCCCTCACCTCATTTCCTGACTACCTATCGCAGTTTTGGAGGCCCTGAAATACCAGGATAGTACAAACACCCCTTCCCCCAAATGACAGCTTTTTGGAAAGTAGATACTTCAAGGTATTTGCTGCGGGGCATGGAAGATTTTATTTTTTGCCACAAGTTCTTGAAAAATGACAAACAAATAATATATATATATATTATATATATATATATATATATATATATATATATATTTTTATACAAAGTTGTCACTTTAATGAGATATTTCTCACACATGTCATGGGTATGTGTGGAATTACACCCCAAAATACAATCTGCTACAGCTTCCGAGTAAGGGCATATCACATGTGAGAGGCTTTTTGGTGGCCCGGCCACATACAGGGGGCCAAAATCCAAAGACCACCTTCAGGCTTTCGAATGGTGTAATTCCCTCACTTCATTTCCTGACTACCTATCACAGTTTTGGAGGCCCTAAAAGGCCAGGATAGTGCAATTATCCCCCCCCCCCCCCCCCCACACACACACACACAAATGACCCCCTTTTGGAAAGTAGACACTCCAAAGGAATTTGATAAGATGCATGGTAAGTATTTTGCAGATCTCATTTTTTTCTTTCTTCATTTTTCAAAAACTTGTAGCAACAAATGAGATCTGCAAAATACTAGCCATTCCTGTCATCAAATTCCTTAGCAAATAATTTGAAGTATCTACTTTCCAAACAGGGGTAATTTGGGGAGTGTTTGATATTATCCTGGCATTTCAGGGCCTCCAAATCTGTGTGATAGGTAGTCAGGAAATGAAGTATTTGGATCAAATAAATCTGTCAAAAAAAAAAGTGAAAACATTTTATGCCAAAGCATAGGAGCGATCCACCCACTGACCACCCTAGGCCCTTCATGCTTGGCATACACTTTTTTTTATAACTGGGATCAGAAATCTTCTCCTGCAACGCTGCAGGCACTGACATATGTATTCTCAGAGCAGCACCCTGCTGCTGTCAGAATAAACAGATCAGTGCTGCAGCTGATTGACATAACTGTAAAGCAAACAACCACAATTAACAATATTTGCCACTTTTTCTTCAAGCCAAACCCAAACACTTTAGCGGTGCACAGTGAATATTTTTTGTTTTAGTATACACTATAGGATTGTAACAGACCTGGAACACCTTTGGACACTCCAAAGAGAATAGTAATGTGGCACACATAGTGCCCCCTCACCCTCCTGTCAAGCCTTGTTTCAAGCCACATCCCTATCTGATTAATGTTTCCGGGTTTCAGGTGGACTGAATGAATGAAAGGTGGTCTGGGTGAATCCTGGACAGGTGGTAACCCTAACTTGAGGACAGGGTTGAGAACCATTGCTTTACTACACACAGCTAACCTTAAAGTGATAATAAAGTCTTGTTTTTTGTTTGTGTTTGATAAATAATAAACATGTTATACTTACCAGCTCTGTGTGGTTTTGCACAGAGCAGCTCGGATCCTCCTCTTCTTGGGTCCATCGCCGGCACCCCTGGCCCCTCCCACTTTCCGGGTGCCCCCATAGCAAGCAGCTTGCTATGGGGGCACCCAAGCAGGTACGTTCCCGAGCCGCGGCTCTGTGTGTCCATGTACACACAGAGCAATGGCTCGACTCCGCTCCCTCCGTCTTCTGAATGGCTCACTGGCTGTGATTGACAGCAGTGTGAGCCAATGGTTCCTGCTGCTGCCAAAAGACAATCAGGCGTGCGAGTCCCCAGACAGTGGACATCGCTGGATCGAGAGGGGGCTCATATAACAATTAGGGGGGGGGGTTGCTGTACACAGAAGGTTTTTTACCTTCATGCATAGAATATTGTGCCTTTACAACCACTTTAACAAAGAATGTGCTGTACTTAGAATGCACTAGTCAGGAGTAATAAATGTAAAACCCAGTGAGGGGAATTTATCAAAACTGGTCCCTGAGTACTGGGAGTAATACTGTAGTAACTTTGGAACAGTGGGAGTAATACCTGTAGTAACTTTATGGTATTGGGAGTAATACTCACAGCAACTTTGGAATACTGGGAATAAAACTAGTAGGAACCTTGGGATAGGAATAGGAGAGAGAGCATTCGCCCTGAAGGGCTATCCTGGAGCGGTGGTTCCCTCTCTCTAGGAACCTTGGGATATCGTGAGTAATAGCTGTAATACCCTCGGAGTACTGGGAATAATAACTGTAGTACATTTGGGTACTGAGAGTAGTACCTGTAGTAACCTTGGGGTACTGAGAGCAACAATTGTAGTAACTTTTGGGTTCTGAGAATAGTACCTTTGGGGTTCTGAGAGCAGTACCTGTATTAACTCTGGGGTACCGGGAATAGTACCTGTAGTAACTTTGGGGTACTGGGAGTAGTACCTGTAGTAAATTGGGATACCGGGAGTAATACCTGTAGTAACTGGGAGTACTGAATAGCAAATCTGAGTACTGGTTATTGATTTGGAGTACTGGGTACTTACTTGAAGTGCTGAGTAGTGACTCTGAGTAAAGACTGATAAGTTGGGTACTAGGTAGCGACTTGGTGTTCTGGGAGTGTCTTAGAGTGACTTAAAGTAACTTGAAGTATTGGGGGTAACTGAGTAATTTGAAACAACATGAAGCTGTAGCACAAGGAGTAACTTGGAGTACAGTAGTGTAGAATACTGAGAGTAACTATTTAATATCCCCATTAGAGTAGCGGGTAAAATGTCCAACAGGATTGGTGATGCAACCCAGTGCGTATCTTGCTCCATGTATGCTTTGCTTGAAGAGCCATTTGAGGGTGAATACTGCTGTGGGAGATGTCAGCTAGTTGTTTCTCTGGAAGCCCAGATCCTGAATCTAGAAAAATAGGTGGCAACACTGCGCAGCATCAACAATCTTGAAAGAAGTTTGGACATTACTCAGCAGGTGCTGGCGGGGGCCAGTGTAGAGGAAGGTGGACACATGGAGGCACAGGAGCCAGAGGTAGGTAGCTGGGTGACAGATAGAAGGAGGGGTAGAGGGAAGAGTGCTAGGGAAGCTAGTCCTGAGTTGGTACACCCCAACAAATATGCCAAGTTGCATGATGTTGGGGATATCAGCTCAGGGTGGCAGTGCTTGAGCAGGCGCCTTCCCCTAGATGCCAGGGGAAAGACTTCTCCGGTAAGGAAGTGGGTAAGGATACAGGTAAGGTTAGTCAGGTATTGGTGGTAGGGGACTCAGTTGAAATTGAAATATACTGCGTTAAACATGTAACGCACTGAAATATACTGTGTTAAACATGCACTAAGGCACAGAAATATACTGCGTTAAATGTGCACTAATGCACTGAAATATGCTGCTTTAAACGTGCACTAACGCTACGAAATATACTGCGTTAAACATGCACTAATGCACTGAAATATACTGTGTTAAATGTGACTAACGCACAGAAGTATACTGTGTTAAAAGTGCACTAACGCACTGAAATATACTGCGTTAAACGGCACATAATGCACTGAAATATACTGCGTTAAACGTGCACTACAGTAATGCACTGAAATATACTGCATTAAACGGCACGTACTGCACTGAAATATACTCTGTTAAACGTGCAGTAATGCACAGAAATATACTGCGATAAACATGCACTAACGCACTCAAATATACTGTGTTAAACGTGCACTAACGCACTGAAATATACTGCATTAAATGGAACGTAATGCACTGAAATATACTGCGTTAAACGTGCACTAACGCACAGAAATATACTGCGTTAAACGTGCACTGACGCACAGAAATATACTGCGATAAACGTGCACTAACGCACTGAAATATACTGCGTCAAACTTGCAGTAACACACAGAAATATACTGAGATAAACGTGCACTAACGCACTGAAATATACTGCGTTAAACATGTAATGCACTGAAGTATACTGTGTTAAACATGCACTAAGGCACAGAAATATACTGCGTTAAATGTGCACTAACGCACTGAAATATACTGCATTAAATGTGTACTAATGCACTGAAATATACTGCGTTAAATGTGACTAACGCACAGAAATATACTGTGTTAAACGTGCACTAATGCACTGAAATATACTGCGTTAAACGTGCACTAACAGACAGAAATATACTGCATTAAATGTGCACTAATGCACTGAAATATACTGCGTTAAACAGCACGCAACACACTGAAATATACTGCATTAAACATGCACTAACGCACAGAAATATACTGCGTTAAACGTGCACTAAAGCAATGAATTATACTGCATTAAACAGCACGTAATACACTGAAATATACTGCATTAAACGTGTAGTAATGCACAGAAATATACTGCGATAAATATGCACTAACGCATTCAAATATACTGTGTTAAATGTGTACTAACGCACTGAAATATAGTGCATTAAATGTAACGTAATGCACTGAAATATACTGTGTTAAACATGCAGTAACACACAGAAATATACTGCGATAAACGTGCACTAATGCACTGAAATATACTGCATTAAATGGCACATAAAGCACAGAAATATACTGCATTAAACGTGCACTAATGCACAGAAATATACTGCGTTAAATGTGCACTAATGCACTGAAATATACTGCGTTAAACAGCGCGTAACACTGAAATAAACGTGCACTAACGCACTGAAATATACTGCGTCAAACTTGCAGTAACGCACAGAAATATACTGCGATAAACGTGCACTAACGCACTGAAATATACTGCGTTAAACATGTAATGCACTGAAGTATACTGTGTTAAACATGCACTAAGGCACAATAATATACTGTGCTAAACGTACACTAATGCACTGAAATATACTGCATTAAATGTGTACTAATGCACTGAAATATACTGCCTTAAATGTGACTAACGCACAGAAATATATTGTGTTAAACGTGCACTAATGCACTGAAATATACTGCGTTAAACGTGCACTAACGGACAGAAATATACTGCGTTAAATGTGCACTAATGCACTGAAATATACTGCGTTAAACAGCACGCAACGCACTGAAATATACTGCGTTAAACATTCACTAACGCACAGAAGTATACTGCGTTAAACGTGCACTAAAGCAATGAATTATACTGCATTAAACGGCACGTAATACACTGAAATATACTGCATTAAACGTGCAGTAATGCACAGAAATATACTGCGATAAATATGCACTAACGCATTCAAATATACTGTGTTAAATGTGTACTAACGCACTGAAATATAGTGCATTAAATGGAACGCAATGCACTGAAATATACTGTGTTAAACATGAAGTAACACACAGAAATATACTGCGATAAATGTGCACTAACGCACTGAAATATACTGCATTAAATGGCACAGAAATATACTGCATTAAACGTGCACTAATGCACAGAAATATACTGCGATAAATGTGCACTAATGCACTGAAATATACTGCGTTAAACAGCACGTAACGCACTGAAATATACTGAGTTAAACGTGCACTAACGCACAGAAATATACTGCGTTAAACGGCACGTAATGTACTGCATTAAACGTGCACTAAAGCAATGAATTATACTGCATTAAACGGCAGGTAATACACTGAAATATACTGCATTAAACGTGCAGTAATGCATAGAAATATACTGCGATAAACATGCACTAACGCACTCAAATATACTGTGTTCAACATGTACTAACGCACTGAAATATACTGCATTAAATGGCACATAACGCACTGAAATATACTACATTAAACATGCACTAACGCACAGAAATATTCTGCGTTAAACGAGCACTAACACACTGAAATATACTGTGTTAAATGTGCAGTAACGCACAGAAATATACTGCGATAAACGTGCATTAACGCACTGAAATATACTGCGTTAAAAGGCACATAACGCACTGATATATACTGCGTTAAATGTGCACTAACGCACTGAACTATACTGTTCAATGCATTCACTCACTACTATGCTCACACTGACTGAACTATCATTGGATTCACTCTAAAGAAAAAGGAATGGTCGCACTACACTCACACTGATTGAAATACGGTATCACTAGATTCACACTGATATTCTACACTAATAATAGAATCAGAATAGCACACTAGAGCATACTAACTGTCTAGTAGTGGTGAACAGAGCCCTGTTCTATCTCTCCCCACTCCGATATTACACTACAAATGGCCACTATTGAAAAAATACTTTTATAGTGTGGGGCGGGACTAAAAGCAATGAACCATGATTGAATAGAGTCATCATTACTTTCTCCAATCATGGCTCTGACAGTGCTCTGTGCCCTGATTGGGCAAAGCTTTCATTGCGTCAGCCAATCAGGGCTTCCAATGCACTGTGCGGTGCGCATTGTAATGTGGTCATTCGGCCGGCTTGAACAAAAGTTTGAATGACCAGATAATTTAGGTGTTCGTCAACCATGTGAACAGCCAATGTTCGGCCCAAACTCATGTTTCGGGCCAAATCGTTCGCCCATCCCTGCCTGCAGGCTCTAACACTGAGAACCGAGCAATCGAACACCGCCTATCACTCTGTTCTCACAGCTCCCAGGGCAGAGAGCTGGTGACTGTCAGTCACCGCTCCCTGCTCTGCCCCCGGCGCTCACTGGAAGGCTGGGCTGTGGAGTGGGTGGGAGCAGCCGGCTCAGGCTCTGAGCCTGGGTTCAGACTAGTGGGTGCGAATTGAAGGCCCTGCGTGACTGCGCAGTGAAACGTCGGCTGTTCTGCGGATTGTACGCGTTTTAGGTGCGAATCAGCTGCTAACATAAATTTGCAACTCATTGTACTACTTCTGAGGGGGAATCCATGCCAAATTTTTATAAAAAAACGGCATGGGTTCCCCCTCCAGGAGCATACCAGGCCCTTAGGTCTGGTATGGATGTTAAGGGTACCCTCTACGCCAAAAAAACGGTGTGGGGGTCCCCCCAAAATCCATACCAGACCCTTATCCGAGCACACAGCCTGGCAGGTCAAGAAAGGGGGTGGGGATGAGCGAGCGCCCCCCCTCCTGAACCGTACCAGGCCACATGCCCTCAACATGGGGGGTGGGTGCTTTGGGGAAGGGGGGGCGCCCTGCGGCCCCCCCACCCCAAAGCACCTTGTCCCCATGTTGATGAGGCCGTTGGTTGTCGGGGTCTGCAGGCGGGGGGCTTATGGGAATCCGGGAGCCCCCTTTAATAAGGGGGCCCCCAGATCCCGGCCCCCCACCCTATGTGAATGAGTATGGGGTACCCATTCACCTAAGGTGTAAAAGTGTAAATAAAAAAAAAACACACAATTTTTAAAAATATTTTATTGCACTGCTCCGGGGGTCTTCTTCCGTCTTGGGGGGTCCTCTCGCCGGACTCCTCCACTCTCTTCTGCTCTTTTACCTAGCTCTTTCACAAGCGGAAGAGCAAGAGCCCGGCTTTCTTCTTCGTCATCGCCGCCGTCGTCTGGGGGTCTCGTTCCGCCTTCGGGGGTCTTCCGGGGTCTCTTCTGTTCTTGCCGCTGTCGTCGCCTTCTGTGCCGCCTTCTTCTTCTTCTTCTTCTTAAGATGTTGACTCGTCGCTCTCTCTGGCCGGAATGGCATAGACGCGCTGTGTTGTGACTTATATAGGGACAAGGGGGCAGGGTCACATGCTCATGTCACATGGTGCCACATATGATGTCACAGTCCCAGCATCCTCCAGGACTAGCAGTAGCAGAATACATATTGGCCTAAATTGATGAAGAAATTCGATTTTTTTCTATTTTTATTGGGTATGTTTTATAGCAGAAAGTAAAGAAAGTTTATTTTATTTTTTTAATTGACAGTCTTTTTTTGTTTATAGCGCAAAAAAACAAAAAAACACAGAGGTGATCAAATGCCACCAAAAGAAAGTTCTATTTGTGGGAAAAAAAAGTACATCAATTTTATTTGGATACAGCTTCGCACAACCGCACAATTGTCAGTTAAAGTAAAGCAGTGCCGTTTCGCAAAAAATGGCCTGGTCACGAAGGGGGGGGGGTAAATCTTGTCTTTCCACCACAGGTAACTATAAAACCCCTTTCACACTAAGGCGTTTTTCAGGCGCTACAGCGCTAAAAAGTAGTGCCTGCATAGCGCCTGAAAAAAGCCTGCTTTCACACTGGGGCGCTGGCAGGGTGTCACAAAAAGTCCTGCCAGCAGCTTCTTTGCAGCGGTGGAGGAGCGGTGTATACACCGCCCCTCCACTGCTCCTCCATCGCTCCTGCCCATTAAAAACAATGGGGCAGCGCTGCTATACCGACAGCAAAGCGCCGCTGCAGCGGCATCTGTGGGCGGATTTAACCCCTTTTCGGTCGCTAGCAGGGGTTAAAACCGCCCCGCTAGCGGCCGAATAGCGCAGCTAAAACGACAGTAAAGCGGTGCTAAAAATAGCGCCGCTTTACCGCTGACGCCCGGTGGAGCTCAGTGTGAAAGGGGTCTAACAGTTAATATTATATATTCCTATTGCTGGCTTTTATCCTGATGAGCGAGACGCTCCCATTACCAAATACACACTGACAGCCCAGGTTATTTAGATACCGGAGACTGAAGTCAGGATGGAGCGCCCCCACCTGTGTATGGTGACATCTCCTCACATCCTTCTCAGATCAGCATGTCCTGTGGGCGTGTCCCAGGAGGCAAGTAATTAATGGTTGAGGGTATGTTATTCCAAGACCCAGAACATTCTTGTAAACTTTATTGGTCAGCAACAAACTTGTCAGGCCTGGTATTGGGATAGGACTTCACTATGCCCCTTGTGATCAAGTCCTGTATTGGGATAGGAGCTTACTATGCCCCTAGTGGTCAGCTCTGGTATTGGCGCACAAATTATCTACTCATACAGTGAGGGGGAAAAAGTATGTGATCCCCTGCTGAATTTGTAAGTTTTCCCACTGACAAAGAAATGATCAGTCTATAATTTTAATAGTAGGTTTATTTTAACAGTGAGCGACAGAATAACAACAAAAATATCCAGAAAAACGCATTTCAAAAAAGTTATAAATTGATTTGCATTTTAATCAGTGAAATAAGTATTTGATCCCCTATCAATCAGCAAGATTTCTGTCTGCCAGGTGTCTTCTATACAGGTAACGAGCTGGGATTAGGAGCAATATCTTAAAGGGAGTGCTCCTAATCTCAGATTGTTACCTGTATAAAAGACACCTGTCCACAGAAGCAATCAGATTCCAATCTCTCCACCATGGCCAAGACCAAAGAGCTGTCCAAGATTGTAGACCTACACAAGGCTGGAATGGGCTACAAGACCATCACCAAGCAGCTTGATGAGAGGGTGACAACAGTTGGTGCGATTATTCACAAATGGAAGAAACACAAAATAACTGTCAATCGCCCTCGATCTGGGGCTTCATGCTAGGTCTCACCTCGTGATCATGAGAACGGTGAGTAATCAGCCCAGATTACCACACAGGAGGATATTGTCAATGATCTTAAGGCAGCTGGGACCATAGTCACCAAGAAAAAAAATTGGTAACACACTACACCATTAAAAGCCTGAAATCCTACAATGCCTGCAAGGTCCCCCTGCTCAAGAAAGTACATGTACAGGCCCGTCTAAAGTTTGCTAATGAACATCTTAATTATTCAGAGGAGAACTGGGTGGAAGTGTTGTGGTCAGATGAGACCAAATCAAGCTCTTTGGCATCAACTCAACTTGCTGTGTTTGGAGGAGGAGGAATGCTGCCTATAATCCCAAGAACCCCATTCCCACCATCAAACATGGAGGTGGAAACATTATGCTTTGGGGGGTGTTTTTCTGCTAAGGGGACAGGACAACTTCACTGCATCAAAGGGACAATGGACGAGGCCATGTACCGTCAAATCTTGGGTGAGAACCTCTTTCCCTCAGCCAGAGCATTGAAAATGGGTTGTGGATGGGTATTCCAGCATGACCCAAAACACACGGCCAAGGCAACAAAGAAGTGGCTCAAGAAGAATCACATTAAGATCCTGGAGTGGCCTAGCCAGTCTCTGGACCTTAATCCCATTGAAAATTTGTGGAGGGAGCTAAAGGTTTGAATTACCAAACGTCAGCCTCAAAACCTTAATGACTTGGAGGGGATCTGCAAAGAGGAGTGGGACTCCCTCCAAGGATGTGTGCAAACCTGGTGTCCACCTACAAGAAACGTCTGACCTCTGTGATTGCCACCAAGAGTTTTGCCACCAAGTACTAAGTTATGTTTTGCAAAGGTGTCCAATACTTATTTCACTCATTAAAATGCAAATCAATTTATAACTTTTTTAAATGCGTTTTTCTGGATTTTTTTTGTTGTTATTCTTTCTCTCACTGTTAAAATAAACCTACCATTAAAATTATAGACTGATCATTTCTTTGTGAGTGGGCAAACGTACAAAATCAGCAGGGGATTAAATACTTTTTTCCCTCACTGTATATGACAAGGCCGATTCCCCATCCTGCGAACCTCCCTATGGCCCTAGTGGTCAGGTCCATTATTGGTATAGGCCCTCACTATATCTGTAGTGGTAAAGTCTGGCATTGGTATGGGACCTCACTATGCCCTAGTGGTCAAATCTGATATTGGGATAGGACCTCACTATGCCCTAATGTTCAGCTCTGGTATTGGCACACAAATTATCTTCTCATATATGACAAGACCAATCCCCATCCAGTAACTGTTCCTCCCTATGCCTCTATTGGTCAGGTCCAGAGTTGGTATAAGACCTAGTGGTAAAATCTAGTATTAGAATAGGACCTCACGATGCCCCTAGTGGTCAGGTCTGGTATTGGCATATGGCCTCACTAAGCACCTATTTATCAGGACAGGTATTGGGATAGGACCCCCCCCCCCCCCTTATGCTGCTACCACTACGTTTCATAGTGGGGATGATGTGTTCAGGGTGATGTGCAGTGTTAGTTTTCCACTACACATAGCGTTTTCACTTTTAGGCCAAAAACGTCAATTATGGTCTAATCTGACCAGAGCACCTTCTTCCACATGTTTACTGTGTCCCCCACATGGCTTCTCACAAACTGCAACTTCTGGCTTTCTTTCAACAATGGCTTTCTTCTTCCCACTCTTCCATAAAGGCCAGATTTGTCGAGTGCACGACTAATAGTTGTCCTGTGGATAGATTCTCCCACTTAAGCTGTGGATCTCTGCAGCTATTCCAGAGTTACCATGGGCCTCTTGGCTGCTTCTCTGATTAATGCTCTCCTTGCCAGTTTAGGTGGATGGCCACATCTTGGTAGGTTTGCAGTTGTGCCATAGTCTTTCCATTTGGGATTTATTGGATTTAACAGTGCTCTGTGAGATGTTTAAAGCTTAGAATATTTTTTTATAACCTAACCCTACTTTAAACTTCTCCACAACTTTATCCCTGACCTGTCTGGTGTGTTCCTTGGCCTTCATGATGCTGTTTGTTTACTAAGGTTCTCTAACAAAGCTCTGAGGGCTTCACAGAACATCTGTATTTATACTGAGATTAAATTACACACATGTTGACTCTATTTACTAATTAGATGACTTCTGAAGGCAATTGGTTCCACTAGATTTTAGTTAGGGGTATCAGAGTAAAGGGGGCTAAATACAAATGCATCCCGCACTTCTCACATATTTATTTGTAAAAAATTTTAAAAAACATTTATAATTTTCCTTCTATTTCACAATTATGTGCCACTTTGTATTGGTCTATAAAATCTCAATAAAATACATTTACATTTTTGTTTGTAACATGACAAAATGTGGTACAATTTCAATCGGGACAAATACTTTTTCAAGGCACTGTATCAAAGTTGAATTTTTTCAACTCACAACGAGCCTGGCAGGAAGGCACCCGGCCGTGAAAACTCACAGAATGCAACAGAGATGTATAACAGAGCAGATCTCGGATGTGCTGAGAGCATCTGTCTTGAGGAGCGGAATGTCCAAATGGGAAGGTCTCCAGGAAGAATGGCATGTCCCTATCCTTTCCCTACTCATTTGGAACTGCTCCCTACCGTTAATCACTGCTCCTGACAGACGGTGACACTGCCCGCATGCGAAATGCACGCCAAGCCTGGGAGCTAGGGTCTTAAATAGAGGTGGCAGCATCTGATCAGATAGCTTCCCCAGTGACCCAGGAAACCATAGATGGGAACCATGTTCCTCGTGACTTCCTCTCCCTCTGCATTGCTGCTGCAGTTGAGCGTCACCTGCAGTGGAGAAAGTAGAATGCACCTGTCTACATGCTGTTTATTTTTTACCGCAGCATGTGTACAGCCCTGAGCGGGCTGCATGCCCAGGATCAGGCAGAGAGTTTGAGTGGCAGTAAAAGCGTGGATCAACTGTCTGGTTTTAACACCTGCTAGCCACACATGTAAATGAAGCCTAAAAGGACAAACTCCTATTCTGCTCACAGACCAGCCTGTATTGTGCTTGTTTCTCTGCAATTAGCCTGGTGCCCTGGAGTTAGCTCTTGCCCCACTGTAGTCCACCTTCCAAATAACGGGCTGCATACAGAAGACATTCAATTTCAGCCAAGGTTTATTCCAATGACCGCACACCACTCACTTCCACCCAAAGCTATGCCCTTAGCTTGTTTCATCCACAGCAGGGCTTAATTAAGCATGTACTGTCAATGCAATAAACCTTGGCTGAAGTTGAATTTGCAGCCCATTGGTCCTTTCCCTTGTAGGGTTATAAGGAGCCACCCTTGCATGCATGCTCCAGGTAGACGCCTACATGGGTCCAAAGAAGGAGATAAAGTGATGCAAAGCAGGTAGCTCGCTAAACGTTTGTACCAAACTAATGTGTGCAGGCTTATTATAGGCTTATCTATAGGTAAAATTCATGCATAGCAGTTTACTCCCACTTTAATCACTTGCTGACCAGCCGCCGTCATTATACTGCGGCAGGTCGGCTCGTTCCTGCAAATCGCCATAGGTCTACGTTGGCTCCATTAAGAGCCATAGCAGGCACTCGCGCACCGGCTGCACGATGGGAGACCCAATGCACATGGTCGGTGGGAAAGAGAGCCAGAACGGGGATCTGTCAATGTAAACAGACAGATCCCCGTTCTGACAGGGAAGGAGAGAGAGATCTGCTGTTCCTAGTGATTAGGAACAGCGTTCTTTCTCCTCCTCCAGTCAGTCCCATCCCCCACAGTTAGAAACACCTGCCAGAGAACACATTTAACCCCTTGATTGCACCCCAGTGTTAACCCCTTCCCTGACATTTACACAGGATTCAGTGCATTTTTATAGCGCTGATCGCTGTATAAATGTCAATGGTCCTTAAAAAGTTTCAAAAGTGTCCGATCTGTCCGCCGCAATGTCGCAGACACGCAAAAAATCACAGATTGCTGCCATTACTAGTAAAAAAAATATATATATATAATAAAAATGACATCAATCTACCCCCTATTTCGTAGACGCTATAACTTTTGCGCAAACCAATCAATATACGCTTATTGCGATTATTCTTTCTTACCAAAAATATGTGCATATTGGCCTAATCTGATGAAAACTTTTTTTTGGGGGGATATTTATTATAGCAAAAAGTTAAAAATGTATATATTTTTTCAAAATTGTTGCTGTTTTTTTGTTTATAGCGGAAAAAAATAAAACCGCAGGGTGACCACCAAAAGAAAGCTCTATTTGTGGCAAAAAAAGGACGTCAATTTTGTTTGGGTACAGCATCACATGATCGCGCAATTGTCAGTTAAAACGATGCAGTGCAGTATTGCAAAAAATGGCCTGGTCATTAAGGGGGAAAATCTTCCTGTATGTAAGTGGTTAATACTTCCTTAACTCCCCCCCCCCCCACCACCACCACCCCCACCACATAGCTTATTTTTATTATATTATATTATTATATATTTTAATATATTATATTGTAAAATAAAAATAAGAAATAAAATGTAAAAATGTGAGTTGCTGCCCTTTGTGACCCATCAGATTTAACTCTTCGTGCTTTGGAAAATTAAAATATAAGTGTCTTAGATATTATTTTTGCTGTAACTACATTTGATTGGAGCTGGGAGAGTAACCCAAACCCTACCAAACTTGTGCTATGAGCTTCTATTATGGTTACAGACCTGCAGGTGGCGTTATTGTACAGTACACTGCTCTAATACATGCAACCAGCCTTCAAGGCTGCAGCGCTGTACCAAATGGTCTAAGGTGGGAGTAATTCCATAAATGTGCCACTAGGTGGGGACAGAGGCTTTAGCATGTCCCCATTGCCTGTCTTTATAGGAGGGATGTAGGTAATTTTGTGCTGACTTGTGCTTTAGGCAAACAGTCAGGCAGTCAGTGTGCTGAGATGGAGCTAGCAGGTAGGCAGTACTAATACCTGCAGAAGCCAAGAATGCAGTCAGCCCAGTGATGTAGAACATTGGCATGCAGATGGAAAATTACCAATTCATCCGGGTTGAATAAAAAAAAAAAAAGAGACAGATCCTTGCTGTGGATTGCTCTTCTCCCAGTGTGCCAGCATCATCTTTAGTCTGTGACTACTACAACCAGCCTTCTACATTGCTACTACACAGGTGAGCTGTCAGTTTTCCATTCTAATCTGATTACTGCAGACTAATAAACTGATCCGAACAAAAAAAAAAAAAAAAAAAACTTTCCAGATTTTATTTTATTGTATTATTTTTTTTATTTATTAAACAAAATTACTCTTATACTATATACTGTTCAAAATGCAATTATTTTGTACAAGACGTTTGGATTTGGAAAACGAATGCAGCCACCACATCTACTGATTGGTAAACTGCACTATATAAAATTTGAGGTTTTTGGTTTAAACAAAAACGCTCTTTTGCGTATACGCCATACTGTTCAAAATGCAATTACCTTTGTATAAACTGTACATGTTTGGATTTAGGGTGATAATATCTATTGGCTGAATAAAACCCCCCAAACCAAACTTCTTGGATTGCTGTAATCTTTCTACTTAGTCAATAGATGGTATGACTCTAAATCCAAATTTCCACTTTTTGGCTACCACAAGGTACGACGATCTGCTGCTGTTCATACAAACTGGTGAAATTGAAGTAACAACGCTTTTGTAGAAATTGCATCATTTTCATTAAAATTTATCAGATAACCGGTCCTCTGCCAGTGGCTTGCAAGTCCCATGTGGCTCTCATGTTGATTTTGCTTGGATCGGTGTGCTAAGTACCTGTCTATCCATACCTTTGTCTTACTACGGGCTTTTCACCAGATTATATAGAATTAAAATCTTTAACTTCTTTTTTTTTACTATATTGCATACTTAAAGCGGGACTGTACCCGAATTTTTTTTTTTAAAAGCCAGCAGCTACAAATACTGCAGCTGCTGACTTTTAAAAAATTACACTTACTTGTCACAGGTTCCAGCGATGTCGGCAGCAGAGGCTGATCGATCGCTCGGCTCTCTGCTGCTGCCGGCGCCATTCTCGGTGAGGGAATCAGGAAGTGTCGCCTTTGCGGCTTCACTTCCCGGTTCGCTACTGCGCATGCGCAAGTCGCGCAGCGCAATGAGAATCGCCAGCGCTGTCTGCCGGGACACGTGTGTGTCCCGGCAGACAGCGCCGGGACAGGAAGTTGCGTAAACTCCCATGGGAGTTTATGCCCGGAAGTGGGTGCAGATACCTGTCTAATGCCCCGTACACACGGTCGGAATTTCCGACGGAAAATGTCCTATCGGACCATGTTGTCGGGAAATCCGACCACGTGTGGGCGCCATCGGACTTTTTCCGTCTGAAAAAATTTGAGATCCTGCTGTCAAATTTTCCGACAACATCCGATCGGACTTTTTCCGATCGTGTGTAGCGAATTCCGACGGACAAAGTGCCACGCATGCTCAGATCAAATTACAAGATCAAAACTATTGGCTACTAGCCTCTACGTAGTTCCGTCGTACGCAAAGAACGTCACCACGTTCAGAATGATCGGATTTTCCGCCAACTTTGTCCGACCGTGTGTATGCAACACCAGTGTCGGACAAAATCCGTCGGATAAAATCTGATGGATTTTGTGGTCGGAATTTCCGACCGTGTGTATGGGGCATTAGACAGGTATCTGCACCCCCTCCCCCCTGAAAGATGCCAAATGTGACACCGGAGGGGGGGGGGGGGTTCCGAAAAGCGGAAGTTCCACTTTAGGGTGGAATCCCGCTTTAAAGCAGTTTGAAGCCCAAAACTAAAAATATATTGCAGAGTACCAATCATTAGATGTGGTGGCTGCATTCATTTTCTTTTTTTAGGTTTTCCCCTCTGTTTTCACCTGTTGATTTGGCCAGTAACACACCATTCTTATTATAAGGGGACAGTCAGAGGTTACCTAATGTATAGGATTAAGGCAAAATCAAACCCAAAGGCAAATACGTATTTTATTGCAGCTTACTAACCCCTATTCCCCCTATGCACACGATAGGATTTTCCGATGGAAAATGTGTGATAGGACCTTGTTGTCGGAAATTCCGACCGTGTGGAGGCTCCATCACACATTTTCCATAGGAATTTCCATCACACAAAATTTGAGATCTGGTTCTCAAATTTTCTGACAACATAATTCCGATCGTGTGTACACAATTCCGATGCACAAAGTGCCACGCATGCTCCGAATCAAGCAGAAGAGCAGTACTGGGTATTAAACTTCATTTTCTCGGCTCGCCGTACGTGTTGTACGTCAGCGCGTTCTTGACGTTCGGATATTCCGACCAACTTTGTGTGACCGTGTGTATGCAAGCCAAGCTTGAGCAGGATTCCCGTCGGAAAAACCATCCAAGATTTTTCCGACGGAAAATCCGCTCGTGTGTACGCGGCATTAGATGTGGTACTTTAATTTACTTTTTTTTTAGACTTTCTTTCTTTTTACTTTCTTTTATTTTCACCAGGTGATCTGGCCAGTAAGTCTGTTGTTTTTCAACAGAACAAGCTCTCTTGAAGATGCAGCAGTTAGAGGGTTCAGGCAAACCATTTGCCACTGACATAGGTGCTTGCAATGATCAGGTTTTATTTATTTATGTAAAACCTTTAGGGCTCTTTCACACGGATGGACCGTATGTCCGTTTTTCATCCATCCGTTTTCGGATGAAAAACGGACATACATGTATCCCTATGGGATAGCGGGTGTCAGCGGATGAGCATCGTCCGTGTCCACTATGCTCCGTTTCTGCAGACGGAGGAAAACCCTATTTTTTCATCCGTCTGCAGAGCGCATCGGATGACGACGGACTCTACGGTCCGTTGTCACCCGATCTCCCATAGGGAAGAGCGGCGCTCTGACAGGTCTGTCCCTGTGCAGTGTGCAGAGACGGACCTGTCATCTTCCTGCTCAGCGGAGATCGCTCCGGCGATCCCTGCTGAGGAAGCGGCTATCCACGGGGCGGATCAGCACTGGTCCGCCCCGTGTGAAAGGACCCTTATCCTAAAAGGAAAAGATAAATCTGTTGCTTTAATTGCTTATAAAGTGTTAGCTCCAATTTATTCGTTTATTTAAATCGTATAACTCTATACTTTTTAAAACGCAATTCCCTTTGTATAAACTGTACATGTTTGGATTGGGGATGATACCATCTATTGACTAATAAAGGGTGGGTCACCCCAAAGCCAAACTTCTTGGACGGCACTACAGTCTTTTTAGTTAGTCAATAGATGGTGTCTCTCCAAATTTCGACTTTTGTCAGTGGCTAACCTGGTACAACACTGGGCTGCTGTTCATACAAAGTGGCATTCTGTAGAAATGAATTAAACAACGCCTTTGTAGAAATGGCATCATTTAAATTTAGATTTCTCAGATATCTGGTCCTCTGCCAGCAGCTTGGAAGTCCCATGTGACTTTCATGTTGATGTTGCTTGGATCAGTGTGCTAAGTACCTGCCTGTACAAAGTCTTGCCTTATTACAGGCTTCTTACAAGTGGGAAACCAGAGGTTGCCGAATATATAGAATTAAAATCTTTAGCTTTTGTTTTTTAGATATTATGTGCTTGGGTGTATCTTCAATTTTTTGAAAAAAAAAAATACATATATTTATTTACTTAAAGCGGAGGTCTGCCCACCCCACAAAAATGTTTAAGTCAGCAGCTACAAATACTGCTGACCTTTAATAAATTGACACTTACATGTCCATGGGGCCTGCGATGTCAGCAACCCCAGTCATTGGTGGTAAGGGAGCCCAGCAGTGCAGCCTTTTTGGCCTTTTCGGCTTCACGCCTGGTTCCCTACTGCGCATGTGAGAAGCACGCTGCGCATTCCAATTGGTCCGGCGGCAGAGAAAGGAGGAGGGGGCCAGACTTCTGACGTACCTTCTGACGTACTGTGGCAAGGTCCGGCAAAAGTGGGGAAGGGGACCTGTCAAAAACAGGTGTCCCCCCCCCCCCGAAAGGTGCCAAATGTGGCACCTGAGGGGGGGAGGAGACAAATAAGTGGAAGTTCCACTTTTGGGTGGAACTCCGCTTTAACTTTTTTTTTCATCACATAGGGGTCAAAAAGTCCCCTGTGTGATGATTTTTAGGTGACAGGTTCTCTTTATTGAGATATGCAGGGTTTAAAAGACTGCATGTCCCCACCCTGTGTTCCACTAAATGTTTTGCAATGTAGATCACATTGAAAAACATCCTTTCCCGGCAAAGCGAGCCGGAGACACGGAGAGGTTGACCCGGAAGTGACGTCAGCGACGTCGCTTTCTGAGTCACAGAAAGAAGGGGAGGAGAGCGGACCTGTATCCACTCTTCTCCTCCACCCGCCGGCACCCGCCATGGAGATCACGGGCCAGCATGGTGGGGTGCGGCTGGGGTTCGGGGCGCCGGTACCGGGGGTGTGTGCAGGCGATCGGGCGGCAGCGGAGTCGCCCGTATGCTCTCATCTGACAGGCAGGAGTCTGCCTTTCAGTTTCTCCCCGCTGTCAGGTCCATACATCGTATGGACCTGGCAGCAAAAGGGTTAAAGCGGTAGGGCCAGTTCACACCATAAAAACGCAGTCCAGGTGCGTTCTGGATGCATTTCTGCATGCACGTTTTTGATGTGTTTCCAGTGTGTTTTGATGTGTTTTTGATGCCTTCCAGTGCATTTTTTCCCCTCTTTTTTTTTCCTTCACCTTAAATGGTGACATGTGCAGTCCGGTGCATTTTTGGTGCAATTATGTGCATTCCAGTGCGTTTTACCACGTTTTAGTACAGTAATACAGCATGTTCTACTTTTTTCCTGGAACTGGAATGCACTGGAACCGACCGCACCGGTGTGAACGATGCCGTTGGAAACCATATACCCTACTATCCATGCAGTGTCGGTGCGTCCATAAGGGTGCATGGGCACCGCCCCCTCTCTCCAGCCACCCCCTCTAGCACCAATAGATAGATTCATGCATTGCATGAATCTATCAATGGCCGCCGCTGCCACCCTCTATTTAGGCGTCCGGCCCCTTTTCAGGCGCTGGGCGCCTGAATTACAGCGGATCTAATAGGCATCAAAAAAAGGTGACCTGCGAGCACCATGCTGGGCTGTGATGGCTTTGATGGCACAGTGTCGGAAATTGATGGGCACAGTGGCTGTGTTTGATGGCACAGTGGCTGCATTTGATGGGCACAGTGGCTGAGTTTGATGGCACAGTGGCGGCAATTGATGGGCACAGTGGCTGTGTTTGATGGCACAGTTGCGGCAATTGATGGGCACATTGGCTGTGTTTGATGGTACAGTGGCGGCAATTGATGGGCACAGTGGCGGAAATTGATGGGCACAGTGGCTGTGTTGAATGGCACAGTGGCTGCATTTGATGGCACAGTGGCGGCAATCGATAGGCACAGTGGCTGCGTTTTATGGCACAGTGGTGGCAATCGATGGGCACAGTGGCTGCGTTTTATGGCACAGTGGCGGCAATCGATGGGCACAGTGGCTGCGTTTTATGGCACAGTGGTGGCAATTGATGGTCACAGTGGCTGTGTTTGATGGCACAGTGGCGGCAATTGATGGGCACAGTGGCTGCGTTTGATGGCACAGTGACGGCAATTGATGGGCACAGTGGCTGCGTTTGATGGCACAGTGGCGGCAATTGATGGGCACAGTGGCTGCGTTTGATGGCACAGTGGCTGCAATTGATGGTACACTGAGGCTGCAATTGATGGGGTTTTTTTTCAAAATGTTTCAGTTTGTTTGCGCCCCCCAAAAAATTTTGAGCACCAGCTGCCCTTGTATCCATGTGTTTCTGATGCAGAAAAAAAATGCACTGCACTGCATGTGTTGTGAACCGGCCCTTAAACTCAAAACTAAAAATGTATTCAAAATATATTGAACAATTTCACCTTTAAAGAGGGCAGTTTCACATGAGTCACCATATAAGAGTAGTCACCTTCAATTATACTATCTAACTTTTTTGGATTTTTCCCCTCTGTTTTCACCTGACCAGTAACACACCTGCTGTATTATGCCCCATACACACGGTCGGAAAATCCGACCACACACGGCATACACACGGTCGGACAAAGTTGTTGGAAAATCCGATCATTCTGAATGTGGTGACGTTTGTTGCCTACGACGGGACTACGTAGAGGCTAGTAGCCAATAGCTTTGGTCTTGTAATGTGATCGGAATTCGCTACACGCGATCAGAAAAAGTCTGATTTTGTTGTCGGAAAATTTGAGAGCAGGAGATAAACTTTGTTTTCTTCCGACGGAAAAAGTCCGATGGAGCCTACACACGGTCGGAATTTCTGACAACATTGTCCGATAGGACATGTTCCGTCGGAAAATCCGACCGTGTGTATGGGGCATTACAGTGCCTCCACTCTGGATGAAGGAGCACAGGGGGCACCTTTGGACAGCAGCATTGGCAGTGTGGAAGGAGTGGACTGTTAGCTGTACTTGCAGATTTGAATAGACCTACAAATTGAAGCCAAACTCCAGCTAGCATTTTTTAAGCAGTTGTTTTCCTTGTGGGATAAAGATTTTACATAAATAATTAAACGCTGATCATTAGAGGCACCCTGTCAGTGGTAAATGGTTTATCCCAATCCTCTAACTGCTAAATCTACAAGACAGCATGTTCTGTTAAAAAAACAAGCTTACTGGTCTATCAAAAATAGATGTAAGAAAGCCTAAAAAAAACAAAAAACAATGCAACCACCACTTCTAAGAATTGATAAGCTGCCATATAATAAATCGTTGCTTTTGGGTATATTTTTACGTTAAAGAAAGTCAAAGTCACATTCTTCTGTGCAGCCATAGAATCGGGGGATAAGGTGGACGGTGCCACCATCGCTGATTACTCAGGGAAAGCCGCTTAGATGTAATAAGTAATAGTGATCTCTATATGTGTTCTACAACACTGATGTAATTGACAGAATTAATATGTGCATAGGTTATGGATCGTCATCTCAGTATCCAGGATTATTCACAATCTACAGATCACTATTCAATTCATTCTGATGTGTCATCATTTTTTTTTTTTTTTTTTTTTTTTTTCATGCATGATGCAAATGTTCTGCACAGACTTGTCATCTATAAATATCCAATAGGATAATTCTTAGGTTCTGCCTAATGTTCCCTTTGGCAGTCTCGCCTTCTTGGCATCTAATGCTCAATCCAAAGTCATGTTCAAATAGCTCAGTTCCAATTTATAGATCTAAAGCAACATCGAAATACCAACACTAAACAAAACATAATTGTCTGTAAGACCTGATTTACCTGTCAGTTTATCTAGTCCAGTTTGAGACAGTCCTTACTGCTTCAGACCAGACTCAACGGGTGGTTTGGAAAGCACATTCAGTTCAGACTTAGTTGATCTTTATGAGTTGTGCGCAACACAGATCTCATCTAGATTATGCCTACTGCTCTCTGCGACAGGTGAGATCAAGCTTTTATTCAATAATTACTTATTGTGACCCCCTCCCCCTTTATTTTAATATATTACGGGGTGACTTTATACAGGTAGGCTGTTGCAGGTTCTTGTTTTTAGTGGTAGTTTCTTATTATTATTACTTATTATTATTATTATTATATATGCAGTTATATATGGATGCTCATTGACCTGATATCTTTCTATATTATTTTTATATGCTGTACATGCACATATTTATCTATGGATATACACTCATTGACCAGATGTATTTTTATTATATATATATATATATATATATATGTATATATATATGTATATATATATATATATATATATATATATATATATATATTTATTTATATACTTATTGACCAGTTATTTAGATTTTTGTATGTATATTTCATTGTAATTTTAATTAATATATTTTCTTTAAATTAATATTTAATAATTTTTTTCATTTCAACTTTTTCAAATAGAGAATAAAATTTGTCTAGGCTGAGCATTTTCATTATTTGTTTGTTATTTGTAGAATATATATATATATATATATATATATATATATATATATATATATATATATATATATATATAAATATATATATATTTTTATATTTATATATATGTATATATATTTTTTTATTTTTATTTATATATGTGTATATATATATTTATATATATATATATATATATATATATATATATATATATATATATATATATGTGTGTGTGTTTTTTTTGTGTGTGTGTGTATATTTTATATATATATATATATATATATATATATATATATATATATATATATATATATATATATATATACTCATTAACCAGATATCTTTACAACCTTTACAGCAGTATTATTTATATATATATTTTTTTAAAAGATAATATAGCTACATATGTATAAAGGCATGTTTTCAGACATAGACAAGTATCCTTTTCTTAGAATTGTACACAACATAGCTGGCTCATGTGTTCAGTTCTTCCCCTGTTCCTGGAAATATTAGCATGTTTGTTATTTTATTACATCATATTATCCAGCAGGAGCTCTATATACAATGCACAATGCGGTAGAATTTCCCAGATATATCTAGCATTAGTACACACACTTCATACAAATTATTGGCTATTGATGAAAACAGTCACACTACAGTCTGCAAAAAGACTGCACTAGAGTCTTTATAGTTAGTCAATAGATGGCGTCTCTCTAAATCCAAAATTCCACTTTTTTCAATGGCTAACCTGGTACACTTGGCTACTGTTCATACAAAGTGGTGTTCTGTAGAAATGTATGTAACAAAGCCTTTGTAGAAATGGCATCATTTAAATTTAGATTTTTAAGATAACTCGTCCTCTGCCAGTAGTTTGGAAGTCCTATGTGGCTCTCATGTTATTTGTAGATTCCAGTATATATATATATATATATATAAATATATATATATATATATATATATATATATATATATATATATATATATATATATATATATATACACTCATTAACCAGATATATTTACAACCTTTTTAGTGGTATTATTTATATAATTTTTTTTTTTATAGATAATATAGCTACATATGTATATATGCATGTTTGCAGACATGAACAAGTATCATTTTCTTATAACCGTCACTTTTGGTTTATGTAGAAATCAAAAGCCGATTTATTCGTTTTACGGGGATTACTGAACTTAAAATCCAAGTAATCTTCACATAAAAAACTCTCATCACTATACATCACTATTCATAGATAGACATGTTCTGTAGATATCCTATCAAAAAAATTACCTATTTGGCTTTGTAGTTTTGGAATCTAAAGGCAGTCAAATTTTAAATGTTACTGAAATAGTTGTAGAAGAATTTGTTTATATAGAGGCTTTTTGTCCCTTCTCAAATTATAAATGTAATAAAAAAAAAAATAAAAACCACTAATAAATGATTATACAAAAATGAAAGACGTATATTAAAAAACATTTTCATAGAGATTCCCCTAGTCTCTGTTCTCCATAGATGTCTCTATCAGAGATCCTAAAAATGTTTACGTTGATACCCAAAGTGTTCATATGCCTGTTTTGGGACACAGGGAGGTATACTTATAAATTCCGAGTCCTGCAAGCAGCATCTTTGGGGCGGGTTGGGAGCTCTGTATTTAGCGCTCCCAAAATACCCTGCCCATTGGAATGAAGCACCTGAAAAGTGCTTTGAAAGAACCCAAACACAGGAGTTTTTAACCCCTTCTTTGGAGTTAAAAGTGCCCCGCTAGTGGCCAAAAAGCGCAGCTTAAACGTCAGGGAAGTGCCACTAAAATGAGCGCCGCTTTACCGCGAACGCAGCCACAGCCCCAGTGTAAAAGGGGTCTTAGAAATACAGCTCTTGGGTTCAGTTTGGAATTTTTCTGGGAACTCCAAAAGTTCTGGGGATTAATATGTAGGACACTATTTGGAATTCCAGCTAACATCCAAACAAATGATTGCCGACTAGCCAGATATCAGGTGTAAAGTTCTGTTATTTCTGGTAATACAATGACATGGTTAGTATGTTTTAGGTGGCAAAGATAAATTATAGTTCTAATTATTTGTTTTCTATGCCTACTAGATTCATCATGTCCAATGGGCCGAAGAAAAAAATTACCCAGAAGCTCAAAAAGACCCTTCCGGTCACAGGGCCACAAGCTCCTACCTTGTATGAGCTGATGCAATGGTACTGCTTGACCACCAACACCCATGGCTGCAGGAGGATAGTGGTATCTAAGGGTCGTTTAAGAAAATGGATCTGGATTGTCCTGACTTTAATAGCAGTGGCCCTTATATTCTGGCAATGTGCTCTGCTGCTCATGTCCTATTATAGTGTGAGTGTCTCCATTACCGTCAACTTCCAAAAACTGACCTTCCCGGCCATCACCATCTGCAACATGAACCCATACAAGTAAGAATTTTGTGGTTTACGTTAAGGGGGTTGGTGACTACCAGTCTCTGTGAACATTTTTTGTAGAACAAGGCATGCAGGGAGCCAAAATTACAACAAATTATCTTCTTAAGTCTATTATATTTATTGTTTATAGAGGCTTAAAAGATGAGTTTAAAGGATGTTTAATCCCTTAGTACCAAGAGATTGAACGCTAGTTATTTAAACATGTTGTTTTTAATGTGCTTCAGAAAAGGGATAAGTCAATAAGGTGTTAATCACAAGCTACTATGGAATTAAAAAATCTCATTTATAGACTTCATTCACACAGCATGCAGAAGCATGTTTGAAGGAAGTAGCAATATTTTTTTTCGGTGTCAGTTTTTATGTGCTTTTGTATTATTGTTAAGTAAATACGACTTTATGTGTGTTTATTCATCAACATCAGTTAAAATAGTATTAAACAGTTTGTCCAATAATATACCTACTCGTATTCAGGTATAGCAAACCAGGTGTGTACTAGGGTGTAGCTAGGGTCCCAAAAAAAAAATCCAGGGTAACCTTGGACACCTGAAAGGAACATGACAGGACTTAATCATAAGTCCTTTATCATAACATAAAAGTGGAAAAGCACAGATTTTTGGCTTCATGTTATCTCTTCTGTATTCTTTCTGCTTTCTCTTCATGGTCTTGCCTTTCTTCCAGCCTTTTCCTGCTACATTCTCTGACTCTGGTGCTTTGCATTTATGTTGACAGTGCCCTCAGAAGCATGGCACTCAGGACACCCAAAAGTATCTTGCAACTCCACTGCTTCCCGCCACCTTTACATCCGGCCCTAAAGCCCCATACACATGGTCGGATTTTCGCATGGATTCTGTCCTATCGGACAATGTTGTCGAAAATTCCGACCGTGTGTAGGCACCATCGGACAGTGTACGTCGGATTGTCCGACGGACAAAGTCCTATCTCCTGCTGGATAGATTTTTCGACAACAAAGTCCGATCACACCAAATCCGATCGTGTGTATCGAATTCCTGACGGACAAAGTGCTACGCATGCTCAGATCACATTACAAGACCAAAGCTATTGGCTACTAGCCTCTACGTAGTCCCGTCGTATGCAACAAACGTCACCACGTTCAGAATGATCGGATTTCCCGACAACTTTGTCCGACCGTGTGTATGCAAAACCAACATCGGACAAAGTACGACGGACAGGATCCGACGGACCTGGTCCTCGGATAATCCGCGCGTGTGTATGGGGCTTAAGTCTGATTTTTTCTGAAAGGAAATAACTGTATTTTAACAGTCATAACTGTAGCTTTGTAAACACGATGACATGGCTAAAACAACAAAAATGTTTTATCGTTAGTTAAAAAAATAATAATGCTTCAAAATTAAGTGCACAATGTTCCAAAGCATATTGTGCATAGAATATATAATTTCCTTTTTAGTAATAGGGCAATGTTCTTGTAAACTGAAAAGGAATATGAATTACGAAATAATATAATATAATATAATCTAATAATATAATACATTGAATACATTGAAACTCAGTAGTTTAAAAAAATTCCAAATTTTTTAACTAACTTACCTAACATAATGCTATGAGGGGAAAATACAATTACTAAAAAAGGGTTAGAAGAATGGATGAATAAAATACAAATAAAATCTCACAACCAAAGTTATGTATTTTCAATACTT
This sequence comes from Lithobates sylvaticus, assembly GCA_028564925.1. NCBI lineage: Eukaryota > Metazoa > Chordata > Amphibia > Anura > Ranidae > Lithobates > Lithobates sylvaticus. The sequence continues at coordinate 241,004,989 of CM053031.1, read as the reverse complement.
TGGCTACTGCAATTACCGCAAAACGAGAACCAAAGGCACCAAGAGTGCACAGGGTGCCAGGATCTAGTTACACCCGTCATTAACACATAATGTATAAACACACACTATTCAGAATATATCTTTACAAGGTACCAACACAAACAATTAGCTTCCTAGACATGATTGTGGAATAGTAATATAACAAACACTATATACCAGGGGCGGACTGACAACTCATGGGGCCCCCGGGCAATAGGAGTTTATGGGGCCCCCAGGCAATCAGAGATGATGGGGGTCACACAGTATACACACACACAGTATACAATCACACAGTATACACATACATGTACACAGACATGTTTCTATTGGCTGGGATCTTGGGATTTTTAGACCAAAAGGCCCCTGCCCTGCTATATACATTTCATACATCAAAGCATTAAAACTAGCAACTGTCAACTTTATACAACCAACAATCAGACTGAGACTCGCTTTTTCTATTACAAACAGAAAATATATTTTTATATAATCACTCAAAATGCAGTAATGTAACATATACAGAGATGATCTAAGCTCTAAAAAAATATCTCAAATTTGAAGCAACCCTGTGAAAATGGTAAATTACAGTAAAACTTACGTCTGGTGTTCATGAAATCCCCAAAGACTGCTGGGATTTTTTTTTTCTAGATTATTCAAGCTACTGTTCAAGTTGTAATAGCAATAACAATAACCATAATGTTTTAGATTGTGGCAAGGTTTTTAGTGCTCCTACACAAAATTACTTTCTAACCCTAAAACAAGCTTCATTAAATTGTGTTTTTATTGCAGAACTACAAACCTCAGTTGTCTTGTCAGTTTTTTAGCTGAGGTGACACTCCAGGATTTTTTTTACAGCTTTAGAAAGACTATGTTAGGCCTTACACAGTTAATATCAGGATTTAGCATACTTTCTGAAGCCAATAAATCTACTCCCATATGCAGCTTGCCGTAAAGGGAGAGTGAGGGAGAGCTTTTTTAGACTATAGACCATAGCTTTTTTTTAGACTGAAGGCTTCACAAAGGGTCAGTATCACCATCAACTACAGTTGAAGTTTAATGTTTGTCCATGTGTGACTATTGGGACCTCCGCACTCCCCCACTGGCCAGCTTAAGTATTGTTGTGTTTGCTATGTTGTATGCATGGCTGCTAATTTTTTATGTGGACACCTGTCTGCCAGAACGCAGACATCAAAGCGCTGTACTGTGCACAGGCTTTAAGGATATCCAATAGGTGTCTGTGCATGCTCTGAAGAAACTCGGGTCCCGAGTGAAATGCGTCAGCATGACGCCATCATGCTCCCTGTAGCGAGGACTCAGGCCCGCCCACCAGCTAACAAACCCCCTTCCGCTATTTCCGGGACACTCAAAAATACTGCCATAACACTCGGACCATACTGCAGGTTTCTACTTCCCTAAAGGACTTGACCATGACTACTAGCTAGATCACAGAGAAACTAGATTAATAGACGGGAGCTGCACCCTGAGCTGCCGGCAAACACAGTGTTGGCTTCACACCAGTGCATCGGTGGAGGTGGTCAGTGGGAGAGCAGTGGGATCTAATGTTTTACACCTCCCGGCTGGGAGGAAGTTAGATACACATACACTCACCTGCCCCTAGATAATTACCTACCCGCCAGCATAGGTGGTATTTAGCCTGAACAAGCTGCACTGTACCTACTAGCTCAGTGAAGGAAGTAATATCTGCCTGCATTACCAATATTGTATTTCAAGTGGCCTGCTCTTTTCTGGTGCCTTTAACCCGTGATCTGCTTATGAAATTTCAAAACTTGCCCTAGTAGCCGTTTGCCCTTACTACCATACAATACTGTGGCCATACAGATTCATGGCTGGGACTCTGATTCCTTTTTTGACTTTTATTTCAGCATATTGCTTCTGAGAAAATTACCATCTATATGAATTATCATTAATTGTATAATGTCATTCAAGGAGGGTATACTTATGTGTGTGATGGCCATCTGAGTCTGTAGACAACGTTTTCTAATTTTAATGAAATTGGTGGAGGTATTTTCTATTTTTTGATTAGTGTTAAATGAATATGTGCAATAAAAATAATTTATATTTTTTCAAACTTGCTTGTTCCTCTTTGAAGAATTGCTTTTGTGAACTTTTTCTTAAATTTTTCCCCACTTTTTTTCTGTATGCTCTGTCAATTCAGAGGGACACACCCCAGACTCCATTTGGAGAACTTTTTCTGCGATGTGAGCATTAAGGGAGCCAGTATTAGGAGTTGGCAGTTATAGCCTCCTTCCATTGGCCCCAATCAGTAACTAATAGAGGTAGAGCCATAAAGTCGTTTTTATCGTTTTTTTCTATTTGTGTTACAGCATCTCAAACCCTTAATGATAGAGTGTTGGATCCACTGATGAATACAGATTTTCTGTTATTTTGTATCAACAGCCTCCCTAATTGCCTTTTCCCCACTTACCCTCAAGCCAATAGCAGCTGTGTCAATTGCTATGGCTATAGTTATGCCATTGCTACTGTGTGTTCCCAGTAGTTAACCTATTTAGAGCTCCTCTTTAATTCATAGATTAGTGACTGGAACTAGTGTGGCACTAGTGATGAAAATTACAAATTAAAATTCCATTATTTGATGAGCAGATAAGCTATTTTTTTTTTAGCTAGAGATCTGTAGACACATTAGGCTCAGGCAATTTTTTTGATTAGTTGTTAGAAATACAGAAATATTTCTAACCCATTTTAAAGTTGAAGACTAAGACGTGAATGCCATTATTTAAGGAAGTTAGATTCTACCTAAAAGTGCAATTTATCTCTCAGCCAGTGGGCCTCTTAAAAGGATTGTGGTCTGCCAGCATAGTAGACAGGAAAAGGGTAATGAGGGTGTTGAAACAGCCTGAACGCAGAAAATTGGTGGAGCTCCAGGGTTGCACCACTTTGACAGTAGGGGAAGATTTTTGGCAGTACGGGTGAGGGGAATAGGCATCAGGATTGTAGGACTATGGCAGGAGGGAAAGAACGTGCAAGTACAGGTGAAAAGAATGGGCACCATAGTTGTGGTTTCATGGGTGTTGTGAAGTAACATGATAGGTGGGGATGTTGGTGAGCTCCATATGTCTGATCCATGTGAAGGCTTTAAGGGCACTCTCCTGCTTCTATGATGTCTGTAAAGCAGTTCTTCACTGCATCTGAGTACCACAAACCAAAAACTCTATTTAATTCATTTTTATTATTCAAAGCAAACTCCCCCATCCATCCATGTCTCCATGCTTTATTTTGCTGAGAAATCAATTTGAAAATCGCCCCCTAGCATTTGTGGCCATGGCCATCTTGAGTAAGGGCAAATGATTCATGTAGCTTTTACTTCTGGCTCTTAGCTCAAGTATGCATACAGGAGGGTGTGCTTGGCTGAGAAACCCCCTACTCCTCTCCCCCCCTCCCGAAGACTCCTGGGATGCATGACATCATTTGCCTAGTCAAGAAACCAGGAAGTAACTGAAAAAAATTAAAAATAAATGAAAAAAAGTTTAAAACAAGTAAATATTATATACTTTCCTATCTATTTACTAATGCTAGCAGCATAAGGATTGAAAATAATCAGTGTTGATTGGTAGAGTGAAGTTCCACTTTAAGTCACCCACTTAACCAGTGAGGTGTTTCTATATCTCTGCTCTTTGCTGGTAGGTGAAATTCTGCTGCATTTCTGCAAGCAAGGGAGTAACACGTAGCAGCATACGAGCAGTACTGTTGTTGGCTAGTATGATATTGACCTAAAACCTAATCATGCCTATAGAGCCCCACTTACCCTGTGCCATGGCTTGCTCCTTGCAATGCCATTACTATAACTGATCTGCTTTCTATAAAATCCTTTAAAAATGCATTCTGAAATGTAAGGGTGGATTGCAATGCATTGTGATGCAGGAAAATGTGGGCAGCTATATTTTTTTCAGTAAGCAGCACTGTAGTAAAAACAGGCACCACTGAAAACTGTTTCCTTTCCACTGCTCCTGCATTTTGCTGCAGCACAGAAGAGCAGAAAATGTCGCTGCAATGTTGTCCTTGAGAATCAGCCCCAAAGTAACAAGATGACTAGGAAATACAACTTACACCATTAATTATTTGATTGTTCTGCAATTAGGCCGGTTTCACACTGGGGCGGTGCGGGCGGTGCGGGCGGTGCTGGCGGCAGCGGTAAAGCAGCGCTATATTTAGCGCTGCTTTACGGTCGTTTTAGCCGCGGTATTCGGCTGATATCGGCGCTTTGCTGGCGGTATTACCGCGGTATACCCGCAGTGTCCCATTGATTTCAATGGGTATTCACCGCTCCTTCACCGCTCCAAAGATGCTGCTAGCAGGACTTTTTTGACCGTCCTGCTAGCGCACCGCTCCAGTGTGAAAGCCATCCAGGTTTCACACTTGAGTTAAAGGACCCGCTTTTTTCAGACGCATTACAGGCTCTATTTTTAGCGCTGTAGTGCCTGAAAAACGCTTCAGTGTGAAAGGGGCCTTACTGTATAAAAAATGCCACTTTAACAGTACTTGATACAGTTATGTGGATAGTATTGTAATTTAACATACAGTTGTAAACAAGGTATTATGGTAATGGTAAATTGACTTTTGACCGAACTCGAAAGAGTTTGAAGTGCTTATTTTTTAGTACAGTATCCCATATTAACCAATCAACATCCACTCTGTTATAGTCTGACCAGTGCACTGTGGGTTACTGCACTTAAGAGTTACCACTTAGGAATAATAACTTTGTTGATTCAGGCCATTTTTTTTATCCTTTGCTGTAGACTAATGCAGGGATGTGCTGAACAGACGTCTTCTCATAGTTTACTTTTTTTATTATTTATATACAGCTTAGTATCAAGAGTATATTACAAAATATGTTGAAGTGCTAAAATGTAGAGTGCTCAGCAATGACTTAATTGTATCTGAGAGGCTATAAAAATGTGGTCTTATACATTCAGACAGTATGGAAAGTTTCCTGCAAAGGGCCAATAAACCTCAATTACAAACAAGTTCTTCTGAAGGAATAACTAATAATATTTGTGTTTCGAGAGCTTTTTTTTTTTAAATGGAAACTGAAAATAATTAATATAAAATTGTAATTATCTAAGTCCTAATCTTACACAGCTTGCTTCTCATTTGGTAACACCTTTGAGTAAAACTAGACAGGCTTTATCATATCTCCTTTATCCTAAAATAGAAGAAAATTCCAAACAATAGGCAGCACTTTCCTTAAAGCACAACTAATTTCTCCTGTAAGACAAATTTCAAATCCAACTACTGTGATGCACAAGCCTTGCAGAGTGAATAAATAGCTTTCTAGAGTTTTGCTGACTGAGCCTAATTCTCCTTCATTTGTGTCCCACCTGCTCCCCAACCAGACACTGCAGCTCACAGTGGGAGGGCTTCAGCAACAGAGGAAGTGCTCCAGAAGCAAAGTGTGGGACTAGGTGTGGTCAAGTTCTGATTGACAAGCTACAGGCTTGTGAACCAGCAGTGAAAATTACGAAAACCATGGCACTTGTAACATTTTTTAATAGTGTAAACAGGCACAGTTTACATAAGAGTGACAACTCAAGAGATATGCACACCATAGGCTCAATAAGTTCTGAACTGTGAACTGACTTGTAGAGACATCACTGACATGCATACAAGTTCTGTGCTTATCCATACACATAAACCATAAGCATAGGCTGTCTAATTACTTTGCTTGTTGTTGTCGAATCATGACATCAATGTTTAATGACAAATGGGGAAGCTATCCAGTGCTATCCACAAACACTGACGTCAGGAGGTGACCTCAGAAATCCTAGCCATTTACTGATTTCTGCTACTATCCAGCTGGAGGATGAGTTTTATGCAGTACAGAGTTTCTCCGGCTGTACCTGGAACAAAGATAGCACTCTGTCTTATGTAGCTATCCCTATACCTATAAAAAAGACAGAGATATGTCATTATTTTTGAAAACAGAATTCTAAAAAAAGGAATCAGGGAAGATGTGGACATGGAGTTTTATATAACTCAGGTAATGCCTCATTCCAAATTAATACTGCACTTAATGATTTAAAACATTTAGATGAATAATTTTATGGTCTCACGTGAAACAAGGACACCTGTTTGCTGAGTATGCTACACAGGCAAAAAATTACCTAGTAAATGCATGGTGTCATAACAGTTTTATTCAGTAAAATGGTCCTCAAACTTTCTAAACAAAGAGCTAGGCCCCTGTCCTTCAGACTTTAAAGGGACCAGACTGTGGCCAATGGGAGCAAAAAATGCCTCAGTGGTGGTGGTCATGGGCCTAAAAAAAATGACCTAGAACCTGTGGCTAGTAGAAGGAGGAATTGAGCCCCATAGTTGGTGTCAATGGGAGGAATTGTGCCCCATTATTTAATGTCAGAGGTTGCTCTAAAGGTCAGTTAAAGGCAGGCATGGGGTCATATGTAGCTCACAGCTATAGTTTGGGGACAAATTGGAAGGCCGGGTACCGGCCTGAAGTTATGGGAGGAGCCCGGAGGGTATTTAAGCAGCCCAAGGCCGCCGGTCTTTGTCGGTTTCCTGTGCGAGATACCCACTCACCCTCCCCTTTTAAAAGCTTCTTCCAAGTATTCTTACCCCAGACTGAATACTCATTTCACATTATTCCATAACTACTTTTTATCATTCCTTATCTAGGGTATGCCCCCTTATTTTGTGTACCATACGGTAGACCAAGGCACGCTTTCGGGTCTATTTCATGTTGGTAAGTTTGTGTTGTTCCTGTATGTCATCGTTGCTCATATCGTCCGTAGGGCTCTAGACCATAACTGAAATATAATGTGAATTTGGCAAACCAAAAGCCTGATCGGTCTATTGATTACCACAATCTGTGGAATTGGCAATGATAACTTTGTATGATAAAATGAACCCTCAAGAAAGTTTTGGATTTTTACTGTATATGACTTCTAAGAAAAATCACTTATGGACTCTACACAGCTTGTCAATTGATCTCTTCCTCGCACCCTCAGTTACAGTTTTAAGGCACCCAAGATGATATTGTTTCAGAAAAGATGGACAATACAGGACCTGTCTTCATTATGGGTATAGATGTTACACTGGAGTGGGATTCACATGGATTGACAATGACCCTATATTTTCAGGTGATGCAGGAAGATCTTTATTTGTATAAGCAATAGTGGTGAAATTCAAGTTTTTGTCGTTTGGATAGAGTAAAAAACATTTTCTGTCAGGTTTTTCTTTCTGTCCAGGTTGTCACCTTGATAAAGGGGTACTTTGTATTTGTGAAACATTGGCTGCTGAGTGTCACCTTGTTAGTTAATAGTTGTTTATGGAATGTTGGCCTTTTTTATTGTCATTCCCATTTGAAGAATTTCTGTTTTTTGTCTGGCACAGTGTAACCCATTGTTGTCAGCTTAACATCCTGTTTCCCTGTATTGGAATACCTTCTCCATATGTTCTCATGGAGATTCCAGTAGGGAGCTAGTGCCACACAATCCATTGTGGATTCTTGAAAGGATTATATAGGGAGAATGAACAATGGGTCCATCTACCTTTGTGGTCATGACAAGACTTGTGCAGAAATTAGGCAATTTGGATCACTCAATTAACCATATCATAGATATCCCCAATATAAGACTAGGGGGAACTAGAGAAGGTGCAGAGAAGGGCAACCAAACTGATAAAAGGCATGGAGGAGCTCAGCTATGAGGAAAGATTAGAGGAACTGAATCTATTCAATCTTGATATGAGGAGATTAAGGGGGATATGATCAACATATACAAATATATAAGGGGTCCATATAGTGAACTTGGTGTTGAGTTATTCACTTTACAGTCAACAAATAGGACACTTTTTACGTCTAGAGGAAAAGAGATTTAATCTCCGAATACGGAAAGGTTTCTTCACAGTTATGCCGCGTACACATGAGAGGACTTTTCGACAGCAAAGGTCCGACGGAACAAATCCGTCGGACAATTCGATTGTGTGTGGGCTCCATCGGACTTTTGCTGTCGAAAAATCCGACAGACTTTAGAAATAGAACATGTCTTAAATTTTCCCGTCGGAAATCCGCTGGACCCAGTTCCTATCAAAAAATCCACTCGTCTGTGTGCTAGTCCGACGGACAAACAACGACGCTAGGGCAGCTATTGGCTACTGGCTACGAACTTCCTTATTCTATTCCGGTCGTACGTCATCACGTTCAAATCCGTCAGAATTTAGTGTGATTGTGCGTAGCCAAGTCCGTTCGTTCGAAAAGTTCGTCGAACACCATCGAAAGTCCGTCGGAAAGACCGTCGGACCTAGTCCGTTGAAAAGTCCGCTCGTGTGTACGCAGCATACGAGCTGTGAAAATGTGGAATAGACTCCCTGCAGAGGTGGTTCTGGCCAGCTCAGTAGATTGCTTTAAAAAAAGGCCTGGATTATTTCCTAAATGTACATAATATAATGGGGTACTAACATTTATAGGTAAAGTTGATCCGGGGAAAATCCAATTGCCTCTCGGGGGATCAGGAAGGAATTTTTTCCCCTGCTTTAGCAAATTGGATCATGCTCTGCTGGGGTTTTTGGCCTTCCTCTGGATCAACTGTGGGTATAGAATTGGGTATATGGGATTGTTTGATATTGTTTTTTTTTTTTTTGCGGTTGAACTGGATGGACTTGTGTCTTTTTTCAACCTGACTAACTATGTAACTATGTAACTGTATGTAAGACATAGAGCTAAACAGAACATTCTGGGTACCGATGTCTACTAAAATCCAACCTGTCTTAATATCTTATACCTTTTAATTGCACAGCAATAATATGCAAGACGAGTGTAGAAACCTGTTTAACAGGGACACAAACAGCAATCCTGATGGAAAATGTAATTATTTTCCAAATGTTAAATATATGCTTGGTTAATGTTAAATATATTCACCATGAAAAAATTTCAAGCACTACCACTGATAAGTAGATGCTGTTGCATTGTGCTTACTTGTGACAAAAAGTGCATGTGAGTGTCTGGAGTGCCAAACTTGAAGACTTTGAGACCAAAGACAAATTGTGCCCCTTTTCCATAGAGAAAAAAATAATAATTATATGAGCAGAAGTGCTGAGGTTTGTCTATGTCAGAAAGTTATTTTAGAGGAATGATGTAATGACTGTACATTGATGGGCCCACGTTTCAGAACCAAATTTTTTGCTATATGCTAAATTTTCTTTTTAGCAACTTTATCCAATTTCATGTAGATTTAGGTCACAGAAAGCAATCAAAGAATTACCAACAATTTATATATTAATATAATTGTGTATTCTTATTTGTATGACTGGGATATTGGTAGGATACCCTTTGACTGTTTTGTAATCTAAAGCTGAAACCAATGCATTGATAACTGCCCTCATCCAAATGCAGAAATCAGCTTTAAATGAATGGAAATAGTAGCTTTGTTTATAATCAAAAAGATTTCCTAGTTAGCTGGGTAGTCGGCTTTGAGTTCATTGGAGTTGCAAATGTATTGGTATATCAATATATGCTATCGCATGTATTTTTGCGCTTGTTTTTATACAGTATATAAATTTAACATTTTGATAGAAATGATAACATCTTTGTGATATACTTGAGTATATGGTATTTACCTCTTCATATGGTACCTTAAAATTCCTATCTATATATATTTCTCTAGTACTGAAATTGTAATCAAATTGCACTTTGTATAGCCAACAATAGTCCTTTTTGCATCCCAAAATAGCTGATTGGGATCTGCATGGAGGAGACAGAATCACTGGTTCACTTTTTATACAGTATCTCACAAAAGTCAGTACACCCCTCACATTTTTGTAAATATTTTATTCTATCTTTTCATGTGACAGCACTGAAGAAATGAAACTTTGCTACAATCTAAAGTAGTGAGTGCACAGCTTGTATAACATATGCATTTGCAGTCCCCTTAAAATAACTCAACACACAGCCATTAATGTCTAAACCGCTGGCAAAAAAAGTGAGTACACCCCTAAGTGAAAATGTCCAAATTGGGCCCAAAGTGTCAATGTGTGAAAATTGACACTGTTATACAAGCTGTACACTCACTACATTGTAGCAAAGTGTAATTTCTTCAGTGTTGTCACATGAAAAGATATAATAAAATATTTTAAAAAATGTGAGGGGTGTACTCAATTTTGTGAGATACTGTATGAACAGGCCCCTTTTTAAAAGGAACATTGCCTTTAATGCATTTACTGTAAAATGCTTTCCTATGCTATTTCTATAAATCAATTTAAGTGGAACTGTGCCAATATGGGTACCTATAGTTCTTGCCATTATATAAATATATATAAAGTTATATAAATATATAACTTATATATTATAAGTATGCATAATATGCTCTTGTTCAGTGCTGAAAGGTCCACACTTATGCCCCGTACACACGGTCGGAAATTCCGACCACAAAATCTGTCAGATTTTTTTCAGACGGATTTTGTCCGACACTGGTGCTGCATACACACGGTCGGACAAAGTTGTCGGAAAATCCGATCATTCTGAACGTGGTGACGTTTGTTGCGTACGACGGAACTACATAGAGGCTAGTAGCCACTAGCTTTGGTCTTCTAATGTGATCTGAGCATGCGTGGCACTTTGTCCGTCGGAATTCGCTACACACGATCGGAAAAAGTCCAGTCGGACTTTGTTGTCGGAAAATTTGAGAGCAGGATCTCAAATTTTTTCCGTCAGAGTTCACGACGGAAAAAGTCAGATGGAGCCCACACACGGTCGGATTTTCCGACAACATGGTCCGATAGGACATTTTCCGTCGGAAATTCTGACTGTGTGTACGGGCATTACTCACATCTCCCTGTTACCACTGCTGCCATCTTCTCCAGTTCCTGGATCTGGAAACTACTATTGGCTGACCATGGATGACATAGCTCTTACACATGGGAATTACTTTGCCCCAGCACCTAGTTTTTACTACTGGCATTTTACAGCTGTTAGGATTCTACACTAATATGAATATGCATTGCAATCAGTATACAAAATAAAAAAAAACACACTATAGCAGGCAGGGAAAGAGATTTTATGGCAGAAGAGACAGAGACATACAGAATAGACGTTTCTGCCATAAAACTCTACTTTAAAAATAAATTTTTGTTCCGATTTTAAAGAAATATAAATATTCTGATTTGTTGCTGATACTGTTCATCACAAATCAGTTTCTTGTTGAGTGATTGTTATTTTCAATGCTGCATTTTAAATTTTCATTGAGTAAAATATTAAGTTCAATTCACAAAGTTTACACACCATAATAACAATGCTTATTTTCAAAAAAGTGATAGGTATTTTCAGTTATTTTTAATGAGATTTGAAAATTACAGTCACAAAGCTAAAACAAATAATAGGTACGGTAATCTTGTGTGAATGGAGCCCTTATTTCAGTTAAGTGTGCTCACTCCCACACTCATAGACATGCACTCACGTAATATAACTAAGCACTAATACAAGAATGCATTGTACCTATTTTCTCGCTCTTACGGACAAAGGACAAATAACCACAGCACTTTGTTCCCGTGTTAATTTCTATGCCCTGCAGGTACATAATAAACACCAAGCTCTGTATAGCCTAGGGATACATTACAGGTGAAGGAATGCATTGTTCCCCTGTCATTTCCCACAGTGCATACTATACAGAATTGGTATTTTATAATATCTGCAGGGATGAATGTATCCCTCATTATTCAATGTAGTTTTACCGGTATTTATATATTGTTGTTTTATTCTAAGTCAGGTTGTAACCAGTAAAACAAGAAAAGGTTCTTCCAATTTCAGAGGGGTATTGCTTGTAAAGTTGTTGTGTTTACAGACCCCTGTGATGGTAATCCTGACTATCTGTGCTTCTTCGTATCATTATGTACTCCCCATATTGTATGGCTCCAAGCTTTGAAACTGGTTGCACAACTAAATAGGATCCAAATTTATTTTTTACACAGATATTTCCATTGGCAGAACTTGATTTCTGCAACAGAGGCCATGGCTTAGGTCCTTAACCGCTTGCCGACCAGCGCATGACGATGTACGTCGGCACAATGGCACGGCTGCGCAAATGGGCGTACCTGTATGTCCCCTTTAAGACGCAGCATTGTTGGTGCACGAGAGCCGCCGCCGCATACTCCGTGAGTGTGCCTGCGGGTCCCGCGGGCTCGATGTCTGCCGAGGGCCCGCGATTGTGACACAGAGCGGCAGACCAGGGGATGCCTATGTAAACAAGGCATTTCCCTGTTCTGCCTAGCAACAGGACAGGGATCTACTACTCATCGGGAGCAGTGATCTCTGTCATGTTATAGTGAGCCCATCCCCCCACAGTTAGAATCACTCCCTAGGACACACTTAACCCCTTGATCGCCCCCTAATGTTTAACCCCTTCCCTGCCAGTGTCATTTACACAGTAATCAGTGCATTTTTATAGCATTGATCGCTGTATAAATGACAGTGGTCCCAAAATTGTGTCAAAGGTGTCTGATGTGTCCGCCATAATGTCGCAGTCATGATAAAAATCGCAGATCACTGCTATTACTACAAAAAAATAAATTATAATAAAAATGCCATAAAACTATCCCCTATTTTGTAGACGCTATAACTTTTGCGCAAACCAATCAATATACACTTATTGCCCAAGCACGCATCTTGTCGAGTGCAAACTGCAATGCACCAAAATGCCCCATTAGCTAATTTGCTGCATTTGTCGCATGTAGGGCAGCCTATTGAAATCAATGGGCTGCCGTATGCGTGCCACGGGAAATGCACATCAAAGAACATGCGCTTCCAATACGCTGTGTTAAAGTGAAATTTGTGTCCCTGCGCTGGACCTGGATTACAAGAACTTTGACAGCCAAATGTCCCCCCCCCCCCCTGTGTACTTGTATAAAGCTGACCATACACTGCGCAATCTGATTGTACAATTTCTTTAAATGTTTTAATGTTTCCTGGATGGTCACATGAAGTCACATGAAGTCAGGGCTAGTAGCCAATAGCTTTGGTCTTTTAGTGTGATCTGAGCATGCATGGCACTTTGTCCGTCGGAATTTGCTACACACGATCGGAAAAAGTCCGATAGGACTTTGTTGTCGGAAACTTTGAGAGCAGGAGATAAAACTTTGTCCGTCGGACAATCCGATGGAAAATGTCCGATGGTGCCTACACACGGTCGTAATTTCCGACAACATTGTCCGATAGGACAGAATCCATCGGAAAATCCGACCGTGTGTATGGGGCTTTACAGTGGTGGCCAGAATACCACTCTTAAGCCCCATACACACGGTCGGAAATTCTTATCCGTCAACACGGTCCGATCACACCAAGTCCGATCGGGGCTACTAGCCTCTACGTAGTCCCGTCGTAGGCAACAAATCCATCGGAAAATCCGACCGTGTATATGGGGCTTTACAGTGGTGGCCAAAATACCACTCTTACAGACAGGTAAAAGAGGTAATTAGTGTCATGCTGTTGGCTTTGGCCCTCAAACTATACAGGCACCATCAACGAGGAGGTCAATCAGCCACACCCAAAAACCCTGGTAACTTCTGAAGGAATCTTGGTTGAGAATGACTGTTTTAGACTGACACCCTGCCTATCAGACAAATCAGACAAATCAGGCTAAGCTATTATCATAGCTGTACCTGCACAGTTTGTGTATATTTGTTGATGGATAAAGTGTACTATGTACCTACAATTCATCTACTCTGGAACTAAAATGAATAAATAACAAAATAAAACTGCTAGAAGAAAAGGTCAGCAGTTTTGTCACTCTTCTAGGTGTTGGTTCTAGGTATACTTACATAGAGTAGGAAAAGGGGGAATTTACTAAAACTGGAGCACCCAAAATCTGGTGCAGCTGTGGATGCTAGCCAATCAGCTTCTAACTTCAGCTTGTTCAATTACGCTTTGACAATAAACTCAGGAAGCTGGTTTCTATGAAGAGCTTCACCAGATTTGGAACACTCCAGCTTTAGTACATCTCCCCCAAACTGTCTCTTTGTCACATGCCTTGGTTTTTCCTTGATGTCTGGTCTTCTTCTGATAATAAGACTAGCTGGTTAACTGGAACTGGGAAAGATGGCACATAGCAATTGGCTTAGAGGCAGGAAGTATGAATATGTCCCTGCCTGTTGGCCATGTGGGACTTTCATCACAGACCAAAATGGAGTTTGGGGTAAATCAAGCTTTGAGTCCTAGCACACTATGTTGTAACGCTAAGATCTCTATATTTAAAGCCACATAGGCGTTAATGAATTAACCACAACAAGCTTGGCAGTGTATGTTCAATAAATATGTAAAACTAAAGAAGAAATGATGCTCAATAGTGCAGGTAAAACACCTTTTAAGAAATTAAAGAGGTTGTAAACCTCCGGGAAAAAAAAACCTGCAAGACAAATGCATAATGAGCTAGTATGCTTCACATACTAGCTCATTTTGAAATACTTACCTTAGAACAAAGTCCTGCTGTGCCACCAGCACACTGCAGACACGGCCGGGTTTGCGGGCTCCGGCGTTATTATTGGCCGGAGCCGCAATGACATCTCATGCACACGGGAGCTGACGGTCACGGCACAGGCCCTGAAGAAACTGCACAAGCGAGCCGTTTTTTCAGTGTGCATGCGCCGATGACATCGGCGGCAGTGTATATGGTAAATATCTCCTAAACGGTGCAAGTTTAGGAGATATTTACAGTACCTAAAGGCAAGCCTTATTATATGTACAATTAAAGAGGAAGATGTTACCTCCTTTTTAAGTAAAAATAAAAAAACATTTACAAAGTAACGATTTGAAAAGGGTTTGTAACTAGAAAATGCAACTCCCATCGGGTATCCAAACACTATTACAAATGCAAAGGTATCTTTTCACAAAAGCCAGGAGAAGAAGAGATAACATGCTATAGTAATGTGTAATGTATAGTATTATATAGTAATGTGTTGTAAAGGACTCTGGACAGCCTGGAAGATGAAATTCCACAACTCAACTAGATAAAAATATGCCAAACGGGTAGCAAGCAGGCAGCCTGGGAGCAATGTACCTCCATTGACATATTTCTGGGCCCTGATTCTAAGGATGGAGAAATAAAATGGCCCAAGCCTTTGCCTTTGCATCTGTAATTGTGATTGCTTGGCAGTTGTATTGCCTGGTTATAAGCCCTGATTATTTTTATTCTTATTTTATTTATTTAAAGCTGTTTTGCCAACACTCTCTGGTGTTTTCTCTGTGCATTATTTTTTTACCACTAATTATACCTTTAGATATACGCATATACACAAGCTGTAAGAATGCACGGTTTGCTGCTCTGTCATTAGTAAAGATTGGTACATTTAAACATTTGGATATATATTTGGAGTATTTTTGGGGCACACCCCACTGCTATATAATATTAACTGGTCTATTAAGTCTATTCTGTTAATATTAAGGTAGTCTAGTCATGTTATTTTTTTTTACCTAATTTCTGTGATTTGCAGGTACAGTGCAATCAAGGAATATCTGACTGGACTGGAATTAGAGACCAACCAAGCACTGAGGGACATATATGGTTTCTCCAGTCCTCTTACTCGTAGACGCAGAGACTTACAACAACAAGAGGCTATTCCAGAAGAGAAGTTAGAGTACTTTAAAGAAATCAAGTTATTTAACATTAGGAGTATAAATGGAAATGAGGTCGTTACTGATGACATTCGTACAGGTAGACGTTCCAGAATGAATGCCAGAGTGGTCCACCAGAACAGAGATAGAACAGTTGGAAATATTGTTGGTTATAGGTTGGTAAGTCACCTGAACATTCCATAATGCTTTTTAAATGATAAGGGGGGCCTCCAATTTCATTATACTGCACCTTAGGTCTCAAGCACACTGGACGTTATAATAACGTTATAAAATCGGCAGTAGCTTTGCAGTGAGTTTTATCAAAGTTTTTCAGTTTTTTTGCAATAGCGTTTTTTTAGCATTTGTTTTATCGTTTTTTAGCGTTATTGTTTTTAATAGTTTTTTTTTTTTTTCAATGGGATCAAAAACTTTAAAAGGCGCTCTTGAGCCTTGTTTTTGAGCATTTATCTGCGTTTTTAGGCATTTTTTGTCGTTAGAGTGTTTTTACAGCTGAAAAACTCCTCTTAGAGCCCACTAGTTTTGGGGTTTTTGGACACATAGGATAACATGATGGGGAGTTTATTTACTGTAGAAAAAAATGTCTGAAGCCAAAAAAAGCTGCTGTAAAAACATCCAAAAATGTCCAGTGTGCATGAGGCCTTACTACCACTAGAAGCAAAACTTCCTTTGTTCAGTCCCTCCAAATGAAATAGATTGTATTGTGCTTATGTCAAATCCATCCCTCATGCTATCCTCAGTAGGTCATACCACATTAAACCAAAAGAACAGACCCAGCAGTCACCACTCATGGTGCATATTAGAAAGCAGTTAGGTTGCATCACTTTATAGAGAGATATACATACATTTAATAAATTATTTTGATTAATTCTGCATATACAATAAAGATATTAAAACAATTAAGATTAACAATAAACCTTAAGAACAGTTTGGTCTTTACATCTTTTATGCTAGATATTTCTACCCTACAACTTATCTCACATGCAATGATTCATTAAACTTGTTGTTTAAATGGAATGGATCAAATTCCCTATATTTTCTCAAATGTTTGAGGACACCCTCTACTGAATAATATTTTTTTACAGGGAAAGGTATCTTTAAATTGGGTTCATCTAATACAGAAGCATTGAAGACTATATTTCCACTTCAGTATTATAGATTTACAAGCATAGTATGTAGCAGCATTAATACTTCTTAAAACAGGTATATGAAAGTCTCACTTCTATCACAAATTTCAAACATATGGTGTCTATTGCTAATGGTGAATAGTCTAAATCAGTGGTTCCTAAACTTTTCCTAATTACAGATCCCTAATCAATTGTCCAGTATGTCCCCATAAAGACTTTTGCCAGATCATCTTCATCACCAGTACTATTTGGTAAAAATATGACTTGAAAAGATGTCAATAGCCTGGTTTTACTTTCATATGGACAGCTGGAAATAGAACTAAATAAAAATCATAAGGATTTTATCAGCAAGTCACAAATACACAAGCTTACTGCAACTGGGGAAGCCATTTCTGCAGTTTTTTGTGCAATCAAGAAATGGAATCAAGGTAAAGTTCTGCTACTTGCATCATGGCAATTTTTCAACTTTGGTTTCAGTTGAATACCCCAAATAATCCTGTTCCCTTTTTAAATTCTTTATAGCTATAGTACCATTCCCTCATCATTTGGTTCTCATACTTCCAGAACACCTGGACTGTACAGATTAACTTAAAATGAGGGATAAAAAAACTTATATTTTTGAGATTTATGGCAGAAGTGAGACTTGACTCAACTGTGCTTTCCGTTGGTTCAATGCAAGCGTTCTTGATTGTTTTGAACCCACTTGTTTCTTAAGCATATTTGATACTTAAAGATGAAGTTTACTCCCCCCCATCAACATGCAAATAAAAATGTTTAAAATAAACCTTTCTGTTTTCATTGCAATAGTTACTGCCATTTGTATTAGCGCTGTACACTATTTATGTTTTTTATTTGTTTTTATTACATACCTTATTTTAAACCTAGTGAGGTCATCACTAACTTTAAGTGTACTTTACTCAACAATCTCAGATGATGTAATACTTTAGGGCAGGGGTAGGCAACCTCGGCCCTTCAGCTGTTTTGAAACTACAAGTTCCATGAGACATTGCAAGACCCTGACAATCACAGGCATTACTCCTAGAGGCAGAGGCATGATGGGATTTGAAGCTTCACCACAGCTGGAGTGCCAAGGTCGCCTACACCTGCTTTAGGGGAAAAAACATATTAGCGATAAATGCTGTAATTATTAACTAGAATTTCTAAACTTTACAGCAAGTCCAGAATACTTAAACATCAGCACACGGGGTCTTATATTTAAAACACAAGTAGTTGGTCATTTGTCCCATTTGTGGGCGTATAGGAAACATGTTGGAATGCTTACCTTACCTTGCAATTAGGATTACCTGAGAATCACCACATTTGCAATATTAGGTACCTTATCCTTTTATAGGTAATCTAAACCCAGTTATTCGCTATATTAATCACACCGGTACTGCCTATTGTACAAAGGCACAGAATGAACACAGCTCATATCTTAGGAGACACATTTCTGGATCTTTTAATATTAGCCATGTGGCCCAATATTTTTTTGGCACTGTAGATTGGATTGGTTGGTTTTATGTTACTTGACTGGTAAACTTTGCAAACATGTCTATTAATTTAGATTTTTTTTTCTTCTTCATGTTCTAGTGTGACCCAAACAACAGCTCAGATTGCACAGTGTTCACCTTCAGCTCAGCTATCAATGCCATCCAGGAATGGTACAGGTTACATTATACAAACATCTTGGCCAAGATTCCGACAGAAAAGAAGATTCAAATGGGTTACTCTGCTGAAGACCTGTTTATCAGTTGTTCCTTTGATGGTCAGTCTTGTAATGCAAGGTGAATTGAACTTCTAATATTGTTTTCAATTATTTTATATAGCAGCAACAAATATCATAGTGATTTACCTAAATTATTTGTATCTTCTTGTGTCTCTGAAGGAGCCTAATGTAAATCCAGAGCCCTGGAGAAAACTATATGATGAAAGGGATTACATTTTATATAAATTATGAAGGATTTAGGTGATTATGCAAGGATGATGTCAATCCATGCCTCCTGTACCCATAAACACCCTTTCCATCAAACTGTATCTATAGCGAAAACTTTTAACAATGTGTCCCATCGGGGAGATCGCCATTCACTTTCTGACCTTGAGACACATAGGAAGTAAAAAGAACTCTTCCCTAAATTGTATAGAAATCCCTTCTTAAACAGTTCTTACTGGAAAAGGTGTACCTATTGGAAGACATTACTTTCTTGTCCTGAGGACAAGGGTCATCAGCAGGGATGAGCTGGGTTCAATCTGAACTTAATCTAGATTCAGATTGGCATAACCGATGGGAAGCTGTCACATGATCACATTTCTGCTTTCCTATTGGAGGCCATGTTATGTCAATGATGGCATGAGCATACCTTTCTCTTTGCATATGTGCAGCAGTAGGGTGGTGAGTGCCTTTATATTAGCCATCCAAACTCTGTATTTTCCAACCAGAACTAGAAAAATGACAACTGAACGCAGTGACATTTTTTTACTGGTTAATCTATTGAATGATCGTGTTTGCTGGACCTCAGAGACATACCTTACGAGCTTAACATAAAGCTGATATAAATAACAGTATGTAAATTCAGTGAGATATCACAGTATAATAATTACTTACTAAGTGTTTAGACATGAGTGACACTGAGGATTGCTTCGGCAGATATAAGGCTTCTATAGCCATAATCAACCCCCAGCTCCAAAACAAATTCCAGAAACTGAATTTGATGATTGGGAAAATACTTCTTTATAGAGCACCCATGCATGTAATTACCTTTAATTAATGCAGATGAACTTAAATGTTACAAACATCTCTGGAATAAAGCATAACTCCATCTAAAACTGATCTATAAAGTTGTGTGAACACTGATAGATTGTATCATGAACTTTAGGTATTTTATTTTTCGTGTCAGCCAAGGAATATACAGAGTAGTTGAGTCACCCTGGTGCTTGCTACACAAATGAGCTAACAATCCAAAGTCAAGTACTGCAAGGGAGAAGGGCTAATCATTTAGGCCATTCTTTGTAATTTAAAATTTTAATTTACTTTGCTATATTGAGAATTCAGCAGGCGGAGTGAGATTTACTCACTTGGCTTCATATTGGCCATGGATGGGGGAAGAGCTGGCAATATCATCAGGCTAATCTCTTCTACAGATATTAGAAGATCAATGAGTGATTTAACTAACAAGTGTCCAACTTTTGTTCAAACATCAATTTTGGGTTAACTGACCTTTTAATTAAGAGACAGAAAAACTAATGAAAAATATTTTTTTTCCAATACAGGGACTTCACTCTATTTACTCACCCTCTGTATGGCAATTGCTACACATTCAATGATGCATCAAGAGAGCAACTGTTTGTATCTTCTATGGGTGGAGCAGAGGCTGGTGAGAATTCAGTCATATATATATATATATCACACATCATTTCTTATTGCAAGCCTTTTTTAAGTCTATACCAGATATATGCAATTAGTGGACCTCCAGCTGTTGCAGAACTACAACTCCCATGAGGCATAGCAAGACCCTGACAGCCACAGGCATGACACCCAGAGGCAGAGGCATGATGGGACTTGTAGTTTTGCAACAGATGGAGGTCCGCTAATTGCATATCCCTGGTCTATACCAATGTTAGTCAAGCCATGACTTTCCATTTAGAATTTGGCAACTAGAGATAGACTTTTGTTTTGCAGTTTCCAGGTGTTTGAAAATGATGTGTTGAAATAATTTCAACAGTTGCAGAAGGAATTCCCACACACCTGTTTTTACCAATATCTCCAGCTGAGACATGCACGACATGCCAAAAATAATTTAACCCCACTTATGCATTACAGACCCCCTGTGTTCAACACCATACTCAAAGCTGACAGGTAGAGGGGCAATGTTTCCTATGTATGCACAAGTTTACATATCTCTATCTTGCAAGCAAACCCTTTAAACTGCAACGGATGTTGGCATTTCTGGATCAGTGAGAATCTGTCTTACAAATGATTCCCTTAGTCTCCCCTTCTAATTCCAGACATTTGTCTCAACTGTACAATCTAGAACCTACTGCACCCCTGAATTGTTGCATCAATACAGCCACAGGGATTTCCCCCTATGCCCCAGGTGCTTGAAGGACACTGGTTCTGGTGATGCCGTCAATAATTTAGATACTGGCATGACATTGTGGATTTAATTAACCTGACATTTGTTACTTGTATTGCTTTAAATCTCTTATTATACATCTTGGACATGCCTGGGGACAACTGATTATGGACTATAGCCATCAGTAGATTACTGTATTTAGCCAGGAAGCTGATAGCTGCAAGGTGGCTCTCAAATACTCCCCCTACAGTTGTCCAGTGGATCAGGGAGGTCAACACCACACTCTGATTGAAGAAATTGACATAAAAAAAAAAGGGTGTGTGGACGGAAGCTCCCAGAGCAATCACGGTAGACCACACTAGAAACAAATGACAGCACTAATACTGCTTTCGAGATATATGTACTTCCAGGTAGCGTATTTATAAGGGAAATCTTTGTTATTCCTTTGGCCTAATTTCAATTCTGACAGATGTTTCACAGATGCAGTCTTATCCCAAATTCTCTGAATGGTTAGGACACATGTATCAGACTTACGAATGGCGATGAGTCCCTTTCCTTGTTCTTAGTTTCTGCTGTATTCTATTTCACCTTTTTTCTCGCGAGTTGATGTTCTACATTGCATTACTATACAATTTGTATAACCGATATTTTAAATCCTACACTTTGTGGAATATTAATATTAACATATGCATCTACCTTTATTTTCTATGCAATCTTTTGTGCATTGAAAACCACAAAAACTTTATTTTCAATAAAAATGTTCTGATTAAAAAAGAGTCTTAAAGCAGAACAACAGTCTGAGTAAAAAAGCCTTTGCCCTGCCAGCATTCTGCAGAATGGGACCTTTGCTCTCTCTGGGGAAGCAGTAATCTTTTTGCAGAGGTCCAAGCCCCCTGCTGAGTCAGAGGTCCTTAAAGAGGTTCTTCACTGTGTGTTGTTTTTTTTTTTTGGAATACAATGCTAAGGATTAGGAGGTAAATTGGGGGACTCACGTGTTCCATCTTCATAATTGATTGCTGCCGGTTTTCCTCCTATAAAATAATTTATATAACTCTTTCCTGCTGGGGGCCATCTTGCCTGTGGGCATGTGAAACCCCACAGGCACTTTAGATGGCCCAGCATGCACCGCCGTTACTGCGCCGAGCTCGCGCGTGCGCAGTAACGGCAAAGTGCAGCTCACGCTCTCCGAAATCTCGCGAGATGTCGGCACATCTGCCGACATCTCGCGAGATTTCGGAAGATGTGTCCGAAATCTCGCGAGATTTCGGAAGATGTGGCCGAAATCTTGCGAGATTTCGGAAGATGTCCGCACTGACTCCTGGGATCAATGACACAAGATCCCAGGAGACAGTGCGGTGTGACGACGATCGACGCAGAGACCCCGCCCACCGCCGCAGAGACAGAGGAAAGGAAGTCAGCGATTACAAGGTAAGTGGAAAAAAAAAAAACACATTTCATTTAGTACTCTTTGCCTGATTTGGAAGGCAAAGAGATTTACTAAATGAAATGTGTGCACAACCGCTTTAATCACTGAGAAGCCTGAGTTTTAATGATTGCAGAGCTACAGGTCTGACTCAGTAGGGGGTGCGTGGACTTCCTCTGTAGCTGGTGGCAGGGAATAGGCTTTTCTACTTAGGCTGTGGCTGATTCAGAAAGAAAATGAACTGGAAGACATTGAACATCATTTTTTCCTGTAATTTATTTAGATTATTTAAGCTAAAGACTCAATTGAGCTTTTAAAGATCATAAAGAGGTGTGACCACATACAAGCTTGTCTTAGGTCAGCCCTTTAATTATTCCTTACTAGCTTTTCATCTGATGTGTCTATCATGCCTCTATTTATGGTAAAACTGTAATTATTTTATCTTTCATTAGGGCTGAAGCTTGTTATTTTCATTGATGAAGACGAATATAACCCCTTCCTAGTTACAGCAGCTGGTGCCAAAATATTAGTCCATGACCAGAATGATTATCCGTTCATTGAAGAGTCAGGGACTGAACTTCAGACAGCAGCTCAGACATCTATAGGCATGCATCTGGTAAGTAAATGTCAGAGTGAACAGAACATTACTGTTACAGATTTCCTGCTCTGGAATCCCAACCTAACCAACATAGGCTTTCAGTTCACATGCTGAATGACTGCATGACTCAAAATTAGACCTAATCAGATTATGTGTTAATTCTGGCATTTGCCATAAGGGCTGGGGTAGCAGGTGGCTTGTATGGGCCAATATGATCTTTTTTTGTGGATTGCTCAGCCTCATCTATTGCAATAGCAAAAGTCTCACCAGGCTACATACAATGTAAATTCTGGCCCCCATTACATACCTGCAGTGGCAAGTGGTGTCAATACCTAATCATGTTTGCTTTCACTCACAAACTTTGGCTAGGCAAAAATATTTAGGCTGCTGTTTTCTGTGCGCAAGGCTTCTTCGGACAAGATTAAAGTAGAACATTAGGAAAAAAATTTGTTCATTTTGGATAGAGCAAGGGAGGGTTATAATCCTTGTCAGATTTTTTTTTTAGCCATCTGTGTCCCATTGTGGAGGTTTCCCTTCATTTCCCGTTCCATCACCAAACAGGAAGTGAGAGGAAATCCCTGCAAATTGAGGGAATTGCTCTGGGACCCCCAGGTCACCAGAACTAGCGCCTCCATTTGATGCACTTTAGCATTTAAAGTATATCTGAACAACATTTGCTGATAGTTTTGCATAGCATAGACAGGGATTAGAACCCTGTCAGGTTTATATTGCTGTCTGTGTCACCCTCTCTACTTGTACTGCGACCAATATCACTGCCATAGTAATTGATGGAAAAATCCAAGAATTTGCGTTAGCACTGAAACAGGAATAGAGGGGAAATCTTCCAATGAGCCCAATTGTTGGGGTGATGACTGTCTGAGAGGATATGTTTATTACTCCGGAGAGTTTTTCTCTCTCCCTGCTGTGGAAATATCTCCAATGGAACATGCTGTAGATGGGAAAAAAACATGATAGGGGTTTTTATTATTACCTGCATTATCCAAAATGGTTTTGTCATTTAGTTTCCCAAAAAGTGCTTTTCCAGCTTGAAAACACTCCCCTGTTTGTACATCTGTGCTGTTTTTATATGAATTATCAATAAAAGCATTTTTTGTATCTTTGGGAGTGCAGCCTTTCTTACTTAGCTTAGTAAATGTGGTAAAGTTACACTTTGCAAAGAATATCCAATTAGGTACAAAGAAACTAAAAAAAAACCAGCATTTTTGCTTTAACATGATTGGATAGTGGAAATCAACTGAGCTTTACCACATGTACTAAGCACCGGAGAAAACTCCACGGAGAATGTAGGGGGAACAGTCTATTTGCCTTTGTTAAATTCACCCTATTGAGTAGTAAGGCTAATTGTGTGTCTAAAGAAATATTGGGTTTGCTGTTTTCATATTTTTTCAGACATATTCAGAATATTTCCTTAGAAAGAAATAACTAAGTACTTTGTAAGACCTATTTTATATCCAAACCTTTAACTGTTAGATATTGTAGATATTGTTCTGAAGATGCTACCACAACAAGCAGAATAACCCCTTGAAGGTGCCAGAAGTACCCCCCATGTGGTATATCTGGCACCTTAGGAAACCCTGGGCCATAAACTGTAATGCTCATGTGCACTAATTTTGCAGTAAGGTAATTCAGTGATACACTATATTACCAAACGTATTGGGATGCTTGCCTTTATGCGCACATAAAGTTTAATGGCATCCCAGTCTTAGCCCCCGTACACACAGTCGGACATTCCGACCACAAAATCCATAGGATTTTTTTCAGACGGATTTTGTCCGTAACTTGTCTTGCATACACACGGTCGTACAAAGTTGTCGGAAAATCCGATCCTTCGGAACGAGGTGACGTCAAACACGTACGATGGGACTACGTAGAGGCCAGTAGCCAATAGCTTTCATCTCCAAATTTTTTCTGAGCATGCGTGGCACTTTGTGCGTTGGAATTCTCGACACTTGGTTGGAAAAAGTCTGATCGGATTTTGTTGTCGGAAAATTTGAGATCCAGCTCTCAAACTTTTTCCGATGGAAATTCCGTAGGGGTTAAATATTGAGTTGGCCCACCCCTTGCAACTATAACAGCTTCAACTCTTCTGGGAAGGCTGGTATATGAAGTAGAAACTCTCTTTTATGACATGATCATACCAGTTATCACTCTAATCTCCAAAAACATGACAACTATAGTTAGGCTAAGGTAAATAAGGAAATAGATGCCAGCTATTTTAAGTCCACTTTCACACTGAGGCGCTTTAGAGGTGCTATATCGCTAAAAATAGCTTGAAATCAATGGGCAGCGCTGGCAAAGTGCCGCAGTGCTTTTAACCCTTTTTCGGCCGCTAGCGGGGGTTAAAAACCCCCCCGCTAGCAGCCGAAAAGCGCCACTAAAACTATGGTAAAGCTATAGTTATGGTATAGCGGCCTTTACCGCTGACGCCCGGCGCAGCTCAATGTGAAAATGCCCTAAGGTAACTCAACATTGTAACAGGAAAATTGTTATAAGTCTTCAGGGGATTTTTATAAGCAACCAGCAGTAAAAAAATATATTCTGATACCATTTGATTCTGATTTCAGACAGCGTTGTCAAAGTTAAGTAGCCCTTACAGCGAGTGTACTATTGATGGAAGTGATATCCTTGTCCCGAATCTCTACAACAAGACGTACACTTATCAGGTATGTGTATGTGGTTAATATATTTCTTAGAATGTTGGAGGTGGAGGCTGTATGATTTTATTGCTGTCTGTGCCCCCAGTTAATGGGATTCAACCTCCCGGTTAGTCTCCCGATCTTGTTTACTATTGTCTTGTTTACCATTATCATTGAAAGTGAAAGTAAAAGAAAATCAAGAATTTTGGGTTGTCCCCAGAAAAGTAATAGAGGGGAAATTCTCCAATGGGTACACTAACTCTGGTGACCAGGGGGCCCCAAGGAATTCCCTCAATTTGCAGGGGATTTACTCTCACTTCCTGTTTGACTATGGGACAGGAAATGAAGGGAAATAACCACAATTAGACACAGATGGAGAAAAAATATCTGACAGAGGTTATAACCCTCCCTTACTCTATCCAAGATGAAAATAAAAATTGTCTAAAGTTCTACTTTAATGTCACTCATGACATCATATGTCTTTTTTGAATTTGTCCATATTGGCAATATAAAGAATAAATTAATTAATTAATACAATTGATAATGATACCTGACAACATTGATTTGTTGGAAAGCTGGAGTTCATTCAAGAAATATTCTGTAGAACAGTCCCCTGATTTTATTTTACATATGTACATATGTACAGGTTTGTTAGTAATTCTCATTAAAGTACACTATGGCATGTATTTAACTTTGGCACATCTTTCCCTCTGCTAGATCTGTCTTTATTCCTGCTTCCAGCTCGAAATGGTAAAAACCTGTGGTTGTGCACACTATGACCAGCCCCTGCCAGACGGAGCAAAGTATTGCAACTATGAAGAATACCCTAGCTGGAGTAAGTTTTAACTTAACTTTCTTTTATTATGTTAGTATATGTTCTTACCATGTTTTCTGCCATCTTCTGGTGTATGTTTTACCAAATGTTAGCCTTTGCTTTGCTGTCTTTTGTCCTGTGAAGACTAAATATGCACTAAAATCCTCTGCTGTAGCTGGGACAGATTACAAATGGCTAACTATAGGGTCTAAAACACCAAAATTCATAGTTGGGACACGTCAATTTCCCTGCTGTGCTGGAGAGCTTGTAGGGAATTGATTAATATTTCACACATATGATGGTTTTGTCCTTGAATCATCCAATGTTAGAAGACCATAACATAACCCTAAGGTGAGACTATCTCAATAAAGATTCCAAACAATCCATAGACAATTTTATTACATAATACTTCACGATCAATAGCCAATTATAGGTGATCAAAGATACTTGCACCAATTAAATACTGCTAAAACGCTTTTTACAAAGTTCTGGAAATCAAAATCATTGCCCTCAGTTAATGAATGTTTTTTTTTCTATTGGTTGAACTAGAAGGACTTGTGTCTTTTTTCTTCAATCTGACTAACTATATAACTATGTACTAAGTGTACATAAAATCTGTATGCTTGGTAATTGTTATTATTAGGGATAAGCCGAACACCCCCCCCCCCCCCCCCCCCGGTTCAGTTCGCACCAGAACTTGCAAACAGGCAAAAAATTTGTGCGAACACAGTTAAAGTCTATGGGACACGAACATGAAAAAATCAGAAGTGCTAATTTGAAAGGCTTATATGCAAGTTATTGCCATAAAAAGTGTTTGGGGACCCGGGTCCTGCCCCAGGGGACATGTATCAATGCAAAAAAAAGTTTTAAAAACTGAAGTTTTTTCGGGAGCAGTCATTTTAATGATGCTAAAAGTGAAACAATAAAAATGAAATATTCCTTTAAATATCGTGCCTGGGGGGTGTCCTTAGTATGCCTGTAAAGTAGCACATTTTCCTGTGTTTAGAACAGTACCGCAGCAAAATATAATTTAAAACTACTCACAGCTGTAATGTATTGTCGGGTCTCTGCAAAATAGATGAAAATCATTGAAAAAAACGGCATAGGTTCCCCCCCACCAGTCCATTACCAGGCCCTTATGGGTATTAAGGGGAACCCTGCACCCAAATTCTAAAACAAATAGCACGGGGGTCCCCCCAAAATCCATCCTTTCAAGTCTGGTATGGATCATAAGGGGAACCCTGCACCAATTTTTTTTTTTCCAATAACAGTTTTTATTTGGTATTATTCCAGATACATTTTAAGTGCAATGTTCATTCAAGTTGTACAATAAAAAGCACATGTTCTTAACTTACACTGCTGTGTTACTAGCTGATAACATAGTTACTCTCTGTCTGGTATCAACGCTTTTCATAATATAAGTGAGGTTATTTGGTGAATTATTCATATTGCTATCAGTCAAACCTTTTAACTTGAAACTTGTAAAGTAAGTGTGAGTGTGAGCACTCCTGAGGAAGAAAAGAAAAAAAAATTAAGGGGGGGGGAGAGAAAAGAAGGGGGGAAGAATAGAAGGGGAGAGGGAGGGGGGTTGGGTAGTTTGTCGTCAGCTCGCACTAGTATCCGGATTTCTTTGTTCCTCACGGTTGTGCCACAGATCCCAGACATTATTTTTTTATGGTGTAGGGGTCCCCCCCAAATCCATACCAGGCCCTTCAGGTCTGGTATGGATTTTAAGGGGAACCCCTAGCCAAAATAAAAAAATGGCGTGGTGTCCCTCCCAAAATCCATACCAGACCCTATCCGAGCATGCAACCTGGCTGAAAAGGGAGAAGACGAGAGAGTGCACCCCCTCCTGGACTGTACCAGGCCAAATGCCCTTAACATGGGGTGGATGCTTTGAGGTCCCCCCCAAAGCACCTTGTCCTAATGTTAATGGGGACAAGGGCCTCACCCCCACAACCTGTGCCCGGTGGTTGTGGGGGTCTGCGGGTGGGGGACTTATCAGAATACGGAAGCCCCCTTTAACAAGGGGACCCCCAGATCCCGCCCCCCTATGTGAATGGGTAGGGGTAAAATGTCGTTCTTTTAATGTCGTTTCTGGCAATAAAAAAAAATACACTAAAATGCTCTAAAATTCTGCATTTTTAGAATACTCACACATGGCAGCGTAGATAACGTGACATCTCCTGTACACGTGGCAAGGTTTAAACACTTGTCAAACAAATCAAATTTGAATCTCTCAGTGCTAAGGATTAAAAGAAAAATATAATAATTAAATACATGTAGCAGCTAGTTGAAGCAAGGAACTCCCTTCTGAAATAAAAAAACACAAAAGCAATTTTAAAATCCCTATTAACAGCACGGTTGACATGAATATTAAAATTACAGGTTTTAAAATGTGTTGATGAAACAAAAATAGCATAAGCGTCGTTTCACTACATTAGAGTTTGTATGGGAGGCAAAATAGTTTTATTTATACAGTACCGCCAAGTTTACAGTGTAATTTCCACAGGTAATTTCAAGTTGAAGAATGACAAATGCACATGCATAATAGCTCAGTGCAAACTTAAACTTAAAGGAGACCTTTCCTGAGAGATATATGGTGGATACCATTCCAAAAATCCATGGTAGTAACTGGCTGTCTATGGCTAAAATATATTCTGAGTTACTGGCCAGGAACTTGACAGAGCTGGCCTGTATGCAGTAAGTCAGATAAAACTTCTTCTCTGCATACCTGTAGGTCAGCGATTCAGCAAGTATTGAAGCTGATAATGATAGATTAGACTGATGAAAATCATGTGACTGAGAGCGATATTGACAATCATGTGTAGCCCAGGTGTTACATTGTCACTCTAATTACAGAGTCCAAATGGCACGATTTTATACATTTTTAGATACAGAAAAAAGAACTCATCTTACCCAGAGCTTAGCAAATGTGGTGCACTTTTCACTTTCTATTAATTTTTATTGAAACGTTTTAAAGAATGTGGCTTGTGACCGCTGTCAGTGTCGGGCACACAAATAAAAGCATAAGGTTGATGACTTTGCAAGTCAAAAGCAGTCGTACATCAAATAGAGAAGTCATAGCAAATGACAGAACATTAAGTATGTCGAAAAGTACATTGATCATATTGCAACAGAGAAACATTGTAGGTAACAAGGGAGGAAATCCATGCGCCTATACCAGGGAAACAGGCACTGGTGGATATGGTGTCAGTGTATAAAATTCACTAGACAAAAATAAACAGGGGAAGTAAAAGAAGAAAAGAGGATGGGAGGGAGAGAAGAGAGAAGTAGGATGGGACATCTAGAGTGCCCAAGCCGGAACCCCAGGGTCTCAGTGCTCATAGCGGTGTAGCTAGCTGTTAATATAGAAGGGTGTGCATATTGGATCCATGGGGTCCTGCACTTGCACTTTTCAAAGAATACCCAATCACATTCAAGGAGGATAAAAAAGGCAGTTTTGCTTGCACATTATTGGACGATAGAAGTCTTCAGAGTTTCGCCTGATTCACTAAAGCTCTGGCTCTAAGCTCTAAATTCCCATGCAAAATGCAACTTCCTTTGCAAAGTGAACAACCTATTTGCCTTCAGTAAATCAACCCCTCAGAGTCCCATGTTAGTCATATTTAGGAAAGATGTGAAATTATTTCAGAATCAATAATTCCCCAATGCTTTTTTTTTCAGAAACCTTGCCTGTCACTAACATTTATTTTTCTTTTCATTTTAGTTTATTGTTACTTCAAATTGCATAAAAGATTTGTCCAGGAAGAGCTGGGATGTCAGGAAACGTGTCGTGAGTCTTGCAGGTAAGAACATACTTTCTAATGCCCTGTACACACGACCGGTTTTGCCGTCTGAATAAACTCTGAAGGTTTTTTCGAAGGAATTCCGCTCAAGCTGTCTTGCATACACACGCTGCTTCTGCTAATCTCGTGTTTATCTCGTGTTAGTAGAAGTTTGGTGAGAGACGATTGGTCTACACACGGTCGGGAGACGATTCGCGCTATTGGATATTTTATTTTCTGAAAATACTTGCCTATGTGTTTTTCTACAAAAGGGACAGTTTGTTTGTGAGGTAGGCAGGTACATTTCAAAAAGACAATGTCAAATTAACAAGGGACACCAACCTGCTTGAGGTTAAAAAATACAAGATAATAATGTTATTGTGGTAACTTGACACACAAAAAAAATAAATTTATATATGGAGATCACTAGAAAATAATTTTTCAATAATCCAAAAAAAAAGAGATCTTGATGAAAAAAAAAAAAAAAAAGATGACTATAAAAAAGTATTCTAAACATTATTATGGAGATCTGGCTTTAAAAAAAATAAAGATTATTCATGAGATCACGATAAATAATAAAGAAATAAGTTTGTCAGCAGCAAAACAACTTCATTCTTCTAGCATTATAAAGAAGAAGAGAATGCGCTGCATTAAACTATTTAAAAAATGTCAGCGTGAGGAATGTGCTATATTTATCGCTAGTTTTTTTTACCACACCGAGTGCTTCCGTCTTGTATGTGCTTCAGAGCATGCGTGATTTGGTGCGTCGGAACAGCATACAGACAAGCGGTTTTTCCACTAGAAATTTCTTTCGTCGGAAAAATTTAGAACATGTTTTCTATCTAAGTACGATGGGGGATACACACGGTCGGAATATACGATGAAAAGCTCCCATCAGACTTTTTCTGTCGGAAACTCTGACCGTGTGTACGCGGCATTACTTTCTGACATGGTAAAAGGAACACTATTTATTACAAGATATGTAGGTTAAGGACACGCCCTTCCAGGTCTCCCGATACGTGGATCATGAAAAATTATACAGTGGTGTGAAAAAGTGTTTGCCCCCTTCCTCATTTCCTGTTCCTTTGCATGTTTGTCACACTTAAGTGTTTCGGAACATCAAACCAATTTAAACAATAGTCAAGGACAACACAAGTAAACACAAAATGCAATTTGTAAATGAAGGTGTTTATTATTAAAGGTGAAAAAAAATCCAAACCATCATGGCCCTGTGTGAAAAAGTGATTGCCCCCTAAACCTAATAACTGGTTGGGCCACCCTTAGCAGCAACAACTGCAACCAAGTGTTTGCGATAACGTGCAATGAGGCTTTTACAGCGTCCTGGAGGAATTTTGGCCCACTCATCTTTGCAGAATTGTCCTAATTCAGTTACATTAGAGGGTTTTCGAGCATGAATGGCCTTTTTAAGGTCATACCACAACATCTCAATAGGATTCAGGTCAGGACTTTGGCTAGGCCACTCCAAAGTCTTCATTTTGTTTTTCTTCAGCCATTCGGTGGGGGACTTGCTGGTGTGTTTAGGATCATTGTCCTGCTGCAGAACCCAAGTTCGTTTCAGCTTGAGTACACGAACAGATGGTCGGACATTCTCCTTCAGGATCTCTTGGTAGACAGCAGAATTCATAGTTCCTTTTATCACGGCAAGTCTTCCAGGTCCTGAAGCAGCAAAACAGCCCCAGACCATCACACTACCACCACCATATTTTACTGTTGGTATAATGTTCTTTTTCTGAAATGCAGTGTTCCTTCTACGCCAGATATACTTGGACACACACCTTCCAAAGAGTTCCACTTTTGTCTCATCGGTCCACAGAATGTTGTCCCAAAAGTCTTGGGGATCATCAAGATGTGTTGTGGAGAAATTGAGACGAGCTTTGATGTTCTTTTTGCTCAGCAGTGGCCGTGGTCACGGAGCTCCCGACCAGGTCGCTAGCGATGGCGGCGCGCACGCGACCCACGGGCAGGCATTTAAAGGATCACGTACAGGTACGTGGTTTTGCCTGCCCGTGCCATTCTGCTGACGTATATATGCAGTGGGCGGTCGGGAAGCAGTTAATACGCTGCATTTGACCGTATCAAAATATAGCGCAAAAAAAATTAAAAATGTGTAATAAAGCTGCTGCATTAAAGTCAAAATGAACCTTCTTGATTTATTGTTTGTAATGAAGTCAGGCTCCATAGACCAATAAATACGCTTGACAGAATCACTGTTGTTTACTGTTAGCTGTGGCTGCCCTTACTGTGTGGCTGAATGGTAAGCTGACCTGTGGCTGTCCATGGAAGCAGTTACCTGGTGTAAAGGACAGATTATTACCTCTGGACAACCGGCGTTTGTGATTACCCATGGCTAAACAATGGTGACTTCAGCTGCAAGAGACTGTAGATTCTTGCCTTCAGAATTCACAGACTGGCCCTAATCACCCATGTGAATAATGCCTAAAAGACAAGCATATCTATTACTGTCTATGCAGCCTGGCTGCCTTATGGGCCGTACACGTGATAGGATTTTCCGACAAAAAATGTTGGATATGAGCTTGTTGTCGGAAAGTCCGACCATGTGTATGCTCCATAGAACATTTGTTGGCGGAATTTCCGCCAACAAATGTTTGAGAGCAGGTTCTCAAATTTTCCGGCAACAAGTCTTGTTGTCGGAAATTCTGAGCGTGTGTACACAATTCCGATGCACAAAAGTCCACGCATGCTCGGAATCAAGCAGAAGAGCCGCACTGGCTATCAAACTTAATTTTTCTCGGCTTGTCGTACGTGTTGTACGTCAACTCGTTCTTGACGTTCGGAATTTCCGACAACATTTGTGTGACCGTGTGTATGCAAGACAAGTTTGAGCCAACATCCTTCGGAAAAAAAAAATTTTTGACGGAAAATCCTATCGTGTATACATAGCCTTACAGTAATAAATCAAGAGAGTTCAATTGGGCTTTAAAAAAAGACTACCAACAAATGTATCACAAAATTATTAGCAGCATTTATGATTTAACACTGCATGATAATTGGTTAAAAGACAGACCTGAAAACAGTTGACTTTCATGTAGATAGAAATTAGCATATTCTCCTATCTGTTAGCCACCCACTTAAAAAAGGCTCTGCCCATTTTCAGGAAAATGGGCAAGTTTTCTTTTTTGTGCCAGATAGGGAGACTTACCATGATGGTAGGTGTGGCTTATCAGTGGGAAGGGGGCCTGATTATACTATTTGAAAAATATCACACCGTAGTGGAAATTGCATGTTTACTCTCTAAAAATTATTTTCTCTGTTATTTTTCAGTTTTAAAGAATGGTCATTTATAAGAAGTGTGGCAGGCTGGCCATCAGTGAAATCCGAGGTAGGTCCATGTCAGGATCTTGTCAAATATATTTAATTAAACTCCGTACAAGACTTTTTCTATTATGGATAAAGCAGAGACAGGTTTTTATTGTCATCTGCATCCTTATTAAGAAAGGTGGGGGTGATTTATCCTCACTTCCTGTCAGGGGTATATACTGTACTTCCAACATTGACTTATCCAAAAACACATTTTTAGTAGAATAAGAGAATAGGAACAGGTTAGAACTTCTGATAATATTGTCATCGCTGTCCTGGTGACAACCACTTGCTATTTCTTGTGTGGACATCAAAGGGACAGGAAGTGAGGGGAAATCTCCCCGATGGGAGAGAAAAAAAAAAACTGAAATGTATTCTCTTCCCCACCCTATCCAAAACTAAAAAAGTTAGTATTTAAAGTGCACTGTATGTGGTTCTACCCATGATACATTTTTTTTGGAAGAGTCATATTTGAGACATAAGGGGGTTATTTACGAAAGGTAAATCCACTTTGCACTGAAAGTGCACTTGGAAGTGCAGTCGCTCTAAATCTAAGGGGTAGATCTGAAATGAGTGGAAGCTCTGCTGCTTTTATCATCCAATCATGTGCAAGCTAAATTGCTGTTTTTTATTTTCCTTGCATGACCCCCTCGGATCTACAGCGACTTTACTTCCAAGTGCACTTGCAGTGCAAAGTGGATTTTCCTTTAGTAAATAACCCCCAAAATGTCAGTCCTAGCACATTGGGTTAAATAGAAATCCACATGTCAAGGTTATGTACACCAGATTCAAATTTTGTAGTTCAGGCCAAGAATAAAAATGTGATATATTGCAGTTTACCAGTCCTTAGATGCAATGGCTGTATTCTTTTTCCTTTTTCAGGCTTGGGTACAACCAGTATATCGGATTTTTAGCATATGATTACTGCCAGTGGCTATAGCTGCTAGCAGTAACCACTCTGTTCTCCCAGCTGGGATGGCTCCCAGTGTCCCCTGCCTGGGAGAACACAATAGCCCAGTGGGAGGGATTCCCCCATTAACACTGACTGTGTTGACAGGGGAATCTAGTGATTTTTTTTTTCCTGCAAACCATGGTTGCAGTAAAGAAAATCACATAATCTATGGCCTGCTTTAGATTCTACAGTGAATTAGATTCTACACTAAAACTGATAAATAATGTCAGCCTATTTTCTTGCTGTACAGGTGCACTTACATTTTTTTGCCATTATATGTCATATTTGTGCTTTTCTTTTTTGTCAGGAGTGGACATTGCGGATTCTGTCCTGGGAACGTGGAAGCAAACTCGATAAAAATCTGACAAAGTAAGTCTGATTAGCCCTTAAACCAATTTTCATTCTTTTCCTTATTGTAAGCCATAATCAATATAAGTGTATTGGAGTTATATTATCAGGTCATGCTGACAAAGACCTGTTAAAAAGAACCACTCTTATCTTTTTTTTTTTTTTTTTAAGTAACTGCAGTATAGGTACTATATACTCTAAGGAAAGAAACAAAATAGAAATACTTATATTTTCCAACATGTTTAGATATCGTGTGTCATATTCTCTCCCATTGGTATTTAAAAAGACATAAAGAGAGGCTGCAAAATAATTTCTGTAAAGGAAATCAAGCCTACCCATTCAGGAGAGCCCTAACTTCAGCTTTGCATTTGAATCCCATGTTCCCTTTAAATCTGCACAAATATCCACTCTTTTATGAAATCCTGCTCACCCTCTAAATATCCACTGATAACATTTTTGTCCTGCCCCCTCTGATTTTGTTGGCGGTGATTCATTTGTCACTTTTGCAGATTTTGCCATGTACAGTATGTGTTCTCATATAGAATGAATCTCATGCTGCAGCCACTGAATGTTTTTCTGCTTTTATTCTGTCCTCATTATAAGACTTTTACGCCACTGCCTTGCCTAAATTGTCCGACACAGTAGAGTCATCTTTTCATCCCTATAAAAAGGGCTGTACCCAACGATGACTTCATGCAGCTAAATTATACCCTTACATTCTGTTTGCAATAATGACTTTTTAATTACAGGAAGATCAAATTTCCAGTTTAGTGAACCATGCTTATTTAGGAGAGCTGGTAAAATTACAGTGCATTAAGAAAGGACTTGCCAGTTTGATAATACCGGTTCACCAAATTAAAAGTCCGTTTGCATTTGTCTGATTTAGATGTAGTGTTTATGTGGATGAAGGAAATTGAGTTGAGTTCTATGGGGAACAAGAACAGCTGATACTTTTATAAATAATGCCCATTGACTCTGATGATAACCCTGGAAGTCTATAGATAATTATGGACTTTTGGGACGCATGCAGTGTAAAGCCCCATACACGCGCGCGGATTATCCGAGGACCAGGTCCGTCGGATCATGTCCATCGTACTTTGTCCGATGTTGGTGTTGCATACACACGGTCGGACAAAGTTGTCGGAAAATCCGATCATTCTGAACGTGGTGACGTTTGTTGCCTACGACGGGACTACGTAGAGGCTAGTAGCCAATAGCTTTGGTCTTGTAATGTGATCTGAGCATGCGTAGCACTTTGTCCGTCGGACTACGCTACACACGATCGGATTTGGTGTGATCGGACTTTGTTGTCAAAAAATCTATCCAGCAGGAGATAGGACTTTGTCCGTCGGACAATCCGACGTACACTGTCCGATGGTGCCTACACACGGTCGGATTTTACGACAACATTGTCCGATAGGACAGAATCCATGGGAAAATCCGACCGTGTGTATGGGGCTTAAGGCAGGCCATAGATGCTGCGATTTTCTTTCCTGCAACCATGGGTTGCAGGCAGGGCTTTTTTTCTCAGAGAATAGGTGCAGACACTCCCTACTTCCGAGTCAACCTTGTCTCCGCTCTCTACCTACCTCCAAGCACATCCCTGGGTTCCATCCTTACCCACCTTCCAGTGCCGCCCCTTTTAGAGAATACAGTACTATGTATCATTTTATGGTGCTAAATAATTTGTATGTAATTTGTATGTTGATGATAACAGGAAAAACAGTCAAATAGATCCACTTCCCCAGCAAAAATAGATCCTCCTAAAAAAAAATAGACCCACTCAGCAGCAATAGACTCCCCGCAACAAAATACCCCCCAGCACAATAGATCCACCACAGTAACAATAGACCCCAGCAAGTAACAATGGATTTTCCAGCACCCAACATTAATAGACCCTACGGCAGTTAGCAACAATAACCTCTCCCTGAACAGTAGATGCCTCCTAGCAACAAATGACCCCCGCAGCAACAAAAGTTCTCCCACCAGCAGCAATAGACATCCCCAGCAACAATAGATCCCCCAGCAGCCAGGATCAATAGACCCTCAAGCAAACCCAACACCCCTTGTCATTTCATACATTCTGTGCTGGAGGTCCCAGAACTGCATTCCCCCACGTTCCTGCTGAAAAATAGCCCTGGTTGCAGGAAAGAAAATTGCTTGATTCCCCCATTGACACAGTCAGTGTTGATGGGGGAATCCCTCATGCTGAGCTATTGTGTTCTCCCAGTGGGGTGGGGGGGGGAGCTATCCTTGCCAGGAGAACATAGTGATTATTTCTAGCGGCTATTCCGACTTGCTGGTTTTACCCAAGTTGATCGATGGATCAACTTGGGCACATTCGACCTGCCTATATATACTTGGAAGCTTGGCTGGTTTAGCAGGGACCGGCCGAGATTCCAATTCAAACCCTCTATGACTGGCTTGAAGATTAATAGAGATAAACAGCTATAGAGTGGGCAGTAAACTGATTTCTGATTGGTTGCCATGCTCTGTCTCTACATTTTCTTTTACATTGAGCCCATGGAAATATGCATCCTTTTTTTTTTTTCAAAGAAAAACATATATAGTAAGTGTTTTCACATCTTCATTCCATCTGACTGGTGCAGCCAAATTAGAAGGGTGCTCTGTCTACTAATAAACATATCCTAAAAACACCAAAGTTTGTACAGACAGGAGGCAAAAAGCACACTGCCAGCGACAGATCAACAAAAATAATTATTTTATTTTGACATCAGTAAAGGTGAATGAAAACCCTAACAGCAGCTGCCCAAATACTTGGTGAACCTTACTGCTCCAACACCACACAGAGAACACCATTAGTGGTAACATCCGGTATACACTATGTAATCACGATTTGTATGTCCTGTTACTATGCTTTCATACGTGTATATATTAGCACCATTGGTGTTGTCTGTGTGGTGTTGGGGTTTTAACATTCACCCAACATTTGGATAACTGCTCTTAGATTATTTATTTGGCTTTAATGATATCAAAATCTAATCATTGCTTTTGTAGATGTGGGATCTTAGGTTCAGGGTACTTTTTTCCTACCATCTATACATGCTCCCATGTTTTCCCTATCCTTGTGTGTCCTAAAATGCTGATAGTTTGTCATGGATGAATGCCCCCCCCCCCCATTAAAAAAGTATTTTTATTTCTGTTTGGCTTTCTATTGTAGAATTTCCCTCACTTGCTGTTTTGTTAAATTGAAATTTCGATCCATGTGTGGGCACTGTATTTGAGCAAAAGTTATTCTACTGATTGACCTCTGTTCAACCATCCTGATGGATTTTTGCTGCTTGATCAGTGCTGCAGTCTATAGCCCAGTGTATTCTGACAGTGGGGAAGTCTCCCTGCTGTCGGAATACAAAGACACAACGGGGGGGGGTTTACAATCCACCTCAAGTGTGTGGATGGAGGAATGAGGTCAGTTTTTTTTATTCAACCCCCAAAAAAAAATGACAAATGTACGTGCAGCTTAAGTGAGGGCTAATCTC
This sequence comes from Lithobates sylvaticus, assembly GCA_028564925.1. NCBI lineage: Eukaryota > Metazoa > Chordata > Amphibia > Anura > Ranidae > Lithobates > Lithobates sylvaticus. The sequence continues at coordinate 240,966,754 of CM053031.1, read as the reverse complement.
TGTAATAAAAATCTGACCTAAGTTCTCACTTTCTCTTTCTCACTCTGTCCAAAACTAAAACAAACTGAGATGGGTGGAAATACACTTTAGGAGGTCTGTTTATAAATGTCTTCACACAATTTTCACACATCATTCACTAAAGATTGAAACTATTTATAATTGGATTCAATTGAAAAAAATGTGTGAATCCTGGGTGAAAGCTGTGGGATTCTTGTGTAAAGATGTGTATTTCCAGCCACCTCTTTATATAAATGGACCCCAAGTTTCATAAAGTCTCACTTTTTCTGTTGATGTTTTCTTTCTGTATAATGGCTGTAAAACCAATAGGTAGAGTGAAAAACTCTTTCATTTACCATGTCAGGTGGCATCAAGTGGGAACTATTTCCCCTTCCTCTGGAGTTATATACAGTGCCTTGCAAAAGTATCACCCAAAGAACACCATCCCCACAGTGAAACATGGTGGTGTCAGCATCATGCTGTGGGGATGTTTTTCAGCAGTCCTTACTGGGTAATTGGTCAGAGTTGTAGTTCTATGGGGAACAAGATCAGCACCATCCATATATATGGATGGTGCTTAATACAGGGATATTTTTGAGCAAAACTAGGACGGAGGTTCACCTTCCAGCAGGACCATGACCCCAAACACACTGCTAAAGCAACACTTGAGAGGTTTAAGGGGAAACATGTAAATGTGTTGGAATGGCCTAGTCAAAGCCCAGACCTCAATCCAATAGAAAATCTGTGGTCAGACTTAAAGATTGCTGTTTACAAGCGCAAACCATCCAACTTGAAGGAGCTGGGGCAGTTCTGCAAGGAGGAATGGGCAAAAATCCCCAGTGGTAAGATGTGGCAAGCTCAGAGACTTATCCAAAGCGACTTGGAGCTGTGATAGCTACAAAAGCTACAAAAAGTGGCTCTACAAAGTATTGACTTTAGGGGGGTGAATAGTTATGCACATTTACTTTTTCTGTTATTCTGTCCTATTTGTTGTTTGTTTCACAATAAAAAAAAAAACATGTTCAAAGTTGTTGGCATGTTCTGTAAATTAAATGATGCAAATCCTCAAACAATCCATGTTAATTCCAGGTTGTGAGGCAACAAAAAACGAAAAAATGCCAAGGGGGTGTTAAGTTTCCTGTATTGTCCTCTGCATCAGCCCCTCTTTCTGTTAGGTCCTCTGTTAGGTCCTCTGCATCAGCCCCTGTTTATGAGCGAGCTGTATTACAATTCTCCTGGAACCCTGGCCCCACCTAGACAGCAGGCATTCCTATTTATGAGCGAGCTGTGCTATAATTCTCCTGGAACCCTGGCCCCACCTAGGCAGTAGGCATTCCTGTTTAATGTCCCTATCTCTCAGGCAAGCTAATTAAATTAAATCAATCAATTATGCCTTGAGTTCTATAATGCGACGGGTTATAACATTGACAGAGTAAGCTGTTCAAAAATACTTTGAAAAGGTAATTTTAAAAAAAGCTTACCTGTAATGTACCCCACTTATTCTGGTACCATCTGTTAAGTTTCCTGTATTGTCCTCTGCATCAGCCCCTCTTTCTGTTAGGTCCTCTGTTAGGTCCAACAGTCAATTGGACTTTGGCGGTCAATGGAAAAAACTCTGTCTGTCTATCCGGACAGGTAATCAGACACCATACACCGTATGAGGTTGAAAAAAGAATGCTTTTACTTCCCGTTTCACAGAGCATATACAATACAGAAAAGGGGGAAGAACGCAATTGAACAACCAATCACATTCAAGCATTTAAGCATTTTGTTATACAATTCAATATTGATCTGCAAGATTCATAATATTTCTTCCTTCAGACTCAACATCATATTTACTCTAAAAATGTCTCACGCAATATATGTCCTTGATAAGGTTCTCAGCATGGTTTGGTACAGAAGTACAAAACAGCATACTTGTTATGGGAAGCAGACCCGTTACTAGAAGCCAACTTGCCATGAGAACTAAAACTTGTTATGGAAATGTGTGAGTGTGAGATAAACAGAATTTACAGTGAGTTTCTACAGAAAAACAGAAAAACATCTTTGTTACAATACTATTAAATCTTAAAGGGTAACTCTACACTTCCCACGTTTCCTTACAGGGGGGTGAATACTTTTGCAAGGCACTGTACCATGACATGCATTAATTTAACCTGACGCCATCTATCCAATTTTATTGTATAAAAGTGCTCTCATCCTTTCAATCCATTCAAGACCATTTTCTTAGGAACCCAACTGGGCCTCCATCAGGCAACAATAGGTTTTCCTTATTCCAGAAATTGTTTAATGGAACTCCCTCCAAGATTTCTAATCCCAGAATCTATCCAAAGCTGGAATTTCAGTTTTAGGTGATCCAATGCTTTAAAATGAATATGTTACAAAGAAAAATACCTATCTCAGCTACTGGAAGCAGCTTTTCCAGATTCAAGGGTAATAAACCTGTTCCAGTGCAGTTATGCTAAAGCTTTTTAGCTTACTGTTATTGAAGTTACTGCCTCAAAGTAGATGAATTTTAGCAGTCAAGAATAAGCAGCTTCCAGCTAAGATTTTTTAAGCTTCATGGAACATTCCCCTAAATTGGAAAATGTCACAATATCTTCAGACTTTTAGGTTACTTCTATACTGAATCTATGAATCCATTATTGTCATCATCTAACAATAAATAATCCCATTTGATCTCTCTATTTTAGATATGATCTGGCAAACCTGGGCATATTTTACCAAGACCTAAACCTGAAGACAATAGCTGAGAGTCCTTCTACCAGTGTAAGTAAAGCATGATTTAGAAAAGCATAGTACTGAATGGGGCTTTTAGGTACACAACCAAATCTAAAAGCCATAACATTTAATCATACAGTGTAAAATTGCAATTACACAATGAAATTATGTACAACAATTAGTAATTCCATAGAAATATGGTTGAAAACAATTATGCCATACACATAAGTATAAATCTTCCCAGGTATCATTTGGCACATTTGAAGCACTAGCATGATATATTGAAAGTAATATTTTTATTGAACAGATGTGTGGACCAGTTTTTCCATGCTGATGGGATAAATGTACCAAGATATATCAGATGACATCCGCAAGAGGTCTTGCATAGTATAACTTCCAAAAACAGTTCCATCTTGGATTGTTTTTACTAATAACATGGACAGTCCAGAGAAGAGGCGAAGAGAAAAATACTAGATGAGATACTAGTCTTATCTTATGGCCTCCCGGTTTCTTCTGTTTGTATAGACTCTGGGAAAACAGAACATTGATGAAAAGCTGACAATCCTGTAGTGTTTTCTCAGGGTACATTTTAATAATAGATAGCTTTAGTCTTTGAAGGGCAGAGGAGGGACTCTCAAGAGTTATTTGGATGGTGTTGTAGGCTCCAACAGAATAATGGATTTTATTAACTCGGCTTATTCTTTTTCTACAGATTTCTAATCTACTGTCTAACTTTGGAGGTCAGCTGGGTCTGTGGATGAGTTGCTCTATGGTCTGCGTCCTAGAGATTGCAGAAATTTTCCTCATTGACTCCTTATGGGTAGTCTTACGTCAGAAATGGACCAAATTCATCAGATGGTGGAAGAATCGTAAGGGACAAACAGAAGATACCCCTGACCAACCTTCTTCAGGCAGAGTTGGTCATGACAATCCATGCCTAACAGATGATGATCCACCTACTTTTAACACAGCGCTACAATTGCCTCAAGCCCAGAACTGCCAAGTACCAAGAACACCACCACCCTTATATAGGTCTCTACATCTACAATCAACTTTCAACGAGTTTTCTCCAAGTGAAGAAGATGTGTCTATAGAATATATGTAAGAAACTTCATAGAGAGAACTTTTTGAAGAAAAGTCACTTATGAATTCTTACACTAAAGAAGCCATAGTTCAAAAGAGAAGCTTAAATGTTCAAAGGATCTTGGTAGTAAATGTTATTTTTGGTGCTTGATTAAAATTCAATGTAGACTTTTGATCCCTCACAATGTGCAACAACTGAGCTGACAATTTTTCACTGGCTGGTATTGTCACTTAGTCATATAATTATTGATTATTAAATAATTGCATATAATGCTAATTTGACTTTCACAACTAGGTATTTTTAAGTTCAGTTAAAAATTCAGTTTACATCTGCTAAATGCATTTTGGATGCATCAAACCAAAAGTTGCTCAATGTCTAACAGTTCATTTAAGCCGTCTGAGTATAAAAGCCTGTCTCCTGCCAACAGCCTGCTCTCTGTAGGGAAGCAGTGGTCTTTCTGCATGCCATTAGACATTGAGAACCTTTTGTTTTAATGCACCTAAAGCGCATTTAACAGATTTAAACTGAAAGTTCAATAGTTTTTTTATTGATTATATGAGCAGTTGTAATAATATGGTGGGACACTAATGCCTAGGTGTGGGCTAGTTTTAATGAAATTGATAGTCCTATTGGTACTGTATTGATTTACAAATGCTGTATTCTTTCTTAAAATATTACTTGTTTTAGCTGTTGTCAGGGTACTAATTTCAGGCAGAGCAGTTTTTGCTAGCCTGATAGTAACTCAACTATGTTCTCTGGATAGGAAGACATTTAATACAGAGAGCAAAACAAATGGCCAACAAGCTTAGAAGCAAATAAAAATGTTATATCAATACATTTAACAATCATCAACATAAAGAATATACAAACCTTGTGGTGGACTCAAAGAAATCCTATGGTCTGCTTTAAGTGGTTGCAGGGGCATGACTAGCAATCGCAGAGCCCTGTAGCAAAACCTTTAACGGGCCCCAACAGAAAAAAACACTATTGTATAGGACCATAATTGCAATGGCAGTGACAAAAGACTGAAAAGAATGCCGCAGTGTAAAATAGAGACTGTACAGCATGCCACATGGAATGAAAGAGTGCAAAAAAGGGAGGTGGTGTGGAATAGGGAATGTTCAGCATGGTAAATTAGGGTTGAAAAAGTTTTTATTAAAACAACAGTCAAAACACATACGTAAGACACTATAATAGCAAAATTAAACAGTAAGTCTGCTCAATGGCTGCCGCCCTTATAGCATGACTTGTACATATTACCAAAACAGTAGAAAAACTTTGAGGAGTGTCACTATAAAACACCAGAAAGAAAATAGGGAGGAAAGAATGTCTGGGAAAATACTCTGATAACATCGAGTTTTTAGTAGTGTCATCACTAGAAGCCCTGTGTCAAGGTAAAGCTGGAGATAGCCCCGTCGGGGTCGAGAGCATTGTTGTGAGGGTCTCAGAGGAAGAGAAGCGGAGCCAAACATACCATAAAACCTTATATTTGTCAAAGGTGTTATTATCCAATTCCAGCATCTCCTCTCATGATGTCATTCACAGTGGGACAATGGTGGTGTAGTGGCCGTCTTCCAATATAAGGGGATAAGCTGCTGAGTTGCTGGAGTTGGTGTTAGAGGCTCTTCATAAATTGTACTATATATCTAAAATACCTGAGTCCAGAAGGGGTGTATCCTCTCACATTCCCACCAGATATGTAGGTACGTACCTGAAGATAAGCAGGAGACAGGGTTGGACGGAAAGATTTTATGTAATGTTCAGCATTGTAAATTAAATGAGGTGTTGCTAAATAGGGAATATACAGCATGGTATATGGAATGAGGCAGTAGGAATAGAGAACATACAGCATGGCATGTGGAATGAGATGGTGCAGTATGAGAAATGTATAGCATTTTATACTGAATGATGTGTTGCAGAATAGGGAACAGCATGGTGTACAGAATGAGGTTTGATGGCATTAGAATTATACAGCATGGCATATGCAATGATGGGGTGTGTTTGGGGATGTAAAGCATGGCATACGGAATGAGGCTTGGCAACATAGGTAATATACAGCACTGCATATGGAATGAGGGGTGCGAAAAGGAATTGGACAGCATTGCACATTGAACAAGAGGACGTAGAATGGTGCATGGCAAGCATGCCATATGAAATAAAGCATTGCGGTGAAGGGAACTTACAGCAGAGTGAGACAGTGGAGAGTAGCTACAAAGGATCATAAAAAATGGCTTATCTGTGCTGCTGCTGCTCAAGCTGACCCTTTTAAGACCTCCATCATCAATTCAGAGGGAAATGGGGGGGGGGGGGGTGAGATAGTTGGTCAGAACTCCAGGGATGAGAAGTGCTGGGCGAAAGTTTTCCTTTTCTGTCAAACACACACTGAAAGAACAGAAGTGTAATTGACAGAACAGCAAAGGAGCCACATAGGATTTGACAGCTTACCTAATCACTGCTGCAATTTGTAAACACTGAAGCAAATAGATTAAGTCTTCCACTACTAGCTTCTTCTGTGGCTCAGTCAGATGACAACTATTGCAGAACATGGCAGAAGAACTGAGTAATAGAAGACTTCCTGTGTTCACAAATGGTAGCGGTGATAGGGTGAACCGCAAAATCCTGTGCCGGTTCAGTGTGATTGGAGGTCTAGATGGGGTCCGGCTGCCCAGTGTGAATGGCAGAACAGAAGATCTCCTGCCCATCCCTTCTCATCTCTAGGACACCGATGCCACATGGTCTGCTATGGCAGTAGTTCCACCAATAAGTGATCACAGACTAAAAGTTAGTGGATTTAAAGTAAATGTAAACCCAGTCACTAAAATGTCATAAAAGCTTTAACATGTTTTAAATGTTAATATGTTTAAAGTCTTTGGAAATCTGCAGTTTTCTTTAAAAGAATAACAGCTTAGCTTTAAGCACATCCAATTATCCTTTACACTGACACGGCTTGCATGCAGAAATTTCCAGTAAACATAGCTGCAGAAAGTATACAAAATATATTGTTGACCATCAGATCCCTCATCAGTAGTTTCTGTGAGAATGTTTCTGGTGCGACACAGTGCTTCAAAACTCAGAAAGTGTATTAATATCTCCTCACCCCAACTGGGTCCCTATGTAATCCTACTCAGGGAACTTGTCTTTTATATATCAATATATTCAAGTTATAGTAGAACACCTCTTTAGGTCACCTAACCTTAGTGCTTCCAATAAAGTTGATCATTCTCTACTCTGGTGATTCAGAAGATTGAAATGAATATAGTTTTGTGTTTTTGTCATTAAATGCCAATTTTGTGGCCTAGGGTTTATGTACCTGGTCAGTCTAGGTTTTGTAGGAGCTAGTTTGTTTCACTAGAAACTAAACAGAGGTATCCAACACTAAACACAGACCTCAGCACTGACCAGGATACACATGATTTAGAGTAAAGTATTAGGACATGTTTGGGTTCTGCCAGTAATTCACTAAGTGGTCAACTTAGAAGCTCTTGTCTACCACCATACTTTTCCAGTAGATATTGAAGTGAATTTCTAGTAGGCTGTATAAAACCTGTAGCTGGGTTATTTGATTAATCAAAATGACATGAATTCAGTTAATAAATAATACTAATAATATTCCACTAAGTCTTCCTTTTATATTAACTTGACATTATCCACTGCATTCCAAAATCAAGGATGAAAGTGGGAATGAAGGACTGTAAGCCAATATGTCTAGGTTATACAGACCTATCTTATTGAATAACCTTGAGTTGTAGAGGTGACACAGAAAGTAGAAATGCAGGCTCTGAATTATGTACCCACTAGCTCAGGGGTGGCCAACCAGTGGCCCAGGGGCCACATGTGGACTGCGGAGCCCTCTGATGTGGCCTGCAACCTCCTGCTCTGGAATGGCGGGTTAGCAAGCCCAGATCGCAGGTTGCCGACCCGTCATACCACAGCATCAGTGTTGTGAATGAAGCTGGTGGTAGAGGAAGAAAGCGGCTGCAGAGCACAGCCCCATAAGCCGATGCTTCCTGTACAGCGCCGGCTTTTGCCACAGGCAGAGTCTATGGCAAAGTTTAGTTAATCCGCAGGATAGACACAGGTGCACTACGCTGCCCCCATGGTGTGGGTAAACCGCAGCACATCAGTATGAAAGTCTTAGGCCCTTTTCACACGATCGGCCCTACTCAATCAGACCCTCAATTCACTTCTACACAGCGGCAGATGTAACAGACTTTTGTCCATTTACTCCCGTCTGCCTCCGATCCTCTAAAAAAAAATTGTGTGGATCGGATTGGAGGGACTATAGAATAGCTGTGACCTGTCATCTGCCCACTCCGCTCATTGTGGCCTGCGACTGGTTACCAAGTTGCTTAAGTGGCCCCCGCTCTTAAAAAAAGTTGGGCACTCCTGCACTAGCTATACAGCCTGGTAACAATATGAGTCCCAAGAGTAGCTAAGCCGAATTGCAAACATTTTGGTGCTATTATTCTAAATCTTATATTTAGCTGTTTGTCGTGCATTCTGCTTTAATCAGCTCACAAGCTCTTTAATCATCTGAGCTGTGAGCTAATTAATCACTAAAAGTGAAATTCTGCTTATATTAAAACAAACATGGAGAGATTTCCGGTAGGTAAAAAAACCCAATAGCTGAAATTGCATCATATTACAGAAAAAATTTGTCTTACGTAAACCTATTTCTTAAAAATATTTACCTATCCAAAAAAATGCAACATTTTTGGTATTCATAACTATTTGTAACACATTGTACAGATTTTTATGACTTGTTTAACACTTGTATTGTGTGCTATAGGATTTTTGTGCTGTGCACAAAATGCTGCTATGTTTATTAGAGAGTTACTAGCCTATTCTGGGGCTTGACAAAGAGGTCAATATGGATGAACACTGTCCTGTAGCACTATCTTGCACCTTCAGGTTACCAGCAACATGAATGTACTGTACAGGTTAAGAATTCTTTATACAACCAGTATAAATACATAGATATTTTTAAATATATATATTTGTACTCTTTTATGTACATATTAAGAGAGATAGTATGTATATTAGTATACTATATTTAAGATTGATGTGAATTTTGTCTTTTTAATAAAATATTTCCATTGAGTGTCATTGTGTGTCTTGGCTTTAAAAATAATGATGCTTAATGTTAATTAACATTCACTTCCTCAGGGGTTGATGCACACGCAAATATCTGTAAAGTAAAACAATTTTAAAATACATGACACAGTTGGTAAAAAATACAATTGTGTTAAAGCTGAGGGTCACCATAGGGGACCCATACTTACAAATTTGCTAAAAATGAAAGCACATGATTATATACCAATGGTGACCACCAAGAATGTCTGACCCGAGAGCTGTAGGCATAGGATCTGCAAGAACCCAGGAGGACAAACAGAGCAGGATGTAGTACAGGCAACAAAGGCAATAGGTCCAATCCAACATATCAACCAGAGTGATGGCTGTGAAAAATATAATATGTGTATGTCAAATAAGATTTTATATTTGTATCCAACTATAAATCAGCCACAGTAAAGTAATAATGTTATAGTGTAAAATACCAGAAAAATGATAGGCTGGTGTTACTGTAGGTGTACCTGGATAAATAAAAGGTGAAATTCACCCAATTACCCAGAATCAGTGACAAAAATGAAGGGAAAATTGAAATATGTGAAAGGAAATCTGCTAAGGAATGTTGGAAGAGAGGGAAACGATAAAACAACCAACCATCCAAACCATGTGACTGTAGTATTTTAGTTTGTATTTAGGTAATACTGTGGTATAAAGGTTTACCCAACTACTTATGCCTCGTACACACGATCGGACTTTCCCACGGGAATGTCCGCCGGACAATCCGCCCGTGTGTGGGCGCCGGCTGACTTTTTCCCGCCAAAAGTCCGGCGGACTAAGTTTTAAGTTTTGTTTTAAAATTGTCCGCTCCCGGATTCCGATAAGCCCCCCGCCCGCAGACCCCGACAACCCTTGTCCTCATCAACATGGGGACAAGGTGCTTTGGGGTGGGGGGCACGCGGCCTGGTACGGCTCAGGAGGGGGGCGCGCTTGCTCGTCCCCACCCCCTTTCCAGGGTCTGAGATGGATTTGGGGGGGGGACCCCCACGCCGTTTTTTTCGGTTTGTCCGCTGGACTAGGTCCGGCGGACAATCCAGCCGGAAAGTCCGAGCGTGTGTACGGGGCATTAGACTACAATGAAAAAACATAATAGGAGGTCATGGGTTTTCCCAGGACCCCAAAGACAGAAAACAAACAAAATAAAAAATAAAAGTTTATTACATTAATTGTAAAAAAGGAGCCTTCGCGCTACTACGTGTTCTAATGGATAAATATCAAATAAATGTATATAGAAAAGATAATAAAAAAGGTGCAATAATCATAAAGTCCAATTTCAGTGCAAACCTAGTGACATAAAAAATAAAACTAGCAACACAAAATAATGCGCAAAGGTATAAAGCACACACCTAAAAATGGATAAAATAAGTATAGTATGTTGTATAATAAATAACATAAATAGCATAAATATGTGATTTAAAGTGATAAATAAATAAATCAAGCGAATAACTGGGCAATAAAAAAACAGGAGAAATTCATATAAAAATCAGGGTGAATAAATAAATATATATGAATGAGTCCATGTGTTGATCCTTTAACCGATAAAAAATAATATTGTTAAAGGTATCTTTACAAAGTCTCTAAAGGGATGTTTCTCAAATAGATGACTCCTTATAATTAATTGATTGAGCCTTCTCGCAGATTCTATCGCGGTGGGTAAATGGTAAACCACTAGTGAATAATCCAAAAATGAGCTCACAGAACTCTCACCTTTATTCCATATAAAATCAGCGTAAGGTAATACTGGTCAAACTCTTCTCCACTGCTCACCACCAGGGTGTTCCTATAGCCAGATCAGACTATGCAAAACGTCCATCTCCCCAGCTTGATATTCCAATATTGGAAGGGCTCACAGGGAAGAAAAAAGGGAAAGAATGCCTCCAATGGTGTAGTAATTTTAAAATATTGGTGAAGTTTTATTAGATGACCATAAAAATTGACCCTTACAGCATAAAAATAGATAAAAACGCTCAAACAAGTAACAGTATGGCGATCGTTTGCCATTCTCACGTCACTTCCGGTATCGTGATGTGTCCACTTCCGGCCACTCCCTACACGTTACGTCATCCACATGACTTCATCAGGGGACTGATGAGTTCTGTGAGCTGATTTTTGGATTATTCACTAGTGGTTTACCATTTACCCACCCCGATAGAATCTGCAAGAAGGCTCAATCAATTAATTATAAGGAGTCATCTATTTGAGAAACATCCATTTAGAGACTTTATAAAGATACCTTTAACAATATTACTTATTCATTTATTTATATTTATTTATTCATCCTGATTTTTATATGAATTTCTCCTGTTTTTTTATTGCCCAGTTATTCGCTTGATTGATTTATTTATCACTTTAAATCGCATATTTATGCTATTTATGTTATTTATTATACAACATACAATACTTATTTTATCCATTATTAGGTGTGTGCTTTATACCTTTGTGCAAGATCACTTTCTTTTATATTATTACATTAATTTGTTAAAAATATTCAAATATTTTTAACTAATTATTGTGATACAATTTGATATTTTTATACTGCGGTCTCAAATGAAGACTGCTCAATAAACAGTTTGTTTTCTGTCTTTGGGGTACCAGGGAAATCAATGACCTCCTATGTTTAATGTTTTTAAAATTTGTGATTTAAAAACATGCCAGTACTAAGATGTTTTTCACAACTACATCTCCAACATGTCTTGGAAGTTTAAATGTGATTGATGAAACAGGAAGCAGAGAAGGTGGATATAATGTTGCACAGGCATTGTTGAGTGCACTTTACGTCTGGCTTCTGTCCAGTTTCTTTGAATGAGCAGTTTAGGCCTGCCAAACACACTCTCAGACCCATTCAGGAAAATTCATGTAAACAAAATTCAGAAGTGCACTCAAACAGCTGGCAATTCCATCATTCATAGTTCAACTAAACAGCTAAGTCTATAAAAAATAGTCATTGCAGTGGTAACTGGTAACCAGTATAAGGAAGAATAAGATTTGTAGCAACAAACAAAACATTTTGCATTGGCTATTTGAAATCTGATTGAGACACATCTGAGATCCTTCACAGGTACATTTAACCTCCTTCTGATTGCATTAGACCTTCTACTAACCTGCATTAAATTGCACTTGCATTCCCATTGCCCTTTCACACAGACTCCTGGCAGTTGATGTGGGGTGTTGAGGCTGTGACTTCCCTCACAGGTGGTATTTCTTACATTTTAACCACTTCCCTACCGCCCATAGTCATATGATGCCCACAAGGTGGATCTCCCATCCTGGGTGGGCGTCATATGACGTCCTACCATTCCCGGCCACCTAGGGGGCGCACGAGCGCGGCCGCGGCGTCGCTCGGGACCCGGTGCGCGTGCCTGGCGGCCGCGATATCCTCTGGGCACCCGCGATTGCCCGTGAAAACAGCGAGACCGTGCGGGACCGTGGAGCTGTGTGTGTAAACACACAGCTCCACGTCCTGTCAGTGGCGAGGAGACCGATCATGTGTTCCCAGTACGGAGGAACACTGATCGGTCTCCTCCCCTTTTGAGTCCCCTCCCCCCACAGTTAGAATCACTACCTTAGGGAACACATTAACCCCTGCAGCGCCCCCTAGTGTTAACCCCTTCCCTGCCAGTCACATTTACACAGTAATCACTGCAATTTTATAGCAACAATCGCTGTGTAAATGTGAATGGTCCCAAAAATGTGTCAAAAGTGTCCGAAGTGTCCGCCGCAATGTCGCAGTCATGAAAAAAAATCGCAGATCGCCGCCATTACTAGTAAAAAAAAAAAATGCAATTAATCTATCCCCTATTTTGTAGACGCTATAACTTTTGCGCAAACAGATCTATATACGCTTATTGCGATTTTTTTTACCAAAAATATGTAGAAGAATACGTATCGGCCTAAACTGAGTAAAAAAATTGTTTTTTTTTTTTTAAAAATTGGATATTTATTATAGCAAAAAGTAAAAAATATTGTGTTTTTTTAAAAAAATTGTCGCTCTTCTTTTGTTTATAGCGCAAAAAATAAAAACCGCAGAGGTGATCAAATACCATCAAAAGAAAGCTCTATTTGTGGGAAAAAAAGGACGTCAATTTTGCTTGGGTGTAACGTCGCACGACCACCCAATTGTTAGTTAAAGCGACGCAGTGCTGAATCGCAAAAAGTGCTCTGGTAAGGAAGGGGTAAAATCGCCCCGGTGCTGAAGTGGTTAATCATGATAATAAAACACGCTGGAGTCTGGACCCCAATTTGATTTCAAAATGCAGGTCAGGAGATGGTCATCTGTGGATCAAATACACCTGTTAATGAAGCCTGATTGATTTCAAAAGCGTCTCAAACTAATCTAAAACTAATGCCATTGATATGTGGGCAGCCATTAAAGGTGGCTTGTCTTAATAAGCAATGTTTATTAAAATATATTACCCTCTCTCCTTTGTCATGAAGTAGATCAGTGATAAAAAAATGAAAAAAATCATAATCCCTACTTCGCCCAGATTTTCCAAAAGACATAATGACTCCAGTCTTAAATGGCTGTCATAAATCATTCATAAAGCAGTATAGAAGGAAATACAATTCTCTGAGTCTATATAGAAATTGGCATGAATGGGTGTCCAAGGCACCACATCTCTAAAGAGAATACAAAGAGAAACAAAAAGAAAACTGTGATACTTTTAAGATGCTTACAACCTCAGAGATGAATATAAACAATTGCCATATGGGGTGTGTCTAAAAAGTTTGGTAAATGGTCCGATATCTCAATGGCAACATGGGCCAGGTGCGAGCGCCTGCACATGGATATGCAGAGACAAGTCGAGAAGCTCCATTTAGCGTAGAGTACACATGACCATCAGGGTAAACTCAACGTAGTTACAAACGTAGTCAGTGTGAGAGGTAGGATAACAGTGCAATGGAGCAGCGAGTGAACATCAAGTTCTGCTACAAAGTAAAAAATACTTTTTATTATAATAAATATCCAATTTTTTTTTAAACAAAGTTTTTCCTCAGTTTAGGCCGATACGTATTCTTCTACATATTTTTGGTAAAAAAAAATCGCAATAAGCCTATATTGAATGGTTTGCGCAAAAGTTATAGCGTCTACAAAATAGGGGATAGATTTCGGGCCTCCGCCAGACTCATAGATCTGTCTCGATAAATTAGGAACCGCACCAAGAAAGGCAGAGGAGGGGTGCCAGCAGGACGAGCACCCGTGGGGACCTAATGGGCTCATTCCACCACGTATGTCATGGTAGATCAGTCAAAGCCAAGATCTGTTTGAAGAACAGCTCCGCAAAGACAGTTGGCCTGGCTCCCTCTGTCCCCTCAGGCAGCCCCACCACCCACACACTATTCCTCCTCTGTCTGTCCTCCATGTCATCTACCCCATGTTGCAATGCTCTCACCATACCTTGCAGCTCTGATAGGTAGTGGAGGTGACCTTAACATCAGATATGCGACCCTCAGCAGTAGTCGGGCAGCCCGTTATTTTTTCCAGGTCGTGCCGAATGAGGGTGCATTCAGACGCTAGGTGATCGATCCTCACCATTAGTGCTGCCTTGCTTGCATCAATGGAATCCAGGATTGGCTTAGTGAAAGCCCCTGTATCAGCCTCAGTGGTAGAAGGAGGCACAGGAGGGTCTGAAAGGTCCGCACACGGACTCTGTGGCGCCAGCACAGCTGCTATTCTTGTGGCTTGTGCAGGAGACCGAGGGTACGTGCAGGCAAAATTGTGGCACCTGACTTCCGGCTGCAGTCCGAGCGTTCTTATCTTATCAGTGTATGGTGCTTGTATGATGGGGTCTTGAGAGTCTTTTGCCTAGGAAAGAAACTAAATTAGGCACCCACTGGGTAAAGTGGTGATTGGGAGAATTTCCCTAGTGTGGAGGGTTCTGAGGGGCCCAGTGCCTCCTGATTTGAACTGTGCTACGTTGTCTGGCCAAGGACCGGGAAAGCCAAGGGCCCACAATGTCAAGCACCCTCTGAGAATGGCACCCTGGGGGCGCCAGAGTAGTATTATGGATTTGGGACATTATTGTGTGATGACTGAACTAGACCACAGCACTTAAAGTATTTTTCTGTACTATGCCTCATGGGCTAGGCCTTTTGGCCAAGACAGGGCAGTTTTGTTATAAAGTCACAAGGCCTTACCTCTGCCTTTGCATACTTTTTTAATTTTATCTTATTTATTTATGTTGTTATTTATTTTCCTTATTATTTTCACCTGCCCTTATGTATGTGTCTTTTTCCCTTGTAGGTAATTAGTCTTTGAGACTACCCTGAAGCCTAGAGAGGGAATGTGTGGCACTTAGGTTCCTTCCTTCTTTGTCTAGGATGGGGGTCCTTCTTTGGGAGAGCCCCTTACCTAGTACTCATTGGTTGGCTGATCATGAGGAACAGGGTCTGCCAGGCTTTTTGGCTGGGTGGATCTAAGTGTGTGTTGCCCCTTTCAGGAATCTTGCACCACAGGGGGTCAGGGAAGGTCCTCCCACTTTGGCAGGGGACCATATGACACACTCTAAGGGCACTTTTTTGTGTGTGTTCACATTAAGTGTTTTATTTTTGGCCACCACATTGCGAGCTTGTTAAAGAAAAAATAATATATTAGGCAGTCATAGGGGGTTAAGGAAACAGTATACATTAAGGCAAAAATACTAAACAAATTTGGGGTTTATATACACTTAAATATTCTTGATGAACAATCAACATCTATGGACTCTGTAATGACCACTGAAATACATCTTGTAATGTTGCTTGTGACTGTTTCCTTATTTTATTTTTATTTTTTTAATACATTTTCAAAAAAAATTAAAACTCATTTGGAGGGACTGTCCCTATTTTGGAACCAAATACTGTCTGTTTTTCCTCCTCAGTTGTCCCTCTTTTTAGTGCAGAACTCTATAAAAACATACAATTTAACTGGCAGAAACATTATATTGCACTAAATCATCAGGGTGTGTCTTTTGCCTAAATTTTTCTTCTTAAAAGGTGTCCCTATTTCTTATCTCAGAAATTGGGAGGTATGCTGTGCTTTCATGCTGTTTGCTTCTTAGAGCAGCAATGATAATGGTTTGGCTATGGAAGAAATCGTTGTTACAGGCCCAGTTGTCAATTAACACTTCAGAACATCGCTTTATATGACACAACATCCTCGCACAACCTAACCTCATTACAACGGAGCAATCAGGAATGTTTTCAAGCGACGGATCAGCTCTGATCTCGTATAAACAGATCTTGCACAGTCTTGACCACACCCTTTTAATGATAGACTTAAATAATAATAATACAAATATTTCATTGGCACACGCCAACTCCTTTCACTCTCTCTTTTTTAATGCAATATATACTTGAATATAAATAAGCATTTACATTGTAAACTAAAGTAAATAGTAGCACTAAACAGTATAAATAAATAAATCCAGTGACAGTGCCACATCCCTGGGACGTGGCTGTACGGCAACCAGTTTTTCACGATTGACGCTATACCAGAAGTGACGCTCAGAGGATCACGATCTTTTGCTGGTGAGATTCAGTTCACCTATGCTGTGTCCGCTGAGACCACATAACACCAGTACTTACTGCTGCAAGTGGATGCCTCTAGGCTTCATTGATTTGAGATTATGTGAGTGCAATGTTTGAAGCTGTTTTAATAGAATAAACTTTTTACAACGATACTGCACTATTGGAGCACTTTGTTTCATTGTATATGGAAAGACCACGATGTCGGGTGTCACGTCTGGATATTGGTGGATATCTAACACTGTGTCATGAAGATCCTGCCAGAAACCAGAACCCTGGGCTTCCTGGTCCGTGGGCGCCATTGCGCATGCCCACAGGCGCGTGCACGACCGCACACGCGAGCGCGCGTGCCCCTGTTGGCGCCAGGTAGGCTATTTAAACCCAGCCAGAGCAGACAATCCCCGCTGTCTGCTCTACAGCATTGTGGTGACTGAAACCTGATCTGTGATACCTCCTACCTGTGTTTGACCTGGCTTACCTGTGACCATCCTTCTGTCTGCCTGTACCCGACTTTGGCTTGTCTGTGACCATCCTCCTGCCTGATCCACCTGTACCTTGCTGCCAGCCTGATACCCCACCCGGCCTGTCTTGACTATCCAGCCTGATTACCAGAGATGGCCTTGCTGATCCAGTCTGCTGTGCTGATCCAGTCTGCTTTGCTGATCCAGTCTGCTTTGCTGACCCAGTCTGCTTTGCTGATCCAGTCTGCTGTGCTGATCCAGTCTGCTTTGCTCATCCAGTCTGCTGTGCTGTCCAGTCTGCTTTGCTGATCCAGTCTGCTGTGCTGTCCAGTCTGCTTTGCTGATCCAGTCTGCTGTGCTGATCCAGTCTGCTTTGCTGATTCAGTCTGCTGTGCTGATCCAGTCTGCTTTGCTGATCCAGTCTGCTGTGCTGATCCAGTCTGCTTTGCTGATCCAGTCTGCTGTGCTGTCCAGTCTGCTTAGCTGATCCAGTCTGCTGTGCTGTCCAGTCTGCTTTGCTGATCCAGTCTGCTGTGCTGATCCAGTCTGCTTTGCTTATCCAGTCTGCTGTGCTGATACAGTCTGCTTTGCTGATTCAGTCTGCTGTGCTGATCCAGTCTGCTTTGCTGATCCAGTCTGCTGTGCTGTCCAGTCTGCTTTGCTGATCCAGTCTGCTGTGCTGATCCAGTCTGCTTTGCCGATCCAGTCTGCTCTACTGATCCAGTCTGCTGTGCTGAACCGGCCTACCTACTCACCTTGTCCGCTGAGCTGACCCTGGGTCACTCCACCGGTCAGTTGATCCTGCCAGGCACCCGTGCTCCTCCTCACTCCTGGATCTCCTGTCACCCTACCAGGGAGCCGGGAGTGGGAGCCGCAAGGGAGGCCCTCCTCTGCAATTCGGGCTCACACCGTCAGGTACGTGACACACTGTAAGGGTCGATGCTGTTTTGCTGAGTATGAGAGTGCAAGGCATCGTCATTTGGTGAGTTTTCAACCAAAGGGGAGTGGAATCATTGAGCGCACACGGTGTGGTGAAAGTTTTGAAGATCTCACATCAGGATATATTCAGCTTTCCTTGTTTGAGACAATCCAGTCTCATTTATGGAGTATTTTTGCACAAACTTTATTATTATTTGTTCATTTATATACCAGTGCTTATCACTATCACTTGGCACTAGGTTTATTTATTTATACTGTTTAGCGCTACTATTTACTTTAGTTTACACTGTAAATTATCCATTCTCAACCAGGGTTCCGTTGTTGCTAGGGGTTCCTTGAGCTGTGGCTGATGAACCACCTATTTGATGATGTCTACAGAGTTCAAGGTTCAACACCACTTAGCAAAACCAGCAGCATGACACCAAATATATTTTTAGCTGTCTTTAAGAGTGGCATTCTGAACACCACTTTAAGGGGGAAATTCTTCCTATTGACTAACAATGTAAGGAGCATTGAGTGTTAAGCCCTGATGATTTGTTTTTAGGAAGGGTTCCTCGAGACATGAAAATTATTTTTGGGGTTAAAAGGTTGAGAAAGCCGGCTGTAAATACTTATTTATATTTATTTAATTTAACCACCTGATTACTGGGCACTTAAACCCCCCTCGTGACCAGACCAATTTTCAGCTTTCGGCACTGATGCACTTGGAATGACAATTGCGCGGTCATACGACACTGTACCCAAATTAAATTGTTATCATTTTTTCCCCACAAATAGAGCTTTCTTTTGGTGGTATTTGATCACCTCTGCGTTTTTTATTTTTTGCGCAATAAACAAAAGAAGAGCGACAAATTTAAAAAAAAACAATATTTTTTACTTTTTGCTATAATAAATATCCCCCAAAAATATATAAAAAAAACATTTTTTTTCCTCAGTTTAGGCCGAAACATATTCTTCTACATATTTTTGGTAAAAAAAATCGCAATTAGCGATTATTGATTTGTTTGCGCAAAAGTTATAGCGTTTACAAGATAGGGGATAGTTTTATAGCATTTTTATTAATATTTTTTTTTTTACTTGTAATGGCGGTGATCAGCGATTTTTATTGTGACTGCGACATTATGGCGGACACATCGGACATTTTTGACACATTTTTGGCACCATTGTCATTTATACAGCAATCAATGCTATTTAATAGCATTGATTCATGTATAAATGACACTGGCAGTGAAGGGGTTAACCACTAGGGGGAGGGGAGGGGTTAATTATGTTCCCTGGGAGTGTTTCTTACGGTGGGGGGAGGGGACTCACAAGGGGAGGAGACCGATCAGTGTTTCTTTGTACAGAGAACACACCATCGGCTCCTCTCCTCTGACAGGACCGTTGATCTGTGTGTTTACACACACAGATCCACGGTCCCGCTGTGTTACCGGGCAATCGCGGGTGCCCAGCGGACATCGCGGCCGCTGGGCACGCGCATCGGGTGCCCAGTGACGCGGTGAGAGCGCGCGCGCGCGCTCCCGGCGGCGCGCGCGCGCTCCCTGGAGTGCACAGAATGGTAGGACGTCATATGACGTACTCCCGGCACAACAGATCCGCGCTGTAGCCGTCATTTGGCTATGGCGCGGATCTCAGGCAGTTAAAGTAGCAGCGGTTGCACATTTAGGTTACTTTTGGTGCAGTGGTGGTACTTGAAGAGTGGCTGTATGAATCTTTTTGGACCAATATGCTTACTGAATTTCACTCAGTGTGTGAGCTCCCCCTCTTGACAGAAATCAATTGTTTAAGGGATATGTTGGAACATTTTCCATTGATCAGTGGCTACAGACAATCAGCTGCTGATCAGTGTATTTTGAAAGTTGCATGTATATATATATATATATATATATATATATATATATATATATATATATATATATATATATATATATATATATATATATATATATATATACACTGTATATATACTGTATATCATTATATTGAAGTTTTCCAGTCCTTAGATGTGGTGGCTCCATTTGTTTTCTTTTTTCAGATTTTCCTTTATCTTTTTCTGGTAAACCTATGTCCTTGGGTGACAAAGCTCACTTATGGTTTTACCCCATTTCACAGTCAGTATAAGAAAGAAAAAAAAAGACATGGGTGTCCTAGATCTCTTTTTTTCATATATTAACTGTGATTATTTTTGAGTGGAAACACAGTCTAAAGGCCTCAAGATAGGTGCAAAGCAGATTTCACGCTAGCAGTAAGTTCAGAAACAATACAACACAAATCATTCTCCACTGTATTTGTTTCTATATAAAACAGATAACATTTCTGACAGTCAATGTGAGGTTACATATTACAGTTGTGTATTCTTTTAATAAATCTCAAATATCGAGACGTGGCACGCTTTATTTTATGCCGTATCCACAGCCCCACTCTGTGGTGATACGTAATTTCCCTAAAAATATTACAGTTCTGGCTATTAAGTATAATTGTATATATCATATGCATATTCCGGAAAACCTCCTAAATTAAAAATTAAAAAAAATTCATGCCTGGAGTTTAGTTGTAAATGACTGTTCAGACATCTGACGCTAGACACCTGTCAACAAGTTCCGTGTGTTATAACG
This sequence comes from Lithobates sylvaticus, assembly GCA_028564925.1. Classification (NCBI taxonomy): domain Eukaryota; kingdom Metazoa; phylum Chordata; class Amphibia; order Anura; family Ranidae; genus Lithobates; species Lithobates sylvaticus. The sequence goes on along the minus strand of CM053031.1, from coordinate 240,946,310 downwards.
TGTGTTTTTCGGGTCCTCCTATAATTAAAGTCTATGGTGCTAAAAACACACATTCCTGCTGCAAAGAAGACCCTGTAATGCACATTGCTCTTAAAAGGTGTGGAAAACAAATGTGCAAAAAGCCACAAAAAAATCTTTTATATATATTTAAGTGTAATTGTAGCCTAAAACAACAGGATTGGTACTCGTTGCTGTCAGTCTGGAGTGACTTGCTAACTTTGACCTTTTCAACAAATTGTTAAATCTCTACCTACAAGAACACTTCTGAGGGTCATTGACACTTAGAATAGCCTTAAAGAAGAATTCCAGGTATGGCTATTTTATACAGAGTTCCAGTGGTACAACTTGGACCAGTGTAACTATATATATACCATACTTGGCCATCGTTTGTCCCACCAGACATTTCCATTTATTTAGAAAATGCAAAGCATTTGGTGCCTATGCCCAGAAGTAGACCTCCTATTCTCAAAATGCAGCATGGCAGTCACTCAGCACGAGACCCGGAAGCAAGCCGAAAACACGAGTAGCAGTATATACTAGAGTGGCTTCCAGGAGCATCTGACAGGTATTGTATATGCATAGATAGATTAGTCCAAGCTGGACCAATGTAACGATGTATAATATATCCATACCTGGAATTCTTTTTTAAAGTTTTAGTTCACATTTACAGAAAAAATGTAGAGGTGAACTAACAATAGACACCCTCCCCACCCTAACTCCAGCTGCTGCATCTGTCAGTGGATTTGAAATCCCCACTCTTCTCCCCCTTCTCTATGCACGGACCAGATCATTTCACTGTGATGACACTGGCTAATTAAAATTGATCTGGTCCATCCTGGAAGTCACCAGGACATATATAGGGATAAATCTCTTTAGTGGGAAAACAGACAATTCAAACTTGACAGAGGATCAGACCTTCCCCACTCTAGCCAAAACAAGAAAAAAAGTTTTGCTGTTATATACAAGGAGGAGGAAAAGGGGGTAACACCCCACTCAGGATTTTATTTTTTTGAGATCTGTGTCCGATTGGGAAGCATTACCCCCATTTTCTGCTCCACGGGTACAACAGGAGGTAAAGTTCTTCAAAGTAAGGTGAATTCCTATTGTAGACAGTTGTCACCAGAATAATTATATTACCTCAATTTCTGTTCTAATAACAGCTCAAAATTGAGTTTTTTCCCTCTCACTTTCAGACATAAAAAAATGGTCACCATGGCACATAGGGAGGGTAAATATTCCAATATTCCTTGAAGATAGCAATAAAAACATAATAAGGAAAGGGGGCCGCTTTTATGCCCAATTAAGAAACACTCCTTGAGGGTGTGGGATAACTTAAAACTTAAACATAAACTGATCTCACTCCATACCCACCTGCAGTATATGTTGGGCAACCCCACTTTTACACCAAGTTTTACCTCTCCATCAGTATGTCACATATGGCTCTGATATGGCTTTTATCTAATCACCCACTTTCTGAACAACTCAGGCATCCTTCCAATTGAAACCTTAAACAACAGATGTAAGCTTAAATCAAATAGAGGACAGTCTTCTCCTGTAGCTAATGTGAGCAAAGAACAGTCTATTCCATCACACCTGAAGAGCATAAGCGGGTCTCTTTGGCATCTGGTTACCTTGTGCCAATACACAACTGCTGCCACCCAGTGCAATCTCCAGAATGCTGTAGAGTCACAGGGATCATTTTTAAGCCTTTACACACACGTTCCCAGGACAACTGTGCACCTTTCAGCTTCCTCCAGACACAACCCAGTGAGTGAGACAGTCCTTCTCTAGGCCAGATCTCTTTGTAGAAATCATGCAGTCAGTTCCAAGTAAAATCCAGGTCCCTGCACCACTGAGATCTCATAGAACAGAAAATCAGTCCATAGGCTGCCTCAGGGGGCAACAGCCCACCTGAGTCTGGGAACTGACTTCCTTACTGAAGAAAGACAGTCTCTCCAGGTTTCCTTACTAATTATCAACTTCCCGGGCATCATCTGGGTACACCTCCCCAGGTATTGGATAGGCCCTGATCAATATTCAGAAAGGTTTTTTTAATTCTCTCTCCCTAAGCTCTAGAAACTTATTCTAGAGGCAGGAGGAAGCAATCAACTCCCAGTCTGTGAAACCCTGAACAGACCAGACCAAACAGTGAATGATCTCCTGATTGCAGAAGGAGGCAAAAACAAATGCTTTGACAAAGCCGACTTACGCCTGTGCGGCGAAACGCGTAAATGTCATGAGGTTAAGACATCTGACATCACGCTGGTCACACCCCTCATGTGACGTGCTAGCACATAGAGCTGTTTGAGCAGCTGCAGAATGGGAGAGAGTGGCTATGGACCTAAATGGAAGCAAAATAAGCTTGGAGTTTGATCAAGGACAAGCAACTACACAGAGACAGTTCTTTATAAGAGGAATGTCCCCTGGCTGACTTAGTATTGACACACAATTGCTATCCTTTTTTGATCTGGGCTAACTGGAAAGTCTATTTGAATTTTGACTTCTTGCATGCTGTGTTGGCTATTTGCCCTTATACTCCTGCTCTGTCTGCTTTTGCCGCTTATTCCTTTGTGACACAAATGCAGATCATGCTGTGTTTATTGGCAGTCCATAAGGACTGTATTAAGCTTTTGATTATCCCTACATTCAGTGGACTGTATTTGTCATGCAATCTGCTAGTCCATGTTAAACGTGCTATATTATTGCTTGAGCTTGGCCAGGTTTATGAGCTCCAAATTACTCCAGCATTGCATGGTAGGGTCAACAAAGGACTTACCTTTAAACACCTTGATTTGATGGCTTGTAGTTTGGTTGCTACATGTTATCACTTCTTTACACTGCATTCCATTGTAGTTAGCTTAGTAATATTATTTATGGGGCACTGTGTTTATTCAGTCAATTACACTATTATCTGGTAATTCCAATAAGGTTCTTGGTGCCTGATTTTGCCTGATATACTCACTGCAACCTGCCTTTTGGTCTGTTGTAGATGCCATTGCCTCTTTTATATGGTATGGTGTAGGGTTTGATGCTTTTATTTTTTTCTGTACTTTTTATGCATTTTAGTATGTGATAATAAAGGTATACTTATTGAGAATGGCTTTACTTTTGGAGGATTATTAGCCACAAAGGCTCAGATTAGTAGGTCTCTTTTTTGGACTCGATTACAAGCCATCATCGATTTGGGCTTTTTTTTCTTGTCTTGTTGATAATGCTTTCTGATCACTTGAGCCACACCTGAGATGTAAGTGAGTTGACATCAGACCAGCACTATTAAGCCCTAAATGGTTTGTTGCCACAATTCATTTTTTGGCCAAAAACTAAATTGACCTAGCATCCTGCACTAGGAGGGTGCTACAATAATAATTTCTTGATTTCTGTTTCAATATGTTTATTGAGTTTTTTTGGGGTAAACAAGAGAAATATAACAAGCTCGTTGATCGCCCACGCAGGGGCTAGAGACATGTAAAAATTACCAATGATCAATAACGTTCACAATTATCCTATAACATAGTGAAAATAGGGGATGGTATCAAAAAATGACTACTGCATAAAGTGCCATGTCCCCAAATTAGTCGCCAAAGGGGAGTCTCTTCTTCAGCAACCCCCCTCCATAGGAGGCAATGGTAGTAGTCAGAATAGTGAGAAACCAAGAAAATAAAAGCGAGAAGAGCAAAAAGGCAGAGAGAAGGGGGGTCATAGATAGGAGAGGGGAAAGGGAATGGGAGATCTCCGACACGGGCGCCTCACAGAAGGGAGTCAGACAAGGTAATTTCTTGATTTCAGCTTTAGCTGTGGGGGGTTGATCATATTATTATTACACAGGATTTATATAGCGCCAACAGTTTGCGCAGCGCTTTACAACATGAGGGCAGACAGTACACTTACAATACAAATCAATACAGGAGGGATCAGAGGGCCCTGCTTGTTAGAACTTACAATCTAGAAGATCTATGTAAAGAGAACTCATTTCTGCCCAAGAAAATCCTCAGTGCGTGTCACATATGTCTGAACACTGGTAAGGCCCAGTTCACGCTGATTTTGATCCATTCCGAATGTAAAGATTTGCATGTCATCTAAAATAACATTGTTTTCAATGAAGGCCATTGACATCAATGCAGTGCAATTCTGATGTGGCTAAAAAAAAGTCTCATGTGCAAGTTTAATCCTGTGCTGTGCGAATCTAGCTCCATAGACTTCAGTGGGACCAGATTCAAATTGCAGTTCTGTGTTCACATCAATGCGAATACAGCTCCTGCTCATCTGGTTTCCCACTAACAGCTGAAATGTAAAAAAAAAAAGATGGCTGGCAATGTAAAAATTCTGAAATAAAACAGCATGGGGATCCCCCAATTCATACCAGATTTTAAGGGGATCCCCAATATCCACACTAGACCTTTATGCGAGCATGAAGCCTGGCAGGCCAGGACAAGGTAAGGATGAGCGAGTGCCTCCCCGAACCATACTAACAAGGGAGTGATTTGGGGTAGAGGGAGCACCTTGTCCCCTCATTCACCAAAAAAGTGTCAAGTACTGATGCAAACAATGATTTGTCCTAGGTCTAAATTTTAGTACCAGCTAACAGGCTCTATGTTGAAGGTCTGAAAGATTTGCTCCATGTACCATACAGAGTTGGCAGTTCCACAGATTGCAGTAATCAATATATTAGGCTTTTGTTAGGATGTAAATTGCCAAATGGCTTCATGCTTAAATTAACCTAAACATTTTGAATTACTTCTTGCATTAATAAAAATGAAGACTCATCTTTTGTCTACGTAACACAAGTAACAATCAGGTGTCCTATTTCACGTGAGACCAGAAAGTGATTCATCTAAATGTTTCCAATTGTACGGCATGTGAGTATGCAATTAAATAACCACATTATATTCATTTGGCATGAAACATTACCTAGGAAATATACACAAGTCATCACTTCCACATCCTGTTGTTTTCCCTTTATTTAGGACTCTACTTTAATCAGAAAATTTGTACATGCTTTCTTTATTTTTAGTCAGAACTTAAGGTTGAACTCCAGACATATAAAAGGCTCTGTATTCATTAATACATCTATAAATGTCTTTATAGAGAAGAGTGACATAGAGATCGGTTCATCAGTGCATTGCTTCTTTTGCTGTCCAGTCACAGATTGGGTGGGAAGGAGACCTGTAATGCCGCATACACACACGGTCAGACTTTCCGGCAGAAAAAGTCAGACGGAATGTTTTCATCGGAAAAAACGCTTGTCTGTAGGCTGTTCCGACGGACCAAAAAGGACGCATTCTCTGAAGCAAGTACAAGACGGCAGCTATTGGCTACTGGCTTTTGAACTTCCTTTTTCTAGTCCCGTCATATGTGTTGTACATCACCGCGTTCTAGACGGTCTGACTTTGGTGTGATCGTGTGTAGGCAAGACCGCTTGAGCGGAATTTCGTCAGAACTCCGTCGGAAAAACCATCAGAGTTTATTCCGATGGAAAAAACGGTCATGTGTACGCGGCATAAGTGTTACTGAACTGAAGCAGAGAAAAATCATGTCTCTTGCACTGCCAGATAAAGTTGTGCTGTGTGGCGGAGCTGTGTAAAATCACAGAATTGGATGCACAGAAATGAAAAACCCTTTGACGGATAAAACCACTCCCTTAAATATATTTCTTCTGTGTTTTTAATTGTTTGCCTTGAGTTCAGCTTTAGTCATCAGCATCCACGATTTGCTACCTTTATAGAAAAAAGCCATAAATGCAATGTTGGAATATAAATAAGGAGGCTGAATTGTGGCTGCCTGATTTTACTCATAGGTGTTACTGAGGTGTGTCTAGGTAAATGTTTCTATACACAATTACTTCTCTGTTTTAATTAGTTTCCATTATGAAATTGCGAAGGTTATTAATTGCTTATTTATAGGATCTAGTTTGGAACTGAAGTCTATTAGCCCTTTACACTGTCCTTGGAGACTGTCCAACTTGTCTGGATGAATGGCACTGCACTTGTATAGCCCCTCAGATGCAATTAAGCAATTTCTAAGTACTCTACATTTAGTACTTCAATATATTTTGTAATATTCACTTGGCACTAATTGTATATAAACAAAAAGAAGATATTGTAAAACTCTGACTTAAAACATGCTTTGCCACTGTCTTGTGAAGTATACATGGCCATTCAAACTATAAGGCTCAGCAGACTTAGGGGAAATTATTATTTTACTGTAATTTTGTAAACAATTTACCATTTTACCAGGCTGAGTCAAAATGAGAAAATGACTCTCAGATTTTTCTTTGCTTTCAAATGGCTTACGTGCAATACTGGGTCTGCCTTGTCTTTATAGCATAGTGCCCACCTCTAGGCTCTCCTCTCCCTCCCATAGTGCTTCCCCTTCCACCTTAGTCCCGTCCCCTCCCCAGCTGTATATTTTGCTTTTGTTATACATTTTTTATAGATGTCTTTAGTATAGTTTCATGCAAATTTACTCCAGCTTTAAGTAGTCCTCAATGATGCGGAGAGTGGGACTGATGTCATCACTGCATCATCATATGCATGCAGGGCATTGAAGGGATGTACCCTTAGGGGGTGGGTCCATGATACTCTACACTTACAGGCTGGGTGTCATTCAACCAAGAAGACAAACAAGAACATCTGGTGGTTGAAAGTAATTATTGCAGGATCCTTTAAAAAATTCTACAAAGTTGGGCTTAAATTTACAATCAATGTTTTTTTTAAAACAATGTGTATATAGGTCAACCACTGTACCTAGTAACAGTTGCAAAAGGGAAAAATGTCATTTCATCAGTCACTGGTTAGACTTCAGCCGGCCATAAATTAATAGAAATGCAGCTGGTTCAGCAGAAACCAGACACGTGTCGGGCAGGCTGGTTGTACTGAAGTCGATCTTAAAGATTTGAAGTCATCACCAAAACAGGAATAGAGAGGAAATCTTCTCCTTTTGTTACAACTGTCTAAGCGGGGATTACCCTCAATTTAGACTATTTTGTACTTCCTGTTGTGTCTCCAGGAGAGGAAGCAAAGAGAAATTTCCACAATGGCACCAAGATGGAAAAAAACTGACAGGGGTTTTAAGGCTTTAAGGTGGAATAGTACAGCACCCAGAATTCTAAATTATAGGAAAGAACATGCATTGAAGTATGAGGTTTCTTTACTTTCACCCCCCATTGTTAGCTTACAATTCATAAATATGAACAAGCACAAAAAAGTAACATGATAATGTCTAGGTTTTCTAAGAAACAAATATGTCAAAGGATTTTCTATTTTTATGAAGTAAACAATACTGAATTTCAAAAGGAGAAAGCTCTTCAGTTTTTCCATAGATGTTTTGGAGACACGTGAAAAAACAACAGAACAAAACAATATGACTTACAGTAGATGAAGGAGATGAAGTGCGGTCTTTAGGCTTCCTATCACAACATTATCAAGTGGAAACTTCCATCACAACCACAAAAGTTCAGCATAACAGTATACTCTATGATAAAGTGATTGAAAAGTGACATACAGTATCTCACAAAAGTGAGTACACCCCTCCCATTTTTGTAAATATTCTATTAAATCTTTTCATGTGACAACACTGAAGAAATTACACTTTGCTACAATGTGTAATACAGCTTGTATATCGTGCTGTCCCCTCAAAATAAACTCAACACACAGCCATTAATGTCTAAACCGCTGGCAACAAAAGTGAGTACACCTCTAAGTGAAAATGTCCAAATTGGACCCAAAGTGTTCAATATTTTGTGTGGCCACCATTATTTCCAGCACTGCCTTAACCCTCTTGGGCATGGAGTTCACCAGAGCTTCACAGGTTGCCACTGGATTCCTCTTCCACTCCTCCATGAAGACATCACGGAGCTGGTGGATGTTAGAGACCTTGCGCTCCTCCACCTTCTGTTTGAGGATGCCCCACAGATGCTCAATAGGGTTTAGGTCTGGAGACATGCTTGGCCAGTCCATCACCTTTGCCCTCAGCTTCTTTAGCAAGTGTTAACCTCTAAAATCTCTATTTCTGATTTTATATCACAAGATATGATATGGGTTAAATAAGATTTCTATTGACCATGAGGAAAAGCTTTAAATATAATAGCATTTATTAAAGGTAGTTAAAAGTCTAGCTAATACACAAATCTCTAACTATGGTCTTACATCAAGGAATAAAATACTAGGTTGAAATAAAATATATACATGAAGGAATATAGAGTATATTCCTTCAGACAGTGATCTACAAGCATATTTAATAACAGGGCATAACCTTCCCTGCTAGCTGCCATCTTACCCAGGCTCCATCATGCTGGCTGGTTTACCCCGAAAGAGAAAGTTGCCGCCTTTTTCTCTGAATATATCCCTTAATGCTGATGCCCCATAGGCTGGCCTAGCATGACTGATTGGAGGGCCTACTACCTAAGTCGGCCCCCTTTCATGCCACTCCTTGTGGCTACCTCAGTCTCAGTATTGAGTATGAGTTGGGCTACTTCATTGCATACCCCAGCATGGGGTCCTTTGAAGTGAATAGGTGAAAAACAATGGAATTGGCTCTCCATTGTTCGTGTATACAAGTCTCGGCCCCGCATTGTCTGCTCTTAACAAGCACTTGGAGGAAGACTTTTTCCCAGCTTTCAACGATGCAAGCTACAAGAGACATATTCATAATTACAATATTTTCCAAATCTCAAGGGAGATTTCACATAAACTCATAAGGCAACACAAGGCAGTGGTCGTCTTGGAGGTTTGTTTGGGGTCGTTGGCATTCATGGTTCCCTCAATGAACTGTAGCTCCCCAGTGCTGGCAGCACTCATCCAAATAAGTTTATCTTGGTCTCATCAGACCACAGGACATGGTTCCAGTAATCCATGTCCTAATGCAGCGTACACACGAGTGTAATTTCCATCCGAAAAGTCTTGGATGTTTTTTCCGCCGGAATTCTGCTCAAGCTTGTCTTGCATACACACGGTCACACCGTCTCTGAACTTTAGACTGTCAATAACGCGGTGATGTACAGCACTACGACGAGCTGAGAAAATGAAGTTCAATGCTTCCGAGCATGCGTCGAATTGTTTCCGAGCATGCGTGATTTTTTGCACGTCCGAATTGCATGCAGGCAATCGCATTTTCGGATAGGAACTTTTCCCGACCGAAAAATAGAGAACATGCTCTCAATCTTTTGATGGCTGGAATTCCACCAGCAAAAGACAGATGGAGCCTACACACGTTGCATTTTCCGACAAAAAGCTCTCATCAGAGTTTTGCTGGCGGCATTTGCTTGTCTTCAGCAAACTGTTTTCAGGCTTTCTTGTGCATCATCTTTAGAAGACGCTTCCTTCTGGGACGGCAACCACACAGACCAATTTAATGAAGTGTGCAGTGTATGGTCTGAGCACTGACAGGCTGACCCACCACCCCTTCAACCTCTGTGTGTTGTATTAAACACAATATCCACATTTTTTATTTATTTTTTATAATATACAATAGGAGAAGCAATGTCACAAAAAGCTATACAATATCTATACTTGTGGGAAATACATGAAAAGAATGGAAACCTGAGACTTTTTTATATATTAGGCAGGCTGGTTATACTGAAGTCGATCTTAAAGATTTTAAGTCATCACCAAAACAGGAATAGAGGGGAAATCTTCTCCTTTTGTTACAACTGTCTAAGCGGGGATTACCCTCACTTTAGATTCTTTTGAACTTCCTGTTGTGTCTCCAGGAGAGGAAGCAAAGAGAAATTTCCACAATGGCACCAAGATGGAAAAAAAACTGACAGGGGTTTTGTCTATTCTAGTCTATTCTAATTAAGACAGCAGTGCTCCAGGTGAGCAGGAAAGAGCAGCGACAAGGAGAACATTTGGGAAGAAAAACATGATAGAGATCCTTCTAAGAGTAGTGTTCAGGTTTGTGCATATAGGAAGTTAAACAAAAAAGTGTGGTGAGCATATACTCACTTTCATAAGGTTGCTGCATACCCATCCTATTGTCAAGTAACCTAAATGAGCACATGTGGAGAATCTCCACACAGACTATGGGTGGTCATATTCATTGTTGTGGTTTTCCAAATATTCCTGTACTGTACTAGGCTGTGATCAGATTTCCGAGAACAATGGTAGAAGTAATGGGACCCCAAAATCCAACAATTAAATAAACAGGTGCCTCCATATACCTTCTCACCATGGAATGCAAACACGCCTAGAACAAAACTGAATCAGGCTAAGTGGAGCTCATCCATTCATAGGCAGCTTTAAATCTTCTAAATTAGTACAAAGATTTTTCTGATTGGCTGCGGCAGAGAGGCAGATGGATGGCATCACAATCTCTGCCTCAGCCAATCAGAGAAAGTTTTGTATTCATTCAGAGAATATAAAGCTGCCTATGAATGGCTGAGCACCGCTACTTTAGGTCTGGCTGTGGAACGGGATGATCACATCCCACAGCCGAAACACAAAGATATATACTGTATATAGCCAGGTTGGCCCAAACAAACTAGTTAAAGTGAAAGTAAAGCTGGAGATCAGATTTATTGTCCATATATGTTGTAATACAATTGAAACATATGTGTTGTAGATACTTATCACTATAATTAAATGATCTTCTTACCTCTTTTTGAATTATATATGTAGCGCCATAACCCCTTGGGGCGGCTGAATTTTTCTGGGCTTACCGATTATCTCCACCAGCTCGTACTCGTCGTTCTTGTCTAAGGGTTCCCAGGGTTGATACCCAGTGTGACAGACCTAGCCGGGACACAGGCTTTTTTTAGAGGACTACATGCGAGCCTCCTGCCAGCTGATTACGGGCCCCCCAAAACACACACTCTGTATATGCATTTGGCATTAGAAATAGACTGAATGGGACACAAGCTGTCACATTCTAATGTCATGAACTCAAGCCACCTGTCTATTGTGTAAATGAGGCTGGTCTGGCTTGTAAGGTGTATTCCACACAATGTTGTTGTGCTAATTAGCCCTGTGTTACTGTTTATGTTAATGTCTGTTGAATAGCCATTCCAATTAACTAGGAGCCTTAAAGTCTGACCCTGAAAAGTCTTCTCTCAGTCAACTAGTCTGGGCAATGATTAAGATAATTAGCTCATGCTAATTAGGTTAGCTTTTAGTCATCTGGCTATATATGTGTGTGAAATGTCAAATAAAGCATTCCTGATTTACTCCAAGAAATAGTGGCGTCTAATTCTTGGGGGTTCCTATAACCAGATCCATTGGACTCATGTTCCAGGACTTAGGAAGCATTTACGGCGGACACCTTGAGTACAGGATCCGTCACACCCAGTAATTGCGGAGACTGACACTTGAATTCCTGTTTAGGATTTTTATTTGCGTAAAACGTTGAACAGAAACACAGTCTCTCAGTTGGGAATAGAGGGTATGGGTATAGAAGCTCAGGCACTTTAGAACTGCTGACACTCAACAAATGTCTCTCTTTAAATGATCCAGGGAGTAGCCACTAGCAACTGGATAACTCAACTGTTGGATAAATCCTCGTTTGTAGATCTAGTAGCCAACAAGTTATTTTAGCTTAGCTGGTTGTGAAACTTTAGATGAACGCAAAAGTCTCTCACAGGAACTTTGTTGTAACTGAAGGATAGGTTAGGAACTTTTCTTACAGTACCAGTATCTTGCAGCAAGTCCGGCGATACCGTAAGAACTGTGGATTCAATTAGTGTCCATACAGCTCAGCTTCCAGGCTCTTACCAAGCAGCCAGCCTTGTGTGTGGCCCTCCTCCAAAGAGTCCTCCCCTGGTTGCATGTAGAGTTGCTGGGCCTCTCCAAACCCGAGAAGGCACCGGAACACCTTTGAATCCTCCTTCCAATTAGTGCGCCTCGAACTAGCCAGTTCCGAGGCTCGGAAACGGATGGATCCACACCCCAGGCCATGAGGGCCTCTGGGGGGCTGGTCAGGAGGACCAGGACCATGGAGTCAGCAACAACTTCTGGACCGGAACCCCGAACCACGTGACCTCAGCACCTTAAGTACCCTCTCCCAGAATACACAGCGGGACAAACGCGCCCACTGATTGGCTCCGAGAGGAGATTGGTACCCAATGCGTCCAACCAGACTGCGTTCTCAGGCCTGTCACAGGTGCTTACCCACCTATGACCAGGCAGAACTTCAATACAGCCCAGCCAAACTGATGTCAAAGCATAATTTAGAATAATTAACCCCAAAACTCAACTACAGTCTTGGGCAAAAACTAAATTTAAATGCATAGCGCGTGCTTATGAAAAGTATCGGCGCTACATATATCTTTCAGTTATTGTTTCCACTTCGAAAATATTTTTTTCTGATTTTAGGTTTAGTATTTTTACTAAAGAGTTACAAAACATGTTGCTGGTGTGTGTTTAGCCTGTTCTTCTGACCAGCAAATAGCTACCTTCCTGTGGAATCCAATTGGAAGTGTCTTTTCAGTTAACGGTAGCCTCTGCTGACTATATATTGGTTCCATTTTAGGGCTTAATCCCTTCTTCTATTCTACTTTTTTCAAAATGAAATAAAAATATAGAATGTTTAGATTGTAGAAATTGTACTCTTTTACAGATGTATCAACATCCCACTAGGTGCCAACATCCCACTAAGGAATCTGTGTTAAGGCTTGATGAAAACTCCTGACATCACTATAGGCAGCTGGTTGCGTTTAGTGCCATCAAGAGATCCTAGTCTTATTTAAGCCTTAACACGATTCCCTTAGTGCATTCTATTCTGATTTTATTAACATTGACTGCCCAAGAAAGGAGAGGCTTTTTCCCCCAAAATGTGTTGGCTGTATTTGATGCTCTTAATCATTAAATGTTTCAAAAAGTCTTTTGAACCAATCGTTCCTCAGTACAAATCCAAGAATATTCTGTGGGTGAGTGCTCCCTTTCCCACTATCAGAGAGTTGAGGCCTAGGAGCAGGGCATGGTCCAACTATATTATATTTAAATCATGGAGTTGCTACTTTATATTAGATTCTTCAGAAACAATTTTGACTTCAGGCATCACATTGACACACATCAGGCATCACAGCGATGGATCAACTTTAAACAGCATGAGGAATGAGAGGACATGGCATAGCCAGTGAATTTTATTTGCATATCACAGGGCCTCAGTATTCAGAGTTTTAGGTTATGTGTAGGCACAATGTATTTACTCCCCTTAGATGCACTTTGGCATTTTGAAAAGTGTATGAATCTAGAAGAGGAGAGGCAGTGTTAAGGGGAAACAGTGATTAATTTTTGTGTTGACTAGAAAATGGAAAATTTCTTTAACCACTTAAGGACTGCCTCACACCGATATACGTCGGCAGAATGGCACGGCTGGGCACAAGCACGTACATGTTCGTTCTTCTTTAAGTGCCCAACCGTGTGTCGCACGCGGCCGCCGGCGGCGTGTTCGCGACCCGGTCCTGAGTCCAAATTTTGTTTGGGAGCCACGTCGCACGACCGCGCAATTGTCAGTTAAAGCGTCGCAGTGCCGAATCGCAAAAAGGGGCCTGGTCCTTTGGCTGCAAATTGGTCCGGGGCTTAAGTGGTTAAGGAGGAATAGTACAGCACCCAGGATTCTAAATTACAGGAAAGGACATGCATTGAAGAATGAGGTTTCTTTACTTTCAGCTCCCATTGTTAGCTTACAACTTATAAATATGAACAAACACAACAAAGTAACATGATAATGTCTAGGTTTTCTAAGAAACAAGTATGTCAAAGGATTTTCTATTTTTATGAAGTAAACAATACTGAACTTAAAAAGGAGAAAGCTCTTCAGTTTTTCCATAGTTGTTTTGGAGACACGTGAAAAAACAACAGAACAAAACAATATGACTTACAGTAGATGAAGGAGATGAGGTGCGTCTTTAGGCTTCCTATCACAATATTATCAAGTGGAAACTTCCATCACAACCACAAAAGTTCAGCACTCAACTTCTTTGGTCGACCATGGCGAGCCCTGTTCTGAGTGGAACCTGTGTTGTTAAACCACTGTATGGTCTTGGCCACCGCATTGCAGCTCAGTTCTAGGGTCCTGGCAATCTTCTTATAGCCTAGGCCATCTTTATGTAGAGCAACAATTATTTTTTTCAGATCCTCAGAGAGTTCTTTGCCATGAGGTGCCATGTTGAACTTTCAGTGACCAGTATGAGAGAGTGAGGGTGATAACACCACATTTAACACACCTGCTCCTCATTCACGCCTGAGATCCTGTAACACCAACGAGTCACATGACATTGGGGAGGAAAAATGACTAATTGGGCCAAATTTGGACATTTTCACTTAGGGGTGTACTCACTTATGTTTCCAGCAGTTTAGACATTAATGGTTGTGTGTTGGGTTATTTTGAGGGGACAGCAAATTTACACTGTTATACAAGCTGTACATTCACTACTTTACATTGTAGCAAAGTGTAATTTCTTCAGTGTTGTCACATGAAAAGATATAATAAAATATTTACAAAAATGTGAGAGGTGTACTCACTTTTGTGCGATATTGTATGTGAAGAAAAGATATGCAGAATTACCCCAAAAGGAGCCGCTGGATTGTTTGTGTCCCTCTGCCCAAATGGCCACCCTAATAGGGAAATTTATTAAAGTTGGCCTCACAAATATCTAATAAAGCCTCTAATATCCTGGTTAAGGAGGTCATATAAGGACATAAGAATAGCTTTACCTTATACTAAAGGAATGTTTTTGTTAAATGAACAAGTCCTAGAGGGGTCATATTGCAAAGGGAATTGGCTTGGGGGTTGTCAATCCCTTATACACAAGTCTCAATACCACTGCCCAAACGTCTAAGATCTTTGTCTCATCCAGAGCTTCATCATGTAACATGCAAGCATCTGAACCTGGTCAGCCATGTTGCGTAACAGCAAATGGGACTCCATGGCGCAAATGGCATCTTTAGTTACGTATTCTTGTTATATTTTTATACTTTATCTGTCATTATCTTTAATAATTGTTATACTTTTAAGCATTTGTGTAATCTCTCTTGGCACATATCGAATAAAAACCTTAAGAGAACTTAAACTATCATGTGACTGTGATACAACACACCCACATGCCAGGGACAGTTGAATAGGCTTTGTTATAAGTAGAATAAGCCCTGTAAGAGAACTTTGGCAAAACAGACCAATACATTTGTAATACAGAAAGCATTTCACAATATCAAATACTGGCAAATTACAAATACAGCACAATATACAGGAGACAGGCCTAGCACTTAGGGGAATTAACCTACCTTCAAACAAGAGGTCCTACCTAGCTACTGACCAGTGGTTATTAACAGTCTGCCAACATTGGGGCCCTTATCCTACAGTAGAGCGTTCAATTGCATAAGATGGTGACCATGAGTCCACTCACTTCAGATGGAGTAGCTCCTTGGATTGAAGCAGTCCCTCGTAGGCCTGGGAAAGATCCCTCTCTTAAGTCGGCGATGAAGCAAGACTATAGACTCTGGATATCTGGATGCAACACAGTAGAAGATTCACTGGCAGTAGCAGTAGCACAGCTCATGATGCAACAGCAGCCCAGTACATGTAGCACAGGAACACTCTTTCTCTAGGCAACAGAAAAAGCCAACACCTGGCTCTGGGCTCCCAGTGTCAGCAGTACCAGGCCCACACTCCTTCCCAGCAATAGCAGACAGTTTCTCTGGGCACAGTATCCACACAATATGCAGCAAAAAACAGGAAAGGGAACAGGAGATCCATAACACATTCACAACAAATTTAGCACAGCAGCCATATGGCTCACAGAAGCAAAGTCCTCTGTAGCTAACTTCCTGCAGCAGAAAGATCAGCACCTTGTCCTGCAGCTCTCTCAGGATCATAGCAGCTCACAACCAAGAATGCAGCAGCAAAAGCAGCCCCCAAATTCTATACACAGGTTCTAGTAAACTTAATTAGAAGTTTCTCCTCCAAACCCTTCTGTGCACAGGCTCCTGAGCTAGTCACACTGCCTACTTACATACTTGTCCCCAGTTGGTGCACTGCACTAGCTGGGCACTCCCACTCTGCCCATGGGTCCTGGCTTACACACCCTGTTTCCCGGGCCCACCCCACACTGCATGTGGCCCCTGCAGCTCTTCAATCTTTTGAGTGATGGGTGGTGCTCAACTTGGCCATGTGGAAGCCAATCACAGGTCTTTTGGCCCCTGGTGGCCAAAAGGATTCTTCCATGCCCTGGGTTGCTATTGACAGGCTTGTCCAGGATGCAACAGCAGCCAATCAGGTCCTCCTCTGTTCTCTACTTTCTGGACTGTGATTCCAATGCCAGGGAGTGGAGCAACCAGCTGCAGCTGGGGATGAATACACAGCAATGCGGGTTATGATGGACAACACAAATACATACAGTATAATAAAAATGTATTTTAAAAGATTACTTCATCCTTGTATTAAAATTTACTAAATAAATAAAGGTAATAAAGAGGTCCCAGCATTTTATAAAACTAGTGGAGAAAAAAAAATAGATAACTTTAAAGCAGTAGTAGTAAACTCTGTATCTTGAATTGTACCTACAGGTAAGATGCACGTTTAGGAGATATTAACATCAGCAATAGCCAATGAAGTCACCCTCATACGCATTCAAATGGTCGGAGCCTGCAAACTCATAAGAAAGACCAGGTGAAAATGGAAGCCTGGGCAGCAGTAACAGTGCACCACTGTAGGGCTTCCTTCTTTTTTTCCCCGGTTTATTACTGCTTTAACTGATATTCTTATAGGCCAAGCGTGCTTTCCCCTGAAGCCAGGCCAGAAAAGTTCCATTAAAATTTGCTTCTTCCTGCACAGAATCTAGGACACAAGAACCCTAGATCTAAGGGGGGTTAAGTATATACATGCACTGTATGTGTGTGTGTGTATATATACATTATATATAGTCTTCTGTGACAGTATATACATATAATCAGAGAACTTTGATCTTCTCATATAACTCCTTGCCCTTTCTCCTCAACTAATATAGTGAATATGTTACCATATTAAAGTGTTCCTAAACCCACATCAGTAAAATCAGTCTGTATATGCACTAAAGCATGCTTGTTATACTCACTGTGGAACCTAAGGTGTAATCCTCCACTTTGTGTAAAAAGTCTGTTTGATCATGTCTTCTCTGTTTTTCCCCTTCTTCCACTGTCCCCAATCCATCTGCTGATAGAACAGAGCCTTGGGGGCACTCTGCCCATGCTCAGTTTGGTGTGTATTGCTAGAGAGTTTTTTGTCTTGGGAAGGTGCATGTGGTTGGCACAGGCCCAATCAGCACTGTCCAGACAGAAAGTCAGCGGTCATGCAGCTTCATAGGGCAGTCAGAACAGAATGAAAACTCCTCCTACAAGCTTTAACCAGACACTGATAGAAGTCACAAGACTGCTATATACTGTTGATGAGAAAAGGTATTTAGCAGTTTATATTAACTAAAACAATTGCATTTCTATGTTCTGTGTAATGTGAGAGACCAGATATAGTGAGTGCAGGGTCCAGGGTTTAGTAATACTTTAAATACAATATGTATTATAATATTCAATATTAAATCCATTGTACATACAATATCAAATATAATATCCAATATTAAATCCATTGTACATGCAATATTAAATATAATATCTAATATTAAATATAAAATCCATATTAAACACATTTTTTTTTTACAATATACAACATTACAAGCAACGTCACAAAAAGCTATACAATATCTATACTTGTGGGAAATACATTAAAATAATGGAAACCTGAGACTCCTTATATATTAATAACCTGTTGTCTAACAGAACAAAGTTCTAAATTCTAAGACGCAAGCTTAGCCACAGCACAATTTGTCCATATATACTGTATGTAATATAGCACGTTTTTAAAACATTTCTGGCACTTGCCCAACTTACTGTAAATAGAATGGATGGAAATGGAAAATTATTATGTGAAACCGAATATGTTAACTTCATCACAATTTATGGTAAAATGGAAAAAGCAAATACATTTTGAAACCCTTCCCTGCATGCTTTCTTTCTCTCCTGAGGTTTATAAGACCTACTCTGGCAGATCCTTACCACTGCACATGAATAATGCAGCTAGGTTACGTATCCCATTTCATTGGCTGGATACTCATCCATCTGGCCTGAGGGAATGGTTCAACCGCCTAAACAAAATTGAAGAGATGGAAGCATTTTGATTTATACAGACCGAGACAGAATATCATCCTTTACCAAGTCGTTGGTGTGTTAGTTTCATTACAAATCTATGGACGAGTACAAACAGATTATGCTGCCCCCTTGAAACAGCTCGTCCCCACCAAGGGGTTGATCATGGCTTTTAGCTGAACCTGGTGTTAAGTGCATCCTGCAATGTCATGCTTTTCTCTCTGTCATATGGAGGCACTTTCATCGCATCTGCTAAGTGAGGGAGGTAGGAGTGGGCTCCCCCCATCCCACCTCAACACGGGGCCTACCTGTTCTCTCTTCCCTTTTTCCCATCCCCCTTTTTTATGTTTTGGGGGTCATATCCATTTTTTTTTCTTACACTGTTCCAGCTACCTCAGATACAGGCAATATTTCATACATGCTCCTCTCTTCTCATTGGCTTTTGCTAATAATCCTGTACTGTATTGCTTTCAATGTCGACACCCAGCAGTACCTTTGGACAATAATTAGACAGCAAGAGGCAGATTCATTAAGCAGAAGCATGGCAAGTAGTCCAAGACAGGGTTGGTAGCCAAGGCAGACAGCAAACGTGAGCAGGCAAGAGTAATCCAAAAGCAAGGTCAGGGAGGACGACGGGTCAGTAACAGGATCACAGAAAGAAAGCTGAAGAATTCACAGCAAAGAACTACTGTAGAGTTCAGGTTTAAAAAGGCCGCTTTTCAGCAGTGAATATGGGGCAGACATACGCGCACGTGTGGGCAAATGTGGAGTCTGTCTTCTATGCTCATAAGAATGTGCATGCCTATGTGTGCATTTGCCAAACAGCATGTCTTAGCTTGGAGGCTGGCACCATGTTTCTGTTTGTACACATGGATGCATAGTCTGATGCCCCTTTTACTCAAGTACTGTGATATTCACAATCACAAATATTCAGATATTAACTGCCCTTAACTGCCCTCATCGCTCAGGGACCATCTCCAATTATATATATCTATTGGTAGGTGTGCTAACCTTCCCCTGACATCTGTTTTTGCAATATGCATCCATCTAGCCTGGACCCTGTAGTTGCATTGGACTAATTGAGAACTTCCTTATGTTTGCTTTGATTCTTAGTTTTTAGCTGCCTGCTATCTGGCTCTTGCTTGCTCCCATACCTGCCTAAGTGAGGGATTGTTTTTTTTTGGCAGGACCTGTGACCGGGATTAGCCATTTCTTCACTCCTCAGTGAGTTATGATCCCTTTGTTCAGTGATGTTATTTGTAATGCATAATAACAACTTCTATGCATTTAAAATATAAAAAAAATTTCATACTGTCATAGCTTTTTGTATTTCGTTTTTATAGACATTGTGACCTCCACACCTCCTGAGGAAGCGGCTTTGTGCCGTGAAATATGTAAAGAAACTACAAATGGGGAATCATCTGCTTTTATATGCATCTTTCTAATATCGCTCATTTGTTGAGACATTGTCTAAAGTAAAAAATGGTTGGAATAGCTTTATGTTCACCACTATATGGGAGTCTTTTGAGGAGGCGCAATATGTGTATATGTTTTTAAACACATCTTGTTATAATAAAAATATATATATTTTTATAAGATTCAGAAATATTGTCAATGTTGTGGAGTCATTCCTTATCCCGCACATGCTTTTGCTCTTTGCATGGACTTTTGGATGTGGTGCCCCGTTACTAAATATTGGCACTTTCATTTCCATATTGATAGTTTTCACTTCATCCTGCTATATCAATCCCTTTAATGAATAAATAAAGACTTCCCAAAGCTTTTCGAATATCAGAGCAGGCACTTAAATAACAGCAGTATTACTCAAATCTGGTTGAAGCATCTGGCACTATCTAGCAGTCTGTCTCCACAAGAGTCACTTTAAGCTCCCCAGTGTACAGAGAATCCCTGGAGAACACGAACCCTGCCTCATGATTTCTCCAGGACTGGGAAGCTCCATCGAATAGTGCAAGGTAAGCCTATTTGTCTCATGTCATGATCACAAAGATTGTTACTTATTCCAGTGCCTCAGCAGAATTACTTTTGTACAGCACCCAGTGCCCTTTCTCCTAATTGGAAAATGATTTCCTCCAATTCTAGAATCAGTGCTGGAACATGGTCTTTTAGCCCCCGTACACACAATCGGAAATTCCGATGATCAAATCCGTCTGATCATTTCCGTCGGATTTTGTCCGAAGCTGGTGTTGCGTACACACGGTCGGAAAACTTCGGAATTTCCGGTCGTCAAGAACACCGTGACGTAAGCCGTGTACTACGGGACTAGGAAAGGGAAGTTCAGCACCACGTCCGGCACCCTTTGGGCTGATTTTGTGTTTATCGCGTGTTAGTAGAAGTTTGGCTAGAGACGATTCACGCTTTTCAGACTTGTGCTTCAGATCGTTACTGCTCTACAGTTTGTGCTTGTCGGTGCGTATCTTTTTATCAGTGCGTGTAGTCAGTTCACATTTGTTTGTCATTGCGGCCTATATCTTGATATCTTCTTGATATAGGACGCTTTGATTTTCACTGCTTATTGTCTGCTCGTTTATGGTATTCAGTTCGTTCTTTCAGGCCTTGCTAGGTCAGCTGATACCACTCCTCTATCTGCTGACTTTGCCAAACCCAATACACACTATACCTACCTCTTTAGTGGTAATATTATTGTTAAATTCAGCAAAGCATGTAGTGCAAGGGCCTGCCTCAATACTTTCAAATGCTAAATGTTTATTTATTTATTTTTTACTCCTATTATTATCTTGATAGGTAATAGCAGAATGTAAAAATGTGCTTCCATTTGTTCATTTAGTGAGTTTTTGGGGGATTATGATACTTCCTACCTGTCCGGTGGGCTGCCAATAGTGTAAAGTAAGGAGGGTCTGGCCAAACTATCACACATTATTTAGGCATTAAGCTCTCAATGAAGTTGAGAGGGTTACCTGTCCAATACATCCCCCCCCCTAATTTTTGGCAATGGGCCATCAGAAGTGGGGGGGGGGGTGAGGAATATGCTAAGGGGACCTTATACTTTTGTTTTTAAATACTGTTTTCCAAAGATGTTATACTGATCTTGTTCCAAAATGTTTGTGTCTAATCTGCTTGCAATGTTTATGTGCAAAAAGACAAATTTTTTGCTTGTTTGACTCCACAGTTTCCTTCAACGCCACAGGAATGGCAGACTGTGGCCTCCTACTTTGCCAGCCGTTGGGACTTTCGCAACTGTGGAGGTGCAATTGATGGGAAACATGTCCGCATCATCCCACCTCCCAACTCGGGGTCCTACTATTAGAATTACAAGGGGTATAATAGTATCGTGATGTTGGCGGTGGTGTCAGTGACCTATGACTTCCTGTATGTGGACGTGGGGAAAAATGGCCGGATCTCAGATGGTGGAGTCATCGCGCAGACTGAGTTCTACTGGCGTCTCCAGAGTGGCAGTCTGGGCTTGCCACCTCCAGAGGAGAATGTGGAAGGACTCCCCTTCATGTTTGTCGCGGATGAGGCGTTTGCGCTGTCAAGACATCTGATGCGGCCTTTCCCCGCGAGGACCCTTACCCCGGACCAGAGGGTGTTTAATTTCCGGCTGTTCAGAGCCCGAAGAGTAGAGAAGAACACTTTTGGCATAATGGCCAGCCGGTTACGCATCTTTTTGACACCCATCCACATGGCGGAATATAAACTGAATCACATTGTGCTTTCCTGCTGCATTCTGATATTAATGAATTAATCAATCGATATACAACAGTGCCTCCAGCCTTTTTGGTGTGCTAATTAGCATAAAATAAATTAATAAATATAACCACATTGACTAGATTCATTTCCTGAATTCATACCGCTATGTAGAGATTTTAAAGCACAATAAATTTGTATGAAAGTATGGACGATAGAAAAAGAAAAATACGTAAAAATTTATTTATCAATTAAGTTATTAACAATCACGTATATCAGTATAATTAATCATATGACATAAACACGGTTTACATTAATATCCCACAACTTACACCATAAATACAGATATATGCCTAGGAACTAGGATGAATTGGATGATTTAATTTCCACTCATAGGTATCAACCACTGTATAAATTACAAACAATTTGACTAAACTAGAGGACAACCGGGTCCATCCCCTCAGATTCTTCTGCAGCAGAATGAAGAAGTTGAGTCTATGCTACAGGCTGTGTAAATACAGCTTAGATTTAATTATTTTATCCCTGGGGGTTGTGATACAGTAAATGGGATACAATGTCAATCGAAAATAAAACAACAAAAATATATATTACACGAATAATAGAATATACGGTTATATAGATTCAGAAGTAAGAGGGAAGTTTCTCAAAGTAAGTATCAAACAAATACTTTAACAATTAAGGTATTGGTGCTGTGTCTGGAACCACGCCTGAGGATTCACAAGGCCGCTAGAATGATGACTGTAGAGTGTGCGTCCTAATACCCTTGAAGTTGCAAGAGTGAGATCGATGGAGCGCTGATGATGATCAGAAGAGAGATCCTTTTTGTCTCTGAAGTTCCCTTTTTATTACCAAAATTTCCCTATCCAAGGACTAGTCCAAAGGGTGTATTCTAAAATATGTATTTGCACCTGATTGGAGAGTAAAATTACAGATTAACTAGGTGTTTACTTAGTCAGTGGTTTGATCTGTCCATGAGATGGTGCACTCATCTAAAAATGTTATCTTACTTATAGTAGGATGCATCAGCGCAATTCCTGGTGGGTGATGTTATGTGTTTTATTACTCAAATGTACTATAAATTTAATTATGTGATGTTTGTAAAAGAGCTGTCATTTGGTCAGAGATCAAAGTCATGGGTAATTATGACTCTTCAAAAGGTCTAAATCTCACACCATAATTTTCTATCCCACTTCTGAGTCATATATATTGTGAAAGCGTCACAAGTTCCTATTTTCAGTATCACACTATACATATATATTTTATGCAATGGGGTTGATTTACTAAAGGCAAATAAACTGTGCACTTTGAAAAGTGCAGTTGCACTCTGCAAGAGCAGTTGCTCCGGAGTTTGGTAAATGAGCAGAAGCTCTTCAGACTTCCATCATCCAATCATGTCCAAGCAAAACTGCAGTTTTTTTTATTTTACTGGCACGTGATTGGATATTCTTTGAAAATTTAAGCTTTACCTCATTTACTATGCTCTGGAGCAACTGTACTTACAGAGTGCAACTGGACTTTGCAAAGTGCACAGCCTATTTGCTTTTAGTAAATCAACCCCTATATCCCTTGACATGATCATATAGTCCTTTAGATAATAGGATGCCCAAAATATGTGTTAATTGCATCCCAGATAGCAAGCAATTGAGCTACAAGTTTTAAACTTACTTGCTAAGCTATTGCTAGACTTGCCAGGCTTCGCAAGTTTGTTGCACAATTGCAGCAAGTCCGCATTGCATGACTCCAGATCAACATTCTTTGCAAACATTCTGCAAGTCTGCTGCAAGATCTGGTTCAGTTATGTTGTGCAATAGTCATCCCACCACAGGGGTCACTGTGACTTGCAGAGCTCCTGCTGTAGACTCCCCACTGCAACTTTGCTTTTGCTAGAGACTTGCCACACAAATTTGCTACAAATTGGAAAAGTGTCAACTAGAACGTGTGCTTCAAGTGCTCTGCAAGTGTACAACTTGCCAGTGAAAATGTGCAGCAAGTTAACAAGACTTACAATTCAACACTGCCACAAATTTGTGGCAAGTTATCCTTGCTATCTGGGATAGGATTTTAATATTCCTGTCATTCTCTGCACTAGTGTTCCATAGGTAAAACTGCTTCATCTGTTAAAATAGTAAAACATAAATTGGCTTATTTTCCCTGACTCTTCTCTGGAGTTCAATTTACTTTGTAGCAAAATTCCAAACTGTTTACTTGTTAATAGGGGTGAGCCGAACACCCCCCTTTTCGGTTCGCACCAGAACCTGCGAACAGACCTAAAGTTTGTGTGAACTTTGGAACCCTATTAAAGTCTATGGGACTCTAACGTTCAAAATCAAAAGTGCTAATTTTAAAGGCTTATATGCAAGTTATTGTCATAAAAAGTGTTTGGGGACCAGTGATTTTAATAATGCTTAAAGTGAAACATTAAAAGTGTAATATTCCTTTAAATTTCGTACCTGGGGGGTGTGTATAGTATGCCTGTAAACGGGCGCATGTTTCCCGTTCTTAGAACTGTCCCTGCACAAAGTGTAATTTCTGCAGGAAAAAAAGTCTTTTAAAAGCACTCGCGGCTATAATGAATTGTCGGCTCCCCGTAATACAGAGAACAGTCATTGAAAGTCATTGATGAAAAAAAATAAAAAATATGCGTGGGGTTCCCCCTAAATTCAATTACCAGGACCTTCAGGTCTGGTATGGATATTAAGGGGAACCTCGGGTCAAATTAAAAAAAAAAATGATGTGGGGTTCCCCCCAAATATCCATACCAGACCCTTCAGGTCGACAATTCATTATAGCCGCGGGTGCTTTTAAATGACTTTTTTTCCTGCAAAAATGACACTTTGTGCAGGGACAGTTCTAAGCACGGGAAACATGCGCCCCTTTACAGGCATACTATAGACACCCCCTAGATACGAAATTTAAAGGAATATTACACTTTTATGGTTTCACTTTAAGCATTATTAAAATCACTGCTCCCGAAAAAACTTCCGCTTTTAAAACTTTATTTTGCATTGATACATGTCCCCTGGGGCAGGAACCAGGTCCCCAAACACTTGCATATAAGCCTTTAAAATTAGCACTTTAGATTTCTCACATAGACTTTTACAGGGTGTTTCGCGGCTTTTCGAATTTGCCGCAAACACCCCAAATAGTTCGGTGTTCGGTGAACAGGCGAACAGGCAATGTTCGAGTCCAACATGAGTTCGACTCGAACTCGAAGCTCATCCCTACTTGTTAAACATTTTTTGTGTAACCTTCTCATTCTGCTACCCAGACATCCCAATACATAAAGTATTACTACATATAATTCTTTCACAATCCATGTTTCCATTGTTGCTTCAGGTGAGTATCGGGATATCAGAAAGTTTCAGCATGTTTTTCTGGTGAACACCTGCTTCTTCAGGAAGAAACAAGGGAATAATTGCCTGCAATGCAAATTACAGTAAATTTATATCTAGCGATATTAAATATACTATGCACTCTTGAAACATGGATTCCAAGACCTACTGTACCTTCCGAATAGCCATACCCCCAATAATAACAGCGGTACACAATTTAAAAGCAGGGCGTTGTTCCCAGTGGTAACTAAGTCCATCCATCCAGTATATTATCCACAGTGGAGGGGCCTTTGTCATTAAGTCGACCAAGGGGCACAACAGATCAGGACTGGTCTCAACTCGCACTAGGGTAAGAGCAAATATAATAGTGTGGCTGGGTACTAACATATTTACTCACCACCAGTGTGGCTTGGAACTAACATATTTACTCACTACCTACTACATATTTAATCTCTACTGTGATTATTGGACTTTTGCTGATAACCGAAAAATAAACTTCACCTTTACGCACACATTTTTGCCAGGTAGACTGAGGCCTAAATCAAGTCAACCACTGGGTTGCATGTTTGTTAGCTAGATAATCCCTATTGAATTTGATAGTGGGTTGAATATGTTTTTAAAAGTGAACTTTGTCTAAAAACAATATTTTGACAGTTGCTTTTTAAAAATAAACTGATGACTGTGGCCCCATATTTGGTCCTTATTGCATTCATTCATTTGCCAAAACTCCTACTGTCATTAATCTCGTACACCACTGAAAGCATGGAACATCCAGTACTCAAACACTGAAATAGTTGCATTCCTAGTACAGCTTTTATAGGGAGTCACTTGCGCTCCATCATTCATAAAACAAGGCATTCTGTGAATGGATGGGGAAAGAAGGGAGGAGAGTGGGCAAAGGTATGGAAAGGTATGGATGAATGCCACCTTACAATGAATGATGTGCTTTAGGAAACTTTTACCATAGATATATATACAGTATACCCTTCACATTTTTGTAAATATTTTATTATATCTTTTCATGTGACAACACTGAAAACATGACACTTTGCTACAATGTAAAGTAGTGAGTGTACAGCTTGTACAACAGTGTAAATTTGCTGTCCCCTCAAAATAACTCAACACACAGCCATTATTGTCTAAACTGCTGGCAACAAAAGTGAGTACACCTTTAAATGAAAATGTCCAAATTGGGCCCAATAGTTTATTTTTACCAATTAATAAAATGGTAAATGAACAGAAGAGAAATCCAAACCAAATCAATATTTGGTGTCATCACTAGGGTTGAGCGAACCCAAACTGTAAAGTTCGGGTCCGTACCGGACTTTTGGGTGTCCGGGGCCCGAACCCGAACCCGAACTATTGGCTGTAAGTTCGGGTTCGGGTTCGGTGTTCGGCGATGTATTGGCGCCTTTTTAACAGCTGCAGGGCAGCCAATCGACGCTAGTTTCACTAGTGTGCCCTTAGAAGCCATCACAGCAATGCCTACTAATGGCATGGCTGTGATTGGGCAGTGCAGCATGTGACCCAGCCTCTATATATAGTCCAGACACACAGCACACAGCGTCATTCTGCTATTGACAGGTTCCTGTGCTGCTGAGAGAGAGGATTTTAGGAGTTAGTGTGATAAAGTCAGTCAGTCAGTCAGTCCACATTCCTTTAATTTTCTTCTAATTAGTTAGATCAGTGAGCGATCTAGATAGCTAGAGTAGAGTAGGGAGTTTCTTTATTAAGCAAAAGAAAGAGGCAGAGAGAATTATTGAAGAGATTCCTAAATCAATTGTACCCTGGCTGGGGTGCAGTGCACAGTCTTTTAACAGTGCCATGAGGCCAGTGCCAGACAAAATATAAAAGTTTTACCTGCAAGCTCAGTGCACCATTAGGACCAACACTGCATATAGTAAGAGATACACCAAAGTCTGTGTGTATTCTGCTATTGGAAAAACATTGCAAAAAAATTTAATTTTGCTGTGTTTTTTTTTTCCCCAATAGCATTTTCTGCGTGTTCATACATACACGCTTTAGATACTGTCCGTGTATTCTGATATTGTAAAAACATTGCAAAAAAATGTAATTTTTTTTTTTTTTTTTCCCAATAGCATTTTCTGCGTTTTCATACATACACGCTTTAGACACTATCCGTTTATTCTGATATTGGAAAAACATTGCAAAAAAATTAAATTTTGCGGGGTTTTTTTTCTTCCCAATAGCATTTTCTGCGTTTTCATAAACGCTTTAGACACTATCCGTTTATTCTGATATTGGAAAAACATTGCAAAAAAATTTAATTTTGCAGTGTTTTTTTTCTTCCCAATAGCTTTTTTTTGTGTTTTCATAAACGCTTTAGACACTATCCGTTTATTCTGATATTGGAAAAACATTGCAAAAAAATTAAATTTTGCAGTGTTTTTTTTCTTCCCAATAGCATTTTCTGCGTTTTCATAAACGCTTTAGACACTATCCGTTTATTCTGATATTGGAAAAACATTGCAAACAAATTTAATTTTGCAGTGTTTTTTTTCTTCCCAATAGCATTTTCTGCGTTTTCATAAACGCTTTAGACACTATCCGTTTATTCTGATATTGGAAAAACATTGCAAACAAATTTATTTTTGCAGTGTTTTTTTTTTCCCAATAGCATTTTCTGCGTGTTCATAAACGCTTTAGACACTGTACGTGTATTCTGCTATATACAAAAACACCCATTTAGGGCGAGATCATAAATTTTGAAAATATGAGGAGATCATCAAAAAGGGGACGTGGCCCGGGTCATGGTGCTGCTGGTGGCGCTCCTGTTGCAGGGAGAGGACGTGGTCGATCTGTGCCAGCTACACGCACTAGTGAAACACCTTCCTCAGGTGTGAGTAGGCGACAGAGCCTGCAGGGGTATTTTGGCGCGCCTAATGAGGCTGTATGAATGTTGAGGCCAGGACAAGTACAGGCGATAGTAGATTGGGTTGCTGCTGACAGTGCCTCCGGGTTCCTTCACATTGTCTCCCACCCAGTCTCCTGATGAAAGTTCAGAGTTGGCACCTGCAGCCGATGTCCATCAGTCTTTCACCTCACCCCCTTGCAAATCAGCCAATCAGTTTGAGCCCCAAATCATGCAGCAGTCTCTTCTGCTTTTTGATGACTCTGTTAGCAGGGTTTCCCAGGGCCATCCACCTAGCCCTGCCCCAGAAGTGGAAGAGATTGTGTGCACCTATGCCCAACCACTTATGTTTCATGATGAGTACATGGGAGGACCATCGCAGCACGTCTCGGATGATGACGAAACACAGGTGCCAACTGCTGCTGCTTTCGCCATTGTGCAGACCGACAAGGAGGGCAGGGGTGAAGACTGGGTGGAAGATGATGTGGAGGACGATGAGGTCCTTGACCCCACATGGAATCAACGTCATGCAGGTGACCAGTGTAGTTCGGAGGAAGAGGCGGTGGTCACACAGAGCCACCAGCACAGCAGAAGAGGGAGCAGGGTGCAAAAGCGGAGCGTCCATCCCCTAGACAGTACGCCTGCTACTGCCTAACGCAGCAAGGGACCGAGCACACCAAAGCCAGGTCCAAGGAGTTCCCTAGCGTGGCAGTACTTCAGACAATGTGCTGATGACAAGACACGAGTGGTTTGAACGCTGTGCAATTAGAGCCTGAAGCGAGGCATAAATGTTCTCAACCTGAGCACAACCTGCATGACCAGGCATCTAAGTGCAAAGCACGAGATGCAGTGGAGTAGACACCTCAAAAACCAAGAAAGGTCTCTGGCTCCTCCTGCTTCCTCTTCTGCTGCAGTCTCGGCCTCTTCATCCACCTCTGTAGTGACAGTGACACCTGCCAACCCGCAAACAGAGGATCTGTCAGCAACACTACCACCTGGGTCACCAACCATCTCCACAATGTCCCATGGAAGCGTTCAGCTCTCTATTTCCCAAACACTGGAGCGGAAGAGGAAGTACCCCCCTAGCCAACCGCGATCCCTGGCACTGAATGCCAGCATTTCAAAATTCCTCGCCTTTGAAATGCTGTCATTCCGTCTGGTGGAGACGCAGAGTTTTAAAAGGCTGATGTCATTGGCTGTCCCACAGTACGTCGTGCCCAGCCGCCACTACTTTTCCAGACGAGCTATCCCTTCCCTGCACAACCAAGTGGGGGACAAAATCAGGTGTGCACTGCGCAACGCCATCTGTG
Source organism: Lithobates sylvaticus (assembly GCA_028564925.1). Taxonomy (NCBI): domain Eukaryota; kingdom Metazoa; phylum Chordata; class Amphibia; order Anura; family Ranidae; genus Lithobates; species Lithobates sylvaticus. Next base: position 240,917,005 of record CM053031.1, on the reverse strand, counting down.
GCAAGGTCCACCTAACTACGGATGCGTGGACCAGTAAGCACGGTCAGGGACGTTATATCTCACTGGGTAAATGTAGTGGCGGCTGGGCCTGAGGCGGATAGCACTTTGGTGCATGTCCTTCCACCACCGAGGATTGCAGGGCACTTCAGTTTGCCTCCTACTCCGCCTCCTCATCCTCTACCGCCTCCTCATCCGGTCAGCGTAACACCTTCACCACCAACTTCAGCACAGCCAGGGCTAAACGACAGCAGGCAGTTTTAAAACTTTCCTGTTTGGGGGAAAAACCCCACACCGCGCAGGAGTTGTGGAGGGACATGGAACAACAGACCGATGAGTGGTTGGTGGCAGTGAGCCTCAAGCCCGGCCTGGTGGTGTGCGATAATGGGCGAAATCTCGTAGCAGCTCTGGGCCTAGGCGGTTTGACGCACATCCCTTGCCTGGCGCATGTGCTGAACTTGGTGGTCCAGAAGTTCCTTAAGAATTACCCCGATATACCAGAGCTGCTGCAGAAAGTGCGGGCCGTCTGTGCGCACTTTCGGCGTTCTCACCCTGCTGCTGCTCGCCTGTCAGCGCTGCAACGTAACTTCGGCCTTCCCGCTCACCGTCTCATAGGTGATGTGCCCACAAGGTGGAACTCCACCTTGCACATGCTTGCCAGACTGTGCGAGCAGCAGCAGGCGATAGTGGAGTTTCAGCTGCAGCACGCACGCGTGAGTCGCTCTGCGGAACAGCACCACTTCACCGCCAATAACTGGGCCTCCATGCGAGACCTGTGTGCCTTGTTGCGCTGTTTCGAGTACTCCACCAACATGGCCAGTGCCGATGACGCCGTTCTCAGCGTTACTATCCCAGTTCTATGCCTCCTTGAAAAAAACGCTTCAGGCGATGATGGAAGAGGATGTGGCACAGAAGGAGGAGGAGGAGGAAGAGGGTTCATTTCCAAGGCTTTCAAGGCAAGTGGCTACAAGGGTGGGTTCCTGCACCAACAAGCGCCAGGTACACAATTGTCTGGCAGCAAGGGCACAGTTCTGGAGGATGACAAGGTGGAGGATGAGATGGAGGAGGAGGAACCATGTTCACAGCAGGGTGGCACCCAGACCAGCTCATGTCCATCACTGGTGCGTGGCTGGGGGGATACAGAGGACACAGACGATACACCTCCCACAGAGGACAGCTTTTCCTTAACTCTGGGCAGCCTGGCACACATGAGCGATTACATGCTGCAGTGTCTCCGCAACGACCGCCGAGTTGCCCACATTTTAACTGGTGCTGATTATTGGGTGGCCACCCTGCTGGATCCCCGTTACAAGGACAAAGTGCCGTCCTTAATTACCTCACTGGAGCGTGATCGTAAGATGCGCGAGTACAAGCGCACGCTGGTAGACGCGCTGCTGGTGGCATTCCCACTTGGAAGCGGGGGTACGGTGGAAGCACAAGGCGAAGGCAGAGGAGGAGGAAGAGGTCGCCAACGCAGCCGGGGCACCGCCAGCACCTCGCAAGGCAGGGTTAGCATGGCCGGAATGTGGAAAAGCTTTGTCAGCACGCCACAGCAACCAGCACCACCAGCTGAGATGGAACGTCTTAGCAGGAGGCAGCATTTCACCAACATGGTGGAGCAGTATGTGTGCACATGCCTACACGTACTGAATGAAGGGTCTGCCCCCTTCAACTTCTGGGTCTCCAAATTGGACACATGGCCTGAGCTTGCCCTTTACGCCTTGGAGGTGCTGGCCTGCCCTGCCGCCAGTGTATTATCTGAACGTGTATTTAGCACGGCAGGGGGCGTTATCACAGACAAGCGCAGCCGCCTGTCCAGAGCCAATGTGGACAAGCTCACGTTCATTAAAATGAACCAGGCATGGATCCCACAGGACTCGGCCGTACCTTGTGCAGAATAGACACATATACCGGTGTTCTGACGAAAACTGTCTTGCTATCCGATAGTGTCCGGCCACTTACTGAGCAGGTGCAGTGCTTGCGCAGTACGGAGGACAAGGAGATTCACAAAATCTCCAAAGATGAACGTCCCCTGCGCAGTGAGTGCAGGTTCAAGCCCCACCATCCAAGTGGACATACGGTAGCACATAGTAACAGGGCCCCTCACGGGCTCGCTTGGCTAGGCTTCAACCTCGGATGATGTGGCTTGAACCTGGAGTCACCGCGCATCGTCTTCGGAGAGTTTCAAAATCCCCTTGTCCTACGTACTGAGCAAGCGCAGTACAGGGCGGACACTATGCAACGGGGGACAGAATTCGACACATCATTCACCACTAGCCTTACCCAGCCATTGTTGTATTTTTGAACCAGTGTTGGCTACCTCGTCCTCCTCCACCGCCGCTTCCACCTACACCGCCACATCCACCGCCACCTCAACCTCATACTCCATTTGAATTTCGTCCTCCTAGGTCAAGATTATAATTTTTTCATTTTTTTTAATTTCCAAGTATTTTATTTTCCCACTATCTTATCCATTAAATTGAATAATTTTTTCCAGAAAGTGCGTATTCTGGGGTATTCCCACCATATGTGCGGCATCGTGACGTTGAGTTTCTGAGATTCTTAATGACTTCCTGTACCTCTTCTGCTGAGAAGGGGGCCTCCAGCCTTTTTATTTTTATTTTTTATTTTTTTATGTTATTTTAAGTTATTTCCCTATCCACATTTGTAGATCACTTGCCATGCACTTAACAACATTTTGTTGCCATTTGCAGCCTTCTAGCCCTTTCCATGACTTTTTTACAGCCATTTTAGTGTTCAAAAGTCCGGGTCCCATTGACTTCAATGGGGTTCGGAGTTCGGGGTCAAGTTCGGGTCAAGTTCGGTCCCGAACCCAGACTTTTTTCCGAAGTTCGACCGAACCCGCCGAACCCGAACATCCAGGTGTCCGCTTAACTCTAGTCATCACCATTTGGCTACAGCATCAATTCTTCTAGGTACATTTGCACATGGTTTTTGAATGAACATCTTGGAGAACTAACCACAGATCTTCTGTGGATGTAGGCTGCCTCAAATCCTTCTGTCTCTTTATGTAATCCCAGACAGACTTGATGATATTGAGATTAGGGCTTTGTGGGGACCAAATCATCACTTCTAGGGCTCCTTGTTCTTTTTTATGCTGAATATAGTTATTTTTTTAATAGAATACATTTTATTAAAGGATATGGCACATAGACAGAAATAGAGACAATTAACTTTTATGACATAACAAAGATATGACCAACACTGGTCGAAAATACCAGAGAATGGTCCTATTAATCAACCATAACATAGCACAAAAATAAACAATTGTAAACTGTCAAAGCACTTATTGTCAATAATCCGAACAAATTAGGATGGAGATGCGAGTAATCAAGAAAAATTGACATAACAACAATAAGCTACAAAATATGATACTACTCTCAAGGCCATCTTTTCAAAACAAATTAAATACCAATAAACATTAAAGAAAAGAAGAGAATAAATAAAAAAAAGAAATAAAGGCATCCGACCGGGGGGTGGGGGTGGACCAACACGACAGCCAAGAAACCAATGCCAATATCTATTTACTCAAAAAGAGCACCGAGGAGAAACAGAGAACTCCAACCATGGGGTCCATATGTCCCTATATTTAGGGTAGTTTCCATTAGCTACAGCTATTAGCTCTTCCATCCGCATGATATAGTTCAATTCCACAACCCATTCCAATATTGTAGGAACTGTGAAAGATTTCCAGTGTCTGGGAATCAGAGCTCTACCTGCCGACAGCAGGAACCTAAATATGCCCTTTTTAATATAATTGATTGATTAGGGGATCATGGAAAGAAGGGAGACTTCCAGAGTCTCTGGCCATTTTCTGCCCATAATAAGGTGACTAAGCTGAAATATAGCCAACCAAAAAGTTTTAATTCCTGGGCAGGACCACCATTTATGGAGGTGCGTACCACCTAGTTCTCCACATCTCCAACATTGGTCCAGTAAGGACAAGGTGATATTATGTAGCATTGCCTGGGCAGTGATACCACCTAGTTAAAAGTTTATCATTTTGTTTTTCCACTTGGGAAGCTATGGTTAACTTAAGGCTGAGTACACACCATCAGGTTCCCTGTATCCAATTTGCAATAGCAGGAGATTTTGTCCGGCTCTCTATTCACATATCTTCTCTGCAGGTCCGTTTCAGGTCATAATTCAGCCCAAAATTCAGGCTGAAATCGGACCTGAAACAGTGAACCAGGACGCACCGGACCCCTGCTGTAAACCGGATGCGGCGATGGTGTGAACCCAGCCTAAATATAAGGTGGAATCCCAGTCCTCAGTAGAAGGATACCTAATTCCCGTTCCCAGTCTCAAGTGTAAAATGACCTCTCTGGATATGCATGGGACAATAGGATGCCATACATTTACAATATGTTGGTACAAACATTTACATGTGTGCAGCATAAAATACTGTCCATATGCAGGCAAGTTTACTGATCTTTATGCAGCTGTGTGCATGTGCCCAGCAATAAACTTAAGCCTTGTACACACGGTCGGGATTATTGGATGAATTTTCATCATTTTTTTGTTGGATTCTAGTCTCAAAGAGGGTATGCACCATCAGAAAATTTTCTGACGACAGAATTCAACATCAGAAGTGACGTAACGTGTTGAATTGTTTTGTATGTGTTCTTTCATTTCTGAGCATGCCCAGTCTTGCGCTTCGGATTTTTTTTTGTCAGAAAACCGTACTAATGAAAAGAAAATCGGACGTTGTGGTCAAATCAGACAAAAATTTTCAAGCCTGCACATCCAGTTTATGTCTGCCGAAAATTCGTAATCAGCTGTCAAAAGCAGCATACTAACGATCAGAAAATCGGCAGATCGTTCATCGGGCAAAGTTTATCTTCAGATTTTCTGACCGTGTGTACAGGCCTTTAGACCCCATACACACTATTATATTTTCAGCAGATTGTTGTCTTCAGATTTACCAAAACCATATAATATGAGGTCAAACCTTAAAGAGGAAGTAAACTCTGATGGGTTTACTTCCTCTTTGTTTCCCTGCAAAGGTAAAGCATAATGGACTACTATGCATCGCATAGTAGTCCATTATGTGTCACTTACCTGACACAGGAGCCAGCGAAGTCACTGCTGTCCCCTTGTGTACGGAGCCTCCATCTTCTTGGTGGGTCTCCTTGCTCCGGCGCTGTCATTCCTCAGAGCCGCGATGGCGTCACTCCCGTGAATGCGCATGGGAGCCGCCACTCGCAGCATATTGCCGTTGACAGCGGCGCACTCAGTGCGCCTGCCTGACGCTGTCTACGGCGCATGCACCGTAGGCATTGGTGCCTGTCTTTTGGCAAATATCTCCTAAACTGAGTAGGTTTAGGAGATATTTCTTGGACCTACAGGTAAGCCTTAATCTAGGCTTACCGGTAGGGATGGGCCCGGTGCTCGATGCGAACCCACGTTCGCATCGAGCACCGGGCGTTCGCTCGCTCGGCGAGCCCAGAACTATTTTGGCCGCTCGCATCACGTTCGTGTGATGCGAGCGGCCCCGCAATGCATTGCGGCCGGCGCGGCCGGCGCAGTGCATTGCTGGCTGATGATTGGCCAAGCATGCACTGTGACCCCGCATGCTTGGCCAATCACAGCCCCGGAAACTCGAAGAGCCATAATTGGCTACAGGCAGGACGCCTGTAGCCAATTACAGCTCAGGGGCTGTAGTACACGCCCCCCCCTATAAAAGGCCGCCACGCCGTCTGCGCCGGTCACATTATGTTCCGGCGCAGATAGAGCAGGCTAGATCTGTGACACTCTGCTGGATTTAGTTAGATAGATTTACTGAGAGAGAGTTAGGTTGGATAGATTCATTTAGAAGGATTGAGTTAGAAAGAGGGGCTTGTAGTGTGTTCGTGGCAGGCAGGCAGCGCTCCTATATTTTGTTCCCAGAAGCACCTATAGGACTTGTAGTGTGTTCGTGGCAGGCAGGCAGAGCTCCTATATTTTGTTCCCAGAAGCACCTATAGGACTTGTAGTGTGTTCCTGGCAGGCAGGCAGAGCTCCTATATTTTGTTCCCAGAAGCACCTATAGGACTTGTAGTGTGTTCGTGGCAGGCAGGCAGAGCTCCTATATTTTGTTCCCAGAAGCACCTATAGGACTTGTAGTGTGTTCCTGGCAGGCAGGCAGAGCTCCTATATTTTGTTCCCAGAAGCACCTATAGGACTTGTAGTGTGTTCGTGGCAGGCAGGCAGAGCTCCTATATTTTGTTCCCAGAAGCACCTATAGGACTTGTAGTGTGTTCCTGGCAGGCAGGCAGAGCTCCTATATTTTGTTCCCAGAAGCACCTATAGGACTTGTAGTGTGTTCGTGGCAGGCAGGCAGAGCTCCTATATTTTCTTCCCAGAAGCACCTATAGGACTTGTAGTGTGTTCCTGGCAGGCAGGCAGAGCTCCTATATTTTGTTCCCAGAAGCACCTATAGGACTTGTAGTGTGTTCCTGGCAGGCAGGCAGAGCTCCTATATTTTGTTCCCAGAAGCACCTATAGGACTTGAAGTGTGTTAGTCCCATCACACAGAGATCATATATTTTGTTCCCAGAAGCACCTATAGGACTTGAAGTGTGTTAGTCCCATCACACAGACCTATATTTTCTTCCCAGAGGCACCTATAGGACTTGAAGTGTGTTAGTCCCATCACACAGAGATCATATATTTTGTTCCCAGAAGCACCTATAGGACTTGAAGTGTGTTAGTCCCATCACACAGACCTATATTTTCTTCCCAGAAGCACCTATAGGACTTGAAGTGTGTTAGTCCAATCACACAGAGATCATATATTTTGTTCCCAGAAGCACCTATAGGACTTGAAGTGTGTTAGTCCCATCACACAGAGATCATATATTTTGTTCCCAGAAGCACCTATAGGACTTGAAGTGTGTTAGTCCCATCACACAGAGATCATATATTTTGTTCCCAGAAGCACCTATAGGACTTGAAGTGTGTTAGTCCCATCACACAGACCTATATTTTCTTCCCAGAAGCACCTATAGGACTTGAAGTGTGTTAGTCCAATCACACAGAGATCTTATATTTTGTTCCCAGAAGCACCTATAGGACTTGAAGTGTGTTAGTCCCATCACACAGAGATCTTATATTTTGTTCCCAGAAGCACCTATAGGACTTGAAGTGTGTTAGTCCCATCACACAGAGATCATATATTTTCTTCCCAGAAGCACCTATAGGACTTGAAGTGTGTTAGTCCCATCACACAGAGATCATATATTTTCTTCCCAGAAGCACCTATAGGACTTGAAGTGTGTTAGTCCAATCACACAGAGATCATATATTTTGTTCCCAAAGCACCTATAGGACTTGAAGTGTGTTAGTCCCATCACACAGAGATCATATATTTTGTTCCCAGAAGCACCTATAGGACTTGAAGTGTGTTAGTCCCATCACACAGAGATCATATATTTTCTTCCCAGAAGCACCTATAGGACTTGAAGTGTGTTAGTCCCATCACACAGAGATCATATATTTTGTTCCCAGAAGCACCTATAGGACTTGAAGTGTGTTAGTCCAATCACACAGAGATCATATATTTTGTTCCCAGAAGCACCTATAGGACTTGAAGTGTGTTAGTCCAATCACACAGAGATCATATATTTTGTTCCCAGAAGCACCTATAGGACTTGAAGTGTGTTAGTCCCATCACACAGACCTATATTTTTCTTCCCAGAGGCACCTATAGGACTTGAAGTGTGTTAGTCCCATCACACAGACCTATATTTTGTTCCCAGAAGCACCTATAGGACTTGAAGTGTGTTAGTCCAATCACACAGAGATCTTATATTTTGTTCCCAGAAGCACCTATAGGACTTGAAGTGTGTTAGTCCCATCACACAGAGATCATATATTTTGTTCCCAGAAGCACCTATAGGACTTGAAGTGTGTTAGTCCAATCACACAGAGATCATATATTTTGTTCCCAGAAGCACCTATAGGACTTGTAGTGTGTTCGTGGCAGGCAGGCAGAGCTCCTATATTTTCTTCCCAGAAGCACCTATAGGACTTGTAGTGTGTTCCTGGCAGGCAGGCAGAGCTCCTATATTTTGTTCCCAGAAGCACCTATAGGACTTGAAGTGTGTTAGTCCCATCACACAGAGATCATATATTTTGTTCCCAGAAGCACCTATAGGACTTGAAGTGTGTTAGTCCCATCACACAGACCTATATTTTCTTCCCAGAGGCACCTATAGGACTTGAAGTGTGTTAGTCCCATCACACAGAGATCATATATTTTGTTCCCAGAAGCACCTATAGGACTTGAAGTGTGTTAGTCCCATCACACAGACCTATATTTTCTTCCCAGAAGCACCTATAGGACTTGAAGTGTGTTAGTCCAATCACACAGAGATCATATATTTTGTTCCCAGAAGCACCTATAGGACTTGAAGTGTGTTAGTCCCATCACACAGAGATCATATATTTTGTTCCCAGAAGCACCTATAGGACTTGAAGTGTGTTAGTCCCATCACACAGAGATCATATATTTTGTTCCCAGAAGCACCTATAGGACTTGAAGTGTGTTAGTCCCATCACACAGACCTATATTTTCTTCCCAGAAGCACCTATAGGACTTGAAGTGTGTTAGTCCAATCACACAGAGATCTTATATTTTGTTCCCAGAAGCACCTATAGGACTTGAAGTGTGTTAGTCCCATCACACAGAGATCTTATATTTTGTTCCCAGAAGCACCTATAGGACTTGAAGTGTGTTAGTCCCATCACACAGAGATCATATATTTTGTTCCCAGAAGCACCTATAGGACTTGAAGTGTGTTAGTCCCATCACACAGACCTATATTTTCTTCCCAGAAGCACCTATAGGACTTGAAGTGTGTTAGTCCAATCACACAGAGATCTTATATTTTGTTCCCAGAAGCACCTATAGGACTTGAAGTGTGTTAGTCCCATCACACAGAGATCTTATATTTTGTTCCCAGAAGCACCTATAGGACTTGAAGTGTGTTAGTCCCATCACACAGAGATCATATATTTTGTTCCCAGAAGCACCTATAGGACTTGAAGTGTGTTAGTCCCATCACACAGAGATCATATATTTTCTTCCCAGAAGCACCTATAGGACTTGAAGTGCGTTAGTCCAATCACACAGAGATCATATATTTTGTTCCCAGAAGCACCTATAGGACTTGAAGTGTGTTAGTCCCATCACACAGAGATCATATATTTTGTTCCCAGAAGCACCTATAGGACTTGAAGTGTGTTAGTCCAATCACACAGAGATCATATATTTTGTTCCCAGAAGCACCTATAGGACTTGAAGTGTGTTAGTTCCATCACACAGACCTATATTTTCTTCCCAGAGGCACCTATAGGACTTGAAGTGTGTTAGTCCCATCACACAGAGATCATATATTTTGATCCCAGAAGCACCTATAGGACTTGAAGTGTGTTAGTCCAATCACACAGAGATCATATATTTTGTTCCCAGAAGCACCTATAGGACTTGAAGTGTGTTAGTCCCATCACACAGACCTATATTTTCTTCCCAGAGGCACCTATAGGACTTGAAGTGTGTTAGTCCCATCACACAGAGATCATATATTTTGTTCCCAGAAGCACCTATAGGACTTGAAGTGTGTTAGTCCCATCACACAGAGATCATATATTTTTCTTCCCAGAAGCACCTATAGGACTTGAAGTGTGTTAGTCCAATCACACAGAGATCATATATTTTGTTCCCAGAAGCACCTATAGGACTTGAAGTGTGTTAGTCCCATCACACAGACCTATATTTTCTTCCCAGAAGCACCTATAGGACTTGAAGTGTGTTAGTCCAATCACACAGAGATCTTATATTTTGTTCCCAGAAGCACCTATAGGACTTGAAGTGTGTTAGTCCCATCACACAGAGCTCCTATATTTTCTTCTCAGCAGCACCCACAGGACTTCTAGTGTGTTAGTGGCATCACACAGAGCTCCTCTATTTGCTTTGCAGAAGCACCCACAGGACTTCTAGTGTGTTAGTGGCATCACACAGAGCTCCTCTATTTTCTTTGCAGAAGCACCCACAGGACTTCTAGTGTGTTAGTGGCATCACACAGAGCTCCTCTATTTTCTTTGCAGAAGCACCCATAGGACTTCTAGTGTGTTAGTGGCATCACACAGAGCTCCTCTATTTTCTTTGCAGAAGCACCCATAGGACTTCTAGTGTGTTAGTGGCATCACACAGAGCTCCTATATTTTCTTCTCAGCAGCACCCACAGGACTTCTAGTGTGTTAGTGGCATCACACAGAGCTCCTCTATTTTCTTTGCAGAAGCACCCACAGGACTTCTAGTGTGTTAGTAGCATCACACAGAGCTCCTCTATTTTCTTTGCAGAAGCACCCATAGGACTTCTAGTGTGTTAGTGGCATCACACAGAGCTCCTCTTTTTTCTTTGCAGAAGCACCCATAGGACTTCTCGTGTGTTAGTGGCATCACACAGAGCTCCTATATTTTCTTCTCAGCAGCACCCACAGGACTTCTAGTGTGTTAGTGGCATCACACAGAGCTCCTCTATTTTCTTTGCAGAAGCACCCATAGGACTTCTAGTGTGTTAGTGGCATCACACAGAGCTCCTCTATTTTCTTTGCAGAAGCACCCATAGGACTTCTCGTGTGTTAGTGGCATCACACAGAGCTCCTATATTTTCTTTGCAGAAGCACCCATAGGACTTCTCGTGTGTTAGTGGCATCACACAGAGCTCCTATATTTTCTTCTCAGCAGCACCCACAGGACTTCTAGTGTGTTAGTGGCATCACACAGAGCTCCTATATATTCTTCTCAGCAGCACCCACAGGACTACCGACTACAATGGCTGGAAGACCGCCAAGGGGAGGCAGAGCGTGCAGAGCCAAGAACACAGGGCAGGCAGGCTCTGTTTCTAGTGGACGTGGCCGTGGACGTGGACGTGGTCGTGCATCGTCATCAGCACGTGGCCATGGGACACGCGCGTCTTTGTTTTCGGCAGCTGGACATGTGGAGCCGCATCATGCTGAAGGCTTGGTAGAATGGATGACCAAGCCCTCCTCATCCTCCTCATCCTCTCTCACCCAGGCTCAGGGTACTGGCAGAGCATCATCAGCCACCCCTTCCCTAGACCCACCATGTCCTCCTGAGGAGTCCCCCGAACTCTTTGAGCACAGTGTTGGGTACATGCTCCAGGAGGATGCCCAACGATTCGAAGGCTCGGATGATGATACCCAGCTTGAGGAATCTGGCAGTACTGTTCCACCAGCTGCAGCTTACTGCCAGGTTTGCTCTAGTGGTGAAGAGGGAGGGGATGATGAGGTCACTGACTCCACGTGGGTGCCTAAAGGGAGAGAGGATGAGGAGGAGGACGAGGAGGAGGAGGATGCGGCGTCACATGTCCAACGAGGCAGGGTGCCCCCTGGAGGCCAGGTAGAGGCCAGCACGGCAACTGTACAACACCGCAGAGCTCCGCCTGTGCAGGGCGCTGCCTCTGCACGTTATCAGAAAAGTTCTTTGGTGTGGGCCTTTTTTGAGACGAGTGCAGCAGATCGCACCACTGCTATTTGCAATATTTGTCTCAAGCGTATCTCGCGTGGCCAAAACATCAGCCGCTTGGGCACCACAAGCATGACCAGACATATGGCGACCTGCCATGCAGCTCGTTGGCAGGCACACATAAAAGACCCACACCAAAGAACTAAGCGGACCTCTCCTTGCTCCTCCTCAGCTGGGATCTCCATCCCCACTACACCTTCAGTCCTCTCTGAAAGCTGCTCTGAGAGGACTGAAGGTGTAGAATTAGGTGTGTCACAACCAAGTACTTGCAGTACACCGACGTCCGATTGCAGCAGGCAAATTTCCCTGCCCCAGCTGCTGGACCGTAGAAAGAAGTACACTCCCAGCCATCCACATGCCCAGCGGTTGAATGCTAGCCTGGCTAAATTGCTAGCACTTCAACTGCTGCCTTTTCAGTTGGTAGACTCAGCCCCCTTCCGTGAGTTTGTTCAATGTGCGGTTCCTCAGTGGCAGGTTCCCAAACGCCACTTTTTCTCACGGAAGGCGATTCCGTCTCTCTACCGGCATGTGGAGGGCAATGTCCATGCCTCGCTGGACAGGGCGGTCAGCGGTAAGGTGCATATTACCGCTGACTCATGGTCCAGCAGGCATGGACAGGGACGGTACCTTTCTTTCACGGCCCATTGGGTCACTCTATTGGCAGCTGGGAGGGATGCAGGACAAGGTGCAGTAGTGTTGGAGGTTGTTCCGCCACCACGCCTCCAAAACGCTACTACTGCTACTGGTTGTGACACACCTCTCTCCTCCACCCCCTCCTCTTCTTCTTCCTCCAGTGCTCTGTCCTTGGAACCAGCGGTGCTCCGTAGGCGTACAAGGGGCTACGCAAGTACGCAGGCAAAAAGATGCCATGCCGTGCTTGCGCTGGTGTGTTTGGGGGACAGGAGCCACACTGGGCCAGAGGTTCTGGCAGCTCTGCAGGGGCAGGCCGAGAGGTGGTTGACGCCACATCAGCTTAAGCCAGGAATGGTCGTTTCTGACAATGGCACCAACCTCCTCTCCGCCCTGCGACAGGGGCAGCTCACCCATGTGCCCTGCATGGCTCACGTCCTCAACCTGGTGGTGCAGCGGTTCTTGGGCAGGTTCCCAGGCTTACAGGATGTCCTGAGGCAGGCCAGGAAAGTCTGTGTGCATTTCCGCCGATCTTATAATGCCAGTGCTCGGCTGACTGAGCTGCAAAAGGAGCTGAACCTGCCCAAGAACCGCCTAATATGTGACATGCCCACCAGGTGGAACTCAACGTTGGCCATGCTGCAGCGACTGCACACGCAGCAGAGGGCCATCAATGAGTACCTTTGCGACTACGGCACCAGGACAGGGTCAGGGGAGCTTGGTTTTTTTTCCCCACGTCAGTGGAGCATGATCAGGGATGCATGCACTGTCCTCTCACCATTTGAGGAGGCCACGAGGATGGTGAGCAGTGACAGTGCATGCATCAGTGACACTGTCCCTCTTGTCCACCTGTTGGAGCATACGCTGCGTGGGATAATGGACAGGGCACTTGAGGCAGAACAGAGGCAGGAAGAGGAGGACTTCCTTGCCTCTCAAGGCCCCCTTTATCCGGACAGTGTTCCTCCTGTCCCACCCATCACACAGGAAGAGGATGAGGAGGAGGAGGAGGAGGAGGAGGAGGAGGATTGTGTGAGCATGGAGGTGGAGCCTGGCACTCAGCATCAGCAGCAGCAGTCTTTTAGGGATGATGTACAGTCCCAACAAACCAGTGGACTTGTACGTGGCTGGGAGGAGGTGGCTGGCGATCATGTCATCCTCAGTGACCCAGAAGACTCCGGACCGAATGCCTCAGCTAACCTACGCTGCATGGCCTCCCTGATCCTGCAAAGCCTGCGGAAGGATCCTCGTGTTCTTCGGATCAAGGAGAGGGACCATTACTGGCTGGCCACTCTCCTTGATCCGCGGTACAAGGGTAAGGTTGCGGACCTTATCTTGCCGTCGCAGAGGGAGCAGAGGATGAGACATCTCAGGGAGGCCTTGCAGAAAGGTCTGTGCAACGCGTTCCCAGAAACTGGGAGGCTACAAACTCCTGGTCCTGGGCGACGAGTTGCTGAGGCTTCGGTCAGTGGCAGAAGGAGCGGTGGGGAAGGTGGACATCTGACCGATGCGTTCAGACAATTTTTTAGTCCGCAGCCCCAAGGTATGATCGGTTCCAGCAACCATCGCCAGCATCTGATATACATGGTGCAGGAATACCTTGGGGCAAGGTCAGACTTGGACACCTTTCCCACCGAAAATCCTCTGGCTTACTGGGTCCTGAGGATGGATCACTGGCCAGAGCTTGCACAGTATGCAATTGAGCTACTGGCCTGTCCTGCCTATAGCGTTCTGTCCGAACGCACATTCAGTGCTGCTGGAGGATTTGTGACTGATCATAGGGTGCGCCTGTCCACCGCCTCGGTTGATCGACTGACCTTCATCAAAATGAATCAGTCTTGGATCACCACCAGCTACCAGGCACCTGAGGCGGATATAACCGAATAATTTTTAATGTCACATCACATCCCTTCAAGACTGCCTATGCTGATGCTGAGTGACTGTCCTCTTATGTTCACTGACTATCCTCTTCCTCCTCCTCAATGATCCATGCCACCACACCAGTGCCTAAGGCACAATTTTTCAGCCTCTGTTTAACAGGGGCGTGTACATACAATTTTTATAAAAAAAATGCTTCGCAACACTGTGCTCCAAGTACAGTATCTGTGAGGGGTTGCAGTGTTGTGGCACCAGCACCAGTGCCTAAGGCACAATTTTTCAGCCCCTGTTTAACAGGGGCGTGTACTTACAATTTTTTAAAAAAATGCTTCGCAACACGTGTGACTGCTGTGCTCCAAGTACAGTATCTGTGAGGGGTTGCAGTGTTGTGGCACCAGCACCAGTGCCTAAGGCACAATTTTTCAGCCCCTGTTTAACAGGGGCGTGTACATACAATTTTTATAAAAAAAATGCTTCGCAACAATGTGCTCCAAGTACAGTATCTGTGAGGGGTTGCAGTGTTGTGGCACCAGCACCAGTGCCTAAGGCACAATTTTTCAGCCCCTGTTTAACAGGGGCGTGTACTTACAATTTTTTAAAAAAATGCTTCGCAACACGTGTGACTGCTGTGCTCCAAGTACAGTATCTGTGAGGGGTTGCAGTGTTGTGGCACCAGCACCAGTGCCTAAGGCACAATTTTTCAGCCCCTGTTTAACAGGGGCGGGTAATTACAAATCTTGATCTAATAGTTCACAGCAGGGCCCATTCCTGCGCCCACCAAGAGTAACTATGAGGGCCTACAGTCTTGTGGCAACACCGTCCACCACCACCGCCAAAGGCCCAATTTTTCTGCCCTGTTCATCAGGTGCTTGCAATTACAAATCTTGATCTGATAGTTCACAGCAGGGCCCATTCCTGCGCCCACCAAGAGTAACTATGAGGGCCTACAGTCTTGTGGCAACACCGTCCACCACCACCGCCAAAGGCCCAATTTTTCTGCCCTGTTCATCAGGTGCTTGCAATTACAAATCTTGATCTAATAACTCACAGCAGGGCCCATTCCTGCGCCCACCAAGAGTAACTGTGAGAGCTTACAGTCTTGTGGCAACACCGTCCACCACCACCACCACCACCCCCAATTTTTCTGCCCTGTTCAACAGGTGCATGCAATTACAAATCTTGATCTATTAACTCACAGCAGGGCCCATTCCTGTGCCCACCAGTCTTGTGGCTACACCAACATCTAATAGGGCAAATTTCTGCAGAGTATATACGCCAGGCCCCTACTTTCATACATCCAACTTACAAACGACTCCTACTTGCAAATGGAAAGAGAAAACAGGAAGTGAGAGGAAATCTACCCCTAGGAAGGGAAATTCTATCCTGTTAGATTTAATTTGGGAAAAAGGTATCTCCTCTCTACTGATACTTTATCACCAATCCTTGTTTCAATTAAAACCCCACTTTTCCAAAAACATTTGTCATTGGGACGGAAAGTGAGGTGACATGTTCTGAACAGATGTGCAAAGACAGCAAATGTTACAGGGGTGATAACCCCTCCCTATGTTCTCCAAAAAGCTTAAAAATAGATTTTTTTGGGATGGAGCTACACTTCATAATGTACCTGTTCAGATTCTACTTAAGAACAAACCTAAAGCCGCAAGTGGTTTTAAATGGCTTCTTTTTTTCCTTTACAAATGACATTTTGTGCAAGGACAGTTCTAAACACGGGAAACACATGCCACTTCACAGGCATACTTTAGACACCCCCCAGGTACCATATTTAAAGGAAAATTTCACTTTTTTTTTTTTTTCACTTTATGCATCATTAAAATGACTGCTCCCGAAAAAACGTTAGTTTTTAAAAGTTCTTTTTGCATTGATATATGTCCCCTGGGGCAGGACCCGGGTCCCCAAACCTGTTTTATGACATTAACATGCATATTGGCCGTTGTAATTAGCACTTTTGATTTCGAACGTTCGCGTCCATTATAACGTATAGGGTTCGAAAATTCGCGCGAACTTTCGGTCGGTTCGAAGGTTCTGGTGCGAACCGAACCCGGGGGTGTTCGGCTCATCCCTACTTACCGGTAGGTCAAATTGGTTTGTAAGGGTTTACAACCACTTTAAGAGCTCCAATTTTTATGCAATCAGGCAGGCCCTTGCACTACATGGTTTTGGTAAATCTGAAGACAAAAATCTGCAGAAAATCTAATAGTGTGTATGAGGTTTTTGTTTTTCAGATCTATAAAAGAAAAATGTCTACTGATAAAAATTATGAAATTTTCTCGAATGTGTACATGACCCCTATGTAATTTATCTTGTTGGAGTTTTCTGGAAACTCATTTCCTGTTTTCAGTAGGCAGTAAACCTGGCAAATTTGCAATTCTGATTTTCTGTGAGTGTACCTGTGTGCTACACTCTATTCACCTTATTTCTTTTGTTATTGAATCTAGTCATTACAGTTGCAGGAGTAATTACAGGCTTCTGAAAATAAAGTGCTTTCTAATGCAAGTATCTGAACTTTATTACATTCCCATAAAGCAATGGGGTGGGTCAAATTAGAGCTTTCCCTTCTGCAGCTCATTAAAAATAATGAAAAGAACCAAGCATAGTTAGAGTTAAATACTGACAGACAGACAGATAAACTGTCTTACAACCCAATATGTCCTAAGCTGTCCTAACCTTTTTGCATGATGTCACAGGTTTCCCAGTAAGACTAAACCCTTGTCTATACCTGCTATGTCCTCAGTTGTTAGAAATAAACATTTACAGTATCTCACAAAAGTGAGTACACCCCTCACATTTTTGTAAATATTTTATTATATCTTTTCATGTGACAACACTGAAGAAATGACACTTTGCTACAATGTAAAGTAGTGAGTGTACAGTTTGTATAACAGTGTAAATTTGATGTCCCCTCAAAATAACTCAACACACAGGCATTAATGTCTAAACCGCTAGCAACAAAAGTAAGTACACCCCTAAGTGAATATGTCCAAATTGGGCCCAAAGTGTCAATATTTTGTGCGGCCACCATTATTTTCCAGCACTGCCTTAACCCTCTTGGGCATGGAGTTCACCAGAGCTTCACAGTTTGTCGTCCGTTTGCAGTCCTCTTCCACTCCTCCATGACGACATCACGGAACTGGTGAATGTTAGAGACCTTGCGCTCCTCCACCTTCCGTTTGAGGATTTCCCACAGTTGCTCAATAGGGTTTAAGTCTGGAGACATGCTTGGCCAGTCTATCACCTTTACCCTCATTATGTCACACTACATGTTGGCATTCATGGTTCCTTCAATAAACTGTAGCTCCCCAGTACTGGCAGCACTTATGCAGCCCCAGACCATGATACTTCCACCACTATGCTTGACTGTAGGCAATACATACTTGTCTTTGTACCCCTCACCTGGTTGCTGCCACACACGCTTGACACCATTTGAACCAAGTAAGTTTATCTTGGTCTCATCAGACCACAGGACATGGTTCCAGTAATCCATATCCTTAGTAGAACTGTTTGCAAGCTTTCTTGTGCATCATCTTTAGAAGAGGCTTCCTTCTGGGATGACAGCCATGCAGACCAATTTGATGCAGTGTGTGGTGTATGGTCTGAGCACTGACAGGCTGACCCCCCCACCCCTTCAACCTCTGCAGCAATGCTGGCAGCACTCATATGTCTATTTCCCAAAGACAACCTCTGGATATGACGCTGAGCATGTGCACTCAACTTCTTTGATTGACCATGGTAAGGCCTGTTCTGAGTGGAACCTGTCCTCTTAAACCCCTTTATGGTCTTGGCCACAGTGCTACAGATCAGTTTCATGGTCTTGGCAATCTTCTTATAGCCTAGGCCATCTTTATGTAGAGTAACAATTCTATTTTTCAGATCCTCAGAGAGTTCTTTGCCATGAGGTGCCATGTTGAACTTCCAGTGACCAGTATGAGTGAGAGCGATAACACCAAATTTAACACACCTGCTCCCCATTCACACCTGAGACCTTGTAACACTAACGAGTCACTAGACACCGGGGAGGGAAAATGGCTAATTGGGCCCAATTTGGACATTTTCACTTAGGGGCGATGTCTCCCCGCTGTGAGAGCGAGCTGTCTGCTCCCTCGATTCACACAGTGCCCGAGTGCCACTGATCTCCGTTCCCTGCGACGTTACGACGCACGGGAGCGTAGATCGGCGCCAAATTCAAAAAAATCAATACACATACAGTACTGTAATCTTACAGATTACAGTACTGTATAAAAAAATACACACCCCCATTGTCCCCAGTGGTCTGCCCAGTGCCCTGCATGTCATTTTATATAATAAATAGATTTTTTTCTGCCTGGAAACTGGAGATTGTCCATAGCAACCAAAAAGTGTCCCTTTATGTCAAAAGTGGTTTTAGACCAGCTAGAAAACAGCGATAATAACTTAGAATCACAATTCATCATCAAACACAAAATTTAATGACAGTGACTATTCTTAGTGTTTTTGATTTGATTACATTATTGAATAATTTTTATATATATTTTTATTTTATTATAATTTATGATTTTGTGTTTCAAACTTTATCATACCCGGGATGTCTACTAGACTCTGGTTCGGACAGATTTAAGTGAGTTATTCATAAGAATTGCATGCCTACAATATAAAAACGCCAAATTTCCATGCAAAATAATTGTACCGCTTTCAGCACAAAATTCCAGACATAATCATACCGCCAGGGAGGTTAATGGCTGTGTGTTGAGTTATTTTCAGGGGACAGCAAATTTACACTGTTATCCAATCTATACACTCAACACTTCACATTGTAGCAAAGTGTCATTTCTTCAGTGTTGTCACATGAAAAGATGTAATAAAATTACAAAAATGTGAGGGATGTACTCACTTTTGTGAGACACTGTATCTGGGCACTTTTCTGTGTTAGATATTGGGAGATTTACTAAAACTAGTGCAAACAGAATCTGGTGCAGCTGTGCATAGTAACCAATGAGATTCAAGGTTTTATTGTCAAATTTTAATTCAACAAACTGAAGTTAGAAGCTCATTGGTTCTGTGCACAGCTGCATCAGATTCTGTGTGAGCTAGTTTTAGTAAATCTCCCCCACTGTATACTGAAATGGAGCCGACTGCTAAGGTGTGGATACAAGCTGGGTGCCCACCTTACAACAATTGAAAGCGGAGATTAATAAAAAATGTCCCATATAAAAAATTGCCATAAAGGTTGCCTGAAAAAAATTGGGGTACGTGGCATGCAGAATCTTCTACTTACTGTCCATTAGACGCAGTCCTACTTAATTTTGAAAATGTACTGTTATATTTTACAGATTCTGTGAGCATGACCAAGTAAAACAAACATACTAGCACCATTATCCCTATTGTAATAAGATTCAAAACAAAATAGGGAGTGTGGGACTTTTTAGGTGCTTAGAAATTAACGCAAACATTTCTTAAAAGCGTAAACATTTATTTATCAAAATATAACTGAGCTAAAAAGATTTGTACACCCATATTTTGATCATTCCTCAAGTACGGGGATCATTGTCTTTCACCGCACTTTTGTTTCCAACAGGTTTCACCATTTCGGCTTCTTCAAGGAAAAGCATGATGGATTAACTGATGAATAGACAAAAGCAGAGCAGAAATCAAACATTGTTGATTTTTGCTCCGCTTTTGTCTATTCATCAGTAAATCCATCACACTTTTCCTTGAAGAAGCCGCGGTGAAAGGCAATGTTCCCCGTACTTGAGGAATGGTCAACACATGGGTGTACAAATCTTTTTAGCTGAATTATATTTTAATAAATAAAAATTTAAGCTTTTAAGAAATGTTTGCGTTACTTTCTAAATAAAGCACCTAAAAAGCCCCACACACCCTATTTTGTTTTGAATCTTATTGACTTTTATATGTTTAGACCCAATGTACTCAGGCTGCAGTGCCATTTACTCATATGTGATATGTTATGTGTAAGGATACTACTAATATCCAAATATTCTGATATTTAGAATACTTCTGGGTTTTAGTTTTATATAGTTTCTCAGTCAATTATACTCTAATTATATAAGCTTTGCCTTATTAATGCACTTATTCCTATGAACACTTTATGATGAGGTTTCTCATTTAATTTGTTTTCAGCAGTTTGATAACCTGCCAATAGTTTATGTAATACATTCCTTCTGTGTATGATATATTCTGGAGATCTTGTCTTCTGTTTGAATGAATATGTATAACATAGCTGCACCTATTTGTCAGTATTGATGTTATTATTTTGCGCTTGTACCAATATTAACCACTTGCCGACTGGCTAACACCGATATACAGAGTGGCACCTGTATGTCCTTCCATTAAAGCAGGATACCGGGCACACGCCTGCCGCTTGATGTCTGCCGGCAGCCCGCGATCGCAGTGAGGAGAGGCAGAATGGGGAACTGCCTATGTAAACAAGGCATTTCCCATTTCTGCATAGTGACATTACAGGGATCTACTGTTCCCAGTGATCGGGAACAGTGATCTCTGTCGTGTTTCAGTAAGCCCTTCCCCCCTACAGTTATAACACGTTGAGGGAACACACTTAACCCCTTGATTGCCCCCTAGTGTTAACCCCTTCCCTGCCAGTGTAATTTTTCTATCGATCAGTGCATTTTTATAGCACTGATCAATGTAATAATGTCACTGGTCCCCAAAAAGTGTCATTTGGGGTCAGATTTATCCTCTGCAATGTCGCAGTCCTGCTAAAAATCGCAGATCGCTGCCTTTACCAGTAAAAACAATATAAAATAATAAAAGTCCCTAAATCTATCCGGTAGTTTGTAGACGCAATAACTTTTGTGCAAACCAATCAATACACGCCTATTGCGATTTTTTTTAACTAAAAAATATGTAGAAGAATATAGATCGGCCTAAACTGATGAATACATTTTTTTAATGTGCTGTTTACACACACAGATCCACGTCCCTGCTCTGTCACGAGCGATTGCGTGTGCCCAGCGGAAATTGCGGCCGCCAGCCACGCACATCAGCTCCTTGGTCCCGGGCGTCATATGACGCCCGGGATCAGAGAGCCACCTTGTGGGCGTCATATGACAATACGCGGGATGGGAAGTGGTTAAGGTCTGGGGACTTTCCTGGCCATGGACCCAAAATGTAAATGCTTTGCTCCCCAAGCCACTTAGTTATCATTTTTGCCTTATGGCAAGGTGCTCCATCATGCTGGAAAAAAAAAGGCATTGTTTGTCCCCAAACTCTTCTTGGATGGTTGGAGAAGTTGCTCTCGAAGGATGTTTTTGTACCATTCTTTATTCATGTCTGTGTTCTTAGACTGGGAGTGAGCCCACTTTCTTGGCTGAGATGCAACCCCACACATGAATGGTCTCAGGATGCTTTACTGTTGGCATGGCACAGGACTGATGGTAGCGCTCACCTTTTCTTCTCCAGGGAAGGTTTTTTTCCGGATGCACCAAACAATCGGAAAGGGGATTCATCAGGGAAAATTACTTTACCTCAGTCCTCAGCAGTTCAACCCCTGTACCTTTTGCAGAATATCAGTCTGTCCCTGATGTTTTTCCTGGAGAGAAGTGGCTTGTTTGCTGCCCTTCTTGACACCAGGCCATCCTTCAAAAGTCTTCACCTCAATGTGCATGCAGATGCACTCACGCCTGCCTGCTGCCATTCCTGAGCAAGCTCTGCACTGGTGGTGCCCCAATTCTGCAGCTGAATCAACTGTTGGAGACAGTCCTGGCACTTGCTGGACTTTCTTGGGTGCCCTGAAGCCTTCTTCACAAATGCAGTGGAAGTGAGGTTGTTTTCAGAGCCAAGAACAGAGAACCCAAATTACCAAGTGGCACCTTTGGTGGTTAGCACAACAGAAATGTCAAAATGACAAAACACAAGACAGCCAATAAACAACCTTGGTTGCTAGGATGCAGTGGCGCATGTATGAAAGGCTGATTTACCACAGGGAGGCTAGGGACACCAGCCTAACAAAATAAAACAGCCACCCAGGGCAAATTTCCCTTCTTCATAGCAAAAGCCCCCAGAAAAAATCTCCTCTAACCCCAGCAAAAATTTCACCCTCCCTAGCAAACCCCCAGGACAAATGTCCCGCTTCTAAAAAATAACCCTCCCTGCCCCTCTCCAGTACATATGTGCTACAGCTTACCAACCCTCTCTCCAACACACACCTCCTCCTAAACAACCCCTTTCCCCAGTATACATGCCCCCTGCCCTACCGAACACCCCAGCACATATGGCCCCCTTTCTTACCACCCCCCCTCACACACACACACATGTTCTCCTCCCTACTAACCCTTTCACCCAGCACATATGTCCTGCTCTTTGCCAACCTCTCCCAGGACTTATGTCCTTTTCCTTACCAACCCATCAGCCCAGCATACCTGTCTTCCTCCAATCAAACCCCCCACCCTAATACACATGTCCTTCTACTCCTTACCACCTCCTCATCCCTAGCATAATTATAGCAAGTACCCCCCCCCCCCCCCCCGAAACCTAGTACACATGTCCTACTACTTACCAACCCCTCCAACACAAATGTTTTACTTACCAGCCCTCTCTCTAACACAAATATCCTCCTTCTTATCAACCCATTTACCCAGAACACATTTCTTCTGCCTCACCAACCACCCAGTACATACCCTCCTTCTTACCAATCACCCCGCAAGTACACATGTCCTCCTCCCTGCCAACGTCCCCCAGCACTTATATCCTCTTCCTTACCAACCCCCCAACCCAGCACACATGTCCTCCTCTCTTCCAATCCCCCACCTTAGTAAACATGTCCTACTCGCCCCCCCATCCCCAATACCCAGCATAAATATCGCTCTCCCTAAGCAAGTACCCCCTTCCTCCAACATGAATGGCCTCTTGACCCCCATAACATACATGTCCCCTCTCCTAAGCAATCCACTCCCCCAGTACACATGTCCTCCTCCTTACCAACTTCTTTCCCCAGCACACATGGGCTTCCTTCTTTACCAACCACCCCAACACACATGTCCTCTTCCGTTCAACCCCCTATCCTAGCACACACCACACACACTCCCCCAACACAAATATTCTCCTTAACAACCCTACTCATGTCATCCTCATTACCAAGCCAGACCCAGCACTCATGTCCTCCTCACCAACTCTCCAAGCACATGTCCTCCTCCTTACTTGCTCCTTTAACACACATGGCTTCCTTCTAAGTTCTTAGCAACCCCAAGCCAGCACACAGGTCCTCCTTACCAACCTCGCCTGCACATGTCCTAACAACCTGCATACCATTCAGCATAATAGCAGAAAGTGAAAGTAAACTGATTGTAAAGAGGGAAATGTCACCCTCTCCATGTTTATGTAGTCCAGCACCTGACTACAGCTTCGACTTCTCTTTTCCATGTTTTACTTAATCTGCAATCTGATAAACAAAAGCATTAAATGATTGAGTAAGACTATAAGACTATAGGTATGATATACTGTATATCAGGCATTTTATTATAAGTTCACATGAACAGTTGATATGAAAAAAAACAGGCATTACTTTTTGATACTCCCTTACTTATCAGCTCTATTCAATGGTTTTGCACAAAACAGCCCACTCCTCCTCTTCTGGGCTCCCTGTCTGTGCTTTTGGCTCCTCTTCTTCTCCGCGTACCCCCAAAGCAAGTCACAGGATGCTATCTATGGTCCTTAGTGGAGAAATGTGGCATTTTACACTTTATTGATGATAGCCTGATTTTGGAGAGGAATCCTTGATTTATTAATGAATTATACTAAAACACTTTTTAAGAACACAGACAGGAATAGTTACATTCCTTTATCAAGCTGCCATCATCCACAATGGTTGCTCAATATTCCCAAAGGGGCAACCTTTGAAAATTAAGGGCAACTGTAAAACAGAGACAAATTATTTTGAACAGGCTGAAGTATTAAAAAGCCATGTTTTGGAAAAAGGTTATCACGCATGTCACATACAGAATATTATAAAAGAGGATGGAAAAATGGATAGAGGAACTCTACTAACATAAACAATCCCATTAATGAAAAAAAAAAAAAGATTTGTCCCTTTATTGCAAACTACTCAACTCAACACTATCAGATAAAGGTTGTCCAAGTGGTCTTAAGTTCACAGCCATCTCCAAATGACATCCTCATTGGGGTAGATCTCAAAAAGGAAGATGTTTTGGCTTTATGAATTAAAAACCTTTTCTCCATTCTGGCATAATATCTAATTGGATATCAATTTTTTATTGATACACGCTAAATATGGTACTACAGGGAAAGATACATTAAAACCTAATTCACTCTTCTCTTTCTTTATGTCACCCTCAGTGATATTTTATGAGCATTTTTTTTTTATATATTTATCAGTACTCACCTGTCTTAATATTTTGTGTATATGTATGAATTTAATATTGATATTCTTTAGGGGATAAATAAAGTATAAAATATTGCATATTATGTGATTGTAAGTTATATATGTAGCCTATTTGGACTCCTGAGGAGGTTATAACAATACTTTGATATGATCATTTTTTTGTAATAACATTTTTATACTTTTTTTTACATTTTTGAGCTCATTAGGTCGTAAGGTGCTTTTTAAGTCAGTTTGTTTATTTATATAGAGCCTTGCTGATTTTAATAATTAATTTGCAAAATACTGTAAGATTTGCCACCATATGGGTGGCTGCCAGTAATTTAATACTTTGTTCCTTCTGGCTCTGCATGGCTTAACCGCTGCTGGTCTTCAACAAAATGGCAACCGATGTTATTCAGCATTGACCTATCTCAAAATGGCGCCAGCACCGGAAATCACTCCTGTGTAGGTTCCGGGTATAGTATACATATATATGGCTGCCAACACTAGATGGTAGAGGACTCTGAGGATGCACATTGGTTGGGAAATGCGTATAACATCACGCCGCCACAGCAGTCTCCAAGGTGGCACCGTTTTGATGTAAGTGAATGAGTGGCGCTTCTGTACTATTACGGGCAAATTACCACTGTTGTGTGTAACTGCTTCTGCTGCTGCATTCAGTTAAGTAAAATTGCTACACTATGATCCATAATCCATATATTTTTCGGTGGTACTTGACCAGATGAGCACTCTAAGTGTCCCCTAAAGAATAAGGAAGGAGAGGATCCCATTGGAGGGGTTTGTTGTTTGGCTTTGCAAAATGTGCGCTTTTATGGCAGTACACTAATTTTGGTGCAGAGTGCACACTACATGAGGGGAAGAAACTCTGGATCACGAATGGTGTTTGTTTTTCATCCACTGATACATTTACCTTATAAACTCTATGGCAGCACATTAGTTCTGGTGAGTGTGTATTGCATGAGGGGGTGGAATTTTGAATCACGGGTCCACTACTTTCTGCACAGGTGTTAATGTATTTTTTACGTTTTTTGAAGTTACTACACTATATACATTGTTTTGCCTTTAGGGCAAACCGTATGCTGTGACATCATGGTGCTGGGAGGTGTGAAATCAGTTGATTATTGGACTGGGCTGTCTATACCATAAGGGACAGCATCAGAGACAGCATCTATTTCTGGTGAGTTGCCACTTCTCCTATTAACTACACAGGAGGAATAAACAAATACTAGAAACACTTATGAACTGTTTAGTATCATTTGGCCTCTGTTTTTGAGCGCTGCAATATTTGTATTTTTTGAATTTTTATGAGGATTGTATATTTCCGTTTTATTGCTAGCAGCTTTTCATGTATGGTTTGTGACTTTTTGAGCGTAGCGCTGACTTTATTATTATTTGGTTTCACTTGCTATGGGGCAGCTCTTGCATGCTTGGACCCGAGCCGGGCTGTGTACTCCCTCCTCACATTTGACTGACAGTAGCAGGAGCCAATGCTCTCAGCCAAGCTTTTGAGACCACAGAGAGAAGAACAGAAGCCAGGCACAGCACTGGATTGATACAGGATTAAAGTAGGTGTTTAACGGTTACTGAAAGTTTTTTTTTCCCTTAATGCAGAGAATGCAATAAGGTAAAAAAAATAAAAATTTACCTTTACAACCACTTGAAGTTCAGTTTAAAAGTAAAATCCATCCATTTCTAGAGCAGCAAAAAAACATTACAGGAGTGCACCAAGCTAACTTCAGGACATATAGGTAAAATGGCCTTACTCAATTCTGTTGCCAATTTTGGAGCTTTCCATCAGCTCTCATCCACAGTAATTTGCCACTCAGTTTCAAGTGACAAAATTAAAAATATTGTAGTATATAGTAGTAGTTTGTCACATTCAATTTGACTTGTTTTGTAAAGCCACAGGTCACATTATCCAGTCACCATGGAATGTGTCAAGACAGTTATTGATTTTCCAATATTAGGTGAAGGTTTGAAAGTTTGTAGAGACACCCTATTCTAATTACATAATTCAGTCTACAGCAAGTGGTAATCCTTCAATTTATATTTCGGAATGTTTAAAATTGTTATCAAATTGACATATGGTGTCAAAATCCCTGTTCAACTAAAATTCCCCTGAAAGGGATATCCCTATTCTATACTACGTTTAACACACACAACTCACCTTCGAAACCCACGACCATTACAAAATGGGAGGGAATACTGGGAAAATCCTTTACAGATACTTACTGGGAAAAAACATTTTCTATCACATATGCCTCAACTAGATGTGCAAACCATTGGGAAATGTACCAGAAGGTCATCCACTCATGGTATCTCACTCCATTTAAACTTTCAAAATTTTACCCCTCTCATACAGCCCTTTGCTGAAGGAATTGTGGAGAATCAGGTACATTATTTCACGTTCTATGGTCATGCATATTTTGAGATCATTTTGGAATAAAATCTTCTCCACACTTTCAGACATAGCAGGTAGTCATGTTACCCCCTGCCCTGAACTAGCACTCCTACATTTGACCATTCAGGAATTACCGCCCAATATTAGAGTTGTAACAACACATCTGCTTCTAGCTGCTAAACTCATAATTACGAGACTTTGGAATAAATCTAACCCACCCTCCTCTTCGGATGCTGTACGTACGTTAAATCACCAATGTGAAATGGAGAAATTACTGGCTATCACTAATCTTTCACTATTTAGAGACAAATGGAACTTATGGTTATGCAACACTAAGTGTACAGTCAAAGTCTGAAATGTTTAACGAGATCGGAGGTTTACACATTGACTCGCGATCCACACCTTGAGCACGTTCTAAGATGGTGACTATTCTTTCCCCCCCACCCCCCCCTCCCCTTGCCTTCCCTTCCCTCTAACCTCCCCGATATTCATTGTATCTGAGTGATATAGGATCAATTGCAGGTTTAACCACCTCACCGACGCCTACTTGTTAACAGATACTCTACCTTCATCTGCTACTCCATGTTTCTGTTGAATTGTTAACTCTGTAATGTTAATGCAGATTTGAACCTGTTTCATTATTATTATTGTTGTACCACTTTATTATCAACACAATAAAAAACTTTTGAAAAAAAAAAAAATCCCTGTTCAAGAAGGGTTGTTGCCTAGGTGGCCTCTTTCACATCCTTTGCAACCAAGGATGTGTACTATCTGTCTAAAATGTGCACCTTACTGTCAAATGAAGACCTGCATGGGTATATAAAGTATGTCAGCTTGGGTAAGCTAAGCAACATCCTTAACATTACAAAACAAGTACATATTAATTTGACTCCTATTGGATATACCATGACCTGGATAAATGAGACCTTTCACAGACAGAAATTGTAGTGGAAATTAAAGTGTCCTTTTTGAACAGTTTTAACAAAAATTTTAGAAAGAATTTTAATATGCCACTGACAAGTACCAACCCCTTCCTATCAGCTAATAGCAATAGGTTATATGGTAGGGTATGCAGTATTTTTTCAATTTACCAAATCCATACCAGAATATTACCTACAACTCCATCTCAATACACCAATCAATTCTCAAATTTGGGTTATGATAGGTTAATATTTTTTTAATATTGGTAAGAACATTTCAGTTGGAAGAGCTACATAAACTCAGTTCCCTAATTAGCAGGTTGAAATTGTGTTTCTGTCATTCCTTAAGGTTAATTTATTCCAATAGTCTATAATTACCACAGAAGTAAACACAGAATTTGGGGCAATGAGGTCACAAGATATGAAACTAATATACAAACGTTCAACACAACAAACCGCAAGGTTGCCAAACCAGACTGAAGACCATAGATGGTTTCCCCATGTTCCTATTACAAAAGCACTTACATAAAGTATTATTAACATGCAAATGTGGCTTATTAAATAGTCAGTATTAAAATTGAGAAAACATTTTTGACATCTATATACTCCAATCAATATACAGTTCTGCTCAAAGGTTTGCATACCCTGGCAGATATTGTGAAATGTTGGCATTAAAATTGAAACTATGACAGATCATGCCAAAAAACTGTCTTTTATTTAAGAATAGCAATCACATGAAGACATTTATTATCACATACAGGCATACCCCACTTTTAAGTACACAATGGGCTTTATTTACTAAAGCTGGAAAGTGCAAAATCAGGCTCCCTTCTGCATAGAAACCAATGAGCTTCTAACCCCAGATTGTTCAATTAAGCTTTGGTAATAAAACCTGGAAGCTCATTGGTTTCTATGCAGAAGTGAGCCTGATTTTTCACTTTCCAGCTTTAGTAATAAACCCCATTGTGTACTTAAAAGTGGGGTATGCCTGTAGTTTTTTGGATCATTTGTATATCATAATGATAACAGAAATGACCCAAATGGCCCTGATAAAAATACCCTGGAATGTTTGGCCTTGGTACAGACACAGAAGGTGACACACACGGGTTAAAATGGCAAATAAAGGTTAATTTCCCACATGTGTGGCTTTTTAAATCACAATTAGTGTCTGTGTATAAATAGTCAATGCGTTTGTTAGCTCTCACATGGATGCACTAAGCAGGCTAGACACTGAGCCATGAGGAAGTAGAAAAGAACAGTCAAAAGACCTGCATAACAAGGTAATGAAACTTTACAAATATGGAAAAGCATATGAAAAGATATCCAAAGCCTTAAATATGCCAGTCAGTACTGTTCAATCACTTAATAAGAAGTGGAAAATTTGGGGATCCCTTGATACCAAGGTCAGGTAGATCAAGGAAGATTTCAGCTACAACTGCCACAGCAACTGTTTGGGATACAAAGAAAAACCCACAGGTAACCTCAGGAGAAATATAGGCTGCTCTGGAAAAAAGATGGTGTGGTTGTTTTTAAGGAGCACAATACGATGATACTTGAACAAAAAAGAGCTGCGTGGCCAAGTTGCCAGAAAGAAGCCTTTACTGTACTAGTTCCACAAAAAAAGCCTGGTTACAATATGCCCAACAACACCCTGACATGCCTCATTGGCTTTTTTGTGGCATTGCCGCAGTAAAGGCTTCCTTCTGGCAGCTCAACCATGCAGCTATTTTTTGTTCAAATATCATTGAATTGTGCTCCTTAACCCCTTGCAGACCAGCCACCGGCATTATACTGTGGCAGGTTGGCACGATCCCACGAGCCGCCGTAGCTGTACCTCAGCTCCTTTAAGCAGGATAGCAGGTGCGCGTGTGCCGCTGCACTGTGGGGGTGCGATGCTTGTGGCCGGCGGCAATCGCGGGCACAAGAGGTACAGTTTCGCCTGACTGCACAATTGTCAGTTAAAGCGACGCAGTGCCGTATTGCAAAAGGTGCTCTGGTCATTGAGCAGCTAAATCTTCCGGGGCTGAAGTGGTTAAACACTTCAACTCCAGAAGATTTGGCTGCTCAATGACCAGGCCGTTTTTTGTGATACGGCACTGCGTCACTTTAACTGACTATTGCGCAGTTGTGTGACGTTGTACCCAAACAAGTCCTTTTTTTTCCCACAAATAGAGCTTTCTTTTGGTGGTATTTGATCAGCTCTGTGGTTTTTATTTTTTCTGCTTAACAAAAAAAGACTGACATTGCTAGCCGCCGATGACGGAGTGGCATACAGGTACGTGGTTTTGCGCACCTGTGCCATTCTGTCGATGTATAGTGGCGTGAGCCGGTCAGGAAGTGGTTAAAGCTTAAATCCAGGTAAATTGTTAAATACACAGAGGAAATACATATATGAGATCTGTTTTATGTCCCTTGGATTTTTGTTTCTGCCCATCCAGTCCCTAGGTTTTCACAACTCTGCCCCAGAGCAAAGCCCTGTCTAGCATGCCAGAAGACCTGCGCTTTCTCAGGTGCAGTTTCACTTTCTCTTAAATATTATCCTGGTATTGATTTCCCAGAAATTTCAGCAAAATTTGGGGAATTTTGGTAAAATGCATCATAAAAGTACATAAAAGTCAACAGGGATGTAAAGATAGCTCCTAAATCTATAGCTACTTATTATTTTTATGAAAGAAAGTGCTAGCAGTAGAAATTTAAGTAAACAAGTGATGGTCGCAGTATAAAAGCTCACAGTCAAATACACTAACAAAAACACATACAAAAAAATAAAATAAAAACAGAATTGCAAAAAATAATAAACCAAAATCCCCCACCCCACCAAAAAAAAAAAAAGTAGAAAAACAGACCTATTCCTAGCAAAGTTCACCTAAGCAGCTTAGTGAGAACATTTTACTTTCTGCTTTGGCAAAATGTCACAAATAAAGAAATCAATTTAGCTGATTTACTCTATTTATTCCTTGTGGTAAAGTACAATTCTGAGAGTATATTTTGTTAGACGATGACAGTAAAGATAATCCATGTTAAATAGTAACATGTTAAACAGTCTCTTGTGTTAGCCTGTCACTTTTATGGTGATTCTGTAATTTAACTGCTGAAACTCTTTGAAAAGCAGCCGCAACAGTTCTCAGATGATCTGGATTGCACTGGATACTGACTGGCTAAAGGTAGAAGCAACAATCACGGGATCTTTTTTTCTGTACGATCAAAAAGATGCCAACAAGGAAAAGCAACATTCTTATAATCTGCTGTCATGAAGATGTATTGATTTCTTATCTTAGTCTGATTCATTGTAAAAAAATAAATAAAATATTATATAATAAATAAAATGTTTCCCCAATTTATAAAATATTAGATAAATTAATGTTTCCCACTAAGATCACCTTCATTTGATTTGAGCAGGTAACCTAAAAAGGTATCCATATGTGAGTATTATAGGTATAATGTATTTTGCCAGAGGGGCCATTGGCTCCCACTACTGTCAAGCAAAACCTGCGAGGATGTAGCGGGGGGGGGGGGGGGGCCCAGAGTCACACTGTGTCTACAGACGCACATAGCCCCACTCAGGACCGTGCTCACACTAGTGCTTAGAATATGAATACCGCTCTAAGTCTGGAGGCAAAGTGATGTCCACCCTGATTCGGTACAGCTGGTGCAGGCTCTGCTCACAACAGAGAGGAAAAAGAGAAATCTGGATGGCCGCACTTCAGCAAAAACTTCTTTATTAGGCGAAAGATAAAATCCAAAGTAGTGACATCTCATGCGATACAGCAAAACAGCAACAGTAGCTTACGCGTTTCACACCTCAAAGGCGCTTAGTCATAGCTAAAGATAGAATGCAAAAACCAAAATATATATGGCCAAAGTCAGGTGACCGACATTGACTAAACAGCCAATCAGGGCACTGCAGCTCAATCATTCTGGTGATTGCATTCAAAAGATCTCACCTGGCTGAAGCAGCCCACACCCAAATCCCAAAAGAAAAAAACCATTGGAATAAAGGTGTGGGTCAGAACAGCCAGGGTAAAGACCAACAACAAATTACATGTCAATAAAATGTATATGAATGTATGGTTAATACAAAAATACAGAAAAAATACATACAAAGAAAGTAAGTATGTGTACATAAACGTAGGTGTCAACATTGTGGTCCACTGAATAAAGGCTGCAAAAACAAGGGTATATGCACAATTCAAAAAGAACATAATTAAATCTGAAGTATATGTACATAGCATCCAAAATGGGAATGGGTAAAAGATGATACAGAAGAGACCAACACAAACTTCCAATATGAAAAAAAAGGGATACAATGAAGAACAACCCACGTAGATGTTTGAAGTAAAACCAAAAAATAGAAAAATTCCAAAATGCAGCACAACACAAAATCGCATTAGGAGTGTAAAAAAGGGACTCCACATCTGTCACTGCAATAGGACTTAGAACGGCGGTAGATGGGGATCTATATAACCATTCAGGCTGTGCTGTGGCATATGGAACATAGCATGTAAAAAGTAAAAAATATATGTAAGAATATATACACACATGGAATATATATATATATAAAAATACATATGTATAGGTACCCTGAAGGAGACTAAATGTTTTTTTGAATAATTAAATATAGTTCAAAATATGATAGTAACACTACATTAAATTGAAACCCCAAATAAACCTGTGTAATGAAACCTATGAGTCTGTATGGATGAACTGTGTATATGACACAGAATGCAGTAAGTGCAATAAAAAGAACGGGACATACATACAGCGATTCAATGTGAATCGCAAGACGATATGTGATCAAAAAAATATATATGTATATGATCAGGAGATATATGTATATATGGAGTTCCCGTGTTATTAGAGACACATGAATGTAAAAAATGCAAAAAAATGCAAAAAAAAAACAAAAAATAAAAAAAATCGGAGCAAATAGAAACCCCGTATTTATGGCGCTGGAATGAAACCTAAAGAGAGAAAGTCCGATGTGAAGTATACTGTGTAATAAGGTATATATAATATATAGAAGTCTACAAAATAGACCTCCACTTATAATATAAAATAAGTAAAGCCTAATAATAAATGAAGGAAATGGATGTCAAAGCTGGACTATAGAACAGCAGTAGAGCCTTATTAATACTATAAATCTAGAAAAGACCACAAGATCGTGGTCCATAGATATATATAGCTTGTGTAGCTAAACATTTATATATTAATCTCTCTCTTCGGTGGGATGCATAAACGCATGGCAAACCGTTGAAGTACCTGTTGAATCAATGGTAATGCCATGTGTCATGCGACATGCAACATGCGACTAAAGAAAGGTGTTTTACTAAAAGGATAATAACGACAAGTGCTGATTGCAAAGAATGTCATTGTGATTGTCAGTGCCAACAAGGAAGGAAAAGGAAAGAAGAAAGGAAGAATAGTAGTGGAGAAGAAAAAAGACAGAAAATAAAAGCAATGAATAAAGAAAATGCAGTGATAAACAGCAAGAAAAGTTGTTACATAAAAAGATGTAGTAGGCAGAGGGACCCCAAAAGAATTGGTACTATTTTATTGATAAAAACCATCAAAACGGACAAGTATAAAGGTGATCACAATTAAAAAAGGAGCAATGTTGGAATAGGTATAACCAAGCCAAGTTTGGGCTTTGTTATACCTATTCCCACATTGCTCCTTTTTTAATTGTGATCACTTTTATACTTGTCCATTTTGATGGTTTTTATCAATAAAACCTTCTTATTTTGGCCTGCACCATTGGAGCCCCCCCTTTATTTTTTTCCTTCTTTCCTTTCCACAGTCGTAAAACTTCTGGGGAGCATTTGGTGCGAGTTCTTATCACACTAGATGTGATAATAGAAGATTGGTTCCAGTCTCCGGCCAGCCGTGGATTCCCCCTGCCTAGATTTGTTGTTCCATTTGTTTGGGGTTGTGGTCTGCATCCCACTTCGGCCATCCTTGGTTTGACCGTCCATATTGCCGTGTGAAAGTCAAGATAAGACCAGCAGATTCCATCTGAATGCCCAGCTTGCCGGCTATTCGAGCCTTCCATGCCTGTTTGACCCTCTGTCGCTGACAGGGAGTCCATTGGTTCTGGTAAGCGCATATCTGTTTTTGATTTATCTTAGAAAGTGTTCATGAGAAGGTTTCAAGATACCCACGTCTTCACATCACCACTTTATTTGTGCATTTGGGACTTTATATTCACATTGTGTTGATTCACACTGTGTCCATTTTGTTCATTCCATTGGACTCTATATGTTTTATCTATTTCTGATATAGAGACACTTTTTGTATATCACCCATTTTTTATTATTTTTGGTGTTCATTTATTGGATTCACCTTCACATTGTTTGTAGCGCTACATTTCTTACCCACATTGTCTTTTGAATTTTTGTCACATTCTAGTGTAGCAGCTTCACCACTATTTATATACAGTTTTGTGTTGTCCACTTATGAGTTTAGCGCAATTACTTCCCCCCTCACTTACATTGGTAATATATTGAATGTTTGTTGTAAAACAAAGATTCTAAAGTAACATTAAAATAAACTATATAAAAAAAATGTATAAACATAAACATTCACACTAGTAAAATAGAACATAAAACATACCTGACTCAAAACATCCTACAAAATTCATAATATTTTTCTTTTCTTTTTTTTTCTTTACGTCATTCAATCTTAGACATTTCGACAATGATGCAGTATTTTAACAAGATCATCTTTCCTCTCTACTCTGGAGAACAATGGAATTTTTTTCTTGAATGAACACATTTTTAACTGAATACAGTTTACGTTTGACAAAAAATGTACATATTGTAATTAAACCTGTTTAATACATCTGGGGTTCCATTCAATTAGCAGGGCTGGATGACATTTTAAGAACTTTCGAGTGAAATTGGTTGACTCAATGTTGGCAAGAAAGAACATTGTTTTTTTGTTTTTTTTTATTTATAACAGAGAAACCGGTCCACAGGGACCACAATACAGGAGTAATACGGTAGCTGTTATACATTCAATAATACATCTATACAAATAGATCTCTCCTCAACATTACAGCAATAAAGAATGATCCGTGCCTGGGTTATTACGTAGATGAAGATTCTGTTTGGGGTTATAGCGTGCAGAGGAATGAGAGGTGCTAAGTTCCTTGGTCCTGTGTGTTCAGTCTCCCTTCTGATTTTCACATTTATCATAAAGGAAAGAACCTAGAGAGTGACTTTATACCACTAGGAATGGGAGAGGCCGGCGGGCCTAAGGAGAGGGATAGAGAAAGAGAAAAGAAAAAAAAGGGGGGGGTTTCGAACATGGATTTGGGTGGCCGTCTCTTTGGGGGCTGCTTCCTCCTACCCACACATTTCAGAGGCAAGAGGCCGGGCCATGTCAGGAAGAATGAATCTGTTGGACATGTTGTCTAGGCGGACCCTCTGAGTCTTTGTCCCTCGTCAGAGTATCTAAATACATTGCATGACTGCCACGTCCTGGAGTATGTCTCCTGGCGATGTTGGCTGGTGAGGATCAAGTCCTCCATCCTACTGATATCATCCACTTTGTGGAGCCATTGGGCAATCGACGGTGGGTGCAGGAATTTCCAGTTAAGTGGAATGCAGCCCTTAGCTGCATCCAAAAGGTGTCGGATCACAGATTTTTTGTACAATCGGGTCGGTGTGTCTGTCGCATGGAGGAGAAAGTATGCTGGTTCGTCTGGCACTGTCCGGTCTGTAAATAATTGGGTTATGCACCGGACTTCTTCCCAATAGTGTCACAGCCGCGGGCAGGACCAAAAAATGTGTAGGAGGGTGCCCTCTTCTGTTTGGCACCTCCAGCAGCGGTCTGAGGATGTTGGGAAGAGTTTATGTAAGAGGTTGGGGGTCTGGTACCAGCGTGTAAGGATCTTGTAATTTGTT
This sequence comes from Lithobates sylvaticus, assembly GCA_028564925.1. Taxonomy (NCBI): domain Eukaryota; kingdom Metazoa; phylum Chordata; class Amphibia; order Anura; family Ranidae; genus Lithobates; species Lithobates sylvaticus. The sequence goes on along the minus strand of CM053031.1, from coordinate 240,881,355 downwards.
TCCTGAGGGAGGATTTGTGGGTGAAGTTAATGATGTGTTGTTTTTTATGGGTTGTAAAGTGGCTGTTCAGGTCCCTTTCCCACTTGATGAGGCCTGGGAGTTGGTAGTCTCCCGGCGGTTCGATCAGGATGGCATATGTCAGTGAAAGTGTATGCGTGATTACCTCAGTCTCCGTGCAGATCCCCTCCAGGGTCGTGAGAGGTTGCTGTGAGTCGTCGGGGGGGGGGGGGGAGTCCGTTAAGAAAGTGGCTGAGTTGCAAGGCTCTCATAAAGTCTAGTTTATACTGACCATTGGGGTCCGAGAGTTCCTTGTGTGTCCTCCACCTTCCCAGGGTGCTGAAGTGGGATGCTGTGTAAGTTCCTGGGACTCGAAGGTCTTGGAATTTCTTATCTTTTAGGCCTGGTTCAAATTGGGGGTGACCAATAATGGGTCTTAAGGGATTGTTGCGGGTTGAGAGGCCGGACTTTGACATTATTTGCGAGGATACGTTAGCTGTGTTGCAGGGGATGGCGTTTAAGTTTAGGTGGTAGGGCAGCATAGCACCAAGGTGTTCTGTGGAGTGGTGTATCGTATTGGTCTTGTTCCAATTGCGTCCATAGCTTGACATCCTTATGTCGGCACCAGTTAATTAGCCTACTGAGATGGGCTGCGTAGTAGTATATACAGATCTCCAGCATAGCCAGGCCCCCGTGTGTTTTTGGGAGAGAGAGTAGTTTCCTATTCAGCCGTGGATGTTTCCCCGCCCAGAGAAAACGTGTGAAGGTGGATTGGACTTGTTTAAAGTAGCCACCGGGTATGTGGATCGGGAGAGCATGAAGGAGGTAAAGGAACTTGGGCAGTATTGTCATTTTGAGGATGTTGCAGCGGCCAAGCCACGAGTGGAGGCCACCGCCCCATCCGTCAAGTAATTTTTGAACTGTTTTCAACAGAGTGGGGAAGTTGAGTTTGTAAAGCTGGGGCAGTGAAGCGGGTATGTAAGTGCCTAGGTACTTCAGGGGTCCATTTTAGGTTGAAACTGTCCTTAAGTCGCTGAAGCTGGTGTTGTGGTATGGCTTCTGATTTGGTAAAGTTAATCTTTAGGTTGGAGAGGTGGCCGTAGGTGTTAAACTCTTGTAAAAGTTTTGGCAGGGAGACCGTGGGGTTCGAGAGGGAAAACATGAGGTCATCCGCGTACGCGGATACTTTGTGCCGTGCTTCGTTGGTTCCTATGTCCAGGTTCAGTGGGACATGGCACATAAAGGGTTCCAGGGTCAGGGCGAATAGCAAGGGCAAGAGGGGGCATCCCTGCCTTGTCCCATTAAGAAAGAACATTCTGACAAACTATTTTTTTTTTTACAAACATCCAAATGAAAATCTAACTGTGTATGGCCAGCTTTTACATTTTGCTTGACCGTCACCACTTTCTGCTTTCCTGTACATAAAGATGATTCTACTGATTGAAACAAATATAGCAATGCAACCATCCACATGGTTACCTATTTATGCCCCCTTCCCCAGAAATGTATTTACTAAGAATATGCATGCATGGCTATCAGACAAAGGTAACTATATGAGATGCTCATTTAAAAAATTAAAAGCAAATAAGCCACTCTAAAATGAGGTTGAGCTTCATTAGTAAATACCAATTTCCATAGCATGTCTTTAAATGAATGCTGATACCCATCCTCTAAATTTATATTTGAAGCACTTGCTAAACCAGAACACCAACCATACCAGCACTGTTTTTAGCATGGGACTATTTGTACTAGTCAGCATGGCAAGCAACATAGACGAATTCTAGGTTGCATGGTAAGTCCTTAAATGAAGTAGGCCACAGGGTTCTACTCTCTGAAGTCATATTGTTCTTTAAAACCCCATTGGATAGGCCTGGAATTAAATTAGAAGGGTAATGTATGAATGCATTGAATGTGTAAAGATCTATGGTAATATAAATATATATATATGGGGAAAAAAAACACCAAAATAAATGAGAAAAAAATAGAAGGAAACACTCTGAGAAAGAACTGACTTTAGAACCAAAAATAGAAGAAATGTCTTCCTTCAGGTAACATTTTTAAAAGCAGTTTGCTTAGGGTAATTGTATGTTAAAACCATCAGTAGTCATTCTTTTTCAGTTTCAATTAAATAAAAGCTGAACACCAGGCATAAACCACACTCAACCTTTTCTCAACATTTTTAACCCAGAGGAAACATTGACTCAATTGTTATGTCTTGACCCCTGCTAAAATAAATTGGGTAACAGTGGGAAGAATGCAGTGGTAGTCACCCTAAAGTGATAGTAAAGGCAGAAGTTTTTTTTTTTTCTTAATACATTTTATGCATTAGGATAAAAAGCCTTCTGTGTGCAGCAGCCCCCCTCAGCCCCCCTAATACTTACCTGAGGTCCATCTAGATCCAACAATGTTATAGGAGTGTATCAGCTGCCCAGGACTCCCCTCCTCATTGGCTGAGAAGGCAATGCAGCGCAATTAGCTCCCGCTGCAGTCACTCAAACTCAGTCAGCCAATGAGGAGGGGGCAGGGCCAGGCCGCAGCTCTGTGTTTTAATGGACACAGGGAGCTGTGGCTTGGCTTGGGTGCCCCCGTAGCAAACTGCTTCCCGTGGGGGCACTTAGCAGGAGGGAGGGGCCAGAAGCACCGAACAGGGATCCAAGAGGAGGAGGATCTGGGCTGCTCTGTGCAAAACCACTGCACAGGGCAGGTAAGTATAACAAGTTTGTTATTCTTAACAAAAAAAAAGAGACTTTTGTATCATTTTAAGGGGCCATATATTAGTCAGATTTCTTTGTTCAATCAGTCGGTTAAATTAAAAAACTGACCCAATTCCACCATCCATAGATTTAAGGTTGTTGTGGGAATTCTCCCACTGTCATTTTATTCTGACAGTGGGGAGGCTTTCCTGCTGTCAAAATGCACTGATCAGTGCTGCAGGCTATAGCCTGTAGTGCTTATTCAGAGGAAATCTTACAGCATGGCAGTTGTACAGAAGGCTATCCGTAGATCAACTTCTGTACAAGCTCAGTTCCCATACAGGGATCACAATTCGCCCAGTCTCTTCTGAACGTAGATAATGTACATCTATGGACAGCTTTATCGACAGCTAAAAATACATAATTGGTGTCATGCTGCTGACTTTTCTAAGTCTTATTGGACCCAGAGCTATCCAGGCACTATCAGATGGGAGGTCAATCAGTCACCAAGGATGAGCCAACCCCCCCCGCCCCCCCGGTTCAGTTTGCACCAGGACATGCGAACAGGCAAAAAGTTTGGATAAACACACGAACACCGTTAAAGTTTATGGGACACAAACATGAAAAATCAAAAGTGCTCATTTTAAAGGCTTATTTGCAAGTTATTGCCATAAAAAGTGTTTGGGGACCTGGGCCCTGCCCCAGGGGGCATGTATCAATGCAAATTTTTTTTTTTAAAAAGGCTGCTTTTTCGGGAGCAGTGAATTTTTTAATGCTTAAAGTAAAACAATAAAAATTAAATATCTCTTTAAATATCATGCCTGGGGGGAGGGGGGGTGTCTATAGTATTCCTGTAAAGTGACAAATTTTTCCCGTGTTTAGAACAGTAAATTACATTTCTAAAGGATAGATTTAAAACTGATTGCGGCTGTAATGAATTGTTGGGTTTTGACAATATAGATAAAACTCATTGAAAAAAATGGCATGGGTCCCCCCCCAGTCCATGAATATTAAGGGGAACCCCGAACCAAATTTTTAAAAAATGGCATAGGGGTCCCCCCAAATTCATACCAGACCCTCCAGGTCTGGTATGGATTTTAAGGGAAACCCTGCGCCAACATTTTTAAAAAATGCCTTAGGGGCCCCCCTCCTGAACTGTACCAGACCACATGCCCTCAACATGTGGAGGGTGCTTTGGGGTCTGACCCCAACGCACCTTGTCCCCATGTTGATGGGGACAAGGGCCTCATCCTCACAACCCTTGCCCGGGGGTTGTGAGGGTATGCGGGTGGGGGGCTTATCGGAATCTGGAAGCCCCCTTTGACAAGGGGACCCCCAGATCCCAGCCCCCCTATGTGAACTGGTAACGGGGTACATTGTACCCCTACCAATTCACAAAAAAAGTGTCAAGAATTGTAAAAAAAGACAACAGTTTTATTAAAGAAAAAAAAATGTCCAGCGATGTAAATCCAAGCCGCTTGATGGACCGAAAAAGAAGAAAAATGATTTTAACGTGTTCCGCGTCTTTCGAATTTGCCGCGAACACCACATATTGTTCGTTGTTCACCGAACGGCCGAACAACCAAAGTTAGGCTCGAACTTATGCTCGGGCCTCACCGTTCGCCCATCCCTATCAGCCACAGCTAAAGGAACCCTTAGCAACCTTTGGAGGACTCTATAGTTCCCTGAAACCCTGGTTGATAATGGATGCTCTAACTACTTGCTGGTTAAAGTTACTTTGAAAACAAATTTAGAATCCCCTTTTACTTAAATCTGTGGTCACATGATGCTGTGGATCTCAAGTCAAGGACCCTTTTTCAAGTGTTAAAGTGAAACTAAAGTCCCAATACTTTTCTTCTCTTAAACAATCCAATGTCTGCCTGTGCAGCCTCTGTGATGCATAGCCTGCCTGCTCATAAGTTTTGTAATTTGAGTTTAGTTTCACTTTAACATCATTGCAAGGGTGCATGGAATGTACTTCCAGTCCAGTGGTGAGTTCCTCACAGATTCCATGAGATGGGGTTTAAAGGTAAACATGGTCAGATTTAGATGAGGATTTCATCTGTGGATCAACAAAGTACACCAACAACTACAAAGTATGAGGGCCTACCCAAACATTCCATTTGAGGGATATTCAATCGAGTAAACCCTATTCACTAAAATTTGGTTCATTTTACAGATCAAATCAAAAATAGAATCTTATTGTGCGAGGCCAGTCACATGGTTGGGCAGAGTAATTAAATTTTCTTATTGATGGCTGTGGGCTCCTCTAAGCTGTTGCTCCATGGATAATACTATTAAAGTGGTATTAGACCCTAAAAAAATCAAGAGATAATGCTGTAGATCTCAGCATTTACCATGTTTGCATGTTTGTCTGTTCTTCAATGCATTCCAATAAAATAGATCTGGCATGAAATTAATATAACTTGCCTTTACTCCTTTTAGCTCAACCGTGGGATCACCTTGCTCCTCCCCACGTGTATCGTCACTATCCAAGTGACTTCATCAGGGGGTCATTAACTGATTGCAGCAGCTGTTCAATTAACATGGTTCCTTTTATTCTTATCACACCTCATGGCAGCACACATGTTTTTTTTCTTATGCAATTGTTTATGTCACACTGTTTTTGTGCAGCGTTTTTTTAAAGGCAAATTTCTTGGAAAAAATACACTTTTTTTAATTTGAATGTACAAAAATACAATATAATACCCAATTGTTAGTTAAAATATAAAAGATGATATTACACTGAGTAAACAGATACCACGCATATCATGCTTTAAAATTGCACACAGGGCAATGGCAACAAACTACGTACATTTTTAATATCTGTAAGCGATGATTTAAAAGCTTTTACAGATTAACACTTTAGATTTGCACAGGAGGTCCAGTGCTAGAATTACTGCCCTTAATCTGACATTCGCTTTGATACCTGATATGCATGGTGTGATTGTTGTTTACATACCGATGTGTATTGGCCTTTGAGCGTGCCTTGGCCTTTGCGTGTGGGCATGGGTGGACAGGGGGTGTTTTAATTAAAAAAAATATATATTTTTGTTATTTTTACACTATCCCTTTAATTTCTTTCTTGATCACTTTTATTGTTATTACAGGGAATGTAAATTTCTCCTGTGATAGCAATAAGCAATGACAGGCACTCTTTAATAAGAAATCTGGGTTCTATTAGATCCCAGATCTCTCGTCTGCCCTTAACAGCACTCGATTACACCAAGATCGGTGTGATCAGATGCTTTCCCAATTTAAAAATGGTGATGTTTACATATGGTAAAACCAGAAGTAATTAAATGGTCATTGCTTCCGGTTTCTTGGACCATAGAGATTGGAGCCATTCTGGTCTCTGATCAGTTCTATGGTCAGCCGGCAGAACCACTGGCTGCATTCTCAGGTTCCCCAGTAGGACAGGAGAACCCAAGAAAGCCATGGAATTTGGCAGGGTGGGCATGTCCTTTCCTACTACTTGTATAAGCAATTGAGTGGCTATATAGCTACTAGGATTGCTTTATAAGAAAGCCGTCCGCCATCTGAAAAAACTATACCGGGATGTCTGCAGGCATTAGCCCAGTATAACCACTCAAAGTCCAGCAACGTACAGGTCCTTGTTAGGCACATATGTAAAGTTATTTTTTTCATGCAGCCTGTGGGCTGAACAAAAAAAAAGTAAAGTTACTAGGAGCCTTATCGATCTGGACCAAACGGGCTTCATGCCTCACAAAGCTACTGACATCAATATTCGCAGATTATATACCTATAACATTATGCACAGCATCTCAACAGGGGCAGTAAGGTGGTTGCCTCCCTCAATATAGAAAATGCATTTGACATAGTAGAATGGCCATATCTGTAGGAGGTATTGAGGAGCATGGGTCTCCCTCTCCGATTTATACAATGGCTGCGTACCATTTATAGTCATCCAGTTGCTTCTATAAAACTTGGGGGTGGTCTTTCTGCTCCGTTTTTACTGTTTTGAGGTACTAAACAGGGCTGCCCTCTCTCCCCAACACTGTTTGCCCTTGCAACAGAGCCAATAGCTGAGGCACTTTGGGTTTCCCCAGATATCAAGGGCCTTTGGATCGGCTGATTGGAAGAGCAGGTAGCTATTTATGCAGATGACCTCCTGTTGTTCTTAAATGATGCTGGACCCTCCTTGCAGGGGGCACTTCAGATTCTTAATGCTTTCGCAGAGGTTACAGGGCTAAAGGTCAACTGGGGCAAATCTCTCCCCAATTGATTCATATGCCCCCTCACGTGTTCCCCTAGACTGAAGGCATGGGGAAATCTACCGTTGTCTCATCTAGGACGTATCAACTTGTTCAAAATGAAAATTCTACTCAGATTTACATATTTGTTCCGTAATTCAGTGGATCCCCAGATCTTTTTTTATCCAACTTGCCCAGACTTTGTCTACCTTAATCTGGGGGGATGTCACCCCACAGTATAAATTGACTAATCTTATGCATCCCACCCTTCATGGGGGCTGGCGATTTATGGTCCTCCCAAGACCTCCTGCTCTCTAGCTCCCTTGTCACCAACTCCCATGCTCACCTCCAGGATTTCTCCAGAGCTTCTAACTAATACACTATTTTACTTCCTCCATCAGCTAATCCCCCACAGCTATTACCTTTTGTATCAATTGACCCTCCCTTTTTAGATTGTAAGCTCTGGTGAGCAGGGCCCTCTGATTCCTCTTGTATCAAATTGTAATGTAACTGTAATGTCTGCCTTTATTTTGTTAAGCGCTAGGCAAACTGTTGGCGCTATATAAACCCTGTATAATAATAATCCCACCCCTCAGGAGGGCTGGCCCTTCATGATTGTCACAAATATTACATTGCCAGACAACTGGTAACAGCACACTAATGACTGTGTCCTGATACTTCCAACCCCTCAACGGTTTTGGAGGCGGCCATTTTACAGTCACTAGAAGCATTACAACTACTTTTATATAGAGGTCCCAAGGCCCCTTATAAACTAACTCCCTTCATGGAAATTACTCTACGAGCCTGGTGGTGGGGCTTGGGCTGTAGGCAGCCACCTAGTATGTCCTTCTCCACGTATACCCCATTGTGGAACAACCCCTCCCTACCTCACATCTTTGCCCTACCAGACCCCCACGGCTGGGCCAAATTTCAAATGAAACTTCTTTCACATATTGTGGAGAATCGGACACTAATGCCTTTATCGCTCCTCTGCAATAAATATAATTTGCCAGCTAATTTTTCTTTCCGGTACCTGTAGGTTTCACATACCTTTGGTTGCCAATTTCCTTCTAGACAATTAGTTATGGAATGTCCTGAACTTGAATTGTTGTTTAGGTCAGAAGATCTAGAAAAACCTGCATCTGTAATTTATGAGCATCTTCTAATGGTGTCCCTCCTGGATATCCTGGATTGCGATTACAAAGATTGGATGGATACATGGGACTCCCCATTGAAATACCTTGTTTCCATAAGAGATAGGCTGGTGCAATTTAAAATTCTCCACAGAGCTTATTATACACAGCATCGCCTCCATAGGCTAAATGCAGCATCCTCTCCAGCCTGTTGGAGATATTCTCATCAGCTGGGAGATTTTATACACATCTTTTGGAATTGTCCGGCTATCTCACAGTACTGGGGAGCAGTTGTGAATGTAATTAATGTAGTGGTTGGCACCTCTTTTGACCTTCCCCTAAAATGTGTTTACTGGGCCTAGTGGATGACCTTGCCCCCACCACAGCGGAAAGGACCCTACTTGGGTTACTCATGTTTTACGCCAGGAAGGCAATTACCCTGTCTTGGAAGAAATCTTCTCCCCCTTCAACCTAGTTCTGGCAACCACTAGTGAACACAAGTTGACACAAAGACAAATATGCTAACAGAAGGTGCCCTAAAAATATTGAGTGTGGGCAAGCTGGATAGAAGGTGCTATCACTGCTTCCATACCTGACACGCTTTAATCAGGTTTGTTAGAGTTTATATTTTACTGTTAGCCTCACATGATGGTCCTTTGATTATTTGGGATTGTGCTCTGATATACGGTTTCAGTTTATTATGCATCCTTTATCCTTGGTGAGAGCCACATACACACCTACACACATAATTTTTTGGTTGTTCTCAGTTTTAATCTTTGTTAGTTTGGCGCCAAGTACCTCAACATGTTTTTCTTTAACAAGATGGTTTTCCCCTGCGTGAGCTGCATCACGGAAGCGTCTTCTGTTGTGTACTCTACTTTAAAATGTCAATAAACAGATTTTAAAAAATAAAAAAAAAAACACTGAAAAGTGCAAACTTGGGTGCAGCTCTACATAGAAACCAATCAGGTTTCATTTTTTTTTCGACAAATTGAACAAGCTGAAGTTAGAAGCTGATTGGCTACCATGCACAGCTGCACCAGATTCTGACTGCTCCAGTTTTAGTAAACCCCCCTCTATGTGTCATTTGAGGTGCCTGCAGCATGGAAGTAGGTTAGGGACAGAGCTTTTGTGGTTAGGGAGAGAGTGAGCAGTGATAGGGAGAGGTACCTGACAAGGAGGGAAAGTGTAGGTTTTCATTTACAGGCTCCCACCAGAAGCTTGATATTTGCAAGGGCTTTTAAAGATCGCAGTGTGACCCAGTAATACCATAGCCCCTCCAATGTCTACATTATATTAATACCGTTTACCTTATTACCCTCTTCTGCCTGAAGAAGTGTATGACCTGCAACAAATGTTGTGCCATTGCTGTAAACTGCTTTATTTTTGTGATCATTCAATTTCTCATATATGAATGCTTAAAGTGGGCTTCCACTGCCTCTGACTATTTTTTTTTTTTTTGTGACATTTAAAAACTAATTAGGGTTTAAATATGTTACTCACATGTTCCGTTTTTTTAACTTTTCCCATTGCTTTTTCTCAATAAAAGAATGCTTTATAAAAACGATCTAGAACGTTGTCACCTTGCCTGTGGGCATGTAAAGTCCACAGGCATTCTCTTCCGGGATTCTGTGCCGTCCATATCCCAGAATGCAACAGCCGTTCTATCTTAGATCTCGCGCATGCGCAGTAAGGTTTATATTGGAGCGCCGTCAACAGCTTCGGTTGCAATCGGCGTCAGAAGTCCCGCCCCGTAGTGATGGCAACTGACGTCACTTCAGGGTTCTAAATCACGCGATAAGTCGCGTCAGGCCGTTGCACAAACTCCTGGTATCAAGCAAAAAAGATCCCAGGAGACAGTGCGGATCGACATAGTGACGACATACAACCCCGCCCATATCCGCAATCCCCAGATTAAGGAACCAGACAAACAAAGAAGAAAAACAAAGGTACATTTTAAATTAAAAAAAAACTCCCCACTCTCAATTTGAGTTTCGCTTTAAAGAACACTTCAAGCCAAACCATTTAGATTTGTTAAGCATAGAGTGGTGGAGGGTTAAAGCCTGTGCTAGTGTTTATTGCTGCTTGTGTTTCTACTGGGGAGATTTCGCCTCACTACTTGTCAGGGCAGGAAGTGACAGGAAATCTCTCCATAAGGGTCACAAAAATAGACATATACTGAATTGAGTACAGCGCCGATGAAAATGTTTTTTTGCTGTCCATACCTTTCTAACACATCCCCCATTGCTTGTATGGACGTCACCAGGCAAGAAGTAAGGGATTATCATCCCAGTGAGATCATTCACAGCATTTAAAACCATTGTGCTCATTACACTCATTATAGTTTATTGTGTTTACATGCTTGTAGAAATACAATAGGTATAATGATATTCTCAGGTTGAATAATGAAATTATCGAAACTGACATTTGGCTTTTACAAATCCTGATGTTCCATTAGCAAGCAAGCTCTGGCTATGTATTTGATGGAAGACTCTCAATCCCTATGTTTGAACATCCTATGATTTTTTTTTAAATTTTGCTGTATTGATTAAGGGGAGTCTTTTGTAACCCCCAAAATACACTAGTTCTTCTACAGTTTTTTCACACTCGTAAAATGTCTGAGTTTGGCCCTATACATTGTTCTAGATTGCTCACAAACCTACTGGTATCCATGGGGGTTGATTTACTAAAGGCAAGTAGACTGTGCACTTTGCAAAATGCAGGTGCACTCTGTAGGGCAGTTGCTCTGGAGCTTAGTAAATGAGCAGAAGCTCTGCTGACATCCATCATCCAATCATGTGCAAGCAAAAATGCTGTTTTTTTTTTCCTTGCATGTGATTGGGTATTCTTTGAAAAGTGAAGCTTTACCTCAATAGGATCACTTCTCCTCTCGGCCAATCAGGTGACGGGTCTCAGGACCCACTTCCTGATTGGCCGGGAAGGATATACACAATCCTATACCCACAGTTGATCCAGATGAAGATAAAAAAAAGCATTGTCCAATATTCTTCAAAAAAAAAACTCCTTCCTGATCCTCCAGAAGACAATCAGATATTCCCTGTATCAGCAATCTCTAGTGCTGGAGGGCTGTCTCTTTTTAACCACTTTAGCCCCAGACGAATTGGCTCCTAATGACCAGAGCACTTTTTACAATTTGGCACTTCGCTGCTTTAACTGGTAATTGCACGGTCATGCAATGCTGTACCCAAACATTTGTATTCTTTTTTTCCCTCACAAATAGAGCTTTCTTTTGATGGTATTTGATTGCCTCTGCGATTTTAATTTTTTGCTATGAACGGAAAAAGACAGAAAATTTTGAAAGAAAATTATATTTCTACTTTTTGTTATAAACAAATTCAATAAACAAAATTTTAGTCAAAAAAATAAGGCCAAAATGCATTCAGCCACATGTCTTTGAAAAAAATTGTCAATAAGCATATATTTATTGGTTTGTGCAAAAGTTATAGCGTCTACAAACTAGGGTGCATTTTCTGGAATTTACGCAGCTTTTAGTTTATAAATGCCTCTAATTTTTTGAGGTGCTAAAATGGCAGGCAGTATAACCCCCCTCCCCCAAATGCCCCTATTTTGGAAAGTATACACCCTAAGGAAATTGCTGAGAGGCATGTTGAGCCCATTGAATATTTTTTTTTTTGTCACAAGTGATTGAAAACTTACCAAAAAAATTAATAATTAACACACAGTTGTCACTAAATGATATATTGCTCACACATGCCATGGTTATATGTGGAATTACACTCCAAAATACATTCTGCTGCGTCTCCTGAGTATGGAGATACCACATGTGTGAGACTTTTTGGGAGCCTAGCCGCATACAGGATCCTGAAACCAATCACCGCCTTCAGGATTTCTAAGGGGGTAAATTTTTGATTTCACTCCTCACTACCTATCACAGTTTCGGAGGCCATGAAATGCCAACATAGCACCACCCCCCCCCCCCTAAATGACCCAATTTTGGAAAGTAGACACTCCAAGCTATGTTGAGTATTTTGCAGATCTCCCTTTTTGTCACAAAGTTTTGAAAATTGAAAAGACAAAAAGGCAAAAAAAAAAATTCCTTTTCTTTCTTTATTTTCAAAAACAAATGAGAGCTGCAAAATACTTATCAAGCCTCTTAGCAAATACCTTGGGGAGTCTACTTTCCAAAATGGGTTCATTTGGGGGGGGGGGGGGGTTTGCTATCTTGACATTTCAGGGCCTCCATAACTGTGATAGGTAGTGAGGCGTAAAATCACAATTTTTCACCTTTAGAACGCCTGAATGTTTGATGAAATAAAAAGATAATTTTAATGCCGAGTACATGGATACCAAACACGACATGCTTTAAAATTGTGCACAAACATGCAGCGGCAACAAATTACATACATTTTTAAAAGCCTTTAAAAGCCTTTACAGCTTACCACTTTAGATTTGCAGAGGAGGTCTACTGCTAAAATTACTGTCCTCGATCTGATGTTTGCGGTGATACCTCACATGCATGGTGAAATTGCTGTTTACATAGGACACTAGACCGACGCGTTCGCCTTTGCGCGTGAGCACAGGGGGACAGGGGTGCTTTTTTTATTTTCCTTTTTTATTTTATTTTTTTAACTGTTTCATTTTTTATTTTTTTTTATAATTGTTATTGTTATTTCAGGGAATATAAATATCTCATATGGTAGCAATAGGTAGTGACAGGTACTCTTTTTTGAAAAAAATTGGGGTCTGTTAGACCCTAGATCTCTCCTCTGCCCTCAAAGCATCTGACCACACCAAGATCGGTGTGTGATAAAATGCTACATACCAGTACGTTGCTGGTCCTTGTTGGGCATATATTGTAATGTTCTTTTTTTCATGCAGCCTGTAGGCTGAACGAAAAAAAGAGATTGATCGGTGGGTATGCCCACCATTAGAATACCGCCCTTCATCCACCCACTTCTAATGATAGGCATACATGCACCATTTTTTTTTAAACTGTGGTGGTGAAATCACGATGGAGTCGCTGATTCACGTATAATGAGAGCAAACGCTGTTGCTGTCAAGATAAATAAATCAGTGCTGCAGCTAAATGGCATAATTGAAAAAGCAAACAATGGTAACAATAAAACATTAACTCAATAAAACAACTTATTTTTTATGCCAATCTGTGCCTAAAAAATATATGCCAAAGCATGGGGGCAATCTGCCCCTAATGTTAGGAGCAAATCGCCGCTCCACCCCTGCCGCCATGCTTTGGCATATATGCTCTTTTTTTAACTGTGGTGGTGAAATCACCTCCTACAGTGCTGGAGTCACGCCTTTACGTATCATGGGAGCAAACGCTGTTGCTGTCAGAATAAATAAAGCCACGCTGCAGCTGAAAGGCGTAAATGCTAAGCAAATGATGGTTAACAATAAAACAAAGTAACATTACAGTATGACAGTAAGACATACCATACCTGCAAAGCAAATACAATAAAACACAGTAAAAATAAAACATTACAGTTCTAAAATACAGTATCAATAGAGAAAGAACAATAGCTATAGAACAATAGGGAGAGAACAAAAATAAAACAACAACTCTTTTTGGCTTATTTATTTTTTATGTTTAACTGTAAACTATAACTGTAAACGTTCCAGATTAGGGTCTCTCAAAATGTGATGGCTATCTCATCTTTCAAGACCCTGTGTAAGTGTGCCCCAGGACTGTGTAGTGCTGTACCCTACGCTAACACTCCACTAGTGTGTGGTAGCGTTTGAAACAGTCACTGATGCAGAGACCAGGTTGGTCTGAACATGAGGGACAATAAAAGCGAATGTCATGCCTAAATCTGTGTTTTCTGCAGACACGATATCTTCTTTGGGATGTTCTTTGGGTAGGGGTACCAGGGAGGACATATACGGAAAATGCCTCTCATGCAGCCGGCTCTCTGCATTTGCGTTGGGAAGTTGAGCCACAGCACCGTCAGAAAACAGAAGGCTTGGGATGATCTCTTCCTGGAAATTTAGGAAGGATCCAGTTCTTCCTGAGGCTTTGTATAGCACATAAGCATTCAGCAGAGCCAATTGGAATAATATACAGACACTTTTTTATACCAGCGTCTGGCCTTATGGGCAATTAAGTATGGCGCCAACATCTGGTCATTGAGGTCCACCACTCCCATGTTAAGATTGTATTCGTGGACACAGAGGGGTTTCTCCACAACACCAGTCGTCGTTGGAATGTCGTATCTGCGTGAAGGGAGGACAGAACAAAAACATTCCGATTATCCCTCCACTTCACTGCGAGCACCTGATTGTCAGCGACTGCTTCAAACACTATCAAAAAAACTGTTAGCGTTCGCAGGGAACAGGCCTGACTCTGCGAACGCTGCAGTTATGTGTTTTGTAAGTGACAGTGATCAATTAATACAGCACTTGGGTGGGCTGGGCTTGGCTGGGCAGAGGGGCTAAACGCAGGTGCTAACAGGTATCTGGGCTGATCCCGCTAATGCTGCATTTTTGGGAACCCTAGACTGGGAGGTGTATGGTACGTGCATGGGTGTTAGCACTACTGGCACTAATCTGATGCTGCCTAAAACCTGATGTTGCCCGCCGGGCGATCAGGGGGATAAACCTTTATTCAGCAATATATGGCGGGTAACCTGACGCTATAAAAACCTGACGGTGACAGTAACTAGCTAACTGGCTAACTACACACAGGGGTTGATCAAGGGGTTAAACCTTTATTAGGGGGTTTGGGGGGGGGGGGTCCCTAGACCTATCTGGGCCTACTACTAAGTACTCTGATGCCACGTACACACAAGCGGATTTTCCATCGGAAAAATCTTGGATGGTTTATCCCATGGAATTCTGCTCAAGCTTGGCTTGCATACACATGGTCACACAAAAGTTTGCTGAACTTTCAACCATCAAGAACGCAGTGACGTACAATCCTACGACGAGCCGAGAAAATTAAGTTCAATGCTTCCGATCATGCGTTGAATTGTTTCCAAGTATGCATAGGAATTTTGCGCGTCGGAATTGGTACAGATGAACAGAATTTCCGCTCAAAACTTTTTCTGACCGAAAAATTGAAAACCTGCTCTCAATCTTTTGCTGGCTGGAATTCCGCCAGCAAAAGTCCGATGGAGCTTACAGACGGTCGCATTTTCCGACCAAAAGCTCTCATCTGTCTTTTGCTGGCTGAATTTCCGATCGTGTGTATTACTCTATCCAAAATGAAAAAAAAGTTTTTTCCTATTGTTCTACTAAGCTTAAAGTAAATATAAAGACAATTTAAAAAATGTTTTACTAGATCAGGGCTGGTTAATATCCCTATCAGGTTTTATGTCTGTGTCCCATGTTTCTCTGACCTCATGATCCTTACTGTCAGGACGGAAACAATATGGAATCCAAAATTGTATAGTCATCGCCAAAACAGAGGGAGGGTTGGGTGCACATCTTCTGGTAAAAACTATCCAAGAAGTGGTTTCCCCTCTCTTTGGATATATTTTCTTTATCTTCCTGTTGCGTCTGGGGAAAGAAGTGAATGGACATTTCCCCATCGGCAAAAAAATTACCAGAGTTTTTAATCTTTCACCATGTTATCTATAATGTAGAAGAAGAAAACTATTGGCCACTTAGTGCAGTGAGTATTTTATATCTTCGGTTCATTTTGATCATATACTTTACCTGAATTTTCATAGCTTTGAGGGACTTTGAGTTTCCCCTTCCTTACCACAGTCAGCAGGGGCTTGGTAGGGTGTCTTTACAGGTAAGAACATTTTATTTTTTCCTTGTCACTTACTGTATATGGCCATGGTTTTCTGCTTTTTAGCATATAAAAAAATGAATAAAAAAAAAAATGATTATAATAAATAAAACCACTTTAAGAGGGATAATTCATTTAAGTCTTTTATATTGAGAAAAAATTATCTTGAAAGATCTAGAACTAGCCAAACCTAGTCAATCACTCAAAGCCACTCCTTAAGACATCTCATGCAAGCCGGATTGAAGTGGAAATGTGGGTAAAGTTGTACGTTTAAATTTAGAATCATTTAGTCAGCTGATAAGCGGTAGACAGTACATCCAGTCCTATGCCCCAGCCTGTTTTACTCTGTACACGTCAGGCAGAGCAATGGCAGCTACCCTATCATTTTGCTAGGTGACAGCTTTATTAGCATTGTCACAATCATCTTATAGTACAAGTCAACACCTCTGAAATATGGAAAAGGTGAAATTGCTCTGACCTGCTTACAGCCAGCATAACGTTGGCTCAGCTAAATAAGCTGGTGCATTAATGATGCCATTTTAAAAGCAGCAAATAAGCATCATTTAGCAGACATGTTATTATGCTAGATTTCTGTCAGTTAATATACTATTAACATATGGATTATGGTCTTATGATATACGCTGTAACTTCCCCAAGTCATGCTGTTAACCCACATGGACTATCTACTGTTCCATTTTAAATAGTGTCGCTGTAGGTATACCCAAATGAGCCTTCAATGGAGTTATGATTATTTATTGTACACTATTCTTAACACCTAACACTGCCCCCACTACTTTAAAAACAATTGAGCTAGTTGATCAATCTCTCTATCATTAATTTGAGACTCTTTTTCCAAGATAAACTCTTTCAAGAAGTTCTAAAGGCTAAAAAAAAAGTATTTTCTTTAATGTACTAAAAAACATTTAGGTCATTTTTTTAAATCAGCACAAGGAATGTTACTCACATTTAATGCAAAGGGTCCCTTGTGCTGGTGCTGGCTGTCCTTGTTGAAATCTGAAATCCTCTGGCTCTCCCACATACCTCTGCCATACTGGAAGATTACAGTTATTTAACATAAGCATTGGACCTTCCACAGGCACTCATTAAGCGTTCCGACTATACCCGCCTAACTTCCTTTAGAAGATACTGAGGGCAGCAGAGTGATGGGCTCCTGCTGCCATCAGCCAAACAACTGGGAAAATAGTGCTGGGAAGTGGCTTGACTGTGCAGTGCATGCCTGTGGACACATACAGTTCAGTTCAGGGAGTCGAAAAGGCATAGGTGTCTTCTCAGCACATGGCTAGCTAAGGAGGCGCATGCAAACAGGTTGCTGGAGACAGCAGAACTGGGACCCGCATATACAGGATGAAAGAGAAAGAAGAGGACTGTGATGGGGTGGTTGTCTTGTCCTCCATGTTTCCCTCCTCGTTGGGCACCAAGCAAGGGTCACATGAGAGGCCTACTCTGGGGCGGATTCTTCTGGGCTACGCTAGGCACTTTGGTTAGGGTCACTGCCTTACACATGGGGTACCTTTACTCAAAACAGACGATTAAACATAAAAGTATACATATATATATATACATCGCTTGCAGAAATACATGCGCTCATATAAAGTGCTTAAGTGCTCATGAAATACATTACTAAAGTGCTACATATAACACATTAATATATAAATACAAAAAAATGTATCTCAAATATTGTGCAAAGTGCTCCAATCAAAATAAAGTGCTTTAGTGCTCCAATGATAATTGCATGTGCTGTGTGCCACGATCCCCTCTTGTGACCCCACTCACTAAAAATGATGGACCCTCAGCTTTGCAGTCTGTGGGTCGTATACGCTTGTGATCTATTGATATGGTGAGATGGGATGAATTCCTCAGAAACTCTCCCTGTAAACAGGGGTCTTGGGGATGGTCAGAAAAAACAAATCCAACAGGCTCCCACAAATAGAAAGAGAAGCTAATAGTGAAGTACTGCAGGGTCACACAATAGGCGCATAACAAACGCCACTTACTAGACTATGGAAAAAAACAGGCATCAGTAAAGAGAACAACTCTTCCGGGTTCGCTGCTGCTTGGCGTGAGTTCCACAGAGGGCAGAAGTGACGTCAGTGGTTCAAAATAGCCATAAATGGGTCAACGTGTTTCATCCCTCCCCCAGGGTGTCATCAAGGATATTTCCTGGCTCTCATTATTTTCACCCAATTTTCACAATTTTGTTCCAGATTGATCCCATTAGAATACATAGGACTCAAGTCAAGGTTGTGTAAATCTTGTGTGAAAACATTTATAAATAGACCCAAACCAACAGACACATGGAAAACCTCCTGCACTTGAGAGTAGAACCCAGGGATGACAGTTGTCTAGATTCCCATGTTGGTTTAGATGGCCATGTTGTGCCTTACTACCCTCTTACGACTGGGGAAGTCACAATACACTGAAATCATAAAACCAAACAGAGGGTGCACCAGCCTAGCGCATTATCCTCAAAACATGTATTTTATTATAAAAATCGTAAAGGTTAAACACTCTCAAACCAACAGGTGTAAAAAGGTTGTCATTCTACTTCAACAGCATCGAGTCCACTTTACATCATAAACAGTGACAGGATGTCATGAGTCCAACTGGCTAACGCGTCTCAAGGGGTTTCCTTAGTTGGCTCTGAGGAAGAGGAAAACACAAAAGATTATGAATGATTATATATAAATAAGTGCATTTGTGTCCAGCGTACAGCTTTAAAAATTCCACAAATCCGTTAATAACTGTAATTACTTGTACTGTAATTGCTGGAGTACTGTTGAATTAATATTTAGTATTCAAAGCTTGTGTGAGTTATAATTTGCCAAACCACATTGGTACTGGAGCAATCTTTTCCAAGCTTTGTGTTTTTCTTTTGTTTATTTTTGGATCCAAAAAAAAACGTATCTCAAATATTGTGCAAAGTGCTCCAATCAAAATAAAGTGCTTTAGTGCTCCAATGATAATTGCATGTGCTGTGTGCCACGATCCCCTCTTGTGACCCCACTCACTAGAAATGATGGACCCTCAGCTTTGCAGTCTGTGGGTCGTATACGCTTGTGATCTATTGATATGGTGAGATGGGATGAATTCCTCAGAAACTCTCCCTGTAAACAGGGGTCTTGGGGATGGTCAGAAAAAACAAATCCAACAGGCTCCCACAAATAGAAAGAGAAGCTAATAGTGAAGTACTGCAGGGTCACACAATAGGCGCATAACAAACGCCACTTACTAGACTATGGAAAAAAACAGGCATCAGTAAAGAGAACAACTCTTCCGGGTTCGCTGCTGCTTGGCGTGAGTTCCACAGAGGGCAGAAGTGACGTCAGTGGTTCAAAATAGCCATAAATGGGTCAACGTGTTTCATCCCTCCCCCAGTGTGTCATCAAGGATATTTCCTGGCTCTCATTATTTTCACCCAATTTTCACAATTTTGTTCCAGATTGATCCCATTAGAATACATAGGACTCAAGTCAAGGTTGTGTAAATCTTGTGTGAAAACATTTATAAATAGACCCAAACCAACAGACACATGGAAAACCTCTTGCACTTGAGAGTAGAACCCAGGGATGACAGTTGTCTAGATTCCCATGTTGGTTTAGATGGCCATGTTGTGCCTTACTACCCTCTTACGACTGGGGAAGTCACAATACACTGAAATCATAAAACCAAACAGAGGGTGCACCAGCCTAGCGCATTATCCTCAAAACATGTATTTTATTATAAAAATCGTAAAGGTTAAACACTCTCAAACCAACAGGTGTAAAAAGGTTGTCATTCTACTTCAACAGCATCGAGTCCACTTTACACCATAAACAGTGACAGGATGTCATGAGTCCAACTGGCTAACGCGTCTCAAGGGGTTTCCTTAGTTGGCTCTGAGGAAGAGGAAAACACAAAAGATTATGAATGATTATATATAAATAAGTGCATTTGTGTCCAGCGTACAGCTTTAAAAATTCCACAAATCCGTTAATAACTGTAATTACTTGTACTGTAATTGCTGGAGTACTGTTGAATTAATATTTAGTATTCAAAGCTTGTGTGAGTTATAATTTGCCAAACCACATTGGTGCTGGAGCAATCTTTTCCAAGCTTTGTGTTTTTCTTTTGTTTATTTTTGGATCCAAAAAAAAAACTTAGCCATACAAGAACTACATCATACTTAGCTGAATAATCTAATCACTGATAATTATAGCAGGGAAACCTCCAGTTAAGTAAATCAAGGGTATTGATAGGGGGTAGGGGGTACCATCATCCGAATAGCAATAGTGGATAATTGAGTGCAAGGAGACAATTCCCCAAAGGGAGTCTCCAGAGCAGGGAAGGGGAGCTGGAGAAAAAAATCTCAGTACCCTGAACAAATTAGACATCAGATAAAACATAAGAATTTTATTGATACATAATTAAAATATAAAGAAGTATCCAGATACAAAAACTACAAATAAAATGTACACATTTTACATTACACTGGTACTCAAATACACTCCATCATGAAAAGTTTATTTATATTTGTAGTTTTTGTATCTGGATGCTTCTTTATAATTTAATTATGTATCAAGAAAATTTTTATTTTTTATCTGATGTTTAATCTGTTCAGCTCCCCTTCCCTGCTCTGGAGACTCCCTTTGGGGAATTGTCTCCTTGCACTCAATTATCCATAATTACTGATAATAGTATACAAGGTTTAAATATTTCTTCACATATTTTTATATCTAGACATTTGCATTAAAGCTTTGCGTCATGAGCATGTGGAACTTGATTCAATTGACAAGCTGTAATTATCCATATGTAAAACTGATTGGTATAAGGTGATACTGTACACCCTACTCCCTCTAGTGTCCATTTTGCAAGTTGTTTCACCAGTTATATGTACCGTATATTTATTTGGATTAAAATGCACTGTATGTCAAAAAAATCTCTCTCTTTCTCTCTCTCTCTCTATATATATATATTTAGGACATTTTCAGAATACATGCACATTTGCATATGTTTTATCCACACTGCAAGTACAGAAGAATAACTGTTGATGTGCCAAAAATATTGATCCTACTTTCCTCTGACTTGACAACACAGCTCTACATTCCTAAGCACGGGGTGTCAGCCCTGCCTCTTTCATTTTTGATTAATTAAAAAGAACTCAGACCCCCTCCTTTCTCCTCCTATTTTTCTCACTTCCATAACTACACCTTGTGTACAGCCAGATAGGATGTTAACAGCTCAGAAGATTTCTGGCAAAATCAACAGGTATTTTTCACACTCATTGAAAAGATATAAAATAAAATAAACATGTTTGATCCTATATTTAGCAGACCAAAATTAAGCCAATAAGAGAAGTTTTAAGGGTTTACATTCACTTTAAGGATTGTTTTGGCATAAATACAGATGATGCACATGTAAAATGCATTACTCATCTTCTAGATTTGCAAGTAAAATGCTTTTAAGACTATAGTAGTAATTAATCCATACCAACCAATCGGACACTAGCAATAAGAGGCTTAGCTATGGTATATGTAATAATACAACTATTATAGATTGTAGTACATGAATGCTCATTGCAGTGTTAAAAGAGATGAAAAAAAAAATAGAGAATAGAATGACTAGGAACAATGCCACATTGGCAATTACTTCTCTGGCAAGGTGTCACCAACCGCAGAATCACTGAGGTGCGACAGCCACTATACATAATGGATGTCACTTCATGCTGGGAACACTACAAAATATTAATCCCTAGTGAAAAAGTGCCAGCGGAGTAGAATCTTTGTTGGTTCAGGCAGTGAGAGAGCAATATATAAAGAAAAAAAGCTGCGCTAAGAACTAGTGCTAAATATGAAAAGTGAATGGTTGATCCATACAATAAGTAGTGTATACTGAAACTACTCAAACTACAATGGATTAGAGCAATGATCCACTGAGCAGATGAATATAAATATATATAATAAATGTCCAGCGAAATCCTATGATGTAACTGAACAAGTGCTACGAAAATTAATATTATATAGTCCACAGTATAGGTCGAAAGATGGTTCCTCAGCCCTCTATAGTGACACCACACACGACACCCACGAACATGTGACACGGTACAACAGGAAAAGATCCTCCACCAATAAAAATACTGCCGCTTACCAGCTGGCTAGATCTCCTGTTTAAGGAGATCTAAAATGCCTGTGGCTTATCCCCCAGCCCGGGTCTCTGTATCAGGATAGCAAGATGTTTCCCAATGCTCCACTCAGAAAAACAGCAATGTTGCCAAACTTTCCAAACTTTCACCACATGCATCCACAGCGTGACTGATATATACTAATTTTACTAGTCCATGGAGTCCTGTGCTGTGTTCTCTACAAGCATTTTTCAGATCCCCGGTGCAACCATCTTGGACTTGGAGGCTGATTCTTGATGTCACATACCACAAATTCCTGTTAAAAAGTTACCCAATAGTTTGTGGATTCACCCCAAGGTATAAACAGTCCTTGTAAAATCTTTTAGCAACCTCCAGCACACTCACAGCTCTCCAAGACAGGTGTATATGAGAGAGCAATACCAGTTCAGTTGATACCTAGCATTTTATCACTGGGAAACCGTGGTTAGCTACTGCTTATTGATGAGACCCGGCCAGGTCTTTTCTTCAGAGGGAACACAGTTCCGGCACCTCCAGCAATAAATGTATGTAATGGAAAGGAGTGCTGGTGTGTGCTGGAGGATCTATTGATGCTGGCTGCTGGGGGAATCTATTGTTGCTGGTGGGAATCTATTTTTGCATGGGGGTCTATTTTTGCTGGGTAGGTCTATTGTTGCTGGTGGAGGGTCAATTGCTGCTGGGAGCTGAAAGATCTGTTGCTGCTGCTGGGAGATCTGTTGTCGCTGGGGGGAAGTATTTTGCTGCGTGGGGGAGCTTTTGTTGCTGAGAGAGGTCTATTGTTCCTGGGGGTCTGTCAGAAACCATGAATTAGACTGAGACAGAAGTACAGTTAAATCACACTTGTTTATTAATAATAATAAAAAAAAAAAGGTAAACAGAGTAAACGTAGTCAAAACATAGCCAGAGTTCAAGAACCGGAACGGATAGTCAGACAAGCCAAAACGTCAGAGAGCCAGAGATGAGCGTAGTAGAACAGCAAGCAGGTTCTTGTGCCAGAAGGAATGTCAGCCAAGCAAGTCTTTAACAGGAACACAGGAGAGCATTTCTAGAGATGTGACCAAGGCGAAGCCAGAGATCATCTGGGCTGGACGGCTTAAGTAGGCAGGACTGACGAGCAGGATATCATCAACAGTTGAGTCACTGTGGAGAGAAAGGAGCTGGCAATTAGCAGACAGCTGAGTGGCCAGCTTTGAGAAGGAAGGGCTGAGCCCAGCCCTGATAGGGTTTACTGTTGCTGGGGTGGGGTCTATTGTTGCTCACAGCAGGGGATCTATTTTACTGTCTATCTTGTTATCATTAACAAATTCCGTGCAAATCACTTAGTAGCACAAAATGATACTTGGTTCTGTATTCTCTAAAAGGGACGGTACTGGGAGGTAGGTAGGAGGTGAAACCAAGAGACAGTGCTCAGAGGTGGGTAGGGGGAATAAACAAAGGCTGACTCAGAAGGCTGGAGTTCCTGCACCTATTCGCTGAGAAAAAAAGCCCTGGACACGGCCCTAAGTAATATGATGGAGGTAAAGAAAGTAAGAGAAAGAATAAAAACTGGATAATTGAGGCAGCAGAGGGAAAGATTGCAGAGGAGAGATAGTAAAGGTGATGTAAAGGTGAGAGTAAAGAGATATAGAAGAGGGACAAAGAAGTAAAATGGGGAAGGAGAGAGTAAGGGGATGGTAAAAAGAATGAGTTAAAGGGATGAAGAACCGAGCGGGGGGGTGTTCAGCTCATCCCTACTTACTAGCAGAAGGTAGGAGTTAGAAGATAGAGTAGATAAAGCAAAAACTGCAGTAAGCAGGAGAAGATCATGAGGCAGGAAGAGAGGCAATAGAGACAAAAAATGTAAAATGAGTTGGGAGAAAATATGGTAGTGCAGTGTGGAGAAATTAAGATAATAAAGACATGAGAGAGTAAGGTGGTGGCAGCAGGAGAGTGTAAGGTGATGGGGGCAGGCAAGAGTAAGATGGTGGAGGCAGGAGGAGTGTCAGGATGGTGTCATTACTGGTTTCACTTGCTGGTGGCATTGTTACGCTCAGCACCAAAAGGTGTAGTTCTGGTGGCTGCCAGCGGGTGTCTTCCTGCCAAGACAGCTATTAAGCACACCTGTTGGGGTTTGCTGGACTATATAAGCCCGCCCTTAACTAAGACTCAAATGCTTCAGAATTCCATTTGCTAGCCTTGTCCCTGCCTGAACCTGCTTTTGCTCCTGCTTTTGTCCTGGATTCCGTTCCATGTACCCTGTCCTTGAAACTTGTTCCCTGTACCTGCTCCCTGCTCCCATTACGGTCTGTTTTCTCATACCTGGCTTCTGTTCCCCTTTTGCTTTTGTCCCTGCCTGGGTTATTTATGTTTGTTTGCTGTGCTTATAAATATATAATTATTAGTTAGATAGTTAGTTAGGTGTTTTGGGGCTTTTGCTGTGTCTTACACTGATTACTTGTTTATGGTTTGCTGTTTGGTTTACACGTGTGTCTTTATCTTAAATAAACTTACTTTTTTCACTTACTCGCTTGTTCCTGATTCCTTGGTGCAGCCCAACGATCTGATCACCTGTATTGTATGTTTGTGTATGGTATCCCCTGACAAGGAGAAAGTAAGATGAATGCAGGAAAGAGTAAGATGATGGGAGCAGTGTAGAGTAAGATGATTAAGGCAGGAGAGAGTATAGTGATAGGTACAGGAGCGAGTAGGAAAATGAAGGCAGGAGAGTGTAAAATGGTAGACATAGGAGAGTTCAGGGTGAAGGAGGCAGCAGAAAGTAAGGTGAAAGAAGCAAGAAAGAGTAATATGATGAAGGAAGGAGAGAGTAAGATGATGAAGGTAGGTGAAGAGTAAGATGATGAAGGTAGAAGACAGTAAGACAATGAACACAGGAGAGAGTAAGATGGTGGGCAAAGGAGAGAGCAGGACAATGGAGGCAGGAGAGAGTAAGATAAAGGCAGGAATGTATAAGATGGTGGACAAAGGAGAGAACAGAGTGATGGAGGCAAGAGAAAGTAAGGTGAAAGAATCAGGAGCGTGTAAGATGATGAAGGCAGGAGAGAGTAAGATGATGAAGGTAGGAGACAGTAAGACAATGAAGACAGGAGAGAGTGAGATGGTGGGCACAGGAGAGAGTAGAACGATGGATGCAGGAGAGTGTAAGATGGTGGACATAGGAGAGAACAAGGTGATGGAGGCAGGAGAAAGTAAGGTGAAAGAAGCTAGAACAAGTAAGATGATGAAGGCAGGAGACAGTAATACAATGTACATAGGAGAGAGTTAAGCCTCGTACACACAATTGGATTTTCCGATGGGAAATGTTGGCTGTTGGCGGAAAATCCGACCATGTGTATGCTTCATCAGACAATTGTTGTTGGATTTTCCGTGGCCAAATGTTGGATCGCGGGTTTTAAAATTTTCCGCAGACAAATGTCTGTTGTCGGATTTTCCGAGCGTGTGTACACAAGTCCGTCGGACAAAAGTCTAAAGTACAAACACGCATGCTCGGAAGCAAGGACGAGCCAGAAGCGGTCAGTCTTGTAAACTAGCGTTCGTAATGAAGAATTAACATTCATAAGTGGCAAATTATGAAATTTCTAAATGCAGCGCACAATTCTCTTCTTCTTTAATGGGATAATAATGAAGCTGCTTTGCTGGTGATACTGATGGAGTTATTGCAAACAAATTTTCAAAGGCTTTTTTTTTTTCTAGTGATATCAAGAATAATATTATTATGCTTTTTTTATTTGGGCAAGTTATCACAACACCATTATCCCGTAGTTTTTAAGATCAAAGATACAACTATGTTGGTGTCCCTTGTTAATTTTACATTGTATTTTTTTTTTAAAGTAACTGCCTACTCCCAAAATGTAATTTGAAGTAAAACACACAGCCAAGTATTATTCTACACAATTTTTTTATTGTGCATTAAAAAAAGAAAACAAATAAAATTAGACATGCTATCTGCCAATAGAACTTAACCAAAAAGTGCATTTATGCATCCAAAAATATAGAAATATACCAAATCAAATCATTATTCAATCAAAAAAATAATGTCAAAGCAATAACTCCAAGGCCAATAATAAATAACACGTTATCTCCTCCGATTCCGCAACATGCCTGGTTGACGAACGGCCATTCAGAAACTAACTGAAAAGCGTGAAAAAAAATTGCTAAATGAAAAGCGCGAAAAGAAAAGCACGAATAAACACTGACCAAACTTCTACCAACACAAAATTAGCAGAAGCAGCCCAAAGGGTGGCGCAATTGTGTGCCGTGTGTATGTAAGACAAGTTTGGGCCAACGCCCTTCGGACAAACGTCCACGGTTGTGTTGGCCAACAATCCGATCGTGTGTACGAGGCTTTAGATGATGGAAGCAGGTGAGAATAAGATGATGAATATGGGGGAGATTAAGTTAATGGAATCTGGAGAGAGTTATATGATGGAGGCAGGAGAGTATAAGCTGATGGAAGCAGGAGAGAGTAAGATGATGGAAGTAGGAGTGAGTAACCCTAGGTTCACATCTATGCAGCTCTGCGTGTCACATTTGCGTGGGCAAAGCAGCCCATTAATTTGCCTGCATCTCCTGCATGAAAAATGTCCCTGCCCCTTTTTAAAAACACGGCTACATGGAAACTGCATGGTGCTTTGGCACCATTCGTTTCCATAAGCAGGAAACTGCAGCACATTTTTCAGTGCATGGGGGTGCCATTAAGAGTTAATGGCATCTCCATGCGTTTTCTTAAAGCATTGTGTTTTGTGTGCACCTACATGCGGTCGTGGAAATTAGTGCACTTTACATGCACTTCCACACCCACAGATGTGAACCTAGACTGAAATGAAAGCAGGGGAGAGTAAGATATGAAAGCTGGAGAAAGTAAGATAAAGGCATGAGACACAGGAGAGGGTAAGACGATGAAGGAAGAAGAGTGTAAGGTGATGGAGGCAGGAGAGAGTAAGATGATGGAGACAGGAAATAGTAAGATGAAGTCAGAAGAGAATAAGACGGAATATGGGCACAGTAAGATAATGGAGAATGGATAGTAAAGTGCTAGAAGCAGGAGAGAGTAAGATGATGGAGGCAGGAGAGAGTGAGGTGATGGAGGCAGGAGAGAGTAAGATGATAGACACAGGAGAGAGTAAGATGATGGAGGCAGGAGAGAGTAAGATGATAGCCACAGGAGAGAGTAAGATGATGGAGGCAGGAGAGAGAATGTTAAGGGCAGGAGAGAGTAACATGAAGACAAGAAAGAGTAAGATGATAGACACAGGAGAAAGTAGGATGATGAAGACAGGAGAGTGTAAGATGATGGAGGCGGGAGGGAGTACGATGATAGACACAGGAGGGAGTAAGATGATAAGGGCAGGTGAAAGTAAGATCATAGACACAGGAGAGAGTAAGATGATAGAGGAAGGAGAGAGTACACTGAATTCAGGAGAGAGTAATTTGAAGACAGGAGAGAGTAAAATGATAGACACAAGAGAGAGTACCATGATAAAGACAGAAGAGTGTAAGATGATGGAGGCAGGGGAGAATAAGATGAGACTGCAGGGGTAAGATCATAGAATCAGCAGATAGAAGGTGACAGACAGGAGAGTGTAAGGCCATGTTTACATCATTGTGCAATGACAATGAGCGTTCCCACTGCGTGATTCTGACAATTCTGCATGTCACATAGAGCTGCCCTATACGTGTTTGTCGCCTGAAAAGAAGCTCCAATCTGTAAACACACAGTTTGCCACAATTGCTGGATTATCTTGTCATGCGACAAACGTGGCAGAATCGCATTGCATTTGAAGGATAATAGCTTCCAAATGCACCCAGCACAATGTGCTGTGATTTCCATGAAATTGGGATTGCAAGCAGAAACGCAGCAGTTCTGCCTGGGATCCCAAATCGCGAGATGTGAATGGGACCTAAAATGATAGAGGAAGGAATGATGGAGTGAGATGAAGAAAGGAGAGAGTAAGATGAAAGACACCGGAGAGTTTACCATGATGGACAAAGGTGAGAATAGGATAATTTAGATAGGTGAGTGTAAGATGATGGAGGCAGGAGAATAAGGGGATAGAAGCAGGAGAGGGTAAGTGATGGAGTCAGGAGTGAGTAAGTGATGGAGTCAGGAGAGAGTAAGCTGATGGAGTCAGGAGAGAGTAAGTGATGGAGTCACGAGAGGGTAAGGGATGGAGTCAGGAGAGAGTAAGTGATGGAGTCAGGAGAGAGTAAGCTGATGGAGTCAGGAGAGGGTAAGTGATGGAGTCAGGAGAGGGTAAGGAATGGAGTCAGGAGAGATTAATTGATGGAGTCAGGAGAGGGTAAGTGATGGAGTCAGGAGAGGGTAAGTGATGGAGTTAGGAGAGAATAAGGGATGGATTCAGGAGAGAGTAAGTGATGGAGTCAGGAGAGAGTAAGGGATGGAGTCAGGAGAGGGTAAGGGATGGAGTCAGGATAGAGTAAGCTTATGGAGTCAGGATAGAGTAAGTGATGGAGTCAGGAGAGAGTAAGTGATGGAGTCAGGAGAAAGTAAGTGATGGAGTCGGGAGAGAGTAAGGGATGAAGTCAGGAGAGAATAAGGGATTGAGTCAGTAGAGAGTAAGTGATGGAGTCAGGAGAGAGTAAGGGATGGAGTCAGGAGAGAGTAAGGGATGGAGTCAGGAGAGAGTAAGGGATGGAGTCAGAAGAGGGTAAGGGATGGATTAATTAGAGGGTAAGGGATGGAGTCAGGAGAGAGTAAGGGATGGAGTCAGGAGAGAGTAAGGGATGGAGTCAGTAGAGGGTAAGGGATGGAGTCAGGAGAGAGTAAGGGATGAAGTCAGGAGAGGGTAAGGGATGAAGTCAGTAGAGGGTAAGGGATGGAGTCAGGAGAGAGTAAGGGATGGAGTCAGGAGAGAGTAAGGGATGGAGTCAGGAGAGAGTAAGGGATGGAGTCAGGAGAGGGTAAGGGATGGAGTCAGTAGAGGGTAAGGGATGGAGTCAGGAGATAGTAAGGGATGGAGTCAGGAGAGAGTAAGGGATGGAGTCAGGAGAGCGTAAGGGATGGAGTCAGGAGAGCGTAAGGGATGGAGTCAGTAGAGGGTAAGGGATGGAGTCAGGAGAGAGTAAGGGATGGAGTCAGTAAAGGGTAAGGGATGGAGTCAGTAGAGGGTAAGTGATGGAGGCAGGAGAGAGTAAGGGATGGAGTCAGGAAAGAGTAAGGGATGGAGTCAGTAGAGGGTAAGTGATGGAGTCAGGAGAGAGTAAGGGATGGAGTCAGGAGAGAGTAAGGGATGGAGTCAGGAGAGGGTAAGGGATGGAGTCAGGAGAGGGTAAGGGATGGAGTCAGTAGAGGGTAAGGGATGGAGTCAGGAGAGAGTAAGGGATGGAGTCAGGAGAGAGTAAGGGATGGAGTCAGTAAAGGGTAAGGGATGGAGTCAGGAGAGAGTAAGGGATGGAGTCAGTAGAGGGTAAGTAATGGAGGCAGGAGAGAGTAAGGGATGGAGTCAGGAGAGAGTAAGGGATGGAGTCAGGAGAGAGTAAGGGATGGAGTCAGTAGAGGGTAAGTGATGGAGTCAGGAGAGAGTAAGGGATGGAGTCAGGAGAGAGTAAGGGATGGAGTCAGTAAAGGGTAAGGGATGGAGTCAGTAGAGGGTAAGTGATGGAGGCAGGAGAGAGTAAGGGATGGAGTCAGGAAAGAGTAAGGGATGGAGTCAGTAGAGGGTAAGTGATGGAGTCAGGAGAGAGTAAGGGATGGAGTCAGGAGAGAGTAAGGGATGGAGTCAGGAGAGGGTAAGGGATGGAGTCAGTAGAGGGTAAGGGATGGAGTCAGGAGAGAGTAAGGGATGGAGTCAGGAGAGAGTAAGGGATGGAGTCCGTAAAGGGTAAGGGATGGAGTCAGGAGAGAGTAAGGGATGGAGTCAGTAGAGGGTAAGTGATGGAGGCAGGAGAGAGTAAGGGATGGAGTCAGGAGAGAGTAAGGGATGGAGTCAGTAGAGGGTAAGTGATGGAGTCAGGAGAGAGTAAGGGATGGAGTCAGGAGAGGGTAAGGGATGGAGTCAGTAAAGGGTAAGGGATGGAGTCAGGAGAGTGTAAGGGATGGAGTCAGTAGAGGGTAAGTGATGGAGGCAGGAGAGAGTAAGGGATGGAGTCAGGAGAGAGTAAGGGATGGAGTCAGTAGAGGGTAAGTGATGGAGTCAGGAGAGAGTAAGGGATGGAGTCAGGAGAGAGTAAGGGATGGAGTCAGGAGAGAGTCAGGGATGGAGTCAGTAGAGGGTAAGGGATGGAGTCAGGAGAGAGTCAGGGATGGAGTCAGGAGAGAGTAAGGGATGGAGTCAGGAGAGAGTAAGGGATGGAGTCAGTAAAGGGTAAGGGATGGAGTTAGGAGAGAGTAAGGGATGGAGTCAGTAGAGGGTAAGGGATGGAGTCAGTAGAGGGTAAGGGAAGGGGTCAGGAGAGAGTAAGGGATTGAGTCAGTAGAGGGTAAGTGATGGAGTCTGGAGAGAGTAAGGGATGGAGTCAGGAGAGAGTAAGGGATGAAGTCAGTAAAGGGTAAGGGATGGAGTCAGGAGAGAGTAAGGGATGGAGTCAGTAGAGGGTAAGTGATGGGGGTAGGAGAGAGTAAGGGATGGAGTCAGGAGAGAGTAAGGGATGGAGTCAGGAGAGGGTAAGGGATGGAGTCAGTAGAGGGTAAGGGATGGAGTCAGGAGAGGGTAAGGGATGGAGTCAGGAGAGAGTAAGGGATGGAGTCAGGAGAGAGTAAGGGATGGAGTCAGTAAAGTGTAAGGGATGGAGTCAGGAGAGAGTAAGGGATGGAGTCAGTAGAGGGTAAGTGATGGAGGCAGGAGAGAGTAAGGGATGGAGTCAGGAGAGAGTAAGGGATGGAGTCAGTAGAGGGTAAGTGATGGAGTCATGAGAGAGTTAGGGATGGAGTCAGGAGAGAGTAAGGGATGGAGTCAGTAAAGGGTAAGGGATGGAGTCAGGAGAGAGTAAGGGGTGGAGTCAGTAGAGGGTAAGTGATGGAGGCAGGAGAGAGTAAGGGATGGAGTCAGGAGAGAGTAAGGGATGGAGTCAGTAGAGGGTAAGTGATGGAGTCAGGAGAGAGTAAGGAATGGAGTCAGGAGAGAGTAAGGGATGGAGTCAGGAGAGGGTAAGGGATGGAGTCAGTAGAGGGTAAGGGATGGAGTCAGGAGAGAGTAAGGGATGGAGTCAGGAGAGAGTAAGGGATGGAGTCAGTAGAGGGTAAGTGATGGAGACAGGAGAGAGTAAGGGATGGAGTCAGTAGAGGGTAAGGGATGGAGTCAGGAGAGAGTAAGGGATGGAGTCAGGAGAGAGTAAGGGATGGAGTCAGTAGAGGGTAAGTGATGGAGTCAGGAGAGAGTAAGGGATGGAGTCAGGAGAGAGTAAGGGATGGAGTCAGTAAATGGTAAGGGATGGAGTCAGGAGAGATTAAGGGATGGAGTCAGGAGAGAGTCAGAGAGAGGGATGGAGTCAGTAAAGGGTAAGGGATGGAGTCAGGAGAGAGTAAGGGATGGAGTCAGGAGAGTGTAAGGGATGGAGTCAGGAGAGAGTAAGGGATGGAGTCAGTAAAGGGTAAGGGATGGAGTCAGGAGAGAGTAAGGGATGGAGTCAATAGAGGGTGTGTGATGGAGGCAGGAGAGAGTAAGGGATGGAGTCAGGAGAGAGTAAGGGATGGAGTCAGGAGAGAGTAAGGGATGGAGTCAGTATAGGGTAAGTGATGGAGTCAGGAGAGAGTAAGGGATGGAGTCAGGAGAGAGTAAGGGATGGAGTCAGGAGAGGGTAAGGGATGGAGTCAGTAGAGGGTAAGGGATGAAGTCAGGAGAGAGTAACGGATGGAGTCAGGAGAGAGTAAGAGATGGAGTCAGTAAAGTGTAAGGGATGGAGTCAGTAGAGGGTAAGTGATGGAGGCAGGAGAGAGTAAGGAATGGAGTCAGGAGAGAGTAAGGGATGGAGTCAGTAGAGGGTAAGTGATGGAGTCAGGAGAGTGTAAGGGATGGAGTCAGTAGAGGGTAAGTGATGGAGTCAGGAGAGAGTAAGGGATGGAGTCAGTAGAGGGTAAGTGATGGAGGCAGGAGAGAGTAAGGGATGGAGTCAGGAGAGAGTAAGGGATGGAGTCAGTAGAGGGTAAGTGATGGAGTCAGGAGAGAGTAAGGGATGGAGTCAGGAGAGGGTAAGGGATGGAGTCAGTAAAGGGTAAGGGATGGAGTCAGGAGAGTGTAAGGGATGGAGTCAGTAGAGGGTAAGTGATGGAGGCAGGAGAGAGTAAGGGATGGAGTCAGGAGAGAGTAAGGGATGGAGTCAGTAGAGGGTAAGTGATGGAGTCAGGAGAGAGTAAGGGATGGAGTCAGGAGAGAGTAAGGGATGGAGTCAGGAGAGAGTCAGGGATGGAGTCAGTAGAGGGTAAGGGATGGAGTCAGGAGAGAGTCAGGGATGGAGTCAGGAGAGAGTAAGGGATGGAGTCAGGAGAGAGTAAGGGATGGAGTCAGTAAAGGGTAAGGGATGGAGTCAGGAGAGAGTAAGGGATGGAGTCAGTAGAGGGTAAGTGATGGAGGCAGGAGAGAGTAAGGGATGGAGTCAGGAGAGAGTAAGGGATGGAGTCAGTAGAGGGTAAGTGATGGAGTCATGAGAGAGTTAGGGATGGAGTCAGGAGAGAGTAAGGGATGGAGTCAGTAAAGGGTAAGGGATGGAGTCAGGAGAGAGTAAGGGGTGGAGTCAGTAGAGGGTAAGTGATGGAGGCAGGAGAGAGTAAGGGATGGAGTCAGGAGAGAGTAAGGGATGGAGTCAGTAGAGGGTAAGTGATGGAGTCAGGAGAGAGTAAGGAATGGAGTCAGGAGAGAGTAAGGGATGGAGTCAGGAGAGGGTAAGGGATGGAGTCAGTAGAGGGTAAGGGATGGAGTCAGGAGAGAGTAAGGGATGGAGTCAGGAGAGAGTAAGGGATGGAGTCAGTAGAGGGTAAGTGATGGAGGCAGGAGAGAGTAAGGGATGGAGTCAGTAGAGGGTAAGGGATGGAGTCAGGAGAGAGTAAGGGATGGAGTCAGGAGAGAGTAAGGGATGGAGTCAGTAGAGGGTAAGTGATGGAGTCAGGAGAGAGTAAGGGATGGAGTCAGGAGAGAGTAAGGGATGGAGTCAGTAAATGGTAAGGGATGGAGTCAGGAGAGATTAAGGGATGGAGTCAGGAGAGAGTAAGGGATGGAGTCAGTAAAGGGTAAGGGATGGAGTCAGGAGAGAGTAAGGGATGGAGTCAGGAGAGTGTAAGGGATGGAGTCAGGAGAGAGTAAGGGATGGAGTCAGTAAAGGGTAAGGGATGGAGTCAGGAGAGAGTAAGGGATGGAGTCAATAGAGGGTGCGTGATGGAGGCAGGAGAGAGTAAGGGATGGAGTCAGGAGAGAGTAAGGGATGGAGTCAGGAGAGAGTAAGGGATGGAGTCAGTAAAGGGTAAGTGATGGAGTCAGGAGAGAGTAAGGGATGGAGTCAGGAGAGAGTAAGGGATGGAGTCAGGAGAGGGTAAGGGATGGAGTCAGTAGAGGGTAAGGGATGGAGTCAGGAGAGAGTAACGGATGGAGTCAGGAGAGAGTAAGAGATGGAGTCAGTAAAGTGTAAGGGATGGAGTCAGTAGAGGGTAAGTGATGGAGGCAGGAGAGAGTAAGGAATGGAGTCAGGAGAGAGTAAGGGATGGAGTCAGTAGAGGGTAAGT
This sequence comes from Lithobates sylvaticus, assembly GCA_028564925.1. NCBI lineage: Eukaryota > Metazoa > Chordata > Amphibia > Anura > Ranidae > Lithobates > Lithobates sylvaticus. Next base: position 240,847,761 of record CM053031.1, on the reverse strand, counting down.
GATGGAGTCAGGAGAGAGTAAGGGATGGAGTCAGTAGAGGGTAAGTGATGGAGTCAGGAGAGAGTAAGGGATGGAGTCAGGAGAGAGTAAGTGATGGAGTCAGGAGAGAGTAAGGGATGGAGTCAGTAGAGGGTAAGTGATGGAGTCAGGAGAGAGTAAGGGATGGAGTCAGTAGAGGGTAAGTGATGGAGTCAGGAGAGAGTAAGGGATGGAGTCAGTAGAGGGTAAGTGATGGAGTCAGGAGAGAGTAAGGGATGGAGTCAGGAGAGAGTAAGTGATGGAGTCAGGAGAGAGTAAGGGATGGAGTCAGTAGAGGGTAAGTGATGGAGTCAGGAGAGAGTAAGGGATGGAGTCAGTAGAGGGTAAGTGATGGAGTCAGGAGAGAGTAAGGGATGGAGGCAGGAGAGGGTAAGGGATGGAGGCAGGAGAGGGTAAGTGATGGAGTCGGGAGAGAGTAAGGGATGGAGTCAGTAAAGGGTAAGTGATGGAGTCAGAAGAGAGTAAGTGATGGAGTCAGGAGAGAGTAAGTGATGGAGTCAGGAGAGAGTAAGTGATGGAGTCATGAGAGAGTAAGTGATGGAGTCAGGAGAGAGTAAGGGATGGAGTCAGTAAAGGGTAAGTGATGGAGTCAGGAGAGAGTAAGTGATGGAGTCAGGAGAGAGTAAGTGATGGAGTCAGGAGAGAGTAAGTGATGGAGTCAGGAGAGAGTAAGTGATGGAGTCAGGAGAGAGTAAGGGATGGAGTCAGGAGAGAGTAAGTGATGGAGTCAGGAGAGAGTAAGTGATGGAGTCAGGAGAGAGTAAGTGATGGAGTCAGGAGAGAGTAAGTGATGGAGTCAGGAGAGAGTAAGTGATGGAGTCAGTAAAGGGTAAGTGATGGAGTCAGTAAAGGGTAAGTGATGGAGTCAGGAGAGAGTAAGTGATGGAGTCAGGAGAGAGTAAGTGATGGAGTCAGGAGAGAGTAAGTGATGGAGGCAGTAAAGAGATAGAACCGATAGAGAAAATAAACGCTTCATCAAAATACATGAGGGAACAAAAAAACAAAAAAAAACAAACGGAAAAAAAAAAGCAGATGAAAGAAAGTTGATGAAAATGGGAAACAGGAAAGAAGCAGGACTATTCACTCCTTCCATCATCCTACTCTTTCCTGCCTACGGAGTAGAATGAAATAGCGGAGTAATAAGTGCAAAGAAGGTATAGCAGAATAATATAGAAGAACGCTGACATTCCATAAATGATAACCAGCATACAATGGACTCATTATTGATAATGCATTAGTCATGTCGCTGCTCTGAACACAGACATGCCGATCCTTGGAAGGACTCAGTGCAGAGCCGGGCAGGTTTATGACAGGTGGGCGGAGCCGTGTAGTCTGCACCTGCCGGGACTGTGCTGTCCTGTATGCAGTGTATGTCAGTGTACCTGCGCTGGGCTCATCATCTGCCAGCTGTGTGCTGAGATCTTAGCGCTCCCTTGGGCCACCTGCACCCACCTTCTACCAGGGCAACACTCAGGTACTCCTATCATGTACATTTATTTATCTGTGATCCGTGTGTGCTGATATGATTGAACATGATATCCTAATCATGTTATTGTATGTGATTACAGCCTGTAGAAGGGTTTGCTGTACTTACATGCCCTGCATTTATTCTTAGTATTGCAATGCTTTCTTCATTTGTATTTGGCTCGACTTAAAGCTGTATTAAACCCAATTGCAACATTTATTAAATTGAAGCTTACCTATTCATAGATGTGATTGATGGCTGTATTCATTTCATTTTTAGACTTTCTTTTTATTTCATCTTATGATGCAGCCAGTAAGTCTGCCCGCTGGGCATTATTTTTTTTACCCTGGAAGGTAAAGCCATAATGTGCTAGCATGCATTGCATACCAGCACATTATGTTAAACATACCCTAAAACAAAGCCCTCCCGCGCGCGCGCCGAGATGTCAGGGCTGGAGGCCGCTTCCATCTTCACCCGTCTTGATTTGGGTTTCTCTGTGTGACTGGCCAGAGCCACGATGACATCACCGCTACCGGTCATGGCACCGGGCTCTGAAGGAACGGCGCAGGTGGCCGTTCCTTCAGAGCGCATACAGATACCTCGCAACTGTCCCTGATTTTGAGGGACTGTCCCTGATTTGGAGCAATGTCCCTCTGTCCCTCATTCCTCCTCATTTGTCCCTCATTTTGGTCTGATCCATATAGATGTACATAAAATGCACTTTTTTCTATCAAAAAGTGTTTTCCAGCGCTAAACCTTTTATCTGATTTCTAAATTGCTGCATTTGTAAATTCTCAAAGCCAATATAAATGAATAGTAATGGTAAATAAAGCACTTGTGGGTTGAACCAATCTTTTATTTTTTTGTACAATTCTCCTTTAAGGGGGCGTGACAATGGGGTGTGTCTTATACCTGCATACTTTTGCTGATAGGTGTCCCTCATTCCCATCTCAAAAAGTTGGGAGGTATGTATACACCAGTGATGTCACCGGCTGCATGTAATGTAAATATCTCCTAAACGGCGCACATTTAGGGCTCTTTCACACGGACGGACCGTATGTCCGTTTTTCATCCTTCCGTTTTTGGATGAAAAACGGACATACAGGTATCCCTATGGGATAGCGGGTGTCAGCGGATGAGCATCCGCTGACACCCGCTCTCGTCCGTGCCCGCTATGGTCCGTTTCTGCAGAAGGAGGAAAACCCTATTTTTTCATCCGTCTGCAGAGCGGATCGGGTGACGACGGACTCTACAGTCCGTCGTCACCCGATCCCCCATAGGGGAGAGCGGCGCTCTGACAGGTACGTCCCTGCACGGAGTGCAGAGACGGACCTGTCATCTTCCTGCTCAGCGGAGATCACTCCGGCGATCCCCGCTGAGCAAGCGGCTATCCACGGGGCGGATCTGCACTGATCCGCCCCGTGTGAAAGAGCCCTTCGGAGATATTTACACTACCTATAGGTAAGTCTTATTATAGGCTTATCTATAGGTAAAAGTCAGTGGTGGAAGTTAACTTCCCCTTTAAGAACAAGCTTTCTTCCAGATGCATCAGTTGAGTCAAACCATTTACCAGTGATTGGGGTGCTTAAAATGATTAGCTTTTATTTATTAACACAAAACCTTTATTCCAAAAGTTTTGGGTTTAAAGAGGAGGTAAACCCTGATGGATTTTATTTCCTTTTTAGTTTGCCGCAAAGTAAAAGCATAATGTGCTAGTATGCATCGCATACTAGCACATTATGTGGCACTTACCTGTAAATGAAGCCTGCGCTGTCCCCGCTGCTGGTGGCATCCATCTTCCTTCCGGGGCCCTGGACTCCGGCTCTGTGACTGGCCAGACTCGCGTGATGTCACTCCCGCACATGCATGCGGGAGCCACCAGTCACGGCACTCGCTAGTGAAGAAACGGCACGGAGGGCCGTTTCTTCACATTGCATGCACCTATGACATCATCGGCGCACTACAAGGTAGATATCTCTTGGTGCATGTTTAGGAGATATTTACTGTACCTATAGGTAAGCCTTATTATAGGCTTACCTATAGGTACAACTTCTGCATTGGGGGTTTACAACCACTTTAATGGCCCATACACACGATCCGAATATCGGACAAAAACGATCGTCCGAGGGACTTCCGACAGCCGATCGCGACCGTTCGTCCGATATTATTCGATCGGACATGCACGGAAATTTTCCGCGTACGATTCCAGATCGTACGATTTTCGTTTAGTCAGTATAGTTGTCGTCCGAAAATACAATATAAATACATTGCAACACATGACATCACTTCCGATTTTTTTTCCTATCGTACGAGAATTTTCGTGACTTTATTGGCTATTCAATTTCTACTTGCGATTGTTAACCGAAAAACGATCGTACGATCGGTCGTCCGATATTCGGATCGTGTGTACGGGCCATAATGCTGCTTTAAAATGTATCTAAATACAAGAAGCAAAATTGAATCTACTGCAGCATACCAGTCCTTAGATGGGGGTGGCTGCATTCGTTTTCCTTTTCAGACTTGTTTTTCATTATTTTCAGCTGATGGGCCTACCAATAACACACTTCCTGTCCTAGAGTGACAACACTCACTCACTGTAGTGTATCCATGGAGAAGATGTGTTGTCTCCCTAGGCAAGTGGTGTATTTAGGATTTGTGCTGCCCTAAGCCTGACTAAACTCGTGCACTCCCCAATTTAAATATGACCCACCCCTTCCTGTCAAGGTCACACCCCTTCCTGTTTAAGGCCCACCCTGTCATCTGTAAACCACACCCCTTCCTCTTGATCCTCCACCTTTTGCTCTTAGAGCTCCACCTCAACTGCAGTGGACTCCTGCAGTTGGATTTTCAGGTGCTTGAAGATAGTTGAAAGCAATGAAAGGCTGACAGCAGCAGCATCCATCCTTGATGTTTACATTTAATCACTTTATGAAATGATTATCTATGGTGAGGGACAGATGACTGTCCTTGGACATAAGCTGTTTGTGTCCTGGAGTGATCATTTGTCCCGAACCCCAGGTAATTGCTCCATGTGAGATTATATTGGAATACCAGTGGACAACTGCTGGCAGCCTGTCATCAGTTTGTATGGGCTGAGCTGTATGTTTTTGTGCGGGAGATTTTTTTTGGTTGGGTTGGGGGGAGTGAGCATCTTTTTTGCTGCCCCCCATGTAAAGTGCTGCCCTAGGCCTGGGCCTTGTTGGCCTAGGCCAAGATACAGCGCTGACCCTAGGACCAAACTACAATAACCTCTTGGTTTCCTCTTCTCTATAACATAGAGGGGAGGGGTTCTGTAGTCCTCAAAGATATATAGGAACAATGCTAAATGAGCGCAGCACTGGCAGAGCACAGGAAGTTGTGAGCTCTAAGGATTTCTGGAAGGATCGATCTTTTTTTTTTTTTGTTTGTATATTTAACAGACCACAAGGGACCAAATAGGAGACATTCTTTGGTAGAGTTTACATACCCTTTAAGTCTGATTGCTCCCATACTGTTAAATCCTTTGGTTTTAGTTGATGTAATATTAACCACTTCAGCCGGACCAATTGGCAGCCAAAGGACCAGGCCCCTTTTTGCAATTCGGCACTGCGTCGCTTTAACTAACAATTGCGCGGTCATGCGACGTGGCTCCAAAACAAAATTGCCGTCCTTTTTTTCCCACAAATAGAGCTTTCTTTTGGTGGTATTTGATCGCCCCTGCGGTTTTTATTTTTTGCGCTATAAACAAAAATAGAGCGACAATTTTGAAAAAAATGCAATATTTTTTACTTTTTCTATAATAAATATCCCCAAAAAAATATATAAAAAAACATTTTTTTTCCTCAGTTTAGGCCGATACGTATTCTTCTACATATTTTTGGTAAAAAAAATCGCAATTAGCGATTATTGATTAGTTTGCGCAAAAGTTATAGCGTTTACAAAATAGGGGATAGTTTTATAGCATTTTTATTAATATTTTTTTTTTATTAGTAATGGCGGCGATCAGCGATTTTTATTGTGACTGCGACATTTTGGCGGACACATCGGACATTTTTGACACATTTTTGGGACATTTGTCATTTATACAGCAATCACTGCTATTTAAATAGCACTGATTCCTATGTAAATGACAGTTGTAGTTAGGGGGTTAACCACTAGGGGGCGGGGAGGAGTCAGTGTGACGTGTTGTGTTTTTTTTTACAGTAGGGGGGCGTGGCTGTACGTCTGACGTCATTGATCGGCGTTCCCGATGACAGGGAACCGCCGATCACTGACAGTCAGTGTAGGAAGCGCGGGGAGAGGTTTGTTTACATAGACCTCTCCCCGTTCTTCAGCTCCGTAACCCGATCGCGGGATACCAGCGGCGATCGGGTCCGCTGGTCCCGCGGCCGTGGTCACGGAGCTCCCGACCGGGTCGCGCGCCCCCCGGGCAGGCAAATTAAAGGGGACGTACAGGTACGTGCTTTTGCCTGCCCGTGCCATTCTGTTGACGTATATCTACAGGAGGCGGTTGGGAAGCGGTTAATTATTGGTCTGTGTCAGTAAATAGCTCATCAAGTAATCTGCAGTTTTTATGTTGTTACTTGATAGGGTGGAATTTTCCTTGGCAATCAACCAGAAATTTCTGTACAACTCCAAACTCATTAATGCTGAAACTGGTTTTACTATATCACTATTTTTATTTTATTTTATTGAGAACATTGTTCTCCCTGTGCATTTCCTCCGGATACTCCGGTTTCCTCCCACACATGCTGGTAGGTTAATTGGCTCCTGTCTAAATTGGCCCTAATATGTCGATGTACAAATATGAGCTAGGGACCTTAGAGTGGAAGCTCCTTGGAAATGATGTGAATTCGCAAAATATATGTATAGTGCTGCGTAAATTGTAGGCACTATATAAATACCCGTAATAGAAAATATAAATTGCAAGTCTTGGATGATATGTGCCCATAAGCTCTGCAGACTGTGTTGATAGGGGCTGTAGCAGTAGCCTCCATACTGATTGGTTATCTGCTTGGAGAAACAATATTCATACATACTACTTTGTGAATTAAAGAGAACCACTCAGCATAATATAATACAATGACTACATAACAGTGTTTTGTGCAATCAGCAGGTCCTAGAGGGTTGAAGCGGAGTTCCACCCACAAGTGGAACTTTCGCTCATCTGATTCCTCCCCCTCCAGTGCCACATTTGGGGGGGGGGGGGGGGGTACCTGTTCATTGCAGGTCCCCTATCCCCGCTTCCGGGAGACCGTGCCGCGGCAAAGTATGTCAGCGGCTCGGCCCCCCTTCATCTCCCTCCCCTTCTGCCGGGCCAGTGAGAGAATGCAGCGCGCTTCGCGCATCCGCCGTAGGGGCCCGGCTGTGAAGCTAAAAGCCTACACTGCTGGGTTCCCTTACCAGCAATGGCGGCGGCAGCACTCGACCAGCCAATGTAAACATCGGCTGCAGTGCTGACATCACTGGGCTCCAGGACAGGTAAGTGTCGTAATGTTAAAAGTCAGCAGCTCCAGTATGTGGAGCTGCTGACTTTTCATTTTTAAAGGGGTGGGTGGAACTCCTCTTTAATATCTCCACCCCACACCCAAATTCTCACATTCTAAAGCATGGTACACACCATGAGTTTTGGGTTGAACAAAAAAAAACTGAGAGCTCTGGTTGAAGCTGCTGTACTAACAATCTGATATTAGTACAACAATCTTCTGCGCTGAGCTATTGGGTTCTGACAGGGGAAACCCCCCCCCCCCCCAGCTTTGATACAGCTTCTTATTTACACTATGAGAAGCTCACAGTGTGCAGTGAAATAGCAGTAAGCCATTTCGGTTCAGGAAAGAAGCCTTTACAACTGTGTAAGAAGTGAGGTGAGGCTAGAGTTCAGCTTTAAAAGAGAAGTATGGCCAAAGGTTTTTTGTTATATTTCTTGTTTGGGTCACAGGAGTGCACTTACTAGCTCTCCTGTCACCCAGAGCTAGCATATTGCGGGCTAATGCCCGCTGTCAGCTGGCGTCACAGAGCCACACCAGGATCTGGATGGATCCCGACCATATTGTCGGGATCCACCCAGCTGGCTGATTGGCAGCTGGCTCTGGCTCTCAACAAATGGCTGAGAGCCAATGTCAGCTGCGCCCACCTCCCTTCCAGCCTGGCGCCCCAGTGAGCGATAGAGGAGGAGAGCAGTCACGGCTCTCTGCTCCAAAAAGACAGAGAGCTGAGTGATCGGCGTTCATGTGATCACTCAGTTCTTAGTCTTAGAGCCGACATGGGACAGCTGCAGCATCACACCAATGCTGCAGCTTAGAGCATTTGTTTTTATTTTATTTTTATTTCCCATGCTTCTCCTTTAAGGAAGTGCCCTTAAAAAGGAACTTCACTCACAGGATGTTCTCGTCCCCCGGCTCCTCTTCATCACCATCTGTGCATATCCCACATGTGCACAGATGAAAGATTCCCGCAGGTTTGGGTCCTTGTAGATACCTGTGCCATGTGTGCGCATGCGTGGGAATCCTTATGCACAAAGAGGGAGGGGGAGGAATCAGGCGGTATTTTCAGGGATGACCATCCGCTTTAAGTGTTAAACTGACTATTCCTGATCAGTAACAGGGTGCACTAAACAGTGTGTAATTAGCATTGAACTTTACAGCGACATATTGCCTTTAAAGAGAAACAACAGGCTATCCAAATAAAACAAAATAGACTTTCTGAAGTCTGTAATGATGTGAAACATTTACAGCACTCTTAGGACCATGGATCTGTGCCCATGTATTAGGTCACAAGGAAACCTGGGACTAGTGCTTAAATGGAAAAAAGGAGTTTTCTTTATTACTCAAAATAATAGTTTTAGTTGGTAATGCGGACATTGACTTTTAGTTAAAGATCTACTTTATAAAAGATTAGTCTAATTATTTCAGTTATAGGTCAGTTAAAGTGTGTGCCCAGCCAAAACGTTTTTTTCGTTTTGGATAGATTGGGGAAGGATTAGTGGTCCTCAAACACTAGGTCACAGGATGCCCTTGACCGTGGCTCACCTGTCTCACCCACCCACCATTCATATTACTTCCGAGCATTGCGACTCTTCCTGCAATTATCTAGACTTGATCTACAGGCTGTGGGCAGCTGTGGGTAATAGCCACATCAAGAGCACATCAAGAGCAGGAGTCCTGCACTAATTTCCTAACCTGTCATGTGTAGCCAGGTGCTGCTAGCTGGCTAGAGGAGCAGGCTGTGCATTTTGGGCCTACTCTCCTCCTTCACCTGCCCCCGCTGCTGCACAGTTACAGATCAGCTGTACTGTGATTGTAGAAAGATGCAGTTGCGGGCTGTCTGTGACATCCACCTCGCTCCGCTCTCCCTCCCTCCTGGCAGCAGTGCTTGAGCCAATCAGTGGGAGCGAGAGAGCTTGCTATGCAGCTACAATGGACCATGGGACATGTACTCCACAAGAAGCGCTGTAAACCAGGGGAGGAGACGGAAGACTTTTCCCAGGTTTTGAGCTACAGAAGAGACATAGCAGTATGGAAACTGGAGTGTGCAGACCCACTGCTGTGTTCTAAGCTCCTAGAGTTGTAGTGTGATGTAAAAAGGGTTGAAACTGAAGCGCCCCACCACTGCTTAGATGAAGAAATGTCATCAGCACACCAAGGATTCCTCGAAAGGGTCCAAAGCTTTATTCCGTGGTCACATGATAAATATACAGCAAGGTTTCGGAGCCTACCACTGCTAAGAGGTCCAGATATAACTTTGTTCCCTTAAAGGTCAGGGGTACAATGTAAAAAGTAGCCAATGTGTTTCGGGGGCCTACATGTCCCCTTCATCATGGAGTAGCCTAAGCACCTAGAGAGCTGAGAGACTGAGCCACAAATATTCAATGTGTCTTGGGATCAGAGCAGTGTGCTGTGTTCATAGAGCCTGAGGGTTGAGTCACAGAAAGGTCTTTTGTTGTGCTGCGACCAGGGCTGGAGAGACCTGTTGCCTTGTGAGTGCCTACACCAGTGAGAAGAGAGCCTTGTGGGGACATGATCATGAGGACTAAGCCACCAGCGACAACAGACCGCCAAGAATTCTGGATTGGATCTGTTGGGTACCAAGAGTGATGGGTGGAACCGACTGTACTTATCCCCTTACTGTGCACAGTTAATGCCAGTGGAGACTGCCCTTACTTAGCAGCCCAATGGTCATCCACTGCATACAGTATAACAAGACTGTAACACATGGAGCACCATACAGATGGGCCCCAATGTTAGCCAGCTTAAAATAGGTTCCGCACCTAGCTGCCGAAAGAGCCTTAGCAGGAACTGCCTCTACAATATGGATGGCCTTAAACCCTGGTGTAAATGTAGCCTTACAGTGAGACATTTTTTTTCTGCCATTCATGCCTTTCATGGTTGATGTTGCTCTTATTAATGCTATGTATATAGGTTTAATTTGGTTTAGCCTTATTGCAGTAAGTCAATTGCCATAGTTGAGGCCAGTGCTCCCACTAGCTAGTCTATCGCATCCTAATGTTTCCTCTGACCTGTATATTGGTTTGCGTATTGTGTTTATCTTAACTTGCTATAATTTACTTACTTTTTCTAACTTCAAGTTGCCTATGGCCTATTTCTTGGATGCTAATATAGTGTGGTAGTATCCTAAAACTCAAGTCATACAGGTGTATGCAACCTTCAAAATATATTTATCCAGGTGTGTCAGTGTGTCAAAGGGATCAGGGCAGTTTACAGAGTTGTGGCAGAATAGAGAACCCATTATACCAAGCGGCTACTGCAGGGGCAAGTACTACACAGGCTGTAAGTAATAGAGGAAGCGGGCTACAGTCTGCCAAGGTTGCAGGGGTAAACAGTTTTTGAAAGATAAGTACTGTGCAAAGAGGGTAGCAAGGAATGCAGAGGTAAGTAGTGTTAGAAGTGGGTAGCAAGGGATGCAGAGCTGAAGAATGTTGGAAGAGGGCTACAGGGTATGCAGAGGTAAGCAGTGTTGGAAGGAGGTGGCAGGGGATGTAGAGGTGAGCGGTGTTGGAAGGTGCTAGCAGGGGATGCAGAGGTGAGTAATGTTGCAAAAGTATGGCAGGGAATGTAGGGTTGAGTAGTGTAGGAAGAAGGTGGCAAAGGTAAGTATAGTAACAATTCCTATTTTCATTCTCGGAACACCCAATAAGAGGACAGTATGCGACCGGTCTAAACTACGTGGCATGTTCACCAATGCCAGGAACCTGGCGGACAAAATGGGTGAACTAGAGATACTGTTGAACAAGGAGGATTTCGATTTTATGGGAATTTCAGAGACCTGGTTTAACAGCTCTCGTGATTGGCTGGCAACCATTCAGGGGTATTCCCTTTATCGCAGAGATAGAGAGGATAAAAAGGGGGAGGGGTTTGCCTATATATCAAGAACAATGTACAAGTGAATGTGAGAGATGACATCACTAAGGGAGCTAGGGAGGAGGTGGAATACTTATGAAGGCTCTAAAGGGATGAAACTAAGGGGAAAATAATACTGGGAGTATGCTTTAGGCCCCCTAACATGAAGGGGGAGGGGAAGACGGACATCCTATCACAATTTGGATTAGCAGCAAGGATGGGAAGTGTTATCATAATGGGGGATTTTAATTACCCAGACATAGACTGGGCGGAGGGAACCACACATTCGTCTAAGGCTCAGCAGTTCCTAAATGTCTTGCAGGACAATTTCATGGGTCATATGGTAAACGCACCAACTAGAAACAAGGCATTACTAACTGGTTACCAACAATACAGACCTGATCACAGATGTGTAAATACAGGGCAATTTAGGAAACAGCGATCACAGGTCAATTGGCTTCAGTGTAAATCACACAAATAGGAAACACAAAGGAAACACCCTTAATTTCAAAAGAGCCAAATTCCCTAAAGTACGATCCTTGCTAGAAAAAATAAATTGGGATAAAATCTTAGAAACAAAGAACACGGAGGAGAGATGGAAGCGAACAAAGGTTCTGGATGGCTTAACTCTAATGTAAAAATGCATATAAAAGCAAAGGAGAAGGCCTTCAAAAAATACAAGGCTGAGGGATCATCACCAGCATTCAGACTTTACAAAGAATGCAACAATATATGTAAGGGTGCAATTAGGGAGGCTAATGCCGCGTACACATGACCGCTTGCACCCAATGGTACTTAGGGAACTCAGTCAAGTAATCGCCATTGACAGTCTACTGACTGGAATGGTACCAGCTGATTGGAGAAAAGCCAATGTAGCACCAATATTTAAAAAAGGGCCAAAATACATCCCTGGCAATTACAGATCAGTTAGCCTAACATCAATAGCATACAAGCTCTTGGAGGGGATGATAAGGTACTATATACAAGATTTTAGTAATGAAAGTGGTATCGTTAGCAGTAATCAGCATGGATTAATGAAGAATAGTTCTTGCCAAACCAATCTATGAACCTTCTATGAGGAGGTGAGCTGCCATCTAGATAAAGGAAGGCCCATAGACGTGGTGTATCTGGATTTTGCACAGCATTTGACACAGTTCCCCATAAACGTTTACTGTACAAAGTAAGGTGCGTTGGCATGGACCATAGGGTGAGTACATGGATTGAAACCTGGCTACAAGGGCAAATTCAGTGGGTGCGATAAATGGGGAATACTTGGAATGGTCAGGGGTGGGAAGTGGGGTCCCCTATGGTTCTGTGCTGGGACCAATCCTGTTTAATTTGTTCATAAACGACCTGGAGGAGGGGGTAAACAGCTCAATATCTGTATTTGCGGACAACACTAAGCTAAGCAGGGTAATAACTTTTCCGCAGGATGTGGAAACCTTGCAAGAAGATCTGAACACATTAATGGGGTGGGCAACTACATGGCAAATGAGGTTTAATGTAGAAAAATCTAAAATAATGCATTTGCGTGGCAAAAATATGAATGCAATCTATACATTTGGGGGGGGGGGGAGAACCTCTGGGGAAATCTAGGATGGAAAAGGACCTGGGGGTCCTAGTAGATGATAGGCTCAGCAATGGCATGCAATGCCAAGCTGCTGCTAACAAAGCAGACAGAATATTGGCATGCATTAAAAAGGGGCTCAACTCCAGAGATAAAATTATATTTCTCCCGTTCTACAAGACTCTGGTCCGGCCACACCTGGAGTATGCTGTACAGTTCTGGGCACCAGTCCTCAGGAAGAATGTGCTGGAAATGGAGCGAATACAAAGAAGGGCAACAAAGCTAATAAAGGGTCTGGAGAATGTTAGTTATGAGGAAAGGTTGCGAGCACTGAACTTTTTCTCTCTGGAGAAGAGACGCTTGAGAGGGGATATGATTTCAGTTTACAAATACCATACTGGTGACCCCAAAATAGGGATAAAACTTTTTCACGGAAGGGAGTTAAATAAGACACGTGGCCACTCTTAAACTGCGTAGAGGGTTCTTTACTGAAAGAGCGGCAAGGATGTGGATTTCCCTTCCACAGGCGGTGGGTTCAGCGGGGGGTATCGATAGTTTCAAAAAACTATTAGATAAGCACCTGAACGACCGCAACAAACAGGGATATACAATGTAATACTGACATATAATCACATGCATAGGTTGGACTTGATAGACTTGTGTCTTTTTTCAACCTCACCTACTATGTAACTATGTAACTATATGTAAGGGATTTAGAGCTGTTTTGGAAGAGGATCATTTGAGAGATTTCCCTCACTTCCTGTCATTCTGACCAGCAGTGGCCGGTCCAAAAGGGGCACAAAAAGTAATTTGTCCAGTGACACAACTAGTCGGGAGGAGGAGCCTGTGACGTTACCAGCAGTGTTTTGTGTGCACTGGCAGCATATGAGGAGATCCCAGCGTTATGCTGTATGCAACTGATCATTTCATATGTGATCTATCCTGCAGGGTGTGAATGAGGTTCAACCTAGCTAAATAGGGATCACTTAGTTATACTATCTGCGCAATGGTCTTGTTTGTTCTTTGTTTTTCATGTTATGGAAGCCTGCTGGAAGTTCATCCATGGGAATCAGCAGTTAAATCTCTGAATGAACAATCTGTTACTCAGAAGACTCATTAAGGCTTGATTATCTAGTCCCACATATGTGAATTTATTTGCAGAGACTTTGGTTTGTACACAGTGGAATGTGATATTCTTTTACCTGTGGCAAAAGTTTGCTCTATTGTTACCATTACATAGAAGGAATTTTATATATTATTTTGTATGGTTCACTATATGTTCATAATTATTCACTTAATTTGGTGGTACACTGTGCAATATTAGTATGTTAATATTAGCGCAATTATTCATTTAAAACAATTTATTTTTGTGTATCAGTTCACATATTTAATTGCAGCTATATTATTTATTTTACATTTTAATATTTATTTCTCACATATTTTAATATTTATTCACATCAGCGCTTTAGTATATTTTTACACCAGTTTTAGAGTACACCAGAAATAGAACTGTTTATTAGAACAAGAATATAGGCTTTTGTACACTTGAGGAGGAAGTTCCCCCCCTCCTGATCATATTACCCAACAATACAAACTGTAACCATAAACATAAATTAACAAGTCATTCAAACCAGCCCAGGTGCCCAAACTTCTCGGCCCCTACAAGAGTGAATATAAAGGACACAGCATTACAAGTGTAAACACAACCCACCAGGGTAGTGTGCTAGTAGACAATAGCTGAGTTACTTAGCACAATAAACAATGAGTGAAAGAGCCTTATGCCCCGTACACGATATGATTTTCCGTCTGAAAAATCTTGGGTGTTTTTTCCGACGGAAAAATAGAGAACCTGCTCTCTATCTTTTGCTGGAAATTCCGCCAGCAAAAGTCAGATGGAGCATACACACGGTCAGAAGTTCCAACCAAAGGCATACATCGGACTTTTGCTGGCAGAATTTCCGACCGTGTGTACGGGGCATTAGAAGGCACACTAGACATTATAGCAGACGAACTCCAGACAGGTGGCTTTCTGATTACATCAACATTTGCTATGAGTCTCAACAGTGTGAAGCAGTCACTATTTTTAATATGGCAGCTAGGTCTTTCTTAGGAACCCCTCCAAAAGCCTACCAAGTCTGTGATAACACCCACGACTGTACTGTTTTTGGTGCCCTATCCTGTTGTACTGTCAATGATGGCTTCTCCCTCTGTTTGTATATTGACTGTACTGTCATTCTAACCCTAACCCTCTGTGTACTGACCTTTCTCAGAACATGTCTAGGTGAGTGCGGAACTGGCGGGGGGTTTGTTTGCTGCCCCCCTCAAAAAAATTGAGCACCAGCCACCACTTATTCTGACACTGGCTCCACCAGACAGGAAGTGAGATACAATCTCCAAAAACAACAGAAATAAAAAAAATGCTTTCTTTCTGTAGAGTTAAGGGAATACCAGAGGCCTTTTCGGTTTTTTAGTTTCCCTGTTGTGGATTTTACCTCACTTTCTGTCTGGTGCAAGCAGTAAGGGTATATTCACACCGCATGCGGTGGAACTGTGTTGGGAGGCTATTGCAGCGCAGTCCCACTGCATGGACAGGGCAAAATGCCTAGTCTCCTATGTGCCCAATTCACACTACTGCATTGCAGGGGTGTGCGGGCATGGTGCACTGAAAAAAGTACCGAATGCATTACTTTTTTCAGAGCAGCGCAGTGCGAGGCAATCTACTGTCTCACAATGTGTAGTCGACAATTGAACTTTATGAGATGTCTATGTGACATCTCAATAAAGTTTGTTTAATAAAATAAAAAAAACAGGGTGATTCGTCAATATAAGTGCTTCATCAATGCGTTGTGCTCAGTCAGATTGCACTGCACGGCGGCTGCTGCTCTGCTGCTGTGAAACAGCGCTAAGGGTCCTTTCACAACATTCTGCACATAAAAAATGCACGTGCGTTTATGTGCATTAAGCATACATTTTTTATGTGCTTTGTTTGCCTTACTTTGCATTTTTATGTACCTTGGCATGTGTTTTCATATCATTCATTGTGAATGGACAGGTCCCCTGAAGGGTCAAAATAATAACAACAATACATTTTTTTATATAGTTACTTTAAGTTGCATAAAGTTATGTTGCATTTACATGCATTCATGTGCACTGCATTAAAATGCAGACAGGTTGCATTCCAACAAAATGAACTGCCAGGCACACGTATACAGCATTGTGGTGTGAATGAGACACATAGAAAACCACTGTTTTCTATGTGCTCTTGCAAAGACCTGTGTTGATCTGTGCAAAAATACACATGGTGTGAACAAGCCCTAAAATTTCCTAGGTATGCTTGTGTGCAGTAGTGATATTAAAAAAGCTCATCCATCTTAGTGAATTGATTGAGCCATATATGTTGATGCATTGCAAGAATATTAGAGATCATAGAGACATAGAAAAGTGACAACAGAAAAAAGACCAAGTGGTCTACAGAGTCTGTTTTAATTTTTTTTTTACATGTTTATGTATTTCTTGTTTTTGTTTTTTTAACTTGTTAACTTTATTAAAGCGGTAGTAAACGGCAAAAAAAAAAAAAATCTTCTCCCTGCAAATTAATGTCATAATGTGCTAGTATGCATTGCATACTAGCACATTAATAAAGGCTTACCTGCAAATGAAGCCCCCCAGCGGCTTGCTGTCAGCGATGACAGGGCTTCCATATTCACCCGGTCTTCCTTCTGGGTTGGCAGTCAGCCACCGTTTGATTGACGGAGCTGCAATGACGTCAATCCCGTGCATGCCCTCGGGAGTCATGGCCGTGGCACGGCTCTCTCAACGGACGGCATGCCATCCATTGGGAGAGCACTGTTCATGGTATAGCTCTCAACTGTCCTTATATTCGAGGGACTGTTCCTGATTTGGAACAAAGTCCCTCTGTCCCTCTTTCCTCCTCATTTTTGTCTGATCTGTATGGTTTCATATAAAATGCACTTTTTATCTTTCAAAAAGTGTTTTCCCAGTGCTAAACCTTTCACCCAATTTCTAAATTGCTGCACTTGTAAATTTCAAAAGCCAATACAAAGGAATAGTAGTAATAAAAAAAAAAAAAAACTTGTGGGTTTAACTTTTTTATTATTTTTGTAGCATTCTACTTTAAGGGGGCACGTCAGGGGGTGTATCTTATGCCTAAATACTTTTGCTAATAGGTGTTCCTTGTTCTCATTTCAAAAAGTTGGCAGCATGTTTAGGAGATATTTACTGTACCTACAGGTAGGCCGTATTATAGGTTTACCTGTAGGTATAAATAAAAAAATAAAAAAGCCCTTACTACCACTTTAAGGTTTTTGTCTAAGTATACATCTGTGCTTGTCCCAAGCATGTTTGAACTAGAGCTGCCACCTCATCCCTTTAAACCCGAACACACATTAATTACACAGGTTCTGAAGCAAATTTAATGCAGATAAGGCACTAAGTGAGTTTAATTACCACCTTAATAATAATTAATATGTGTTTGGGGTTAAAGGGATGAGGTGGCAGCCCTAGTTTGAACCCACTTACTGTTGACTGACTACCTCGGCTGGAAGTCTGTTCCAAGCCTCAACTACCCTTTCAGTAAAATAGTACTTTCTAAGATTAGTTTTGAACTTTCCTTCTGTTAGTCTGAGGTCAGAGCCCGTGAGCAAGACAGGTGAAGATTGAAGTGGCTGCTAGGCATACTAGCACATTATGGGGGTTATTTACGAAAGGACAATCCACTTTGCTCTGCAAGTGCACTTGGAAGTGCAGTCGCTGTAGATCCGAGGGGGACATGCAAGGAAAATAAAAAACAGCATTTTAGCTTGCACATGATTGGATGATACAATCAGCAGAGCTTCCCCTCATTTCAGATCTACCCCTTAGATTTAGAGCGACTGCACTTCCAAGTGCACTTGCAGTGCAAAGTAGATTTGCCTTTCGTAAATAACCCCCTATGACTTTACCCTGCAGGGGGGAAAAAAATGTCTCTCCTTTCCCTTCTTTCCTCCAGACTGTACAGATAAAGCTGTTCAAGTCTTCCTGACATGTTTTATCTCTTAGAGGGTAGGTAAAGTAAACTAAGAAGGTTTTTTGTAGCTGGAGGCCATAAGCTGAATGCCAAAGTATTCAGAACTGTTTCTTTTGTCTGCACCTGCAGTTTTTTTTTTTAGAAAGCTAAAGTCCGCTCAATCAAGTTTTACCTGTACTTTAAAATGACCCTGTCAATAATTTTATATCTGTCAAAATAAATATGTTTTAAACAAAGTAAATAAATACTCAACTTTCCTGCACATGCAGCAACAGTTTCTCAAAGTGCACTGGGAAATGGACACATCTGGGAGTGCTAATCTCCTTTGTCCACTGATGGAACTACTGCCACACAGCTGCAACCCCTTATGTCCGGTCAGGACCCCAGGGATGAGAAATGTTGGGTGGAAGATCTCCTGTTCTGCCAGTCACAATGGGTTGGTCGGCTTCATCAAGATCTCCATCAGCATGGGATCCACAAATGCTTTGGCAGTTCACTCAATAGTCATTTGCAAACACAGAAACCTGCTGAGGAAGTCTTATGCCACTCACTTCCTCTGCCATGCTCTAGATGTCACCTGTCAGAGCCACAGCAGTGGCTGTGATTGAGTGAGCTGTTATATCATGCGTGGGTCCCGCACTGATTGTGGTCTGAATGGGTTCAGCCTGAGCAGCAGAAGTATCTACTTTCCATGGTTTCACACTGTAGGTTCCCTTTGTTGCAATGCCTTATTTCATATGCTATAATATACATTCCCTGTTCTGCACCCCCTCATTCCGTACGCCATGTTGTATATTCACTATACCGACGGGCTTCATTAGGTATGCCATTTTATTCATTCCCTATACCGCCAAGCTTTATTATGTATGCCATGTTGTACATTCCCTATACCGCCAAGTTTCTTCCGTGTGCCAGGTTGTACATTTCCTATTTCGCATTCCCCTCATAATGTATGCCATGCTGCATATTACCTGTGTCGCCAAGCAACTATTCCATAGGTCATGCTGTGTATTTCATATGCCACAACACCTCATTCTATATGCCATCCTGTACATTCCCTATTCTGTAACATCCCACACCATTTGTAATGTTGTACATTCCCAATTCTATAAAGCATCATTCCGTATAACAAGCTGTTCATTTCTTATTCTACAGTGCCTCATTTCGTACAGAGTACTATACATTTCATATTCTGCACTGCCTCATTCCATATATACAAATACAAATGCTGTGCTCTCCCTATTCCCACTCATTTCATATACTGTGCTGTACGTTCCCTCTTTCCTAGTTTCATTCCATACACCATGCTGTATATTTCCAATTCCACACCATCTTATTCCATATATGTCATGCTATATGTTTCCTATTCTGCACGGCATTAACCCATATGCCATGCTGTATGATCACTCTTCTGCACCTCCTCATTCCATACACCATGCTGTACATTCTTAATTCCACACCACCTCATTCTGTATTCAATGCGGTTTGTTTTTTATTCTGCACCGCCTGATTCCATATGCCATGCTCTATGTTTCCTACACCGTATCAGCTCATTCTTTAAGCCCTGTTGTACAATTTATATTCCACACTGACTCACCTTGTACTCTGTGCTATTTTATGCACTGTTTCATTCTGTGTTGCATACTATACAATCCCTATTTTACCCTGCCTTATTCTGTATGCTGTACTATACAGATTCATACTTACCTTATTATCACCACTGTGTCCTTTTCAGTCCTTCATCACCTGCCATGGCAATTTGGGTCTTGTACAATAGTGTTTTTTTGGGGGGGGGGGGCATTAAAATGTTTATTTTGGAGCCCTGTGATTTCTAGTTATGCCCCTGCATGTGTCCCCCTGCCTGAGCTCTCACTGGCTCCTCCTGCTGACCTTCAAGTCACCAGTAGACAGTATACTTCTAAAAAAAACAATATTAATAAAGAATATGTATTTGGATATATATATATATTCCACACACAGTAGATATCAGTTGACAATGTTATCTGTTACCCTTTGATGTGTAAATCTTATGCAAGTTGTGTGTGTGTGAGGAATGGCCTTTTAACCTAGATGAACATGTCAAAGGGGAACAGATAATGAATGAATGGGCTATGTTAATGTTAATATGCAGATTAGGGCAGTTTTTATGACTACAGCTGTTCACAGCTTGGGGTGATCTGCTGTCACTCTGAAAGACAGGAGCAGATCAAAGCAAATTGCTCAGCCATTCAGTGTGTGATATAAGATGGCTTTCAGTCTAAGAAAATATCTCAGAGGAGGGTCGGTGTGATTATGAAGGCACAAGTCTAGGGAAGATATTCCTTGTCATGTGAACTCTGTTGGATTTTTTGTCATCTGTGAGACTATTCTGTTTTAGAAGTCAATAAAGTGCTTCTCTCTGGAGAATTGGGTTTGCTGCGGAAGACAATACTTTTATTAACTACAAACCATCTAGGAACGATCATATTAGATCACTACACCAACGTGCTCAACTTCTTCTACAAATGAAATAATGTCACCGCCACCAGGTGAATTGTTCGCTCACCTCACTTCTGTCAAATACAGGCTTTTGGTTTGATTACAACACCTGCCAGTACCTCTGGATTGGATGTCTATCCTCCTTTCCTCTGATTTATTATGCCTGTAGCACCCTCTACTCAGGTAGGTGCTAGAGATAGTTTTTTGCTTAGAGCAGGTAAATTTAGGCAGGCCTAGCTAGAAGCCAGGCCTGTTTGTTTTGATCTGTGTGGGGGGGGGGCTGGGAGTGGCTCAGTGTAGGCTGGTGACTCACAGATAGCATCACTTTTTGGTCACCTCCATCTTGCTTCTAGAGAATTCTAGAATAGAAGGAGGGGAAGAAAGGTGGAGCTGTCTGGAGTCTGGAGTCTCAGGGAGCCCAGAGAAATGACGGTGACTTTGTGCTGTCCCCCTTTGCTCCCTCACTCACCTGACCAATCCCCAGCTAGGACTCCTTACGTCATATCACTCCCCATCTTGGTCTAATAAGGCTGCGGAGATGCCATAAACCCTGGTGATTGGCCACAACGGGCTCTGCATACGGAATCCCCGCCCCCCGGAGTATTGTACGTGATAGTGATGAACCTTATGCGAGGGGCTTCAAGGATATGTTGTATATTTAACATTTCAACTAGGACTTATATCTATATATATTTTAATTTGTTTTAAAAAACTTTTCTCATGTTTTTTGTCTGATGCCAGAACGGAAATGATGTAGTACTGGGCTGTCAGGGCCTTTGAGGGAGATCCCCAGTCGGGGGGGTGACCTTGGGCCTGGGACTTGGGTGCAGGATGGATCCCTTCAAGAACGCATGAAGGATCTGAACAGGAGGCACAGAGAGGAGTCAGAGAGGACAGCAGGAGCTAGCACTGCCGATCAAGTCTTCAGGAGGGAACCACCGGTGTGTGCAGCCAGGAGGGCTGGTGTTATGTGCTATCAGGAGGACTGGGGAGACATGCCAGAAAGGACTGAGAGGAAACAGTCAGAGCTGGGTGGGGAGCCAGTGAAGAATGCAATGTCAAGGGCAGTGAGGTCTGGCAGCTGCAGCCAGGAGGGCTGGCACGGCCTAAAGAGGGCTGACTGGGAGCAGTAGTCCACCATAGGTCAGCTATCACTAAAGGCTCCCTATTCTTTTACTATATCAAAGGGACCCGCGGTCCCTGCCTGCATATGGCAGTCGGTGTTGTGCAGGATAGAGAGAGAGAGAGTTATGACGGGCTGGGCAGGGTGACAGGTGGAACACAACGTTCAGTAGCCCCTACGGGGGTACCGCTACATGCCCATCTGGACATATACTCCTCACACGAACCACATGTAATGTAAAGAGAATTCCATAGTATTCTCTGCATAAACAATTTATTAAAAATTAGTTAAGTATAAAATCAGCATATCACAATCACCAAATCCATCAGACTGCTCACCACACTGTTCAGTTCCTGGCGGCTGTGTGACGTCACAGATAGGGCTCCTCCTATACGTGTATCACCATACAATAGCACAGGGGAGATCTCTGTGCTAACATCAGATTGTTAGTACAGCAGCTCCGACCTGAGCTGGGTTGAACGAAGAAAACTAGTAGTGTGTACGAGGCTTTGCAACACAACGTCTTAAACTTGCGTAATCCATTTGTGAATGGTGCAGTATTCAAGTGCCCTATTCACCTTGTGTAGACACGGATATAAATATTTTTGTATTTACTATCTTTTGAAACATTCAAATGCCATATTATGCCATGCAGATATGGCAGAAAACTTAATTTGCTTTAACTATAGTGGAACATTCTTTGGATTTTATCACACTTTTAGCCAGTGAAGTGGCCGTGTAAACATTGAAAGTGAATTGCTACATATGCAAAGATCCTATTGAGACACAAATTAATGTTCATTCATGGGCACTATTAAAGGAATGTGAAGAGATGCTTACAATATATAGCCGTGGCCAAAAGTTTTGAGAATGACACAAATATACATTTTCACAAAGTCTGCTGCTTCAGTGTTTTTAGATCTTTTTGTCAGATGTTACTATGATATACTGAAATATAATTACAAGCATTTCATAAGTGTCAAAGGGTTTTATTGATAATTACATTAAGTTTATGCAAAGAGTCAATATTTGCAGTGTTGACCCTTCTTTTTCAACACCTTTGCAATTCACCCTGGCATGCTGTCAATCAACTTCTGGGCCACATCCTGACTGATGGCAGCCCATTCTTGAATAATCAATGCTTGGAGTTTGTCAGAATTTGTGGGTTTTTGTTCACCCGCCTCTTGAGGATTGACAACAAGTTCTCAATGGGATTAAGATCTGGGGAGTTTCTTAGCCATGGACCCAAAATTTCCACGTTTTGTTCCCCAAGCGACTTATGGCAAGGTGCTCCATCATGCTGGAAAATACATTGTTCGTCACCAATCTGTTCTTGGATGGTTAGGAGAAGTTGCTCTTGGAGGATGTTTTTGTACCATTCTTTAACCACTTCCCGCCCGGTCAATAGCATATTGACGTCCGGGAAGTGGTTCTGTTATCCTGACTGGGCGTCATATGATGTCCTTCAGGATAACATGTCGCCGCGTGCCCGTGAGGGGCGTGCATCGCGGCGATCGGTGGAGCGGTGTGTCAGTCTGACACACGCTACACTGATCTCGGTAAAGAGCTGATCGACGGCTCTCCTGACAGGGGGGGGTATGCACTGATTGTTTATTAGCGCAGCCCCCCCTCAGATGCCCACACTGGACCACCAGGGACTCCACTAGGTACACCAAGGAAGTAGGCAACATGTGGATGGCCAGGTATGTACTCCACATGTGCAAATGATGCCCAATCTGTGCCAGTCAGTGCCCACAAATGGGCACTGACTGGCACCTTTATGTACTGATAAAATACAGTGATGCCCAGCAATGCCACCCATCAGTGTCCAGCAGTGCCACCTATCAGTGCCCATCTGTGCACATCCATGCCACCTATCCATGCCACCCATAAGTACCCATCAGTGCCACCCATAAGTGCCGATCAGTGCCGCCTATGAGTGCTCATCAGTGCCGCCTATGAGTGCCCATCAGTGCTGCATACCAGTGCCACCTATCAGTGCCCATCAGTGCCACCTATCAGTGCCCATCAGTGCCGCCTATTAGTGCCCCTCATCAGTACCACCTCATTGGTGCCACCTCATCGGTGCCCATCAGTGTCGCCTTATCAGTGCCAATCAGTGCAGCCATATCAGTGCCCATCATTGAAGAAGAAAACGTACTTATTTACAAATAATTTTAACAGAAACAAAGAAAAACTTGTTTTGTTTCAAAATTTTCTGTCTTTTTTTATTTGTTGCGCAAAATATTAAAATCGCAGAGATGATCAAATACCACCAAAAGAAAGCTCTATTTGTGGGAACAAAATGATAAAAATTTTGTTTGGGTACAGTGTAGCACGACCGCGCAATTGTCATTCAAAGTGCAACAGTGCTGAAAACTGAAAATTGGTCTGGGCAGGAAGGTGTCTAATGCCTAGTATTGAAGTGGTTAAGCATGGCTGTGTTCTTAGGCAAAATTGTGAGTGAGCCCACTCCCTTGGCTGAGAAGAAACCCCACACATGAATGGTCTCAAGGTGCCTCACGCTTGACATGACAGAGGACTGATGGTAGCGCTCACCTTTTCTTCTCTGGACAAGGTTTTTTCCAGATGCCCCAAACAATTGGAAAGGGGATTCATCAGAGAAAATGACTTTCCCCCAGTCCTCAGCAGTGTCATCTCTTTACCTTTTGCAGAATATCAGTCTGTCCCTGATGTTTTTCCTGGAGAGAAGTGGCTTCTTTGATGCCCTTCTTGACACCAGGCCATCCTACAAAAGTCTTTGCCTCACTGTGTGTGCCGATGCACTCACACCTGTCTGCTGCCATTCCTGAGCAAGCTCTGCACTGGTGGTGCCCCGATCCCACAATCAACTGTAGGAGACGGTCCTGGCACTTGCGGGACTTTCTTGGGTTCCCTGAAGCCTTCTTCACAACAATTGAACCTTTCACCTTGAAGTTCTTGATGATCCGATAAATGGTTGATATAGGTGAAATCTTTGTAGCAGCTAAATCCTTGCTTGTGAATCCCTTTTTGTGCAAAGCAATGATGACTGCACGTGTTTCCCTGCAGGTAACCATGGTTAACAGAGGGAGAACAATGATTTCAAGCATGTTTAAAGCGTCCTTGTCAACACTGACACCTGTGTTAACAAGAGCATCACCGACATTATGTCAGCTGGTCCTTTTGTGGCAGGGCTGAAATGCAGTGGAAATTTTCTTTTTTGGGGGATTAAGTTAATTTTCATGGCAAAGGGGGACTTTGCAGTTAATTGCAATTCATCTGATCACTCTTCAGAACATTTTGGAGTATATGCAAATTGCCATCCTTAAAAACTGAGGCAGCAAACTGTGAAAATTTATATTTGTGTCATTCTCAAAACTTTTGGCCATGGCTGTAGAGGGGAGATGGTCCCATGATATTAAGCTACCAGTCTTATATTATTAATTTAATATATTCTTATTATACTATTCTATATGAGTTATTATCTGCTTATATTATGTTTTATATTCTTTATTCTCATGTATTGTATTCTTCTGGGTTTTTCCTTTTTATATGTACAATTGTTATTTATATTATAAAGCTGAGATTATTTTATTATTTTGTACACAACTTTATTTGCCCAGATCTCAATAACACTAATCACTAATAAAGATTTCCTGAGGTATGTTACATTTTTAGACCTTTTATCATTTTTATTGCCCATCTCTGGCTCTCGCACGAGAGCCAGCATGGGGATTTGGGTGTCTAAACACCCAAATCCCTGTTCTGTCAGGGGAGAGGGGACATATTGTTTGTTCCTACTAAGTAGGAACAATGATATGTCTCCTCCCCAGTCAGTCCTATCCCCATACAGTTAGAACACATCTAGGGAACACACATTTAACCCCTTGATCGCCTCCTAGTGTTAACCCCTTCCCTACCAGTGACATTTACACAGTAATCAGTGCATATATATAGCACTGATCGCTGTATAAATGTCAATGGTCCCAAAAATGTGTCAAAAGTGTCCGATCTGTCCATCGCAATGTCACACTACCGCTCAAAAATGCAGATCACCGCCATTACTGGAAAAAAAAATGCCATAAAAATGCCATAAATGTTTCCCATAGTTTGTAGGTGCTTTAACTTTTGCGCAAACCAATCAATATTCACTTATTGCGATTTTGTTTACCAAAAATATGTAGAAGAACATATATTGGCCTAAACTGATGAAGAAATTTGTTTTTTAAAAACATTTTTTGGGATATTTAGTATAGAAAAAGGTATAGCAAAAAGTAAAAAAACGGAAAATTTATATCAAATACTTACCGTAATTTTCCTTTCCTGATAGGCTCCATGGCAGCATACGTGTGGGTTGGCCCCGCCTCCATAACTACCCAATAGGACCCCTCTCCCATAAATCTTTGCTCCTGGCTGCTATCCGTGTTCCGTAACTAGCCTACTCCAGACATTTGGGAGGGAACTCCTGCTGCCATGGAGCCTATCAGGAAAGGAAAATTACGGTAAGTATTTGATATAAATTTTCCGTTTTCCTGACAGGCTCCATGGCAGCATACGTGTGGGAAATAACTCGCCAAAACACACCCGGGTGGGCAAAATGTTGAGCAAAGAAAACCAAAATTTATTTAACATTGTCCAACGACAATACTTGTAAACCAAAATTAATAGAAGACAGCGCAGCTGGTTCAACGCAATAGTGAGAAAGAAAAGTATTAATTGTGGACCAAGAGGCCGCTCTACAAACAACATCAGGCGCCACATGCCGAGAAGCCGCCCACGAAGTCGAGATGCTCCGTGTTGAATGAGCCGTCACTGCCTCAGGAGGAGCCAAGCCCTTAGCTCTGTATACCCTTTGAATCGTCTGCACAATCCACGCGGAAATTGACCTAATTGACGCACGCATCCCTTTATTCTTGCCATGAAGAAGGACAAAGAGGAATTCCGTTTGCCTGAATGGAGCTGTTGCCTCCAGATATTGTTTTAAGGTGTGGCCTACATCAAGAGGATGGATCTCTTGGTCATCTGGTGTTTTGAAAGTAGGGAGTACAATCTCCTGATTCTCATGGAAGACTGTGGTCACTTTAGGGTTTGACCCTAACATTGGAATCAGCACTACTCTGTCTTCAAAAAAGGTCAGAAAAGGTTCCTCTGAACCCAGATTCCTGATCTCTGATACCCTTTTCGCTGACGTTATCGCCACTAGGAAGATAGTCTTTAGAGTAAGATCCTTAACAGACAAAGGTTGAGATGAATCTTTCCCAAGATTTGACAGAAAATCCAGAACTAATGGAAGGTCCCATTTGGGAAACCTGGGTCTTCTTTGTGGTCTGAGCCTGATGGCACCCTTAAAGAATTGACGAACTAAGGCGTGATTCGCCCATGAGACTCCCGTGAAGGCTGAGATGGCTGACACTTGCACCCTTAACGAGCCGACCGCCAGGGATAAATCCAGTCCAGACTGAAGAAAGCTCAGGATATCATGAACCTCTGGAGAGTTACACGAGTTTTCTCTTGATGACATGTGTACAGCAAACCTGGACCAAATGCGTTCATACACCCTATTAGTGCTTCTTCGTCTGGCATTAAGAAGAGTTGGAATCGCTTCTTTCGGGCAACCAAGCGCCTCTAGCCTTCCCCTCTCAAGAACCACACCTTGAGGTGCAGACACGATGGAAACGGGTGTAACGTCTTGCCTTGAGACAATAGATCCGGCCTGAGAGGTAGGGGAATTGGGTCTTGATAGCTGAGGAGCAGCAGCAGAGGAAACCACGGCCTGTTGGGCCAGAATGGAATGACAGCAATAATCTCCACTTTTTCTGTTCTGAGCCTCCGCAGAAACTGTAGAATCACCGGGACTGGAGGGAAGGCATAGGCCCTCTGGAAATCCCAACTGGTCGTGAGAGCATCTATCCCGAACGCCTGAGGGTCCCTGAACCTCGCAAAGTACTTCGGTATCTTGAAGTTGCACGGTGAAGCGAACATGTCGACTTCCGGGGATACACCCAGTGTTAGGAGCCACTCGAAAACTTCTCTGTGGAGGGACCACTCGTTGTTGTCTAACTCGACCCGGGACAAGAAGTCTGCTTGCACATTCTGGACCCCCGGAATGTATACTGCCGAGATGTTGGCTAAGTTCTTTTGCGCCCAACTCATTAAAGGCTCCACTTCTTGTAACAGGGACCAGCTGTGAGTCCCACCTTGTTTCCTTATGTATGCCACTGCTGTTGTGTTGTCCAACCTTAGCATGACGGAAGAGTTCAACACTAGATGGCGAAAGGATAGGAGTGCCTGAAAGGCTGCCCTCAGTTCCAGGATGTTGGAAACGACTCCTTGAGACTGGCATGTCCACCTGCCTTGAGCCACCTCCGACAGGCAATGAGCGCCCCAACCCTGGTTGCTGGCATCTGAGGTCACCGTGATCCATGAGATGGGAACAATCGAATGATGGTTGCGCAGATTCTTCCCCTGAAGCCACCAAAGGAGAGATGTCCTCATAGATGGGGTAAGAAAGATGCGCTGATTCTGGTCGACAGAGTTCCACTGATGCAGAAATCCCTTCTGAAAGGGACGGGTATGCCACTGGGCCCACTTCACCATGGGGATGGTTGCTGTCATCGTACCAATTATTTTCAGGCACTGGAGAGCAGAAAGGTGAGTTGATCCACGGGCTGCCTGAATCCTGTCTCGGATTACCATGATTTTCTCCTCTGGGAGGGAGATGGAACCCTCCACGGTGTTGAATAGAGCGCCCAGAAACACGAGGGACTGAGATGGCTCTAGCTGACTCTTTTCTAAATTCAGGAGCCACCCGAACTCTTGCAGGGTAGAGATGACAACCTCTTTGTGATCTAATAGCTGATCCTTGCTCTGAGATAGTAGAAGCAAGTCGTCCAAGTAATGGTGGAGACGCACACCCTTGACCCTGAGAAGAGCCACTACCGCCAATAGCACCTTGGAAAAAACCCGGGGTGACGTGGTTAACCCGAAGGGTAGACAAGTGAACTGAAGGTGTTGGTTGCCTACCGCGAAGCGGAGGAATTTGTGGAAGTCCTTTGTCACAGGCACGTGAAAATATGCGTCTTTCAGGTCGATTGATATTAACCAGTCTCCCAAGTGTACTGACTGTTGTATGGTAAGCAGAGACTCCATCTTGAATTTCTCCTTGCGGATAAATGAGTTGAGATGGGTCAGGTCTATTACTGGCCTCCATGTGCCGTTCTTCTTCTGCACCAAAAACAGGGGTGAATACATGCCTTCGCCCCTCTCTTCCTCTGGGACGGGTACGACTGCGCCTTGTTCCAATAAACAGCTTACGTAGGTCAATAGGACCTGTTTTTTCTCTTCTGAGCTTGGAAGAGTCGTAGGGATAAATCTGAGTTTTGGAGTGTTGCAGAAGACCCACTTGTGACCGGACGACACTGTCTTTACGGTCCAATAGTCCCGAATTGAGGCCGCCCAAACATGTTTGAAGTGGAGAAGACGGGCCCCCACCCGACATGTTTGAGCGGGCCCAATTTCAAAAGGACTTCCCAGAATCCTGGTTCCCAGAGGAACCACCTTTAGAGGCCTTCTTAAAAGAAGACTGCCTGGACCTCCATGTCCTGGAGAATTCTCGGCCGGGTTTATAGCTGCGTGCATCCCTGGCACGATCCGCATTCTGTCTTCTTGGAAAAGAGCGTCTCTGATTTTGAGGACGCCTATCCTGAGGGAGAAACCCAGATTTCCCACCTGTGGCCCGGGATATGGCAGAATCAAGCTTATTGCCGAATAATGAGGACCCTTCAAAGGGGATGCGGCACCAAGCCTGCTTAGAAGCAGGGTCTGCGAGCCACGGACGGAGCCACAACGCACGTCGCGCCGAAACGGCTGCCAGCATATCCCGAGACATCAGGCGAATGACATCAATGGATGCCTCCCCCAAGAAGGCTGAAGCCATCCTAATCTCTTGAATAGGTGAGTCTTTAGCTGTGTCTATTGAAATGCCTCTCAGGTATTCTTCAATGCTGTCAGCCCAGAATTCTATGGCCTTTGACACTGCTGCGATCGCCAGCACTGGTTTGCACGCCATCCCGGAGGTCAAATAGATTCTCTTTAGATCTGAATCGATCCGTCTCTCTAAAGGATCCTTGAATGACACAGTGTCTTCTAAGGGGAGAGTCACATATCTCACCAGACGCATAAGTGCTGCATCTACCATTGGAGCTGACTCCAGGTGTTTCACATCTTCTTCCTTAAAGGGGTAAAGTTTAAGGATTTTGGATTGCATGGAACTCTTTTTGTCCATCTTGCTCCACTCTTCTGAAATAATATCACCCAATTCGGATAGAAATGGAAAAAATTGACGCTCCTTATTGAGCTGTTTAAAGAATTTCCTCTGCTTCGGGGGGGAAGTGATAGGATCTTCCCACTTCAGAGCCTCTCTCACTGCCTTAACCAGGGAGGGAACCAAACCATAGTCAAACCCCAAACCTGGATCTTCCGGATCCGATTCACTGTCTGAGACAAGGGCAGAATGGCGGCTAGGTTGGGATGATTCCCATGTTTCCTGTAGTACCCCCTCTCCTACTATAGGATCTAGTGGGTCTGCCGGGGATTCACAAGGCTGTTGAGCTTCCCTTTCCTGCAGGGATTCTTTTACCACTCGTCTCACCATTGATTCTAGGCGCTGGTCAGCGCCGTCTCTCTCATCCGCTGCCTTAGTGAAACAATGGTCACATAGGGATTTGTCTGCTGGCACAGGCATTCTGCACCCCCAACATGCTTTCTCTGGTTTCTTGCTGGAGTGAGCCACAGGGGGGCGGGAATAATCCCTGTCACGCTGTTCCGACCTGGCGGACCTATGGTGGCTGGATTTTGAGGAGGATTTGTGGTGGTGCGATTTTGACGATCCACTGCGTCTATAAGTACTAGGATGTGGATCAGATTTGGAAGGGCTGTGAACACAGAAAGACAGACAGAAGGGATAGGTCATATTTGCTGCCTATGCTTACTCTCTTCAACATTAGAAATACAAAAGATGTATTTTAGGACCTACCTAACATGAGCGGGCTGGCCACTAGGGGGCAGTGAAGCATCCATAATGTCCAAAACACCAAGCCTGACACTGCAGTAAAAAACAATATCTTCAGATAAAATACAGCAATGATCCAACAAAGCCCCAGCATAAAGGACTGTTCCTACCTTGAACCGCCGAAATATTAGCCCCGGGAAGTCGCTGTGGCGTCCGCAATCATTCCCAGGGCTCTGTCAGCTTTGCAGGGTTTTTAAATTTGCCGCCCGTGACGTCATCGGCGTCATCCGACGCCGGGGTCCTCAACGCGCATGCGCGAGAACCAAGCCTCGCTCTCACGTCGGGTCCGCGCATGCGCAGAACGCCCGCGAACCCGGAAGTCGAAGAGAGTAGTTTGCTGGAACGCAGAAGCGTCCAGCAAACAGCATGGAGATAGCAAACAGATAGAGGAAAGGAATATAATCAATGGGCACACACATAAACACTGCTGCCATGGACAGATACAGACTCACCGCTCCACCAACGATCACTTGGCCGAACGATCCAAGGCACGCACACACCGGACCTCCCAGCAGATAATGGCCACCTATGACAACAGGCAAACAGGCCGGGCGCACTTTAAGGTAAGATCACCAGTCTTCAGCGCTACTCTGCATATACACTCCATACCCTGCTTAACAGTCAGGGCCTATCGGAGGAAAACAATTCAGTCATTCGGCCGATCGATCGCTGTGAAGTTATCTTCAGGTAGGAGAACCACTTGGTCCTACGGAGGAGGACAAAAAAGGAACACGGATAGCAGCCAGGAGCAAAGATTTATGGGAGAGGGGTCCTATTGGGTAGTTATGGAGGCGGGGCCAACCCACACGTATGCTGCCATGGAGCCTGTCAGGAAATATTGTTTTACACAGGTCCTATAGTGATTGAATGTTTTAGTACATTTACTACTGACTATAAGCCAGTGTATCCTGTTAATAACCATTCTAATCATTGATATATATATATATATATATATATATATATATATATATATATATATATATATATATACACTAATTAAGCTGAACACCCAGCAGATATTAAAGAATAATGCAGCTATGTGTTAATTAAAATTGTAATATATGCATTTAGATGCTGCTAACGTGTTTTAGATTTGGTACAAGTCCTGTGTAATTTTCCAAGCAGCTCTTGGACCAGGTAAGGTAATGGCAGCACTAGGGGCCAATAAGCTGTGCTGCAGTGCATATGAGCTAGTAAAGAACACTATGGCAGAAGCAAAAGGTAAAATCAACGCATCACTGTGCTGCTGCTGCTCCCTCAGCATTGAGCAGTCACAGAGCTGGAGTAAAGAAAGGCAGGTCAGGTCTAACTGGCTCTCCTGGCCATACCTGTTAGGTTGGGTTTATCTCAGGACTGTATTGAAAGAAATGCAAATGATATTGCAGCTGATTTCTCCGCATTCAACATTAAGGTCAATGCTGTGTCTTGATCTAGGCCGACAAGGCCTAGGGCTGCACTTAGTGGGGGGGGGGGGAGGGGGGGCAGCGGCTTTTTTGCCACCCCCCCGCAGGAAAACCCCCCGACCTGTCCTCCCCACATCCCGCTCAGATATAGCCTCCCGCAGCCGGCTTGCCTTGCTATATATCATGGGCACTCAGCACTGGCAGTATGGGCGGCTTGGGCGCGTACTTGGCCAGGGGGAGCGACTGCCGCCCCTATAAAATGGACCATGACTGACTGTCAGTGTCACTGGCCAATGGCCATACCTGGTGCACTGCACATAGCTTAACTGGTGGAGGTGGAGCATTAGGCTCCGCCTACCCACCTCTGCGCAGCATCATTGCATGCTCTCCAGCTTGGGGCGACGAGTCAGGACGGGTCTCTCTGTACCAGAGGAGGAGGAGTGAGAGAGAGGCGGACGATTGCGGGAACCCTCAGGTACAAATGGATGAGAGCGAGTGGATGAATATATACTAAAGCTGCCTGGGTATACAAGTTTTTAAATTGGTCCTGACTCCTGGCTCGCTGTTTCAATCCATCTATATAATATAGATGGATTGAAACAGCGAGCCAGGAGTCAGGACCAATTTAAAAACGTGTATACCCAGGCAGCTTTAGTAACGCAGCCACTGTGCCATCAAATGCAGCCACTGTGCTAATCAAACACAGCCACTGTGCCATCAAACACAGCCACTGTGCCCAACAATTGCCGCCACTATGCCCATCAAACACAGCCACTGTGCCCATCAAACGCAGCCACTGTTCCCATCAAACGCAGCCACTGTGCCCATCAAACGCAGCCACTGTGCCCATCAAACACATTCACTGTGCCCATCAAACGCAGCCACTATGCCCATCAATTGCCGCCACTGTGCCCATCAAACGCAGCCACTGTACACAAACGCAGCCACTGTGCCCATCAAACGCAGCCATTGTGCCCATCAATTGCCACCATTGTGCCATCAAAGGCAGCTACTGTGCCCATCAATTGCTGCAACTGTGCCATCAAACGCAGCCACTGTGCCCATCAATTGCCGCCACTGTGCCATCAAATGCAGCCACTGTGCCCATCAATTGAAAGAGAAAGGGGTGTGGTTTACAGATGACAGAGCGTGTCTTAAATATGAAGAGGGTGTGGCCTTGACAGGAAGGATGGGTAATATTTAAATTAGGGGGTGCATGAGTTTAGTCAGGCCTAGGGCAGCACAAAACCTAAACACAGCACTGATTAAGGTCATTATCTAAAACACAAAGCCATTATTATTATTATTATTATTTTAGGCTGTGTTTTTTTTGGCACTAACAACCATTACATACAATATTACTAACATTAACCCTTTACCGCTCTCTTTGGCATCCCTTTCAATAGTTTGGAATGCCCAAGGAGCAGGAAGGTTTGGCGATCATATGACCAGTGTAGCAAGAGTATGATTAATAACCGTGCTCTCAATTTCAAAAAAAATATTCACAAATATTCAAAAATAATAAACTGTGTTATTAATCATGTGAGCGCTCAAACCACAAAGAGTGAATGTGTCAGATCTGTCACCATCTAGAGTGAACAATTTATATAATAATGTGATTCAACCCTGAAGTGTCTAGCTCACTCACCGGAACTTCTTCACCCCTATTACAGGAAGTCAAGAACAGCATATGGTATCTAGTTTATAGATGGTGGTTTCAAAACATTCTCCTGTTCTAGAAAAACAACTGTGATTTCATACCGTGCTAAAAACATTAAAAAATATATAATTATGTATTTGTGATGAATATCAAGTGAATATAATATACAAAAAAAGTCCAAGGATCCACCACCGATTAGTTAGACCCACATAAAGTGCTGGTAATTCTTCTATACATCAAACGTGACGGTGAAGAAAACATTACGGTATACGGCTCATGTCTCCAGTGCATCTCCTGCCACCAACTTCTAGGCAAATGTCCTACTCACCAGACGAAATTGACACCCATGACAGGCAATCAAAAAAAGCAAGATAAACGGATGTCCAAAGAAACGTCAGCTCAGGGTTTTGGCACAATCACCGAATGGAAATGGCATATAGATCAAAAAGACAAGCACACAAACGCCTCATAGTGCAGTACCATTTAGAAAATGTATTAAAAATATACAGGTTGCACTTACATAAGCAGAAGATAAGATTACATTTGTAAAATGGCAGGGACGCCAACAGCGTTCCACCTCCGTTCAAATGGCGGAAGTTACGTGGCACGTTTCACGGGATCCCACGCGTTTTTTCAGCAACATGACTCCTGATGACGGCAGACGTTGCTGATGAAACGCGTTGGATCCCGTGATACGTGCCACATCACTTCCACCACTCGCTGGAATGCAGGTGGAACGCTGTTGGCGTCCCTGCCATTTTACAAATGCAATTTTATCTTCTGCTTATGTAAGTGCAACCTGTATATTTTGAAAAAATTTTTCTAAATGGCACTGCACTATGAGGAGCTTCTGTTCTTGTCTTTTTGATGTATATTCCATTTCCATTTGGTGATTGTGCCAAACCCTGAGCTGCCGTTTCTTTGGACATCCGTTTATCTTGCTGATTTTGACTACCTGTCATGGGTGTCAATGTTGTCTGGTGAGTAGGACATTTTCCTAGAAGTTGGTGGAAGGAAATGCACTGGAGACATTAGCCATATATGTTTTCTTCACTGTCACGTTTGATGTATAGAAGAATTACCAGCACTTTATGTGGGTCTAACTAATCGGTGGTGGATCATTGGACTTTTTTGTATATTATATTCACTTGATATTCATCACAAATACACGATTATATATTTTTTTATGTTTTTAGCACGGTATGAAATCACAGTTGTTTTTCTTCACACATTAAGGCTTTGAGCCTTACTACCTGCTGCTTTGTTTATACACTGATTTGGATTTTGTTATTGCACTGTATATCGCTTTGTTTACATTCCAGGGTGCGCAGGTAAAAGGGGTTTCTGAGATCCCCTTTTTTCTTTTGTTCTATTCTCCTGTTCTACACTTGTATCAAGCCAAAGATTTGAATGTTAGGAGGTCATCCCAAGCCAGACCAGCAGTAACGGCACTCCTGCACCTTTAAACTCTCAGTGTAAGGCTTGCATAAGGAGGGAGGCAAAAGGATCCTCTCATGGGGTAGTATTTTTAAAATGTATTGAAGTAGAATCACAGTTACAGTACTGAGAAGAAAATCTAGCATTAAAAACAACGTGGAAATGTCGGTTTGCATTCCACCTGCATTCCAAGATGGCGGAAGTGATGTGTCCCAGAAGTCCTTTGCCCAGCGAGTTTCGTCAGCATGCGTCTGACGTCATTAGGGTGCCCCTTTCATAACACAGTTTAAATACAGTATGAATATTCTTTGTGGAATTGAGAGTACGATTATTAATCATACTGTTTCTACCATCTTTAGGCTAAATATATTCTTACAACAAGCAGCTCTTTAATTTCAGTACACAGTATCATTTTTAATACATTTTTCATACATTTTTTCACAAGTCCTTTGTCCAGTTGGTGCAAGCATGGGAGTCTTTAGCCCTATTATTTATGTGACCACTGTGACAGTGGTCACATGGTTGGAAGCCGGTTTTCCCAGCTACAGATCTGTAGCCTTTACCAAGAGCTGTCTTCGACAGCTCGTTCTTTGTGCATGAGAGTGCGCAGTGAGCGGGCTGTCAGCCAGAAACAATGGCTACCCAGCGATGCATACATGTGGAATTTGGTCGTTAAGGACCACAATTTTTTTCCGTTTTATTTCAAAAAGAGTAAGACAACAAAACATAGATAAGTGTATGGTAGACATACGATACACGGACATAAACTGGAGTGCATTATTGCGCATGCTTAACAGGCAGATAATAAAGAGTCTTTCTTCAGAAGTTAGCTTTGTATAGTTCAACAGTAAAACCCTTACTTCGGGTTGCGTATGCAGTGTATTGTACCTTGAGTCCGATATCTTGATCAACTGTATACAATTGTCCAGATGGACAGAAATGCAAAGAGGTGGGGGGAGGAGAAGAGGGGGGGGGTTGGGCAGACCATGTTAGAATGAATATATACATGGGTAGTAAGAGCACTAGAGTACCTTTGTGTTTGGACCGCCGAGTCATAACGGGTCCTCCAGAGAATGCCATCGCTCCCAGACACCATTATGTTCACCCAGCTTGTCCCGCAGCCTGGCTGTCATTTTCTCCATTAGTTCCACGTCTTTGACTCTAGCATAAAGGGCCTCTTGAGATGGGGGCAGTGTCTTCTTCCAGTGGAGGGCTATTAAGCACCTTGCAAGGACCACAATTTTACCGCTGTACATATGTGTCAGGTGGTTGAAAAATGGTTAAACAGAATTTTTTTTCAGAAACAAATATTTAAAAAACAGAACATTTGACCTTTTCTAATATTTTAATGTGTCTATAAAGGCAAAACATTATTTCATTTTTTTAGTTTTGGATAGAGTGTGGAAGGCTTATGCCCCGTACACACGGTCGGATATTCTGATGGAAAAAGTCCAATCGGATTATGTTGTCGGAAAATCCGATCGTGTGAGGGCTCTAGCGGACTTTTTCCGTTGGAATTTCCTACGGAAAAAATTTGAGAGCAGGACCTTAAATTTTCTGACAACAAAATCCGATCGGACTTTTTCCGATCGTGTGTAGAGAATTCCGACGCACAAAGTGCAACGCATGCTCAGAAGAAATTTGGAGATGAAAGCTATTGGCTACTGGCCTCTACGTAGTCCCGTCATACGTTTTATACGTCACCTCGTTCGGAACGATCGGATTTTCCGACAACTTTGTCCGACCGTGTGTGTGCAACACAAGTTTCGGACAAAATCCGTTGGAAATTATCCGACAGATTTGGTGATCGGATTGTCCGACCGTGTGTACGGGGGCTTAGACCTTCTGCTAATATTCTTATTGCTGTCTGTGCCCCCACTGGGGAGATTCATTGTCACCGGGACTGAAAAGAAAATCTCAAATTCAGTTTTTTTGTATGAGAGCAAAATATGAGGGAAAATCCTCCAATGGGTTCAAATGATCCGGTGACAACTGTCTAAGATGAGAATTCTTCTCACTTTGGCAAGAATTGCTCTCACATCCTGTCCGCAGCAAAACACAGACAGCAAAAACACTTACCTGCTCTAACTCCAAAAACGTTTTGGCTATAAACATACCTCTAATACGTTACAGTGTCATTGTAAAAGAACAGCAGGTAGTTTGACACAATTTACTAAAGCCCTGTAAGTAAATAGTAGTGCAGGAATCACACAAGGGCAGTCAATGTCTTTACTCCTTGACCTCCAGAAGGATTTACCCCCTACCTGACCAGGGCATTTTTTGCTATTCAGCACTGCACTATTTTAACTAGCTATTGCTCAGGTCATGCC
This sequence comes from Lithobates sylvaticus, assembly GCA_028564925.1. Lineage (NCBI taxonomy): Eukaryota > Metazoa > Chordata > Amphibia > Anura > Ranidae > Lithobates > Lithobates sylvaticus. The sequence goes on along the minus strand of CM053031.1, from coordinate 240,810,846 downwards.
ACAATGTACCCAAATGAAATAGATATAATTTTTTCACACAAATAGAGATATCTTTTGGTGATTTTTAATCACCACTGTGTTGTTTTATTTGATATATATACAAAATATACTGAACATTTTAAGAAAAAAAAACATGTTTTTCTTAGTACAATTTTGCAAACAAATAATCTTTCTACATAAATTTAGGCCAAAATGTAGCCTGCTGCATTTCTTTGGTAAAAAAAATAAAATAACCCAAATCAATGTACTGTATATTACGGTATTTAGTCTGTGTGAAAGGTCCACAATCTATATTTGAAAATTGATCAAACCTGATGTACTGACTACCTATCTCATTTATTGCCAGGACAGGACAAAAAAAAAAACAAATGATCCCTTTTTTGGAAAGTAGTGCAAGTTATTTAGTAAAAGGCATGGATAGTCTTTTGAAATAGTCATTTTTTTTGTCACAGTTTTTTTGGAAAATGAAAATAAATAAATAAAAAAAAAATGTTTCACAATTTTTTTTTAACATACTGTCACCAATGTAGTACAGTGTCATCATATGACTGTTGTGGTCAGGTGATCAGCAATACTGACTGGTCACAGTATGTAAAAAATATAATAAGAATTTTTGTAATCGGTTATTTGAAACATTTTTTTTTCTTTTTTACAATTTTTTTTACACACTGTCATCAGAGTACTACTCTGGGAGGGGAGTGATCGGGGATTATTTTTTTACACTGTGATTACATGTTACACTGTAACGGAAATTGTTTAAAATGTCATGAATGGCTTTTATTCATGACTCATTGTTTACTATTGTGATGCTTGGCCACAGCTATCACATGGTACAAGGTGCTGTGATTGGCCCAGGTACCATCTGATCACTGGTGACCAATCACAGATCACACACAGTAGTAAACAATGATGTCATGAATGGATACCATTTATGACTGTTGTTTACTTGTTGACATATTATTACACAGCGATTACGTGGTGTCTGGGCCAATCACAGCAGTGCGCAAGAGAGGTGACGTAAAGGTACATCGTGGTGCATGCAAGGTTGGTCAGCAGTAAAATTACTCTTGGCAGTTGCCTGTGAACAAACTGTCAATAAACAGTGAAGATCACCGGCAAAATGCACAGAGCCAATCAGAGTGGCCCTGCACCTTCTGAATCACAGTGATCACAAGTGTTAACAAAAAACGTCAACACAGCCCATCCCTTCTGCCTCCAATCGCTTCTGTAAGTAACATTGCTTCTACTGAGTACCAAAAAAAGGGGGCATATTAACCACAATGGGGCACACTGAGCAGCAAGAGGATACACTACTGACCAACAACAGTTATGGGGCACTCACCACCAAATACCAACATTTAAGGGGCCACACATCATTGACCACCAACATTTAATGGGGCACTCGTTACTGACCACCCCCACAAGGGGGGGCTCTCCTGACCACTGAAATCTGCATGTTGCTCTGTCCTGATCTCTGCACTCTGACTGCTGCACTGTATATTTTATGTCCTAAACTAAACAATTTTGGGGGTGTTTGTACTGTACTGGCATTTTAAAGCCCCTAGAAATGTAATAGGCAGTTAGAACATCCATTTAAAAAAAAATGTTTTTCTTTTAAATAGTAAAACGTAAAAACACAGTAGTTATTAAATATCACCAAAAGAAAATTCTATGGCAGGGGTGTCCAAACTTTTTTCAAAGAGGGCCAGATTTCATGAAGTGAACATGCGTGAGGGCCGACCATTTTGCCTGACATTTTTTTAACCATTAAAATTAAATGCAAATTAAATATTTTATACAAAGGCATACTATTCATTTCATAACATTGATGACAATATATGATGATATATAATATATATATCTTCTCTTCTCCACTCAGGGTAACAATGAGCTCAGGCGTGTTATGTTTAAAAAAATATATATAAATCTCTCTCTCTCTCTCTATATATATATTTTGCTCTCTCTCTATTTCTCTCTCTCTCTATATATTTCGCTCTCCCTCTCTCTATCGCTCTCTCTCTATCTCTCTCTCAAAAGGAAAGGAATTGCGTTCCAGTTTGATGTGGCCCCCCCAAGTATATCCATCCTTGCCCCCCAAAGCTTGAGCGTGTTATGTTTTTTATGTTGTTAATATATCTATCTTCTTTAGCCTGACAAATCCTGAGCGCCGCGCTCATTCTTAGTGTGAGCTGGGGCATGTGGCTGGGCGTGTTCACAATTCTATGTGCCTGAGCCCGCAAGGAAGCTTACAGCATGCAGCGCCACCGCCAATCACAGGCACTGTGACATTTCCCCGATCTCTGCATCTGCAGTCCGCAGATGCAGAGATCGGGAATAGTCACAGTGCCTGTGATTGGCTCTTCGCGCTGTCAGCTTCATAGTGGTTCTGGCACATAGACTTGTGAACATGCCCAGCCACACGCCCCGCAACGCCCTGCCACGGCGCTCAGGATTTGTCAGGCTAAAGAAGATAGATATATTAACAGCATAACAAACATAACACGCTTAAGCTTTGGGGGCCACAGATGTATATATATGGAAATTCCAAGTGGGGGCCACATCAAACCGGAACGCGGGCCACAAATGGCCCCCGGGCCGGACTTTGGACATGCCTGTTCTATGGGATTGACTTACTAAAACCAGAGCATGCAAAATCTGGTGCAGCTGTGCATAGAAACCATCAGCTTCCATCTTCCAGGTTTTTTTTGTCAAAGCTTAAAGGGGTTGCAAAGGTTTGTGTTTTTTTACCTTAAGGCATCTATGCATTAAGGTGAAAAAACACCTGTCAGTAAACGGCTCCCCAGCCCCTCCTTTTTACTTACCTGACCCCTCAAACTTGACCCACAGGGATGCACTGTCTCTCTGCCCAGGGTTCTCGGCTGTTGATTGGATAGATTGATAGCAGTGCAGCCATTGGCTCCCGCTGCTGTCAATCAAATCCAATGACGGGGGCGGGGCCGAGTCCTGCATTCGGCCTCTATGGACGCCGAATGCTGGACTTGGGAGCGTGCCCACAAAGGTAACCCCCTTGGAAGAGCACTTCTCTGAGGGGGTTATCAGATGCGGGGAGAAGCCAACGAAGGACCCTAGAAGAGGATGTTCGGGGCCACTCTGTGCAAAACAAGCTGTACAGTGGAGGTAAGTATGATATGTTTGTTATTTTTTTTTTTTTTTTTACCTTTACAATCACTTTAATTAAACAAACTGGAGTTAGAAGCTGATTGGATACCATGCACCAGATTTTGCACTCTCAAGTTTTAGTAAGTCAACCCCTATCTATCATTAATTTGTGTACAGTGTTGTATGACCGAGTAATTGTCAGCAAAACTATCACAGCACTAAAAATATAAAAATAGTCTGGAAATGAAGGAGTATATCCAGGTAGGTGGTTACGGATAAATGTTGTTTTTCTGCAATAATTGTTAACTGCTAAAGTTACTAAATCTGTATGTGCTTTATGTTCTTTTACATTGCAGCTTGCCCTACGTTCAACAGATTACCCGCTTCCTTTAACCGTTATCTCAGACCACAATGACCATCACTAGCAACATATCTCGTCACTCCCAGGTAACCACTTTTATCTGTGCTTTTGGTAGCTAAAAGCTATTTCAGTATCTGTCATTGACTGTAATTAGGTAAATGAATATGGGACAATATATTGCAACTAGGGTTGAGCGAACCCGAACTGTAAAGTTCGGGTCCGCACTGGACTTTTGGGTGTCCGGGACCCGGACCCGAACCCAAACTATTGGCTGTAAGTTCGGGTTCGGGTCCGGTGTTCGGCGCTTTATTGGCGCCTTTTTAACAGCTTAGGCCAGCCAATGGATGATCGTTTCACTAGTGTGCCCTAGAAGCCATCAAAGCCATGCCAACTAATGGCATGGCTGTGATTGGCCAGTGCAGCATGTGACCCAGCCTCTATATATAGCCCACACACAGCGTCATTCTGTTAGACACACACTGTTAGGTAGGTTCCTGTGCTGCAGATAGATTTTAGGAGTTAGTGTGCTAAAGTCAGTCCACATTCCTGGAATTGTATTCTAATTAGTTAGATCAGTGAGCGATCTAGATAGCTAGAGTAGGGAGGGAGTTTCTTTATTTTGCAAAAGAAAGAGGCAGACATAATTATTGAAGAGATTCCTAAATCAATTGTACCCTGGCTGGGGTGCAGTGCACAGTCACAGTAACAGTGCCATGAGGCCAGTGCCAGACAAAATCTAAACATTTTACCTTCAAGCTCAGTGCAACATTACTGCACTGCATATACTAAGAGATACACCACAGTCTGTGTGTATTCTGCTATTGGAAAAACATTGCATAAAAATAGAATTTTGCTTTTTATTTTTTTTTCCCAATAGCATTTTCTGCGTGTTCCTACATACACGCTGTAGATACTGTCCGTGTAGTCTGATATTGCAAAAACATTGCAAAAAAATAAAATTTTGCAGTGGTTTTTTTTCTTCCCAATAGCATTTTCTGCGTTTTCATAAACGCTGTAGATACTGTCCGTGTAGTCTGATATTGCAAAAACATTGCAAAAAAATAAAATTTTGCAGTGTTTTTTTTTCTTCCCAATAGCATTTTCTGCGTTTTCATAAACGCTTTACACACTGTACGTGTATTCTGCTATATACAAAAACACCCATTTAGGGCGAGATCATAAATTTTGAAAATATGAGGAGATCATCAAAAAGGGGACGTGGCCCGGGTCGTGGTGCTGCTGGTGGTGCTCCTGTTGCAGGGAGAGGACGTGGTCGATCTGTGCCAGCTACACGCACTAGTGAAACACCTTCCGCAGGTGCGAGTAGGCGACAGAGCCTGCAGCAGTATTTTGGCGCGCCTAATGAGGCTGTACGAATGTCGAGGCCAGGACAAGTACAGGCGATAGTAGATTGGGTTGTCTCCGGTTCCTTCACATTGTCTCCCACCCAGTCTCCTGATGAAAGTTCAGAGTTGGCACCTAAAAGTAAAATCACAATTTTTTTCTTTTTTTTGATGACTCTGTTAGCAGGGTTTCCCAGGGCCATCCACCTAGCCCTGCCTCAAAAATAAAAAACCACTTAAAAACATGGGACCAAAATTAATAAAAGAGAAAAAAAAAACTGTGTAAAAAAATAAAGGAAATTAATAAAGAAAAAAAAAATGCAAAGCTCCCTGTCCCGCAGAGCTTGCACGCAGAAGCGGACGCATACCTAAGATGTGCCCGCATATGAAAATGGTGTTCAAACCACACATGTGAGGTATCGCCGCGATCGATAGAGCGAGCGCAAAAAATTCTAGCACTAGAGCTCCTCTGTAACTCAAAACTGGTAACCTGTAGAAAGTTTGTCGCCATTCCACGAGCGGGTGCAATTTTGAAGCATGACATATTGGGTATCGATTTACTCGGCGTAACATTATCTTTCACAATATAGAAAAAAATTGGTCTAACTTAACTGTTGTCTTATTTTTTAATTCAAAAAAAGTATATTATTTTCCAAAAAATTGAGCTTGTAAGACCGCTACGCAAATGCGGTGTGACATAAAGTAATGCAACAACCGCCATTTTATTCTCTAGGCTGTCTGAAAGAAATATATATAATGTTTGGGGTTCTAAGCAATTATCTAGAAAAAAAAAAAAACGTATTTTAACTTGTAAACAAAAAGTTTGAAAAATAGGCCCAGTCCTTAAGTGGTTAAAGGATACTTTCTATTAAATTGCATAGCATACACTTCTTTTCTAGTTTTGAACAGTGTCAAGACAAGGTCTCCTAGAGCCCAGGCAAACATGCCAGTCTGCCCCCCCCAAGATGTATGAGCATTATGTGTGAGCACACATACCACAATTCCCCCTCCCCCTCTCCCATATCACCTCTTCTAGCACAAACCCCCCAAATCACCACTCCAAGCAATCCCTGAACCTTCCCCTCCTAGAACAATTCTTACCCCCTTCTGCTCTTCTCATTCCACCTCCCAACACAAATCCCCTCCCCCATCTTCTTGTGGTATCCCCTCCCCCCACCTGATACACAGTGCCCAGGGTAGCCGTCCCTCCTGCCCACCCCTTGTCCGGCACTGGTTTTGAATGAAGTGTTTTGGATTTCGTTTTGAATTACATAGAAAAAACTTTTGTCACAACATTCTTTCTTGCCATCGTTGGGGTTAATTTACTAAAGGGAAATAGGCGGTGCACTTTGCAAATGCAGTTACTCCAAAGCTTAGTAAATGAGCAGAAATTCTGCTGACTTCCTTCATCCAATCATGTGCAAGCAAAAAATGCTGTTTTTTTCTTTCTTTCACGTAATTGGGTATTCTTTACAAAGTGAAGCTTTACTTCATTTACTAAGCTCTGGAGCAACTGCTCTTTCAGAGTGCAACTGCACTTTGCAAAGTGCGCAGCCTATTTGCCTTTAGTAAATCAACCCCATTGAGTCAACTATGTTCTATTGAAAGCCATTAAAATTTCATCCAGACCTGATATTTGAATGGAATCCCAGACCTATTACCTCTTCCAGCCCATGCTATAGGTGAAAGACAGCTACAGCGTAGGGATTACATTGCTGGGAGGGCATCCATGGATAGCATCCTGTGATCGTGCTGCCCACGCGCCCCACAGCTGAACACAGATCGGGGTAAAGGGCCAATCACAGCAGTTCTTTACCACATAATCAGCTGGGTCCAATCACAGTGGAACACTATGTAAATACAAGCCAGTTATCGACATTCCTTTCCTCACACTGACAGTGTGAGGAGAGGAGAAGAGAGACGATAACCGGCTTGTGTGAAAGGGACAATCAAGGCACTGATTATCAGTGCAGTCCCAACAGTGCCCCCAGTGCCCACCAGTGCCAATCAGTGCCTATCAGTGCCCACCAGTGCGGCCAATCAGTGCCCACCAGTGCGGCCAATCAGTGCCCACCAGTGCTGCCAATTGATGCCCACCTGTGTTGTCAATCGGTGCCCACCAGTGCTGCCAATCAGTGCCCACCTGTGTTGCCAATCAGTGCCCACCAGTGCTGCCAATCAGTGCCCATTAGTGCTGCCAATCAGTGCTCATACCACCAAAATAAAGCTCTATTTGTGTGAAAAAAATGTGTGAAAAAAATTATTAACATTTCATATGGGTATAGTGTAGCACGACCCATGCGCACGATAGCACAATTATCATTCAAAGAGTGACAGCGCTGAAAGCTGAAAATTGGCCTGGGCAGGAAGGGGGTGAAAGTGCCCAGTAAGCAAGTGGTTTAAACAGGTTTCATTTACCATATGTACGAGTTTTCCCAAAAGAAAACTAAATTTCACAGTGAGAAATTCATTCATTTGAGAACATTTTTCCTCAAAGATTGAAAACAAACTTGGACTTGGACCCCCACTAACCATTAGAAAATCGAACAAACATTTTGAAAATCAAAATGTAATCAAAATTGGACTGTTGTGTGGCCAGCTAGAAGTCCTGTTGGGTTTTACTGCTATCTGGGGCACCCTTAGGTTCACACTGGCATCAGAGGGGCAGTAAAAACAGGTGGGTGGTCCTCATTTTTACTGACCCCAACCGCCCACCTCTAAATTTATAGCAGTTTGAGGGAGGTGTGCAGCTTTGAAACCTTAGAAGAAAAAAATGACTTGCTGTAGTGCAAGGTAAAAAAAACAAGTAAATGAACTGTGAATGTTATACTATGCTCCAATGAGTAATAAACAATAAACAGTATGTGATAAAGTGCCTACATAAATATAATCCATATCAAAGTATTAATTAACAATATAAAGTGCTCAGTGCAATTATAGTGCAAATCAAATAAAGTGCAATCATATAAAGTCCATCCATAGAGTCATATGGTGTGTTGAACTTATACAGTTGGTGTGGACCGGCTTAAGCAGGGGAAGACCTAGTGATGGTTGTTTGCATGCCAAGGTTGCGCTTATTTGCACGTTTTTAAAAGTTTGATGTAAGTGTAATGATTTTGTCTTTTTATGAATAAATTTAGCAGTATTACACTATATATCCTTTTCTCTTCATTGCCAAAATGTCTAACATGGATATCTGATAACCGGGAAAGTTGAGAAGGTGATAGCCATGGAGGCATAAGGTGACCCAGATGTAAAAATTCAAACATGTCAGTGTCAGGAAGCCCTATGAGGACATTGCGCACATGGCGTGGAGGTGTGACATCGATTTGTGGTAGAGACAAGCCCGCCCAATCCCCCGCATCACCCAGTGCAAAAATGGGGTTAGGGGGAAGGAGCTCACACCGCGAACCGCAGCTCCCGAACACAGAACAAATAAAGGAACAGCACAACAAAACCCAGTCCCACAAAAAAGAGAGAACCTTAGTGAACAAACAGCATCATGAAGGCAAAGGAACACACCAGGTCAGGGATAAAGTTGTGGAGAAGTTTAAAGCAGGGTTGAGTTATAAATAAATATCCCAAGCTTTGAACATCTCACGGGGCACTGTTCAATCCATCATCCGAAAATGGAAGAGTATGGCACAACTGCAAACCTACCAAGACATGGCCGTCTACCTAAATTGACAAGCCGGGCAAGGAGAGCAGTAACCAGAGAAGCAGCCAAGAGACCCATGGGAACTCTGGAGGAGCTTCAGAGATCCACAGCTCAGGTGGGAGAATCTGTCCACAGGACAACTATTAATCGTGCACTCCACAAATCTGGCCTTTATGGAGGAGTGGCAAGAAGAAAGACATTGTTGAAAGAAAGCCCATGTGCAGCTTGCGAGAAGCCATGTGGGGGACACAGCAAACATGTGGAAGAAGGTGCTCTGGTCATAGCAAAACTCTATGTGTGGCAGAAAACTAACACTGCACTTCACCCTGAACACACCATCTCCACTGTGAAACATGGTGGTGGCAGCATCATGTTGGGGGGATGCTTTTCTTTATCAGGTACAGGGAAGCTGGTCAGAGTTCATAAGAAGATGGATGGAGTAAAATACAGGGCAATCTTAGAAGAAAACCTGTTAAAGTCTGCGAAAGACTTGAGACTGGGACAGAGGTTCACCTTCCAGCAGGACAAGGACCCTAAACATACAGCCATAGCTACAATGCAATGGTTCAGATCAAAGCATATTCATGTGTTAGAATGGCCTAAATCCAATTGAGAATCTGTGGCAAGGGGGGCGTGGCCTGACGCGAGTTCCGGATGGACGTCTAATCCTGGAGCTCCGGAGACTGGAAATCCAATTGAGAATCTGTGGCTGGAAAGCCTCAGCGGCTCACGGACTTCTACGCCAGAGTTCCTGACAAAGGGATCCAAGATGGCGCCCGGGCCTACAACACAGACGGAGCTGTGCAACGCGGACCGGCATCCAAACAAGGTAATGCCAAACACAATAATACCCAGCACAACAACCATCACCACTCCTATCCTCCATCCCCATCCACTGGCAGCCCAGTAAAATCCAAACCCAGGATGGATGGCGATAGATCGCACACTGAGGGCAGCCTGGCCACAGATTCTGACAATGACACGAGGGAACTCCCTGAACCCATAGAATCATTCCCCACTCAGAACCAGCCTGTTCTGGACACAGTCCTGAAGGACATGCTAATGTCCCTTCGCAGCACCATCCAATCTGACATGGCATCATGTATGCACAGATTTACTAAGGAAATCAACGCCATGGGATCCAGAATAGACCATATAGAAACCAAAATGGGGGAATATGCAGACACCATAAACGATCTGGTAGATGCTAACGAGGAAAAAGAAGGGGAGGCAGAGTGAATCAGAGACAAGCTGGCAGACATTGAGGACAGGTCCTGTTCACAGACACTCTTCAAACAAATTGTGCCTGATCTATCGGACCTGGACGTCACAATTGATAGAATCCACCGCCTTCCCAAACCAGCACACCTACCAGACCATATCCCCAGAGATGTTTTGCAAAGAATGGGCAAAAATTGCTGTTCACTGATGCTGTCTATCCAATCTGACAGATCTTAAGCTATTTTGCAAAGAAGAATGGGCAAAAAGTTCACTCTCTGGATGTCCAAGCTGATAGAGATCCCCAAAAAGACTTGCAGTTGTAATAGCAGGGAAAGGGGGTTCTACAAAGTATTGATTCAGGGGGGCTGAATACAAATGCACGCCACACTCTTCACATATTTATTTGTAAAAAAAAAATTGAAAACCATTTATCATTTCCCTTCCACTTCACAACTATGTGCCACTTTGTGTTGGTCTATCACATAAAACAATAAAATATAAAATTTTTGGTTGTAACATGACAAATGTGGAACATTTCAAGGAGTATGAATACTTTCTCAAGGCACTGTAATGTATGTGAACCCAGCCTTAAGCCTCATACACACGATCGGATTTTCGTCCGGGAATTGTGTGATGACAGACTGTTTGCCTAAAATCCGACGGTTAGTACGCTCCATCAGACAATTGTCCAACTTTCCGCTGACAAATGTTGGATGGCAGGCTAGTACATTTTCGGGCAGACAACGGTCTGTTGTCAGATTTTCTTATCGTGTATACACAAGTCCGTCACACAAAAGTCCAAAGTACAAACACGCATGCTCGGAAGCAAGGAAGAGGCGAAAGCGGTCGGTCTTGTAAACTAGCGTTCGTAATGGAGAATTAACATTCGTGACGCTGCAAATTATGAAATCTCAAAATGCAGCGCACAATTCTCTTCTTTAATGGGATAATAATGAAGCTGCTTTGCTGGTAATACTGATGGAGTTCTGCCAAACGTATTTTCAAAGGCTTTATTTTTCTAGTGATATCGAGAATAATATTATTATGCTGGTTTTTTTTTGGCCAAGTTACCACAACACTATCATCCTGTAGTTTTTAATCTCAAAGATACAACTATGTTGGTGTCCCTTGTTAATGTTACATTGTATTATTGAAAATGTACTGGCCTACCCCCAAACTGTCATTTAAAGTAAAACACATAGCCAAGTATTATTCTACACAATTTTTTTTATTGTGCATTAAAAAAAGAAAAAAATAAAATTAGACATGCTATCTGCCAATAGAACTTAACCAAAAGGGGATTCTATGCATCCAGAAATATATAAAATATACCAAATCAAATCATTATTCAACTAAAAATAAAATAAAAGCCTCATGCGTTTCCTGCTTCTTAATATAGGGGGTCAACAATGCCCAGAGTTGGTGAAAGCAGGGGTCCGTCTTCCGGAGATAATTCTGAAAATCATCCGGATTATTCTCCTGGAGCTCCCGCAGCAAAGGCATATGACATAATTGGTCACGATTAATAAAGCAACCAATTTTTTGTCCAATAACTCCTCCTCCTCCTGTTCCTGGACTAGACTTGGGTCAAAGCAATGACTCCAAGGCCAATAATAAGTAACACGTTATCTCCTCCGATTCCGCAACATGGCTGGTTGACAAACGGCCATTCAGAAACTACCTGAAAAGCTCGAAATTAAAAGTGCCAAATGAAAAGCGTGAAATTAAAAGTACGAAATGAAAAGCGTGAAATTAAAAGTGTGAAATTAAAAGCACAAATCAATACTCTCCAAACTTCTACTAACACAAAATTAGCAGAAGGAGCACAAAGGGTGACGCCTGACAATTGAACTTCCTCTTTATTGCCTCGTAGTACGTCACTATGTTCGTGTTTGTTGGCCAACAATTGTGTACAGTTTGTATGCAAGACAAAAATCCAGGCAAAAGTCTGAAACTTTGTCTGTGAAAAATCCTATCGTGTGTACAAGGCTTTAGGCTAGGTTCACACTTGTGCAGCCCATGTTCTGCAGGTTGGGTAGCCCATTCATTTCAATGAGCTGCCCTACTAACAGAAATGCAGGTAATGAAGTCGCAGACCCTTTTTAAAAAAAATGTTGCTGCACAGAACTGCAGGTGTCTTTCTGATACATGGGGGTGCCATTAGCAATTAAAGGCACCCCTGCAAATCTGCTAAAAAGCAGCACGCTTTTAAAAATGCAGGTTGGGAACGCATGTCATGTTGCGAGAGCTCCCGACCCATACAAGTGTGAATCTAACATAAGTTTTGTTTGACATGTTGTGTGTTTGTACTTACAATGAAAACATTTGCAAATAAAATTTGGTATAAAAAAAGAGAAGAAGAAATGTGTGGTTTTCGTTTTGGCTATGGTGTCTAAAAGGGGTGTCTGGATCACAAGACAGGCTAAACAGAATTGCATATTCTTTAGCCATTGAGGCAGTTTGAATATATACGTTTTTTAACAGTATATTTAACTTCTTAACAAGGTTAGGCACACTAGTTATGGCTTTCTTTCTCTCTTTAAAAAATAAAAAAAAAAATATATATATATATATATATATATATATATATATATATATATATATATATTTTTTTTTTATTGGCAAACTATAACTTGAAAATGAGTCTTTATGACTTGCAGGAAAAAACAGGCTGATTTTTACCGGTTTCTTATCTGCTTGCTATAACCACGTTTCACACGCATGCATGTCGCATAAATGTTTTGACAACATAACATTTGTTACTGCACTTTGTGGGAAAACGTTCAGTTACAGTTGTTTTATCTTTACGTTTTGTCAACAAAGTGCACAATTCTTGATTCTTGTAACGGTTTATTGCCCTCAAGGTTTCAACGTTTCTCTGTATCTCTGAAACAAATAGCTGTAAACTGTAAAACTTCCAGCTTTACAAAACAATCCTAGAAATAATAAAAAAAAGATAATAAAAAAATTGTACAGATTGTACAGGACAGAGTTCACGGCTGAGTTTGTGTAAGAAACCCATTTTTACGAGTTCAGGAACCATTGAATTCTGAGAATTCACCTGTTACAAGAGGGATGGGGAAAATGGTGTGATATTATTGGTACTGCAAGGCAGGCATTTGGCTTCATTTACTAAAGGCAAAGAGGCTGTTCACTTAACCACTTCAGCTATGGAAGGTTTACCACCCTTCTTGACCAGGGCATTTTTTGCAATACGGCACTGTGTTAATTTAACTGACAATTGCGCGGTCATGACATGCAACGCTGTACCCAAATAAAATCGATATCCTTTTTTTCCCACAAATAGAGATTTCTTTTGGTGGTATTTGATCACCTCTGCGATTTTAATTTTTTGTGCAACAAATAAAAAAAGACTTGCGGTTTATATTTTTTGTGCTATAAACAAAAAAAAGCCAAAAATTTTGATAAAAAAACATATTTTTTACTTTCTGCTATAAAACATACCCATATGTATTCTGCTACGTATTTTAATTCTTTTTATTTTTTTTACTAGTAATGGCAGGGATCAGCAATTTTTAGTGGGACTGCAACATTGCGGCAGACAAATCGGACACTAAGTCATACTCTTTGGGGACCAGTGGGTGGGGCCCCTATGCCATTTAAAAAAAAAAATTGTCGCAAGGTTCCCCTTAATTTCCATACCAGACCTGAAGGGCCCAGTATGGATTTTGGGGGGACCCCCACGCAATTTTTTTTTTATTTTTGGTTTGGGGTTCCCCTTAATATTTATACCAGACCCAAAGGGCCTGATAATGGACTGAGGGGAACCCATGTGGTTTTTTTTCAATGAGTTTTATCTATATTGCCAAGACCCAAGAATTCATTACAGCCGCGATCAGTTTTAAATGACTTTTTTCCTTTGGAAATGTCATTTTGCTGTGGTATTGTTCTAAACATGGGAAAATGCGCTACTTTACAGGCATACTAAGAACACCCCCAAGGCATGATATTTAAAGGAATATTTCATTTTTATTTTTTCACTTTAACCTCCCTGGCGGTATGATTCTTTCTGGTTTTAGGTGCTGAAAGCGATACAATTATTTTGCATGGAAATTTGGCTTTTTATATTGTAGACCTGCAATTCTTAGGAATAACTCACTTAAATCTGTTCAAACCAGAGTCTAGTAGACATACCGGGTATGATAAACACAAAATCATAAATTAAAATATAATAAATCTATAAAAATTATTAAATAATTTAATCAAATCAAAAACACTGAAATTTGCCCAGTTGCAGAATTGTCGCTGTCATTAGATTTAGTGTTTGATGACGAATTTCCCCACAAATTGCTATCGCTCAATTCTTCAAGTGATTCTAATTTATTATCGCTGTTTTCTAGCTGGTCTAAAATCACTTTTGACTTAAAGGGACACTTTTTGGTTGCTATGGACAATCTCCAAATTCCAGGCAGAAAAAAAACAGTATTTATAATATAAAACTACATGCAGGGCACTGGACAGACCACTAGGGACAAATGGGATGTGTAATTTTTTTATACAGTACTGTAATCTGTAGGATTACAGTGTACTGTATGTGTATTGTGTGTTTTTAATTTTTTGAATTTGGCTCCGATCTCCGCTCCCGTGCGTCGGCACTCGGGCACTGTGTGAAGATGAATGAATGAATGATTTGTATAGCGTTGCAACTGCGAACTGAATCGCCTCGAGGCGCTTGACTGCTCTTGTTGGGATGCCATGTTTAGAAGAGGTGGGTCTTGAGTTTTTTCCTGAAGGCCTGATGGTTTTCTTTCATGCGGATGTTGTTTGGTAGAGCATTCCATAGCCGGGGTCCCTGTACTGCGAATCTTCGTTCTCCCTTCGATTTGTAGCGGGCTTTGTGTGAATCGAGCGAGGAGACAGCTCGCACACACAGCGGGGAGACATCGAAGGATCCAGGGGACAAGGTAAGTAAGTCTCCCTGTATCCTGCAATGCGAGCCTGAGTCTGGCTCGGGGTTACCGCTTATGGTACTAAAGTTCCACCCCGAGCCAGACTCGGGATTACCGCCAGGGGGGTTAATAGCCATTTTTAAAACATTTTTTTTGCATTGATACATGTCCCCTGGGGCAGGACTTGGGTCCCCAAACACTTTTTATGACAATAACATGCATATAAGCCTTTAAAATTAGCACTTTTGATTTTTTATGTTCGTGTCCCATGGACTTTAACGTTTTTTGAGTGTTCATCTGAATTTTTTGCCTGTTTTTTTGCCTGTTCGGATGCTCTGGTGCGCACCGGGGGGTGTTCGCCTCATCCTTATTGTACAGACCTGAGAGTGGGAGTGGTTAAGTAGTTTAGCAAAAGACATTGGGCAGGGCTGACACCACTCACACCACAAAAGAGCTGTGTGCTTTCAGCCCACAGCAGTATTTCAAAGCAATTATATCAGGTATTATTCTGTACTTGCAGGGATAATACACTGGGGAATTTACATGGATCAGCTACGACTAAGGCTATTGCTGAAACGCGTCAGATTTATTGTTTTATTGTCACTATTACAGGATTACAGTTTTGCCGGCTCTTCGTATTACCAATGTACCGTACATGGATTGCAGAAATCTACTGCATGTGTTTTTTTTTTTTGTTTTGCCCTGACATACACTTTAACAAAGTAAAATTTCCATTAGCTAAGCAAATAAGGTATAATCATGTTCACCTCTCAGTTATATGCAGTTTTACTTCATTTTCATTTACTAAGCTACTGGAAATTTCACTTCACACAATGAATTTTCTATTAGCTTAGTGGATGAGATGAAGCTGTGCTAACTCATCCAATCGGGTGTTAGCAAAAAATCTTTTTTTTTTTTTTTTTTTAATGTTCCTTGCACATCATTGGTTCTTCTTTCCTAAAGGCATTTTAACTTAGCCGTACCCCATTTACTAAGCTAAGTGACACTTCAATATGCAAAGTAAACATTTTCTACTATTTTAGTAACTCAAGCCCATTGCAATGTGCGGGTGTTTTCAAGAGATGTTAAGGCCAACACCCTTACTAATCAATCCTTTCAAGTACAAACATTGTGGGGGAAATATGGAGGCTGTTGTTACTGGCCTTTTCCCAAAAATGCTAGTTTACTGGCCTGTTGACATAAATTATAAGTCAATGACCCGGAATAAGCATGCAGCAAATGAAAGTTGGAGAATTCTTAGAATTCATTGGATTTGATTTATTAAAGCTGCGTTTCCACTAGTGCGACTTGTCATGCGACTTTGGACACATAAAGTCGCACGACAAGTCACAGCTCATTGATTTCAATGGCATCCATTCCGTTCTTTGAAAAGGTGCCTGCACTACTTTGATGCGACTTTTGATGTGACTTTGAGCCAGAGAGTGTAAAGTTGGATCAAAGCTGCACTCAAAGTCGCATCAAAGTCACACTCCAAAGTCGCACTCTAAATCGTGCGACTTTGGGGTCGCAATAGTGGAGGAGTAAATATGGTCACATTGCATAGATAATTTGCATTTAGCATGATGAGCAAGGTAAAGTAAATTTCCCTTTGCAGAGTATACCCAATCATGTGCAAGAAAACCATCATTACTAATCTTTGGAAATAAAGTGAAGCTATGCTAACTTTACTCATCCTATCATGTGAAAGCAAAACATTTTTTTTTTTACTTGATGCTTGTACATGAATGGATATTCAAAGGGAACATACTGTAGCTTCAATTCATTACCTGGAAAGTTAACATTCCCTACTCTTTGAGTAAGTCAAGCCAGTAAGCTTTATACTTGTTTTAGGTAAGTGACTTAAAGCTAGAGATAGCCAGGAAGCTAGAATTTTCAAAAGTAATGGCAGCAATGGTAACCAGCAAGTTCAACCACTAGAAAAAATGTTAAATAAATAAATTGAAAACCTCCATATATATTAAACAGATGTAAGAAAACACTTTTAATGGCCTAGGCCAGATTGACGTGTACCTCATCCTACAGTCTCCTGGGATACTTACATCACATCTCCCAGGAGGCTGCAGGATTGGCACACAAAGCAGGAGGACAGTTTGGAGGGCAAACCGTGGAAGGGACGTGGAAGGGTGTCATCGGATTGGTCTACACTCGGAAGAGGCAGCCAGCTGAAGACCAAGATGACAGGACCCGCTACGTGGGTAAGTATGCGCTTTGAAGAGAACACCTCAATTCAGGTAAGTTGGGGAAAAAAACATGGGGGGGGGGGGGGAGGGAGTTTAGCTTTGCTTTAATTTGTTACAGTGCCATGTAATGCGATAAACCTCTTTATACTACCCACCTAAACTTGAAGTCCAGGCATATATAAAAGACACAAATGAATATAGCTCTGTGTTCACTAATAAATATTTCAAGATTACATTTTTTTTTATTTCCAACAAGTACAAGTATCTAGATTTGTCTTGTTTAGCCTCTTGGAATCCCCTATACAGTGGAGGGAGAGATAGCATTGAGAGCCAGCAGGCCGGTCACCTGAATACTTCAGCTAGGAATAATGGAATAGGACAAACCAAGATATGTTTTTTATACTGCCAAACCTTGCCCATGCCTGTCTGCACATTCCCACTGGTTAGTAAAATAACATGTGAACATGAGGGGGTAGCAAGCTCTGACACTTTCCAATTCACACTTACAAATGTCACATATAATTGACACAGTGTCTTCATATTCATAATCTAAATTTAATGAAATGCAGATTTGTGATATGGTAAAAAGTAAGTACACCCTTACATTAGCCACCCCCTCAAATCCATGAAACTAGAGTCCAGTATTCTGGTTTAGATGCCAGTGATTAGAACCTTCTTAGGAAGTAGCAGATGAAACTGGTCTTATTTAAATCTCAGACATCTGTGTGATATCATCATGCCAAAACCAATGGAGGGCCTCAGAAAGAAAGTGGTGGGTGTCTATGAGTCTGACAAGGGATTTAAAATGATTGAATAAATGATTTGATATCAGTTATTCCACTGTAAGGAAAATAATCTTCAAGTGGTATGGATTTCAAACAACTGCTGATTTGTCCAGGACTGGTCAGCCTACTAAAATTAACCCAGGAGCTGATCATTTTATACTAAAAGAAGTCTCCACAACTCAATTTTTCACTGTGGGATGTTCAGTTAACTCTTCAAACAGTTGATGTCAAAGTGCATGCATCTATCATCAGAAATAGATTGCACCATTTTAACTTGCATAAGAGTTATGTTGCATACCTCTTATGTTGCATAAGAGGTATGTTAAGAACAAGCTTTTGTTGTCCAAAAAAACATTAGTGCAAAATTACAGTTTTCCATTGAACATTGAAAGACTAACTATTTGGAACAATCTGCTGAAGACTTATCTGTCAAAGATAAAGTTGTTTTTTCGCAGTAACAGTAGACATGTTTTCCTAAAACTAAAGAGAGTATTTCAGGAGAAGAACCTAATAACATCTGTAAAGTATTTTGATGGGAATGTTATAGTTGGGGCTACTTTACTGCTTTAAGGTCTGGGCAGCTCATGGTCACTGAGTCATCTCTCATTCTGCATTTTATGAATTTTGATGATTATATGATGCAATCTGTCCAAATGCTGGAGGTAAACAGGAAATGAGTCATTCAACACAAGAATCCCAAGCACACCAGCAAATCCACCAAAGATTGGCTCATAAAAGAAGAAATACAGGGTTATTTAGTCAAAGCCATAATTAGATTTCCATAAAAATTTTGTAGTGGGAATTTGAAATAGGTCGTTCATGCAAAGAAACCCAGAAAACATCTTGCAACTGAAGGAGTTTTGCATGGAGAAGTGGGCAAAAACTTCAGAGACTGGTGGGCAGTTATAAAAATTTCCTACAAGAAGTACTTTTTTCTAAAGGGGGCAATGCCTGCTATGATGCCAATGATTTACTTACTACTTCACAGTAGACTTTTCTTTCCCAAAAGTCAGACGGACCTAGAAATAAAACATGTTTCAAATCTTTCCGACGAAAAATCCAGTGTGCTAGTCCGACATACGAAAACCGACGCTAGGGCAGCTATTGGCTACTGGCTATGAACTATGGCTATGATGCCAAGGATTTACTTACTTTTCCACAGTAGACCATTGCATTTTTTTATATTTTTGTTGAAAGAAATTATTGAAAAGGCTATTTGTTTCTTGTGTTCTTATTCAGGCATATCACCTTTATCTGTAAGTACTGTTTTAACAAAGATCCAAGGTTTGCTTGTAGATATGTTGAAAAAATCATGGCGGCTTCTTAGTTTTCACATGGCTACCTCTTATAGACTGTGCGTGTATGTAGGTGTTTGCACATTATGCTTTCAGCGGGCCTTTTGTTTCTGTTCTAGAGACAGGGTGTCTATTTCCTATGACTGGGTTTTCACAAATGTATTGCATAATAAGAATTATAGCTGTAGCACTGTATAATAACCATCATTAACATGGTACAATGTGTACATTTTGGATAGCTCTGGATTCAACCCAATCACTGCAGGCATGACATGAAACTTTATATTCATGCAGGAGCCGCTGGTAATTTTGGGTCCTCTGCTCTCTTTGGCCCTAGGCGAGGCCTCGCCCTTGCTGACACCAACAGAAATACCTTGACTGGGAACTCACAGCAGTCACACAAAGATGGCACACACTGACCTTTACTTAAGGATAAGCAAACTGTATAACAAAGCAGATTGGTATAACATTGTCAATGTACATACCGTATTTATCGGCGTATAACACGCACCGGCGTATAACACGCACCCCAAGTTTAGGAGGGAATTTTAAGGAAAAAAAGTTTTAGGAGAGAAGTTTAGGGAAAAAAAAACTTACATTTTAAGCGTCATTTGCAGCTTGCCCAGCGTCATTTGCAGCTTGCTCGGCGTCATTTGCAGCCTTGCCCAGCGTCATTTGCAGCCTGCCCGGCGTCATTTGCAGCCTGCCCGGCGTCATTTGCAGCTTGCTCGGCGTCATTTGCAGCCTTGCCCAGCGTCATTTGTAGCTTGCCCAGCGTCATTGTAGCTTGCCCAGCGTATTTGTAGCTTGCCCAGCGTCATTTGTAGCTTGCCCAGCGTCATTTGTAGCTTGCCCAGTGTCATAAATTTCCCGCCGCCGAGACAGACCACGCATGCGCCGCTGAGACAGACTGAACCGCCACCGAAAGGCTGAAGCGCCGCCGAAAAAGACAGAGCCGACAGTTCGGCTCCGCTCGGAGTCCCGCCTCCCTGCTGTTTCGGGAGCGAGCGTAGGGAGGCGGGACTACGAGCGGAGCTGAACAGTCGGCTCAGTCTTTTTCGGCGGCGCTTCGGCCTTTTTCGGCGACGGTCGCTATTTTTGTAATTTTTTTGGGGGGTATCGGCGTATAACACCACCCACGACTTTCCCCCGATTTTAAGGGGGAAAAAGTGCGTGTTATAAGCCGATAAATACGGTAATTACAACAAAACATGTACAATTTAACCAATAAAGGTACCTTTAGAACCAGACCCAGCTTATGCTGCAGTACTAGAAGCGTAAACAATACTACCCAAAATGAAAGGTTATATCTCAAGTGACTGAGGGCTCTCAGACAAAGGGGCTAGGCTTATGCCGCGTACACATGAGCGGACTATCCGACGGACTTTGCAGGTCCACCAGACTTTTAAATGAACGGACTTGCCCACACATGATCACTCCAAAAGTCTGACGGATTCGAACGTGATGACGTACGACCGGACTAGAATAAGGAAGTTCATAGCCAGTAGCCAATAGCTGCCCTAGCATCAGTTTTAGTCCGTCGGACTAGCACACAGACGACCGGATTTTTCAACCGGACTCGAGTCCATCGGAAAGAATTGAAACATGTTTTATTTCTAGGTCCATCTGACTTTTGGGAAAGAAAAGTCCGCTGGAGCCCACACATGATCGAATGGTCCGACGGATTCCGGTTCGCCGGACCTAGTCCGTCGAAAAGTCAGATTGTGTGTACGCGGCATTAGGCCTTGGAATTTAACTTGATAACAGCAACTCAGTTCTGCCCTCAGGAATGTAGTAATGTGGGCAGATTTTAGAATTGGCTTCTGCTGGCAAAGTTGGGGCAGTTTTGGCACGGAAGGAAACTGATGATTACTTATGGGGGGTGGTGATGTTCAACAGTGTAAAGTTAGGCTCAATAAGTGGGTGGTTAGTGCAACCAAACAGAAAGTGAGGCCAGTTCAGAAGGCATTTGGGGGGGTTGGACAAATGAAAGCAAATCAAGGTCAGCGTTCTGGGATGTAGTGTAGTAAGTGTCTAGGCAGTTCATGGGATGATCACCTCCTTCTTGGCTCAATAGATACTGGGGTATGTGGACAACTCAGCCCCTCCAGAGGTCCTATAAGCGCACTTTTTTGGGAAAAAAAAATACACTTTTTTGAATTAAAAAATAAGACAATAGTAAAGTCAGCCCAATTTATTTTTTTTTTATTGTGAAAGATAATGTTATGCCGAGTAAGTTGATACCCAACATGTCACGCTTCAAAATTGCGCCCGCTCGTGATATGGCGACAAACTTTTACCCTTAAAAATCTCCATAGGCGACGTTTTAAAAATCCTACAGGTTGCATGTTTTGAGGTCTAGGGCTAGAATTATTGCTCTCGCTCAAAAAGACCTCAGATCTCATATTTACACTAAAATGCAACTTAAAATTTTTTTTGTCATTTGAAATATATATATATTTTTTAAATGGACCTTTAAGAGCTATGGGCGGAAGTGAAGTTTTGACGTTGCTTCTGCCCTGCAATGGTATGGAGACGGGTGGGGGGCCATCTTCCCCTCAATCGTCTCCATGCCTAGCGGGAAGAAGGATCCGATCGCCTCCGCCTCTGCCGACGGCTCCTGTAAGTGGCGGAGGGCACCGGAGCGCGGTGGAATCCGCAGCAGAAACCACTATTATCGGAAAACCGGACCACTGGCCGAAGAAGAGAATACCAGGGTTATGGAGTTTCAAAGAATCACTGGTATCACTTGTTTTAGATATATATCCTGGAGGGAAAAAGCATTATATTTCCTTTTTCCCTTCCCTAGAGTGATTGATATATGGTATAAACAGGGTATTTTTTGCATTGGCTAGATAGTGATTATACCTCTTCCCACCTTTTCCTTTTCCCTCTCTCCTCCCCACAGGCTTGAGCCCCTAGGGGGCATTCGTGACAACCAGCCACATAATATTGGGCATTAATTAATTCCCTTCCCTTGCTTTTAGTAAACTCTAGCAAAAGCTGATTTCAGCAGTGGGCAAGTTTGTCACGAATCTCCTCTGGTATCCGTACGGATTTATGTTATGTGTTGTTACATGTTGTCTGTCCCCCCGTTGTCCTTAGTTACCCGGTCTGGTCAAAAAGAATCAGCAGGGTAACCTATACTCAGTATAGTCTTATTTCTGGTATTTTGTTAATCAATCTTTAATTCGGTACAAGTAAATGGTATAAATATCTATAATAAACTTATTCACGTATATTTTATGGAAGCTATGGCAGACCGCCGCAGAGACCACTATTATCGGAAACCGGACCACCGGCCAAAGGAAGGCCAGGGTTATGGCCCCCCAATGTGAATGAGTAGGGGTACATAGTACAGCAGGAGACAGATGTAGCATCGGATCGACGCTGTATACACTTAGGTGAGTATGTATGTTTTTTTTTTTTCCATTCCCATACTTCTCTTTTTTAAATAAAATAATGACAGAATTCACTATGGGAACTGTGGTAGGGCTTGTTGAAGACTAGAGCCTTCTGACAGCACTAAAGGTGGCCACCTTTAATTGAGTCCTTTAAGATGAACTTTGGAACCAGGTGCTCCTCAGTACACATCCAAGAATTTACCATCTGCTGAGCGCTCCCTTTGTTGCTATCAGAGAGGTAGCAGTCTAGGACCAGAATACGGTCCACCTATACTATATTTTAAACTTAAATTTATAAAATGCAATGAGGCTTTTACAGCGTCCTGGAGGAATTTTGGCCCACTCATCTTTGCAGAATTGTCCTAATTCAGTTACATTAGAGGGTTTTCGAGCATGAACGGCCTTTTTAAGGTCATACCACAACATCTCAATAGGATTCAGGTCTGGACTTTGGCTAGGCCACCCCAAAGTCTTCATTTTGTTTTTCTTCAGCCATTCGGTGGTGGACTTGCTGGTGTGTTTAGGATCATTGTCCTGCTGCAGAACCCAAGTTCGTTTCAGCTTGAGTACACGAACAGATGGTCGGACATTCTCCTTCAGAATCTCTTGGTAGACAGCAGAATTCATAGTTCCTTTTATCACGGCAAGTCTTCCAGGTCCTGAAGCAGCAAAACAGCCCCAGACCATCACACTACCACCACCATATTTTACTGTTGGTATAATGTTCTTTTTCTGAAATGCAGTGTTCCTTCTACGCCAGATATACTTGGACACACACCTTCCAAAGAGTTCCACTTTTGTCTCATCGGTCCACAGAATGTTGTCCCAAAAGTCTTGGGGATCATCAAGATGTGTTGTGGAGAAATTGAGACGAGCTTTGATGTTCTTTTTTGCTCAGCAGTGGTTTTCTCCTTGGAACTCTGCCATGCAGGCCATTTTTGCCCAGTCTTTTCCTGATGGTGGAGGCATGAACGCTGACCTTAACTGAGGCAAGTGAGGCCTGCAGTTCCTTGGACGTTGTTGTGGGGTCTTTTGTGACCTCTTGGATGAGTCGTCGCTGCGCTCTTGGGGTAATTTTGGGCGGCCGGCCACTCCTGGGAAGGTTCGCCACTGTTCCATGTCTTCGCCATTTGTGGATAATGGCTCTCACTGTGGTTCGCTGGATTCCCAAAGCTTTGGAAATGGCTTTATAACCCTTTCCAGACTGATAGATCTCAATTACTTTCTTTCTCAATTGTTCCTGAATTTCTTTGGGTCTCGGCATGATGTGTAGCTTTTAAGGATCTTCTGGTGGACCTTACTGTGTCAAGCAGCTCCTATTTAAGTGATGCCTGTATAATATGGCTGCAAGAACTGAAAATAGACTAAATAGATTAACATTGCACCTCTTTCCATATACAGTACTCATGTTATAGTCATGTATAATCATGTACACTATATTGTGTACACAAAAGTATTGGGACACCTGCCTTTACACACACATGAACGTTAACAGCATCCCAGTCTTAGTCAGGAGGGTTCAATATTGAGTTGGCCCACCCTTTGCAGTTATAACAGCTTCTACTTCTAGGAAGGCTGTCCACAAGGTTTAGGAGTGCGTCTATGGGAATGTTTGACTATTCTTCCAGAAGCGCATTTTGTGAGATCAGGCACTGATGCTGGATGAGAAGGCCTGGCTCACAATATCCACTCTAATTAATCCCAAAAGTGTTCTATCGGATTGAGGTCAGGACTCTGTGCAGGCCAGTCCAGTTCCTCCACTAATGCGCTTCTAAAAGAATGGTCAAACATTCCCATAGACACACTCCTAAATCGTGTGAACAGCCTTCCCAGAAGAGTTGAAGCTGAATAGCTGCAAACGGTGGCCCAACTCAATATTGAACCCCTACGGACTAATGCCTTGTACCCACGGTCGGACATTCCGACCACAAAATCCGTCTGATTTTTTCCGACGGATTTCGGCCCGAAACTTGTCACACAAAGTTGTCGGAAAATCCGATCTTTCCGAACGAGGTGACGTATAACATGTACGGCGGGACTACTTAGAGGCCAGTAGCCAATAGCTTTTGTTTCCATTTTTTTTCTGAGCATCGTCGGAATTCTCTACACACGATCAGAAAAAGTCTGATCGGACTTTGTTGTCAGAAAATTTTAGATCCTGCTCTCAAAATTTTTCATCGGAAATTTCGCCAAAAAAAGTCCGCTACAGCCCACACACGATCGGATTTTCGGACAACATAATCCGATTGGACTTTCTCCATCGGAATATCCGACCGCGTGTACGGGGCATAAGACTGGCATGCCATTAAAATTCATGTGCGTGTAAAGGCGGGCATCCCAATACTTTTGACAATATAGTGTATTTGCTGTTGGTGCCTTAACCAGTTTTGATTTCTCTCCAGATAAAATGCTTGCATTTTCCTAGATGATAAGTGCCCTTTAGCTCTATAAGGGCATTGTGTAATTCTTCTTTTCATGGCATTCTTTTATTTTTTTATTACACGGGACATGACTTTCCCAGTTGTAACAGCGAAATGTGGCATTTCCTGTCTGGCAAGTATGGAGTGTAATTCTAGATCATGTAACAAGGATAAAGAATAATCCAGGCTTTTTAGCTAAATTGTTGATAATGGTTTATTACTCTGTATCTTTCAAGATGCCAGTAGGCTTGTTTATTAAGATGTAAAGGATGCAGGGCTATTATGCGAGTACAATAGCTCACAGCAAATAGTCAGATGTTAATTATTCACTTATCTTAGATCTATATTATCTTATAACAATGCAGGTACACTTTATACGGCATGAGAACCTAGAATATGGGGGCACTGCCATAATCACAATGGCTGGAACCAGAAGCATGTCCCCAAAACACCATATCACTCATTTTAAGCTGTATATGAATCACATTACAGGGCATTTTCACCCCCTTCCTGCCCAAGCCATTTTTCATCTTTCAGCACTGTCACACTTTGAATGACAATTGCGCGGTCATACAACACTGTACCCAGATGAAATTGTTATAATTTTTTGCGCTATAAACAAAAGAAGAGTGACAAGTTTTTTTTTTTATCGTGACTGCGATATTGCGGCGGACATATCGGACACTTTTGACACATTTTTGGGACCATTCACATTTATACGGCGATCCGTGCTATAAAAATGCATTGATTACTGTATAAATGTGACTGGCAGGGAAGGGGTTAACACGAGGGGCGCTGAAGGGGTTAATCTGTTCCCTGGGAGTGATTCTAACTGTAGGGGGAGGGGATTCACAAGGGGTGAGCTTCGAGATTGAGTTAAACTCATGTTCGACTCCAACATTGCCTGTTCGCCTGTTCACCGAACAGCGAACAATTTGGGGTGTTTCGCGGCAAATTCGAAAAGCCGTGAACACCCTGTAAAAGTCTATGGGAGAAATCTATAGAGCTAATTTTAAAAGCCTATATGCAAGTTATTGTCATAAAAAGTGTTTGGGGACCTGGGTCCTGCCCCAGGGGACATGTATCAATGCAAAAAAAAGTTTTAAAAACAGCCGTTTTATCAGGAGCAGTGATTTTAATCATGCTTAAAGTGAAACAATAAAAGTGTAATATTCCTTTAAATTTCGTACCTGGGGGGTGTGTATAGTATGCCTGTAAAGGGGCGCATGTTTCCCGTGCTTAACTGTCCCTGCACAAAGTGTAATTTTTGCAGGAAAAAAAGCTATTTAAAATCACTCGCGGCTATAATGAATTGTCGGCTCCCGTAATACAGAGAACAGTCATTGAAAGTCATTGATAAATAAAAAAATAAAAAAAGCGTGGGGTTCCCCCAAATTCAATTACCAGACCCCTCAGGTCTGGTATGGATTTTAAGGGGAACTCCACGCCAAATTTTAAAAAAAAATGGCGTGGGGGGTCCCCCTCAAAATCCATACCAGACCCTTATCCGAGCATGCAACCTGGCAGGCCGCAGGAAAAGAGGGGGGAAGGGAGAGCGCCCCCCTCCTGAACCATATCAGGCCACATGCACTCAACATTGGGAGGATGCTTTGGGGGTCTGTGACCCCTCAAAGCACCATGTCCCCATGTTGATGAGGAGAAGGGCCTCATCCCCACAACCCTTGCCCGGTGGTTGGGGGGGTCTGCGGGCGGGGTCCCGATCCCGGCCCCTCCTGTTTGAAATGGTAAGGGGGTACAAAAGTACCCTTACCATTTTACAAAGAAAGTGTAAAAAATTGTTAAAAAAACACACAGACACAGTTGGGAAAAGTCCTTTATTAAAAATAAAAAAAAATTAAAAAAAGATTCCAGCGGTGGTAATCCACTCTTGCTATACAGCGATGGGTGATCTCTTCTCCGGGGTCCAGCGATGGCTGATCTCTTCTGATCACGTCCAGCGCAGCGCATCCTGTCTCCATGGAGACACTGAGGGAATCCCGTCTTAGCAGAGGAGGACCAGGCCACTCGTCACCTGACCCCGCCCCCCTCTGACGCAACGCAAGGGGGAAGCTGGGCTTCCCCAGTGATGTACGGGTGACCCTGTCCCCCTCTGATGTAACGGAAACCTGCGTTACATCAGAGGGGGGCGGGGTCACCCGTACATCACTGGGGAAGCCCAGCTTTTCCCTTGCGTCAGAGGGGGCGGTGTAACACCTACATCACTGGGGAAGCCTGGGTTTCCCCAGTGACGTACGGTGACCCCGCCCCCCTCTGATGTAACACAGGTTTCCGTTACATCAGAGGGGGGTGGGGTCACCCGTACGTCACTGGGGAAGCCCAGCTTCCCCCTTGCGCTGTGTCAAAGGGGGGCGGGGTCAGGTGACGAGTGGCCCGGTCCTCCCCTGCTAAGACGGGATTCCCTCAGTGTCTCCATGGAGACAGCATGCGCTGCGCTGGACGTCGTCGGAAGAGATCAAGCATCCTCCCAATGTTGAGGGCATGTGGCCTGGTACGGTTTAGGAGGGGGGGTGCTCTCTCATCCCCCCTCTTTTCCTGCGGCCTGGCAGGTTGCGTGCTCGGATAAGGGTCTGGCATGGATTTTGAGGGGGACCCGCACGCCATTTTTTTTTTTTTTTTGGCGCAGGGTTCACCTTAAAATCCATACCAGACCTGAAGGGTCTGGTATGGATATTTAGGAGGAACCCCGCGTCATTTTTTTTTTATTTGACCCGGGGTTCCCTTAATATCCATACCAGACCTGAAGGGCCTGGTAATTAAATTTGGGGGGAACCCCACGCATTTTTTTTTATCAATGACTTTCAATGACTGTTCTCTGTATTATAGCCGCGAGTGATTTTAAATGACTTTTTTTTCCTGCAAAAATGACACTTTGTGCAGAGACAGTTCTAAGCACGGGAAACATGCGCCCCTTTACAGGCATACTATACACACCCCCCAGGTACGAAACTTTTATAGTTTCACTTTAAGCATTATTAAAATCACTGCTCCTGAAAAAACGGCAGTTTTTAATCTTTTTTTTTTTGCATTGATACATGTCCCCTGGGGCAGGACCCAGGTCCCCAAACACTTTTTATGACAATAACTTGCATATTATCCTTTAAAATTAGCACTTTTGATTTTGAACGTTCGAGTCCCATAGACTTTAATAGGGTTCTAAAGTTCACATGAACTTTAGGTCTGTTCGCAGGTTCTGGTGCGAACCGAACATGGGGGTGTTCGGCTCATCCCTAACTGAGAACACACCATCGGTCTCCTCTCCTCTGACATGACCGTGGATCTGTGTCTTTACATACACAGATCCACGGTCCTGCTGTGTTACCGGCCGGTGGACATCGCGGCCACCGGGCACGCGCATCGGGTGCCCAGTGACACGGCGGGCGTGCGCTCCCTGGAGGGCCCGGGAAGGGAAGGACATCATATGACGCCCTCCCGCCACGAGAGCTGCGCCGCCTGCCCGTCAATTGACAGCCGGCGGTCGCTAAGCAGTTAAAAAAGAAACCACATTGAGTTTATTTTTTTTTACAAGTGTGACTGATTGCTAGACGTGCATAATGGAAAAAAATTGTTTTGTTTAGTTTCGGATAGATTTGTTATGTTACTAATTTCACTTCATTATGGAATTCGTTTAGTTTGGTTTCGGAATTTGTTTAGTTTAGTTTTCGTTAAATTTAATTTTGTTTTCATTAAAATTTGTTTCATTTATACATTTTCTAACGAATTCCAACTTTTCAGAACCATTAGAAGTCGGGTCGGTCAAAAAACAATTGACCGATTCGAATTCTATGTGAAGAAATAGCTGGTTGTTAAGCAGCGGGCCGGGAAGCCGGCCACCCGGCCACCCGCGTCCCTAACAACCATGAGTCATCATCTGTCAGTGGGCTTCCCCACTGACAGATGAATGTACAGATAAAGAGTGCTAAAAAACTAGAGTGCCCCCCTCCCCCCAAAATCCATAACAGACCCTTATCCAAGCATGTAGCCTGGCAGGTCAGGAAGGGGGGGCGACCGAGTGACCCACCCCTCCTGAACCATACCAGGCTACATGCCCTCAACATGGGGGGGGGGGGTAGGTGCTTTGGGGCAGGGGCCCCACCCCAAAGCACTTTATCCCCATGTTGATGGGGACAAAGGCCTCTTCCCCCTAACCCAGTCCTGGTGGTTGTTGGGGTGCGAGGGGTGACTTATCGGAATTATGAAGCCCCCTTTAACAAGGGGGCCTCCAGATCCTGCCCTCCCCCCATATGAATGTACATAGTACCCCTACTCATTCACCAAAAAAAAAGTGTAGTGTAAAAAAAGACAGGAGGTAATTTTGACTTTAGTCCTTTATTAAAACCAATAATAAAAAAATTATTTCCTCCGAAGTGGATCCAGTGTCAATCACGATGAAAGCCAGCCGCCAACCTAAAAAGAAAAAGGAAAAAAGAGCTCTGCACCCGATGGAGGCTCCCGCCATCTGACAGCTCTGCCGCCTGATAGTTCTTAAATAACTAAGGGGTGAGGCCACCCAATGATGTCACTGGATGACCCCCATCCCCTGTGACTTCATCGACCCAGCATGCCCCTGGCTGTTAAGGATGTGACAGCCGGCTTCCCTGCCCGCTCCTTAACAACCAGCTATTCTTCACACAAATTTTGAATCGGTTGATCATTTTTCGACTGATCCAGATTTGTATAGTTTCAAAAATGTGGAATTCGTTAGAAAATGAATAAATACGAAACAAAGCGAATTTCAACGTTCTCACTTTGATGTGCTTTTCTGATTTAATATTTTATATCACTCAGGATTGCACAATGTCCTCTCTTATACACTGACCTTATATAATCTTTGTTATTGATCTTGTTCATTTTTCTTAATTTTTTTTTTTCTTTGATTTTGTGAAACATGGTGTCTTGTTTGAATGTAAACCATGAACAACCTCATTCAATAAAAAGTACCTAAATAAAAAAATAAAATAAAAAATAAATTAAAAAAAGATGGTTGCTATGTGTGTCAAATGTCACTATTGCCTGATGATGAAGTCCATTGCTTTTTTTTTTTTAATGCAATTACTAAACAGCACAAGATAAATAATTAGGTGTGCTGGGGACATGATTCTAATGCCCCGTACACACGGTCGGATTTTCCGACGGAAAATGTCCTATCGGACAATGTTGTCGGAAATTCCGCCCGTGTGTGGGCTCCATCGGACTTTTTCCGTCGGATTTTCCGACGGACAAAGTTTTATCTCCTGCTCTCAAATTTTCCGACAACAAAGTCCTATCGGACTTTTTCCGATCGTGTGTAGCGAATTCCGACGGACAAAGTGCCACGCATGCTCAGATCACATTACAAGACCAAAGCTATTGGCTACTAGCCTCTACATAGTCCCGTTGTACGCAACAAACGTCACTACGTTCAGAATGATCGGATTTTCTGACAACTTTGTCCGACCGTGTGTATGCAACACCAGTGTCGGAAAAAATCCGATGGATTTTGTGGTCGGATTTTCCGACCGTGTGTACGGGGCATTAAGCAATTAATTTATCTGACTGGCACTGTATATGATTGATTTCCATGGGTGACTATACTTTAAACATTTCTCTTTGCATAAGCCTAATGCTGGTCATACACATAATACTATTGTATGATAGGATAATTTTTAACAGTTCAAAGAGCAATTCAATCAAACAAAATAGTTTTCCTGGAAAAGGAGAAAACTAATTTTAACCAAAAGAATCTGTCCACTGTTGTGCTGAGTGAAAACTTGTGAGCAAAACAAACATCTGAAATGACATTTATCAATTTATTATTTATCAATACATTGATCATTACATTGGCATTGGCTATGCTAGTTTCAATTGGCTCCATCGCTAACCAAATGCGATCGCATTGATTAGGCATTGTTATTAAAGGTTATGTGTCTGCACCGTCTTTAGGGAATAGTTGCAAGTCCATAAATAAAAACCCAACCATATGTGAGGGTAATGGGCAGGGAAGATGGAGGAAAGAAAGAGATGGGAAAGGGAAAAGAACAGATGTGAGATACTCAGATGTTAATTCTAACGTTGATTGTAATGTTTGTGACTCTTGCAGGTGATGATAAAGAGGACTAAGCTGTATTTCATAAGGGCCCTGCACCGCATGCAAAAGGGCCCCGGTTACACCTACAAGGAGCTGCTGGTCTGGTTTTGCAACAATACTAATACTCAT
This sequence comes from Lithobates sylvaticus, assembly GCA_028564925.1. Taxonomy (NCBI): domain Eukaryota; kingdom Metazoa; phylum Chordata; class Amphibia; order Anura; family Ranidae; genus Lithobates; species Lithobates sylvaticus. The sequence goes on along the minus strand of CM053031.1, from coordinate 240,779,914 downwards.
GGGCCAAAGCGCGTTGTTTGTGAAGGACCAAAGAAGAGGGTCATGTGGTTCATATTGACTCTGATTTTCGCAGGCCTCGTATTCTGGCAGTGGGGGGTTGTCATTCAAACATACCTGTCCTATGGTGTCAGTGTGTCTCTCTCTATTGGCTTCACCACCACGGTGTTCCCTGCTGTAGCTGTCTGCAATGTCAACCCCTTCAAGTGAGTAAAAAACATCACTTTACCACAAATAACAAGAAACTTATATTTATGGATGACCCAACTCATACCATGTTCATTTTACTGGTGATCCTGAGTGCACACTATGTACCGTATATACTCCAGTATAGGCTGATCCGAATATAAGCCAACGCACCTAATTTTACCACAAAAAACTGGGAAAACATATTGACTCGAGTATAAGCCTAGGGTGGGAAATGCAGCAGCTACTGGGTAAACAATGCCCATATGAAGCCTCACTGTGCCCATTTGCAGCCTCACTGTGCCCACCTGTATCATCAGTGCCCATCTGCAGCCTTATTGTGCTCATCTGCAGCCTCACTGTGCACATTTGCAGCCTCATTGTGCCCATCTGCAGCCTCACTGTGCCCATTTGCAGCCTCACTGTGCCCTTTTGCAACCTCATTGTGCCCACCTGTATCATCAGTGCCCATCTGCAGCCTCACTGTGCCCATTTTCAGCCTCACTGTGCCCACCTGTATCATCAGTGCCCATCTGCAGCCTCATTGTGCCCATCTGCAGCCTCATTGTGCCCATTTGCAGCCTCACTGTGCCCACCTGCAGCTGTACCTGTGATAACTAAAACAGCGGGTGTCTCCCGCTGTGTCATGCAGTCTGTTCGGCAGCCGTCCATTGTAACAAAGCCCCGCCTCCTCCTCGTCTGTGATAGATGGAACACTGATACAGTTTCCCAGCATTGTATCAGTGTTCCGAGGAGGCGGGGCTTGTTAATGAATGGCCGCACAGACTGCATGACACACCGCTGTTTTAGTAATCACAGGTACAGCTGCAGATAGGCTCCCTCACTTGAGTATAAGCTGAGGGGGGGGGTTCAGCCTAAAAAATGTGCTGAAAAACTCGGCTTATACTCGAGTATATACGGTATATTCCGAAAGGACCTGGCATGTAGTCTTCTAGTAAATATTTTTTTGGACTCCTTGCAAGGAAAACAAACCCTCCGGGATGGATAATGATCAAATATTAGATGAATGAGGGTGCTTATTAGATGCAATTTCCCACCTCTGTGAGCTTGAGAGCTAGGGGAAGGAAAGGGCTAGAAGATTAAGGGCTAGTTTGCTGCTTGTCGTAAGTTGTTGTAATCAATTTAATCAAGTGTAAGACTTATGACATCAACAAATTATATATATATATATATATATATATATATATATATATATAAAAATAAAAATATACAGTGCATCCGGAAAGTATTTTACAGCGCTTCAATTTTCCACATTTTGTTATGTTACAGCCTTATTCCAATAGGGATTACATTTATTATTTTCCTCAAAAATCTACAAACAATCCCCCTAATGACAATGTGATTGAAATCTTTGTAATTTTATTAAAAATAAAAAACAAAAATAATCACATGTACATCATTTTTCACAGCCTTTGCTCAATACTTATTTGAAGCACCTTTGGCACCAATTACAGCCTCAAGTCTTTTTAGGTATGATGCTACAAGCTTGGTACACTATTTTTGGGCAGTTTCTCCCATTCTTCTTTGCAGGATCTCTAGAGCTCCATCAGGTTGGATGGGGAGTGTTGGTGCACAGCCATTTTCAGATCTCTCCAGAGATGTTCAATCGGGTTCAAGTCTGGGCTCTGGCTGGGCCACTCTTGGAGATTCACAGAGTCGTCCTGTAGTCACTCCTTTGTTATTTTGGCTGTGTGCTTAGGGTCGTTGTCTTGTTAGAAGATGAACCTTTACCCCAGTCTGAGGTCCAGAGTGCTCTGGAGCAGGTTTTCATCAAGGATGTCTCTGTACATTGCTGAATTCATCTTTCCCTCAATCCCGACTAGTCTCCCAGTTCCTGCCGCTGAAAAACATCCCCACAGCATGATGCTGCCACCACCATGCTTCACTGTAGGGATGGTATTGGCCTGGTGATGAGTGGTACCTGGTTTCCTTTACACATGACACTTGCCATTCAGGCCAAAGAGTTCAATCTTTGTTTCATCGGACCAGAGAATTTTGTTTTTCATGGTCTGAGAGTCCTACAGGTACCTTTTGGCAAACTCCAGATGGGCTGTCATGTGCCTTTTACTGAGTAGTGGCTTCCGTCTGGCTATTCTACCATACAGGCCTGATTGGTGGAGTGCTGCAGAGATGGATGTTCTTCTGGAAGGTTCTCCTCTCTCCACAGAGAAACGCTGGAGCTCAGTCAGAGTGACCATCGGGTTCTTGGTCACCTCCCTGATTAAGGCCCTTCTCCCCCGATCGCTCAGTTTGGCCGGGCGGCCCGCTCTAGGAAGAATCTTGGTGGTTCCAAACTTTTTCCATTTACAGATGATGGAGGCCACCGTGCTCATTGGGACCTTCAATGCTGCAGAAATTTTTCTGTACCCTTCCCCAGATCTGTGCCTCGATACAATCCTATCTCGGAGGTCTACAGACAATTCCTTTGACTTCATGGCTTGGTCTGTGCTCTGACAAGCATTGTTAACCGTGGGACCTTATATAGACAGGTCTGTGGCTTTCCAAATCATGTCCAATTAACTGAATTTACCACAGGTGGACTCCAATCAAGTGGTAAAAACATCTCAAGGATGATCAGTGGAAACCTGGAGGCACCTGCGCTCAAATTCGAGTGTCATTATTATTATTATTATTATTATACAGGATTTATATAGCGCCAATAGTTTGCGCAGCACTTAACAAAATAAAGGCAGACATTACAGTTACATTACAATTTGGTACAAGAGGAATCAGAGGGCCTTGCTCAGTAGAGCTTACAATCTAAAAAGGGAGATTTTACTGAGTAAAATTGCTACAAAAAGTAAAAGCTGTGGGGGATGAGCTGATGGAGAAAGTAAAACAGTGTATTAGTTAGAAGCAGGATAGGCTTCTGTAAAGAGAAGGGTTTTCAGGGATCGTCTAAAGATGGATAGATTAGGGGACAGTCCGACAGATTGGGGTAGGGAGTTCCAAAGAATGGGAGAAGCTCTAGAGAAATCCTGTAGGCGAGCATGGGAGGAGGTGACAAGGGAGCTAGAGAGCAGGAGGTCTTGTGAGGACCGAAGAGAGCGGCTTGGTTGGTATTTTGGGACTAGATTAGTGATGTAGCTGGGGGCAGAGTTATGGATGGCTTTGTAAATTATTGTTAGTACTTTGAATTTTATTCGTTGGGGGAGTGGAAGCCAGTGGAGGGATTGGCAGAGAGGGGTGGAGGACACTGAATGGTTGGTAAGGTGAATGAGTCTTGCAGCGGCATTCATTATAGACTGAAGGGGGGATAGCCTATGTAAAGGTAATCCAATGAGGAGGAAGTTGCTGTAGTCGAGGCGAGAGATGACCAGGGAGTGAATTAGAAGCTTGGTGGCGTCATTAGTTAAAAAGGGGCGTATTCTGGAAATGTATCATGGCAAATGCTGTGAATACTTACGCACATGTGATTTTTTTCGTTTTTTATTTTTAATAAATTTGCAAAGATTTCAAACAAACTCCTTTCACGTTGTCATTATGGGGGTATTGTTTGTAGAATTTTGAGGAAAACAATTAATTTAATCAATTTTGGAATAAGGCTGTAACATAACAAAATGTGGAAAAAGTGAAGCGCTGTGAATACTTTCCGGATGCACTGTATAAAAGGACAAATTCACTTTTAGAAGAAAGATTCACTTTTAAGAAACCTTGCCACCCCCTGCCATGTTCCAGCAATCTTCACTGTGAGGGCCTGCCCAGTGCCCCACAGCCCTACTTCTGAAAATGTCCTTTTCTTGCCACACATGCCATTCATTCCACTGGTAAACTGTCTTCCAGCTGCCCATACTTTTGTATAATTAGCTGATGATAAAAATCTAAGCATTCAGATAAAATAACAAAAAACAATACTCGTCCATCAAAACATGGTTGATAAATCCAAATATAAGAATCCATTTTTCTAGGAGAGTTCATATAAACGATATTTCCATGTCCTTTTGTATTATAGCCATACAGGTAACAATACAACTGATCAATTATAGAACTGCAAAAACAGATCACACTAAGAATAAATGGCCGTAGTTTTCCTAGAATTCTATTAAATTCAACTTTTAGCAGCAGGAACTGGGAGACTAGTCAGGATCGAGGGAAAGATGAATGCAGCAATGTCATCCTTGATGAAAACCTGCTTCAGAGCCCTCTGGACGTCAGACTGGGGCGAAGCTTCATCTTCCAACAGGACAACGACCCTAAGTACACAGCCAAGATAAGAAAGAAGTGGCTACGGCACAACTCTGTGAATGTCCTTGAGTGGCCAAACCAGAGCCCAGACTTGAGACCAGCAATGTCCATAAAGACATGGATGAGCGAGTTTGAGGTGGAGAAACTTGACTGGCCTGCACAGAGTCCAGACTTCAACCTGATAGAACACCTTTGGGATGAATTTGAGTGGAGACTGCGAGCCAGGCCTTCCCTTCCATCATTAGAGCCTGACCTCACAAATGTGCTTCTGGAAGAATGGTCATACATTCCCATAGACACTCCTAAACCTTGTGCACAGCCTTCCCAGAAGAGTTGAAGCTGTTATAGCTGCAAAGGGTGGGACAACTCAACATTGAACCCTACGGACTAAGACTGGGCTGCCATTAAAGTTCATGTGCGTGTTAAGACAGGTGTCCCAATACTTTTGGCAATATAGTGTATCTGGCGATTTGGGAGCATGGGTTGAATCCTTCTGGGTGACAAGCTTCACGCGATGCGGTTTTTACCAGGATTTCCCCTAACATGCGCTGCAAAACTGCACTGTTTTTGAGATGCCATTAAAAATGAATGGCCTCCGAGTACGAGTGGCGTGTTTTGCCACAATTGTAGTGTGATTTGGAATCACCGGCAGAATCATGGCAATTCTGACTGCGATCCCAAATCGCCAGATGTGAACGGGGCCTTAAACAAGTGATTACTGTGATTGACAATCACAGTGATCAGATGACGTTGCTTGGTCCTCCCAGCTCCTGTTACGAGACCAAAAGCGGTCATCTCCATACTGGGTATGTGCGGTCAACTGCACCTCCTGAAAAACACACACAAATATGTAGCCCAGTGGAAGAAGGTGAATCCACATATGTGCGCATGCTTAGTGGGAACAGGTTAACAGACCAAAGGGAAGCAAATAAGAGAAGTCAGTCAAATAAAAAAAGCTAATCATCAGGGTTTACCTACAGTGCCTTCAAAAAGTACTCATAATCCTTGACATTTTCCACACTTTGTCATGTTACAACCAAAACCATAAATGCATTTTATTGGGATTTTATGTGATAGACCAACACAAAGTGGCACATAATTGTGAAGCGGAAGGAAAATAATAAATGTTTTTTCAAAATGTTTTAATAAATATCTGAAAAGTGTGGTGTGCATTTGTATTCAGCCCCCTTTACTCTGATACCCCTAACTAAAATTGTGTGGAACCAATTGCCTTCAGAAGTCCCCTAATTAGTAAATAGAGTCCACCTGTGTGCAATTTAATCTCAGTATAAATACAGCTGTTCTGTGAAGCCCTCAGAGGTTTGTTAGAGAAGCTTTGTGAACAAACAGCATCATGAAGGCCAAGGAACACATCAGACAGGTCAGGGATAAAGTTGTGGAGAAGTTTAAAGTTTAAAAAATACCCCAAGCTTTGAACATCTCACGGAAATGTTCAATCCATCATCCGAAAATGGAAAGAGTATGCCACGACTGCAAACCTACCAAGACATGGCCGTCCACCTAAACTGACAGGCTGGGCAAAGAGAGCATTAATCAGAGAAGCAGCCAAGAGGTAACTCTGGAGGAGCTGCAAAGATCCACAGCTCAGGTGGGAGAATCTGTCCACAGGACAACTATTAGTCGTGCACTCCACAAATCTGGCCTTTATGGAACAGTGGCAAGAAGAAAGACATTTTTAAAAGAAAGCCATAAGAAGTCCTGTCTCGCAAACTGAAAACATGTGGAAGAAGGTGCTCTGGTCAGATGAAACCAAAATTGAACTTTTTGGCCTAAATGCAAAACGCTATGTGTGGTGGAAAACTAACACTGCACATCACCCTGAACACACCATCCCCACCGTGAAACATGGTGGTGGCAGCATCATGTTGCGGGGATGCTTTTCTTCAGCAGGGACAGGGAAACTGGTCAGAGTTGATGGGAAGATGGATGGAGCCAAATACAGGGTACTCTTATGCCACGTACACACAACCGTTTTTTCCGTTGGAATAAATTCTGACGGCTTTTCCGACGGAATTCCACTCAAGCTGTCTTGCCTACACACAATCACACCAAAGTCCGACCGTCTAGAACGCGGTGACGTACAACACGTACGACGGGACTAGAAAAAGGAAGATCAATAGCCAGTAGCCAATAGCTGCCATCTCGTACTTGCTTCAGAGCATGTGTAGTTTTTGGTCCCTCGGAACAGCCTACAGACGAGTGGTTTTCCCGATAGGAATTGATTCTGTCGGGAAGATTTAAAACATGTTCTATTTCTAAGTCCGTCCGAATTTTCGAAAAAACTGTCCGATGAGGCCCACACACGATCGGAATATCCAATGAAAAGATTCCGTCTGACTTTTTCTGTCGGAAAGTCCTACCGTGTGTACGCGGCATAAGAAGAAAACCTGTTAGAGTCTGCAAAAGACTTGAGACTGGGGCGGAGGTTCCCCTTCTAGCAGGACAACGACCCTAAACATACAGCCAGAGCTACAATGGAATGGTTTAGATCAAAGCATATTCATGTGTTAGAATGGCCCAGTCAAAGTCCAGACCTAAATCCAATTGAGAATCTGTGGCAAGACTTGGAAATTGCTGTTCACAGACGCTCTCCATCCAATCTGACAGAGCTTGAGCTATTTTGTAAAGAAGAATGGGCAAAAATGTCACTCTAGATGTGCAAAGCTGGTAGAGACATCCCCAAAAAGACTTGCAGCTGTAATTGCAGTGAAAGGTGGTTCTACAAAGTATTGACTCAGGGGGGCTGAATACAAATGCACGCCACACTTTTTACATATTTATTTGTAAAATATTTTGAAAACCATTTATCATTTTCCTTCCACTTCACAATTATGTGCCACTTTGTGTTGGTCTATCACATAAAATCCCAATAAAATACATTTACGTTTTTGGTTGTAGCATGACAAAATGTAGAAAATTTGAAGGGGTATGAACACTTTTTCAAGGCACTGTGCACTTTAGGCCACACTAATTTGTTGTACTTACCGTGTTTCCCCGAAAATAAGATCTAGCGTTATTTTCCAGCAGGGCTGGAATATAAGCCCTACCCCGAAAATAAGCCCTAGTTTAAAATGCTTGTAAAATCCTATAATCCACTCTATTACAGTAGAATATAATGTACAATATGTGTGTTTCTCTAATGTAATTGTAGGGAGTAGAGCTCCAGCGGGTCACAGAAGTGCAGAGCGGCGCTATAATGAAGGTACGGTATTTGGCACAATCATATTACAGAAACACACACATTGTACATTATATAATACTGTAATAGAGTGGATTATAGGATTTTACAAGCATTTTAACTCGGTTCACACTGGGGATTCCTGTCAGGCAGGGAGAGAGAAGACAGCACATTACATGGTAAGACCTACCCCAAAAATAAGCCCTATTGTGTCTTTTATTGACTAAATTAATATAAGACCCGGACTTATTTTTTGGGGAAACACATAATGCACATTGAAAAACCTGACAGAGGTTCTAACCTCTTTCTGCTTAATACAAAACTAAAAGAAAAAATTGTTTTTTGATGGAGTTCCACTTTCATGTCACACGGCACCATATACAAATTGAATATGTTATTGTGTATTTGCATTACAGGTATTCACGTGTTAAGCATCTCCTACATGATTTGGATGAACTGGTTGACACTGCATTGGATCGGATCCAGTTTTCAAGTCAGCACGGCTCTGGTATACCAGCTCCCAACAACACAAACCAGAATGTGACCCTTGACCCTAGTCTATGGAACTACATGCCTCTAGTTGTCATTGATGAACATGATCCCAACCACCCAATTGTCTACAACATCTTTGACAGCAGCACAGATTATTCCCAGATCAATAATGCCACCAAAGGCAACCAGACCTTCTATGCAGAGAGATACAAAGTAGCCATACAACTGGTAAGAATCATTCTTTAACCAATTTTATATTTCTCATTTAAAGCTGAACTCCAGGAAAACAGTTAAATACACCAATTAAATACACAACGGAGGGGTGTTTTAACTATCAAAGAATTTGTATTTTTGGTTATCGGGTTCTTTGTCTTGTATAGCTCTGACCTCATTTTTCTCTGCTGTAATTCAGCCAACACTTAAAGGTCTTGTCCCTCCCCCAGCCTGGGACTGGTCAGTAAAAGGAGGAGTAGCACGTTAATTAACTTATCTTCTGCCACTCTGCTCTCTCTACTCCTATCAGCAGGCTTCTCGCACGCAGGACACCTGATTGACTGCTTGTGCTGCTTCTCCCTCCCTTCTCTGAGCTCTGCAGTACAAGTCTTACAGTTATACCGCGTACACACGACCGGACTTTCCAGCAGACTAGGTCCGACAGTCTTCCCGACTGACTTTTGGCAGAAGTCCGACGGACTTTACGAACGAACGGACTTGCACACACACGAACGGACTAAGTCCGTTCAAAAGTCTGTTCATTTTGAAACGTGATGACGTAAACGTGACTAAGCAAGGAAGTTCAATAGCCAGTAGCCAATAGCTGCCCTTGCGTCGTATTTGGTCCGTCGGACCAGCACACAGACGAACGGTTTTCCTGATTTAAGTTCGTCGGACTGGAGTCCGTCGGATAGATTTGAAACATGTTCTATTTCTAGGTCTGCCGGACTTTTTTTCCCAAAAATGAACTGACTAGCCCACACACGATTGGATTGTCCGATGGACTAATCCCGTCGGACCTAGTCTGCCGGAAAGTCCGGTCGGGTGTACGCGGCATAAGATGCTGACAAGTCAAATGAACTGTACATTATCTGGACAGAATGCTTGGGGAGATAGTGATGTGTTCCTGCTTAGGAGATGTATGTTTGCTTGGGGGGGCTGCAAACTCTGCAAGGCTCCAACACACACTCGCTGCTATTCCAACCCTTCACATATTTCCACATAAACTTCCCTCCTGGCATTAAACTTTGCCAGGTATTGTGCTCAGCTTACCACCCCAAACTGATGTTCCTCCCTCAGCTCACCTCTCTCCCTGCATGTCCTGTGAGCAGAATAGCTGTGCTCCTCCTCTGGGTTCTCTCATCATATGGGTTTCATCCAACAACATTTCGACTTTTACCCAGCTGGCCCTTGACTATGTGTCATTGACAGTGGAGGGGAAGCTACTTTAGTGGTATAGACCGATCTGAATGGCTCAATGTTCTCTCTAAGGCTCTACATTTGTCAGTACTATGTAAGCTTGAGATACACTTTTCTTTTCAGTAGACATCAGAACACCGGTCACGTTGGTCACATACAGTAGTCTGTCCATTTTGAGCTCATACTGACCTTGCAATTAGGAGCATTAAGACCCTTTTCAGATGGCAGCTTTACATATTAAGTTAACTTTTTAGACCAAGTTTCAATGTCCTTCCCATATTTAGGGAGTAGCATGTACAGCATGGTAACATATAGCATCCCCAAAACCCAAACCGCCCTTTTCACCTAAATCACAAGGTGCATCTTCCTGCTGGAATCTGCTGAATTATGTGCATCTTTGAACTTAGCCCATTCATAATTGTTTACATTACATTACTACAAGTCCCATCTTCCACCATGGCAGAGGGACTATGCAGAGCCATGTTGGTAATCCCTCCTCCCTTGTACACTAGTGCCCTGTACACACGATCGGACTTTCCGACAACAAAACCGTGGAATTTTGTTCGAAGGTTGTTGGCTCCAACTTGTCTTGCATACACACGGTCACACAAATGTTGGCCAACAATTCCGAACGTGGGAATGTGGTGATGTACAAGACGTACGACAAGCCGATAAAAAGCAAGTTCCATAGCCAGTGCGGCTCCTTCTGCTTGATTCCGAGCATGCGTGAACTTTTGTGCGTCGGACTTGTGTACACACGATCGGAAATTCCGACAAAAAAGTTTTGTTGGCGGAAAATTTGAGAACCTGTTAGCCAACATTTGTTGGCGGAAAGTCTGACAACAAATGTTCGATGGAGTATACACACGGTCGGACTTTCAGCCAAGAAGCTCACATCCAACATTTGTTGTCAGAAAATCCGATCGTGTGTACGGGGCATAACTGCTCTTCCTTCAGCCCAAGTCCATACCTCCATATGGATCTGAGGCTAGGGGAAAACGATGCAAGTGCACTGATCATGGGGTGCAATGCTCTACAGGCTCCACATAGTTATTGTATCAGATTAAAGAGAAGGGCCAGCTGAAAACATTTTTTTTTAAAAGTCAATAGCTACAAACACTGTAGCTGCTGACTTTTAATAAGCACACTTATCTATCCAGGGTGCCCGCGATGTCAGCCACCCGAGGCGACCCGTCCCTCGGCTCTCGGGTCCCAGCGCCGCCATTCGAACTAAGGGAAACAGGCAGTGGAGCCTTGCGGCTTCACTGTCCGTTTCCTACTGCGCGAGTCCCGCGGCGCTTTGTGAACGGCCCCATTGTTTTCTGGGACACACACATGTCCCAGAAGGCAATGGGGCTGCTCGCCGAGGAGGAGGAAGCACCGTGGAATAGGAAGAGGCAGATTAGGAAGACTGCCTAACAAAAGGGGTTTAATTTCGAAAATGTATTGCTTTATGCAAAAGTAATATAAAAGGAAGACTAATGCCACGTACACACGAGCAGAATGTCTGACAGAAAAAGTCAGACGGAATCTTTTCATTGGATATTCCAATCGTGTGTATGCCTCATGAGACTTTTTTTTCGAAAATTCTGACGCACCTAGAAAGAGAACATGTTCTAAATATTTCCGACGGAACCAATTTCCTATCAGGAAAACCGCTCGTCTGTATGCTGTTCCGACGGACCAAAAACGACGCATGCTCTGAAGCAAGTACGAGACGGCAGCTATTGCCTACTGGCTATTGAACTTCCTTTTTATAGTCCCCTCGTACGTGTTGTACGTCACGGTGTTCTAGACGGTCGGACTTTGGTGTGATCGTGTGTAGGCAAGACAGTTTCAGCGGAACTCCGTGGGAAAAACCTTCAGAGTTTTTTTTCCGATGGGAAAACCAGTCGTGTGTGCCTTTAAAGGAGGTTTATTATCTCATCAGTGAGTGTCAGCCCTGGTTCACACCAGTGCAGCTTTGAAATCGCGCTACTTCAGTGTGATTTCAAAGCTGCAGATCAGTGCGATTTGGATCTCCGATTTCATTGCGACTTGTGACTTCATTTAACAGAAGTCAATGCAAGTCGCAATGAAATCGAAGAAAAGTAGTGCAGGAGCCTTTTTCAAAGTCGCTGTGACTTAAGTCGCAACAATTTGAATGGTTCCATTGCCAAAAATAGGGTGTGACTTGTCATGTGATTTTGAACTGTCAAATCACATGACAAATCGCATTGGTGTGAACGAGGGCTTACTTATGTAGGCTCTGTTTCTTGCCTAATACCGCTGCACAATTCCACTTTACTTCTCTCTCCCTCTGCAAATCTATGGATGGATAGACAACGAACTGAGTTTATCTCAAAAGTCCTTAAAGGGAAGTGCAAAAGTGCAAGGTGCAAAATCCAGGGCTGTCATCTTTAGCCTTCTTTTCAGCCTAGTGGATTACTGACCTGAAACAAGAACAGGCATATAATCTTTCCAACATTTTACCAGTTGCATTCGTGTTCCATGTCAATGACTCAGTTGTGAATCATACCTAGGGATGGAAGCCATGCACCTACAAATATGAGTCAGCAATGGCAGCTGAGATGTTTACACCCAAACAGGTTCCTTTGAACAATAGATGCTTTTCCTGAAATACAGAAGCACAGATCCCATTCCCTGGGATACAGCTAAATACTAGAAAGAATGCTGGGTTCATACTGCTGCAATGTGATTTTAATGCAATTTTCAGTGCGATTATGTTGTGCGCCTTTGATGCAGAACTTTGCATATTCAATGAGGCCAAATCGCACTGTAAATTGCACCAAAGTAGCACTGGAGCCTTTTCCAAAGTGGCACCATGTTGATGAGATTGTTTTTATTTGTCATTCGGCTCAAGATGCATCAGAAACCGCACTAGTGTGCACCAGCACTTACAAATACATTTTGAGATACAACACTGTACCCAAATGAAATTTTTACAATTTTTTTCCCACAAATAGAGCTTTCTTTTGGTGGTATTTAATCACAGCTGGGGTTTTTATTTTTTGCTAAACAAATAAAAAAAGATGGAAAATTAAGGAAAAAAAAAAATCATGTTTAATAGTTTGTTATAAAATTTTGCAAACAGGTAATTTTTCTGCTTCATTGATATGCACTGATGAGGCAGCACTGGTGGGCACTGATAGGCTGCACTGGTGGGCACTGATAAGCTTCACTGGTGGGCACTGATAGGCTGCACTGGTGGGCACTGATAGGCTGCACTAGTGGGGACAGATAAGTCGGTACTGATGGGCACAGCAAAGATGGCACTGATGGGCACGGATGGGTGTCACGGATGGGTGGCACCGATGGGCACTGATGGATGGCACTGATAGATGGCACTGATGGGCACTGATAGATGGCACTGATTGGCACTGATGAGACTACACTGATAGGTGGCACTGATGGGCACAAATAGTCATACCAGAACATACTTTAGGGTAACTATTTGATAAACCACTTCAGCCCCGGAAAATTTGGCTGCTGAATGACCGGGCCATTTTTTGCGATTTGGCACTGCGTTGCTTTAACTGACAATTGCGCGGTCGTGCGATGCTGCACCCAAAAAAAATTAACGTCCTTTTTTTCCCACAAATAAAGCTTTCTTTTGGTGGTATTTGATCACCTCTGCGGTTTTTATTTTTCTGCGCTATAAACAAAAAAAGAGTGACAATTTTGAAAAAAAAAACACAATATTTTTGCTATAATAAATATCCACATTTAAAAAAAAAAAAAAAAAAAGCTATTTTTTTCTCAGTTTAGGCCGATATGTATTCTTCTACATATTTTTGGTAAAAAAAAAATTGCGTATATTGATTGGTTTGCGCAAAAGTTATAGCGTCTACAAAATAGGGGATAGATATATAGCATTTTTATTATTATTATTATTTTTTTACTAGTAATGGCGGCAATCTGTGATTTTTATCGTGACTGGGACATTATGGTGGACACATCGGACAATTGTGACACATTTTTGGGACCGTTAGCATTTATACAGCGATCAGTGCTATAAAAATGCCACCGGCAGTTAAGGGGTTAACACTATGGGGCGATCAAGGGGTTAATTGTTTTTTATTATTTTTATTATGATTATTTTTTTTACTAGTAATGGCGGTGATCTGCGATTTTTATCATGACTGCAACATTATGGTTGACACATCGGACAATTTTGACCTATTTTTGGGACCATTGGAATTTATACAGCGACTAGTACTATAAAAATGTCACTGGCAGTGAAGGGGTTAACACTAGGGTGCGATCAAGGGGTTAATTGTGTTCCCTGGGAGGTGATTCTAACTAAAGGGGGAGGGGACTGACTAGAGGAAGTGACGGATCGTGGTTCCTAGCTAATAGGAACCGAGATCTGTCACTCCTCTCAGAACAGAACACGGATTTGTGTGTTTACACACACACTTCCGTGTTCTGTCCCTCGTGCTCGCGATCGCTCGTGGCTGGCGGTCATCGCGACCATCGGCCACAAGCATCAGCACCCCTGCAGTGCAGCAGGCGCGTGCCCGCACCTGCTATCCCGCATCTGCTTGTTGTCCACTACTGTTTTAAGCAAAATAAATTTCGTACAGGATGTATACTGTCATTTCTCTTTAAAGTGCATTAAAGTGCTTAGTTGGGGTACCATTGCCCCGTACTGCAGTACATTTATCACGTTGTGGTACAGTCTTTTCAATATATTTGGCAGCAGTGACGACCAATCCATGCGTCTGGCCCCCAATCTACATGCGAGGCGCCGGATGCAGGGATCCTAATGGTTTTTTTTTTTAGAAGCATGTGATTAGAGCCAGGGGCTTTAATAGGTTTCAAAAAAGGGTGGGCGAGCCCACCGAGTTGTGTGACAATAGCAGATTAATATTCACTATTATCTTCCTGATTCTCCTTCTGGCCAATCAGGAAGCAGATCTTAAGACCAGTCACCTGATTGGCCAAGAGGAGAAGCGATCCTATTGGCTGCCGAGGAGGAGGAAGAAGATGCAGGGAAGCCACCGTGAAGCACCAGGAGGTAAAGCCCCAGAGGAAGTGCTGCTCGCAACCTAAATGGGGTAAGTGCAGGGCTGGTGACCGACCGACCCGGGGGGGGGGGGGTCCTGTGACGTGACCAACCGGACAGGGGGTGGCTATGGGTGGATTGTTTGATGCCCCTCCAAAACAAGAAATATACCACCAGCCGCCACTGGCAGTATAAAAAAAAATGCAACAGTTTCTAAATGTACCCACTTCTCGGGTTTCATTATGTTTTAATCTGTCTTCTAGACAGCATAAAACTCTGTTTTGTCCTTCCCTACTAATACATCTCATTTACATTTAGAGCTCCTGCCAGGTCTTACAAAGTCTTCTCTAATCCCTTAAGCCTTCTGATATTTGCCTTCCACTTCAGCGCCAGTTCTGTGAAATGGTACGAGCCATCACAATGTAATTTTATGAGACAAACTGAGACAAACTTCTCATACAAGGAGTTGTAACCGGTTCAGAACTGGCTTGTATTTAGCTGGAAACTGTAAACATTAAAAGTTTTTGCTACTTGGTATTATAAAACGCCCGTTGGCACAACTGCTCTTGTTGATCTTGTCAGTTTGGTTAAAGCGGATTTATACTCCAATGTTACCATACAGCATTGTAATAGCCTTTATGGGAAGGACCTGCTTGGTGCTGGGAAACAGTTGCATAAAAAAGATTTTTTTTTTTCAAATAATTCATTAGAAGAAGTATTATTTTCAAAGCTGAAGTTAAAGCTGAGTTCTACCCTCAAAAAAGTTTTATTTAAAAGTCAGTAGCTACAAACAATGTAGCTACTGCTTTTTAATAAGGACACTTACCTGTCCAGGGAGCCCGCGATGTCAGCCCCCCGAGGCCGATCCGTCCATGGGCTTGGGTGCAGGTGCCACCATTGTAACAGCCGGTTTCCTACTGCACATGCGCGAGTCGGTGGCGCTTTCTGAATGGCCCGTTGTCTTCTGGGACACACACAGGAGGACAGGCAGAGGCAAAAGAGGAAATTACGTACTATATATAGATGGGGGACTCTCTGGGGACTGATTTAAGAGGGAGGCTCTCTGGGGACCCTAATTTAAGGGGGGGCTCTCTGGGGACCCTAATGTAAGGGGGGCTCTCTGGGGACTCTGATGCAGGGGGGGGGGCTCTCTGGGGACCCGTGATGTAAGGGGGGGGGCTCTCTGAGGATATATACACCAACACACGTATATTATATACATGTGTATGCCCGCCCAAGCTTACGACTTTCTTTACTACACTGCTTTGGGCTCTAGCCCCAGATCTTTTGTAGACCTAGCAACGCCCCTGGGTAGAAGGGGGGTCTTTAGTTTAATACTAAGCTGTAAAGTTGGGTTGAACTCCACTTTAAATCAAAGAGCTAAATACAAAATTAAAATTAAACACATGTGAGCCATTTGTTGTTCTGTCCAGCCACTTTTGTGATTCATACATCTCTGCAAGATAGCACAGGTGACACCACAGAATTAAAGGAATACAGTGGTGTCACCTTATCACCTGCAGCCTGCAGACAGGACAGATAAGTCATCAACTCTGCTCACTTTCCTCTTTCCCTTATCAGCACATGTGTGGGCAGCAGAACCTGATTGCTTCCTAATGCTGCCTCTCCCGCTGATATAAAAACAGATTCAGCTAATTATTTTATCTGAATCTAACAATCAAAGTAGGTATTAAAAGAAAGAAAAAAAAACTACAAGATTAAAAATAGTATGGTATATTTTTACATAGTTCCATTGGCCCATCTTGGACCAACTTAACTATGTATATACCATACCTGGCCCTGTAAGCTGTAAATCACGGAAGAAGACATGGGCTACTCTAGTGGCATCCATTTGGTTCTGGGTCCCGTGCTGAGTGGCTGGCCTGATGAATTTTGAACAGAGGAGGTTGGCCTCTCAGCATGGGTGCCATTCAAATAATGCTTTTCATTTTCTGAATGAATGCAAAGCATTCTCTGATTGGACAATACACCTTCAGTTGGTGGGGGGGCTTAAAAGCAGGCATTGACCCACATTTTTTACTGCCTGTGACAGACCTAGCCGGGACAGAGGCTTTTGGAGAGGACTGGAAGCAAGCCTCTTGCCTACTGATTATGGGCCCTGGATTTTAAGGGAACAATACTCTTTGCGAGGTGAATGAGAAATCCAGTCTAATCTGTACTAATCGGACTCAATCTTGTATATATGTATATATTGTATATTGTCTCATGCTGTTGTGGACTCTTTGCTGTGATCGTTTGGGGTGTGGCTGTATTTCAATATTCTATTGTGTCTGTCTGTCATGGATATTATGGGATGTTTATATCTATGGAGGGAGGGGGGGATTCCTCCAGCAGCCCCCTGCTCATAAGACTGTTTACTGATGAGAAGTTGAACACACCTGACCTGTGTCACTGTTGTCATTGGACAGTTTACCCCGCCCTGTTTTTCAAGGGTGGGGGGAAGATTCTCTGAGTTATTTTATCTGTTGTGTCCATGTGTGATAATAAAATAGTTTGTTGTTTGCCACTCCAAGACTGGTGTGGTCTGATGTTTTACCCTACACTGAGCTACGACTAGTGAATGGGAAAAGTTTAATTAATGTGCTAGATGAAGTAGTTGAACAAATGCGGTATTGCATATAATAGAAGTCAATGCGGAACAAATTATCTTCGTTTCCATTGACTTCTGTGGGGAAACTCGCTTTGATATGCGAGTGCTTTGGGTTACAAGCATTCTCCTGGTACGGATTATCCAAGGTTCCACTGTACTTCTGAATCTTCTGGGCATTTTGACATGCAGTTTTTATTGTGGTGACCTCAGCTTATGCAGTATTTACTCAGTTTGCATTGACCAGGTTTGTTGCACATGTAACTTTTTCAGCTTATTTAAAAAAAAAAATAAATGCAGTATATTTGGCAGCTGCTGGAAGAATTTTAGCTAGAAGAATACTGTATGTAATAAAGATATTCTTATACTATAGCATCACTCCAGTTTTGTACACCTGGGGCAAGGTTGAAATTGATGTAAACAATAACTGGATGACTTTTTTTTTTTTTTTTTAACAAGAAAAACTGGATGACATTTAGTTTCCTAAAGTGCAGGGTCTCGTAAACAATTGCTGTGGTTCTTCATAAATTACCTTTTTTAATTCTCCTTTGAATCTCAGCACTTCTGATCTCCTGCCGCCTTTTCAGCCACATCTTATCTACATGTATTTGCTTGAATGTTAACTTCACATAATTGCTCAGAACTGATAGGGATAACGGGGGATTATGGCTCCGCACGATATGTGGGCAAGGTCACTTGTCTCCTCCAGGAGACCACGTGACAGGGTGACAACACAGGAGAACATTGGGAGGCAGTTGTCCCTCCATAATCATTTGGTGAATGCATATCGTCGTTATGCGGCAAAGTGGCTCTCCTGTGCCGTATCACGTGCCTAGTACGTGATCTGGTACTTTTGGGTAGGGGTCGCGCTGGCTGTGCTGTGATTAGACGCATCACAAGCCGATCAGCGGGTGCCGGCCAATGGATGTCCGCCGACACCCGCTGATCGGCAAGGAGGAAAACAGTACAGAGCTCTGAATATCTTGCAAAGCTCTGTCCTGTCAGTAGAGATGTGGTTTTTGTGTCCCTGCAAAGCAAGGAATTAAAACTGTTAGGCAAACATTTAACCCTTTAATCAACCTAGATGTTAACTTCTTCCCAGCCAGTGTCATTAGTGTCCATGGTTCCCACAGTGTCAAAAGTGTTAGGCCCCTTTCACACTGAGGCGCTTTGCAGGCGCTAAAGTTCTAAAAATAGCAACTGCAAAGCGCCTTCAAACAGCCGCTGCTGTCTCTCCAGTTTGAAAGCCTGAGCCGCATGCAAGCCGCATCTTTGGAGCGCTGTAGGAGCGGTGTATTTACCGCTCCTAAAGCGCCCCTTCCCACTGAAAACAATGGGGCAGCGCTCCAAACCCGCCTGCAAAGCAGCGATTTTAACCCTTTTTCGCTAAATATAGCACGCTTTACCGCCAGCGCCTCAGTGTGAAAGTAGCCTTAGTGTCAGATTGTTCGCTGCAACAATCAGTCACTGATCGCCACTATTACTAGTATGAAAAAAATAAATAACAATTCCAGTATATATGCTATAATTTGTAGACGCTATAATGTTTGTGTAAACTAATCAATATATGCTAATTGGGATTTTGTTTACCCATTTTTTTTTTATTCGTCTAAATTTATGAAGAAATGTGATCTTTTTCATTTTTTTTATTGGATATGTTTTATAGCAGAAAGTAAAAAAAGTTAGTTTTTCAAACTTTTCTATCTTTTTTTCATTAATAGCACACAAAATAAAATACCACCAAAAAAAAGTTTTATTTTTGGGAAAAACATGATGAAAAATTTAGTTTGTATACAGCGTTGCATGACCGTGTAATTGTCAGATAAAGTAACGCAGTGCCAAAAAGCAAAAAATGGCCTGGTCATGAAGGGTGGTAAATCTTCTGGAGAGTAAGTGGATAAAATACTTGAACAAGGACCCTTATGCCAAGATCCCTAGATGTGATGACAGCAAACAACTTTTGAAATTACATTAAAATGTTAACGTTTATATTAGAGTTTACTGATTGGGTTTAGATCTACTGTAATTATCTATATTTGCATGGAAGGGGCAAATGCTCCCTTGTCTCAGGCATTGACTTCTTTGAATTAGCACTGTCCAAATTATTTCTGGTTGCACAATTTAGTTGTCTCCTTCCTACCTGTCATCAATCCCTCTACTGATTTATCCCCAGAATCCTTCATTTTGTTTTCCAGCCTTACATGTAAGCAGAGCCAGAAGGAAGTTCTCCTTTTTTTTTTTTTTGCACGGAGCAGGAAAAAAAAAAAACCTTCATTGCTCTTCTCAGCATAAAGAATTAATGAGCAGCGCTATACAGTTTCAGAAGTGATCTGTCCCATTTTACCAACAGCTGGAGTGAGAAAGCTTGCCCATCCCTGAGCCTTGCCTGCTTGTTACTGCGGCCCTCTGGGACTTAGTCTGGAAAGAGCGGATTTCTCTGTGTACGTACACAGCGCATGCTGTCGTCTTGAGCATCCTTATCCCTGTAAACATAACGCGTTAAAGGAAATTAGAAAACAACAAATCTCTTAGCTGCACTGAGCCTCCCTGTGCAAGCTGCAGCCGATCAGACGGATAATCTCCCAAGAGAAGGAATTACTGTCCCATGAACTGCAATCTGATTAACAACTGCAAGCTTGAATTACCCGTGACAAAGTGGGAAACGCTTTGGAGAAAGGGAATACCAGAACAAACCCAGACGGAAGTAATTCTTAGGTGGCAAATGCTCTTTAATGAAGCTCTAATGGAGAGGGACCTCCTATGACTAGCTTCTCTGGTTTATAATACCGCTTAAGGGAAAGTAATGGATTGCCCTTGCTTGTCTGTGTCCACGGTGTACATAGAAAGCTGTTGCCAATTTATACTCGGTTAACAAATCCATGGCTAGGTAGGGACAGGTGTAAGGCAAGGCGAGATGCCTAGTTAATTGAAAGGCATAGATAGATGCGGTGTAAAGTGCTGTCAATTGACTGAAGCCGGTGAACTATAAAAGGAAGGGTCACACAGATAAAAACAGCTCAATTAGTCCAGCACTTTTAACTGTAGAAGGATCAGAGCAATCCAAGAAAGCTGTTCGTGAAGCCAAACTTCAAACATTTTTTGGTGTCATATAGAGTCTTAAAAGGTAAATCCACCCAAAATGGAAATTTTTGCTGTATGTCAGCATGTTTAACCACCAGCCAAGTTTTTGTATCTCTCCAAGGTGAGTTCTTTGCTAGAGTTTAAAGCTTTGTTTTTCTACCACATTCTTTAACCACTTTCAGACCGGACCAATTGGCAGCCAAAGGACCAGGCCCCTTTTTGCGATTCGGCACTGCGTCGCTTTAACTGACAATTGCGCGGTCGTGCGACGTGGCTCCCAAACAAAATTGACGTCCTTTTTTTCCCACAAATAGAGCTTTCTTTTGGTGGTATTTGATCGCCCCTGCAGTTTTTATTTTTTGCGCTATAAACAAAAATAGAGCGACAATTTTAAAAAAATGCATTATTTTTTACTTTTTGCTATAATAAATATCCCCAAAAAATATATAAAATAACATTTTTTTTCCTCAGTTTAGGCCGATACGTATTCTTCTACATATTTTTGGTAAAAAAATCGCAATAAGCAATTATTGATCAGTTTGGGCAGAAGTTATAGCGTTTACAAGATAGGGGATAGTTTTATAGCATTTTTATTAATAATTTTTTTTTATTAGTAATGGCGGAGATCTGCGATTTTTTTTGTGACTGCGACATTATGGCGGACACATCGGACATTTTTGGGACCATTGTCATTTTTACAGCAATTAATGCTATTTAAATGCATTGATTTCTGTATAAATGACACTGGCAGTGAAGGGGTTAACCACAAGGGGGCAGTGTAAGGGTTAAGTATGCCTAGGGGTGTGTTTCTTACTGTGGGGGGGCGTGGCTGTCAGCTAGTGAATGCTGATCTCTGCTCCAATCACAGGGAGCAGAGATCGGCGTCACTAGTTGCTAGGCAGAACGGGGAGATGCTGTTTATCTCGGCATCTCCCCGTTCAGCCTTCCCATGAGATGATCGCAGGGTCCCCGCGGCGATCGAGTCCGCGGGGACCGCGTTCGGACTCACGGGGGTCCCGACCGGCGCGGGAGCGCGCCCCTCCCGGCGCGCTCCCGATGGCATGGACAGGCAGAAAGGAGGGACTTATATATATGCCCTCCTGCCTGTATGTGCCATTCTGCTGACGTATATCGCCGTGCGCCGGTCGGCAAGTGGTTAAAGGTGAAATCCAGGAAAATGCAGCACTTTACATTAGGGCTGTGCAAATTAAAGATTAATTCCTCGATTAATAGTTAATTTTTTTTGATCGATCAAAATTCTTTTGATTGGTACTCACCTCTCCGGTGACATCACAGACATCGACGTCACCGGAGTCCTCCCCCCTTCCCCAAGTGCCTTCGTCTGCTAACGAAGGGAAGGGGGAGGATTTCGGTGACGTTGAAGTTCTGATTGAACGTAACACGTATGGGGGAGGAGCTAAGCATGACGTCACCCGCTGCTGACCTACGGAACTAACACGATTGTCGGCTTTACATGCTGTGTTTTTTATCATCTTTATGTGAGTAGTTTGTGTTTGAACACAAAAATGTAATCTTAAGCGGTGAGCATCTTTTCTTTCTACCCATGACCTGGCGTCCTTGCTGAGATCTAAGGAGACGTGAGAGAAGTTTATGGTCCGTGTTAACCCTTTTGATACCCGCTTGCATGACCACCTGTTTGCACAGGGGTCCATGCCATAAGGTAAGAGTGATTAGTTAGACCGGAGGTGGAGGGATTGTCACGCTACTGTGGGAAAAAAAAATGACTTACATCAGTGCTACAGTTTGAATTTAAAACGTATTTGTGTAAACTGTGAAGTTAAGTCATAAATTGTGGAAACTAACTAGTGTCGGGTGATTGTATATAGTGTATACCACATTTACCACTGACTAATGCAGAGTTGCAATGCAAGGAGATCAGCTAAAAGTAGTTGGATCTGTATGTGCGTTATAATTAATCGAAATTAGTCGATTAATCGATTTTAAAAAATCGATTAATCGAACATGAAAATTTTAATCAGTAACAGCCCTACTTTACATTAATTTTGTGCATTCACATCAGTCCCTGCTCTCAAGGAACTTACAATCTAAGGTCCCTAACTCATATTCATACACATACTAGAGCCAATTTAGACAGGAGCCAGTTAATCTACCAGCATGTCTTTGGAGGAAACCCACACAGCGATGGGGAGAATATGCAAACTTCATGCATGTAGTGCTGTGGTTGGGATTCAAACTGATGACCCTAGTGCCAGGCGGAAGTGCAAACCACTGTACTGCTCCATACTTTGGTTGCTTTAAAGGGAACTTGTCAGTTCTACTTTTACTTATCACAGCTGAGGCTTCCAACAAGCACTCGAGAATGGCATTATCTATTCACAAGGGAAGTATACAACTGTGCTGGGTGGCATGGCTATCCTGGAAAATAGCACAGCCCCCAAGTTGAGTGTTGATTTTGACAGGTAATGGCTAATTTGAGAGCTTCCCAATAACAAAAGCTCATGCTTGGATTCTCTATTCATTGCCTCATGGGTAGTAATGCATCCTTGTTTTCATCACAATGGAGGATGTTCTGTTCTTGGTCTAGTGCTAGTTTCTTTATTTACACAAACTTTTATGGCCCTAGATCATTTAAGACTAGTCTGCTTTCTCTACTAAGGAAAACATAACCACTACGAAATTATAAGGTGTATGTGTGGGCAAATTGTAATATTCAATATTTAACAAAGGCTGCTCTCAGTAATACCATTACCTTGTATTTTTGAAAATTCTCCTATTACTGTAATTAAATTACTAATGGGGAAATTTCATATTAAAGTTTGCTTACAATATCCTGGTTACCTTAGCTGTTTTCATACCAAAGGAATGTCATTACAAACTGACCAAGTCCTTTAAAGGTTATGTTGCTTGAAAGGGGATTTGACCATTTCCTTACATACATGCCCTGTATATAACAGCTAAAACATGGAATATTCAGTCTGGTCTCCAGAGCTGAATTATGCATGCATCTGGTTTGATCACCTGTGACACGCCATGAAAGCGGATTGGACTCCGTGGCTGAAAAGGCATCTTTAGTTAAGTATTCTTGTTATATTTTCTAATAATATTACATTTGTTATCTGTATCTGTCATTACTTAATTAAATGTTATACCTACGTGTTTGTGTGATCGCTCTTTGCACATCTGGAATACAACCCCAAAAATGTAAACTCTCACCTAACTGTGATAAAACAATTACATGTTGACCCCACAAGCAAAACTATTTTTTCTGAATGAATGACAACGTTTGGGCATGCTCATTAAAATTACTGCAGCGTTGTAACCCTTCCAGACACTCTGCACACTTGGCTTACAGCAATAAGTCATGCTGCAATCAGTGGGAGTGTTTCCTGACATTTTGTTTCTCTGCCTTTTTGTTGCCTATCTGGCACTGGCCACGTAAAACTCCACCCTGCAATCTTCCACTGCTAGTGGAAGGAGGAAATGACCAGCCATGTAAAACTGCAAACAAATCTCCACCCACAACAGTGAGAGCAGAAAAGGGAGATGGTACCTGAAAACCCCCTGCTACTGGAAGTGAAGTTCTTACACAGATTAAACCCCACCTACGAAAAAGAGATCTGAAGCCATCAAACTGTTTAAAAAATCCAACGTTGGATGCTGTGCCCAAAAAGGCAGGCAGTTTGCAAAGGGCTATTCACCATTATTGCCTGTGGTTTCCTGGTGGCTGACCTTTTCCCCATTATTGACTTACCATGCCTTGATCTGCACTGTGTTTCTGTGTGGAAGGCCATCTTGGTAAAGACAGGGCTTTTCTTCCTCATGTCAGAGTAGATCCCCCGATGAATGGTAATCTAATGACTAGTAGAAAAATATACAAGAAGCAGCAGGGGAGGTGGAGAAAGCACAGATCCACAGAACGAATATACAGTGGATATAAAAGGTCCACACACCCCTGGTAAAATGTCAGGTTTCTGTGATGTAAAAAATGAGACAAAGATAAATAATTTCAGAACTTTTTTTCATTAAAAAATAAATAAAAAAAGTAAAATAATAATGTGGTTGCATAAGTGTGCACAACCTCTTATAACTGGGGATGTAGATGTGTTCAGAATTAAGCAATCACATTCAAACTCCTGTTAAATAGGAGTCAGTAGACACCTGACATCATTTAATAAAGCGATATTATAAATAAAGTTCACCTGTTCTAGTAGGTCTTTCCTGACATTTTCTTAGTCGCATCCTACAGCAAAAGCCATGGTCCTCAGAGAGCTTCCAAAGCATCAGAGGGATCTCATTTTTAATAGGTATCAGTCAGTTGAAGGGTACAAAAGAATTTCCAAGGCATTAGATATATACCATGGAACACAGTGAAGACAGTCATCATTAAGTGGAGAACACATGACACAACAGTGACATTACCAAGAACTGGAAGCCCCTCCAAAATTGATGAAAAGACGAGAAGAAAAATGGTCGGGGAGGCTGCCAAGAGGCCTACAGCAACATTAAAGTAGCTGCAGGAATATCTGGCAAGTACTGACTGTGTGGTACATGTGACAAAAATCTACTGTATACTTCATATGTCTGGGCTATAGGGTAGAGTGGCAAGATGGAAGCCTTTTCCTACAAAGAAAAACATCCAGGCCCGCTAAATTTTGCAAAAACACATCTGAAGTCTCCCAAAAGCATGTGGGAAAATGTGTTATGGTCTGAAGAAACCAAGGTTGAACTTTTTGGCCATAACTCTAAAAGATATGTTTGGCGCAAAAACAACACTGCACGTCACCAAAAGAATGTCATACCCACAGTGAAGCTTGGTGGTGGCAGCATCATGCTTTGGGGCTGTTTTTCTTCAGCTGGAAAAGGGGCCTTAGTCAAGGTAGAAGGAATTATGAACAGTTGAAAATACCAGTCAATATTGGCACATAACCTTCAGGCTTCTGCTAGAAAGCTAGACATGAAGAGGAACTTCATCTTTCAGCAGGACAACAACCCAAAGCATACATCCAAATCAACAAAGGAATGACTTCACCAGAAGAAGATTAAAGTTTTGGAATGGCCCAGTCAGAGCCCAGACCTGAATCCCATTGAAAATCTGTGGGGTGATCTGAAGAGGGCTGTGCACAGGAGATGCCCTCGCAATCTGACAGATTTGAAGTGTTTTTGCAAAGAAGAGTGGGCAAATATTGTAAAGTCAAGATGTGCCATGCTGATACTCATAACCAAAAAGACTGAGTGCTGTAATAAAATCAAAAGGTGCTTCAACAACGTATTAGTTTAAGGGTGTGCACACTTATGCAACCATATTATTTTATTTTTTTATTTTTACTTTCCTCCACCTAAAAGATTTCAGTTTCTTGTTCAACTGAGTTGTACAGTTTATAGGTCACATTAAAGGTGGAAACAGTTATGAAATGATTTTACTTTGTCTCATTTTTTTACATCACAGAAACCTGACATTTTAACAGGGGCGTGTAGACTTTTTATATCTACTGTAGCATATGCTGACAGATCTTTACACCACAGGTCCTCAGGTACCTGTTTCTTCTCCAGCAAGGAGAAATTTGAGCAGCACAGCAGTGACATCACCAAATCTAACTCCAAATATCCCAAGACTAGTAATTGGTGCCTTAGATCAATGTTTCTCAACTCCAGTCCTCAAGTACCCCCAACAGGTCATGTTTTCAGGATTTCCCTCAGATGAAACGACTGTGGTCATTACTAAGGCAGTGAAACAAAATAATGGAAAGCCTGAAAGCATGACCTGTTGGGGGTACTTGAGGACTGGAGTTGAGAAACATTGCCATAGATGATCGGTTATGATATTCAAGACACAGGAAGGGCATTCCTTTATTAGGAGGAAGAAGATTTTTCAAGGACATAGGCACATTTAGCATTGTTAGATGTTCCTAAAGCAACTACCGAATCTTCACTTTTTGAGTTCAGCCATCCTCATGAATTGTACTTCTATTTGCAAGCTCTCTCTCTTGGGGCCCTGACCCTTGGCAGCTGGAAGGTGTTGGGGCACCACAAGCAGTCAAAAATTACATTTAGTTCTACATTACTGGCAAACAGCTGGTTGCTGTCTGCAGAAAATCTGTAGTAAATAATCACAATCCAATAAAATGCATTTAAAGCTGTACAAAAAAAGAAAAACAATGTAAAGAAATGTCATCAACGTAACAGAGACTGAATAAGGTGGTCTAACCTTTTTAGATGGGCTCCCAGTGGGAGTCTCCAGTTGAAACTATTACAGGAACATTCTGCAGGGAGCAGACACTGGGGAATATCTTGAACAAGCTGGTGTGATTATACTTTATATTATGGTTAGACCAGGAATACCCGGGGATCACCTAGGAAGAAATCAAGACAGCTGCAGGCAGGAAGTCTCTTCATGTAAAATAAGATTATTGTAGCAAACCAAAGCTCTTCCTTAAATTGATAAATACTGTAGATCTGCACATAAAATATATTTGGTTCTTTGTGCTTTCAAATGACTATTATGCCAACGTCTCATCTATTACATCTGTGCATATGGGCAACCCACCGCGGCGACCAAACACAGGCGTAAACTGGGGAAATAACAGGAACACGAGGCACTCAGGAGAGATGAAATGGCGAATATATGTAAAAATAGAATGTCATAAGAGGAAGTGACAAGATGTGAAGGAAAGATTGGAAAAGGAAGAAGGGATTGGGCCATAGTCCAAATTGGGTGTGGAAGTGACCAGAATAAGATGACTGTTAAGTAAAGGGGATGGTGAGTGATCAAATAAAATAATTGTTCCATGATGGCCTATCTTCACCAGCCCCTACTGCCAATTATATACCTAGTGAGTACCAAGACCGTTATGGGGATTTAACTGTCCCCGTTACACCCACCTTTACTATGCTGACTTATACATATATACCTATTCAATTTTAGAAATATGGCGTGTCTGCTCCTGATGAGTGGTCTTGAACCACGAAACGCGTCGAGCTACTTGAATGACCCCCCAACCACATGCCTCAACTTTATACATGGATTATCCCTTATTACATCTGTGCATATGTTTTGTATGCAGCTTGTGACTATAGAAGCCCTTTAATAATTTGGTTTGTGTACCCCTTTATACATAATAAATAAGTATGATGATGCTAACATAAACTGGTTAACACAGGCAAGCATATTTTTAAACATAATTTAAAGCAGTTTTTGTTTAGGGTGAAGGATGGACATTTTGCCTATGCACCCTTGGTTGCCATATAGTGTCCAACTTGGGCTAATATTAAGGCATCATAGAAAGTCAGTGGATGTTCCGAACCTCCAAATTTAATTGCCAAAACTCCAAAGTAGTGTAACAAAGCAAATGCCAGGAATGGTAAAGTACACCTAAACCCAACCACTAAAATCCCATATAAGCATTAACATGTTAATGTATTCCAAAAGTTTTTTCATTAAATTATTACCTGGTGATCTGCTATGTAGAACCTTCTTCAAGGTGTCCCATTTATAGGGGTGTAACTGTCTCTTAATTTTGCTCCCATCCTGGTACATGTGCCCCTGATGGGGACTGAAATTGACCATGCCAACACACATTGCACAGGCATAGTCTGCACCATTATAGGAAGTTGTTCCTGAGTAATGTGCTTTTAGACAGTCAGGCAAAGCATTCCTGAGATGAAAAAATGTTGAAAACAATATTTTAATATGAAAAAAAAAAGTACATTGTTTATCATACACAGTGATTTAGTAAACTAAATGGCCAGTTAGGGTTTTGGGTCTAATTTAAAGTGACCCTGTCAGGGTCACTTATACACAACACCCAGGCAATATACCTACCTTTTTGGCAACCTGTGTGTTTAAATACTGAAGCTTTGCTGCTCCATGGCCGCTGCAGCTATTCAATCCTTTGAATGTGTCAAATACATCCTTCCTTCACCTCCTGCTTTTGTTCCTGGCTTGTATGTCCTGTATTGAACCCTTTATAATATGCCCCCCCCCACTGCACCTCTTCTGGAAGCAGAACCTTGTGATTCCACAATACAGTAACCGCCACTTAATAGGATATAAAAAAGTGAACTACCCACGCACATAATGTAGAAACAAAATAAACGTAAAAATAGAATAAAAATGTGAATTCATCGCATGTATATCATATCGTGAAAACAAACAATAATAAAGTGCCTGTGTCCACAAAGGGCAGTTCGATATAAAAGTGCAGTCTGTGCAATCCAAAAAGTGCTGAAACTTCTTCTCAAATAAGGAGACTTATGCATTAACGTGTGTTCTCCAAAATAGATCTAACCGTGTCTTCACACGTGTCCCCTTAGGCCCAAACCCACCAATAGTATTTGACCTCATGGGTGTACACCAAGTAAGGTCAAAGATTGCTTGTGTCACAGATCCATTGGACTATATATGCGCTCCACTCCAAGAATCAAATCTCCTGATGACTTTGAGAATATGACGAAATGCGCAGGCGCGGGAACTTCTGACACATCACTTCCGCTGTCTGAAACGCATGCCAGCTCCCATTCATTTTGGAGTGGCGGGGTTGAACTGTGAGCACATTTTCATTTTCACAATTTTAATAAACGGTCTTGCACTATGGGAGTTATTCTGTGGTTTTCTCCCTTTTATGAGACATATTTGAATACATTGATTCCTGGAGTGGAGCGCATATAGTCCAGTGGATCTGTGACGCAAGCGATCTTTGACAGAGGGTAAGCTACTATTGGTGAGTTTGGTCCTAAGGGGACATGGGTGAAGATTCGGTTGGGTCTGTTTTGGAGGACACACATTAATGCACTCTTATTTGAGAAGAAGTTTCAGCACTTTTTGGATTGCCGAGACTGCACTTTTATATTGAACTGCATTTTATGGACACAGGCACATTATTATAGTTTGTTCATGATGTGATATACATTTGATAGATTTATTTGTTTTTTTTAGTGTGTAGTTTTTTTAGGGCAAGTGCAGCTTTCACATACAGTATACACACATGCCACTTAATGAGTTTATCACACCCCGGCAGTAGTCTTGCACCTGAGTGAACCTCTCTGGTTATTTTTTTTTTCTTTTAAGTGGTGGAGATTCCATGACATTAGGCGAAATTGTCATATCTGATATTATATAAAGTAGCACATCGGAATACAAAGTTACCACGGATGTGGTTGTGACGTGTAATGGAAACTTGCAGATGTAATGGAATACCCAAAGGGATTGAAAAGGTCAGGCATGTTTGTGAAGTTATGCTGGAGTATTGAATCATCTTTCCACACCTTTAATTATTTGCCAAAAATATATTATTTCTCTCTGAAAGAAATGATGTTCTTTGTCCAAAGCCACAGATGAAAAGCAAACTTTTATTCTATACCATTGCAAACGCAGAACCTGGTGTTTTCTTTAACACAGAAAAGCTCTAAACTGAGATAAAAATATACAGTGCATCCAGAAGGTATTCACAGCACTTTTTCCACATTTTGTTATGTTACAGCCTTCTTCCAAAATGGATTAAATTAATTATTTTCCTCAAAATTCTACAAACAATACACCATAATGACAATGTAAAAGAATTTTTGAAATCTTTGCAAATATATTAAAAATAAAAAACAAAAAAATCACATGTACATAATCCTTTTTCCTTGAGACTCAAAATTGAGTTCAGGTGCATCCTGTTTCCACTGATCATCCTTGAGATGTTTCTACAACTTGATTGGAGTCCACCTGTGGTAAAGTCAGTTGATTGGACATGATTTGAAAAGGCACACACCGGTCTATATAAGGCCCCACAGTTAACAATGCATGTCAGAGCACAAACCAAGCCATAAAGTCCAAGGAATTGTCTGTAGACCTCCGACAGGATTGTATCGAGACACAGATCTGGGGAAGGGTACAGAATGTTCTTCAGTATTGAAGGTCCCAATGAGCACAATGGCCTCCATCACCAGTAAATGGAAGATGTTTGGAACCACCTGGACTCTTCCTAGAACGGGCCGCCCGGCCAAACTAAGCAATCCGGGGAGAAGGGCCTTAGTCAGGGAGGTGACCAAGAACCTGATGGTTACTCTGACTAAGGTCCAGCATTTCTCTGTGGAGAGAGGAGAACCTTCCAGAAGAACAACCATCTCTGCAACACTCTACCAATCAGGCCTGTATTATAGATTGGCCGAACGGAAGCCACTCCTCAGTAAAAGACACATGACAGCCCGCCTGGAGTTTGCCAAAAGGCACCTGAAGGACTCTCAGTCCATGATAAACCAAATTCTCTGGTCTGATGAAAAAAATATTGAACTCTTTGGCCTGAATGGCAAGCGTCATGTCTGGAGGAAACCAGATACCACTCATCACCTGGCCAATACATCCCTACAGTGAAGCATGGTGGTGGCTAGACATGGGAACTGCCAAAAAATTCGTTTCGTTTCGTTTCGTCCCGTTTCGTATATAAAAAAAATTCGTAATTCGTGTACGAAATTCCGTTCGAATTCGTACGAAATACGAAATTCGGACGAATCGTAATTTTTTTTACGAATCGTTAGTAAAGTTACGAATCGTTACGAATCGTTACGAATCGTTACGAATCGTTAACGCGGCTAATGAATTGTTGGTTCTCATAACACAGAGAACAATTCAAATCCAACTACAAATATCGAATTTCAATTTCAAGTTACGAATCGTTACGAATCGTTATGAATCGTTACGAATCGTTATGAATAGTTACGAATCGTTAGTAAATCCAACTACCAATATCGAATTTCAACTAATTTGAACGAAATTATTATAGCAGATATAACGAATGAATTCGAATGACAAAGTGTCATTTTTGCAGGAAAAAAAAAAGCGTAGGGGTCCCCCCAAATTCAATAACCAGGCCCTTCAGGTCTGGTATGGATATTAAGGGGGACCCCAGCCAAAAAAAAATAAAAAAAATGGCGTGGGGTCCCCCCCAAATATCCATACCAGACCCTTCAGGTCTGGGATGGATTTTAAGGGGAACCCCGGCCAAAAAAAAAAAAAAAAAAATGGCGTGGGGTCCCCCTCAAAATCCATACCAGACCCTTTATCCGAGCACGCAACCTGGCAGGCCGCAGGAAAGGAGGGGGGGACGAGAGCGCCCCCCCCTCCCGCCTGAACCGTACCAGGCCACATGCCCTCAACATTGGGAGGGTGCTTTGGGGTCCCCCCCAAAGCACCTTGTCCCCATGTTGATGAGGACAAGGGCCTCATCCCCACAACCCTGGCCGGTGGTTGTGGGGGTCTGCGGGCGGGGGGCTTATCGGAATCTGGAAGCCCCCTTTAACAAGGGGACCCCCAGATCCCGCCCCCCCCCTGTGTGAAATGGTAAGGGGGTACAAAAGTACCCCTACCATTTCACCAAAAAAGTGTCAAAAATGGTAAAAATGACAGGAGACGGTCTTTGACAATTCCTTTATTAAAATCTTCTTTCTTCTGGTCTTCCTTTCTTCATCTTCTCCTTCCGTCATCTTCTCCTTCCGTCATCTTCTTCCATCTTCTTCTTCCTTCGATTCGCTTCTTCTTCCTCCGGTCTTCTCGTCCTTCTCGTCCGGCGTCGTCCTTCTCGTCCGGCATCGTCGTCTCTTCTCGCAGGCCGCTCCTCGCAATGGGAGGCTCCCGCTCTGTGAGGCTTCGCTCCGGGTGACAGGTCTTTTATAACGAAGGCACCTGGTGACCCCGCCCCCTCTGACGCACGGGGACGTCATGTGGAATTCCCTATGGCTTTCCCCATGACGTCAGAGAGGGGGCGGGGTCACCGGGTGCCTTCGTTATACAAGACCTGTCACCCGGAGCGAAGCCTCACAGAGCGGGAGCCTCCCATTGCGAGGAGCGGCCTGCGAGAACAGACGACGATGCCGGACGAGAAGGACGACGCCGGACGAGAAGGACGAGAAGACCGGAGGAAGAAGAAGCGAATCGAAGGAAGAAGAAGATGGAAGAAGATGCCGGAAGGAGAAGATGAAGAAAGGAAGACCAGAAGAAAGAAGAAAGAAGATTTTAATAAAGGAATTGTCAAAGACCGTCTCCTGTCATTTTTACAATTTTTGACGCTTTTTTGGTGAAATGGTAGGGGTACAAAACCCCTTACCATTTCACACAGGGGGGAGGCCGGGATCTGGGGGTCCCCTTGTTAAAGGGGGCTTCCAGATTCCGATAAGCCCCCCGCCCGCAGACCCCCACAACCACCGGCCAGGGTTGTGGGGATGAGGCCCTTGTCCTCATCAACATGGGGACAAGGTGCTTTGGGGGGGACCCCAAAGCATCCTCCCAATGTTGAGGGCATGTGGCCTGGTACGGTTCAGGCGGGAGGGGGGGCCGCTCTCGTCCCCCCCTCCTTTCCTGCGGCCTGCCAGGTTGCGTGCTCGGATAAGGGTCTGGTATGGATTTTATGGGGGACCCCACGCCATTTTTTTTGGCTAGGGTTCCCCTTAAAATCCATCCCAGACCTCAAGGGTCTGGTATGGATTTTGAGGGGGACCCTACGCCATTTTTTTTTTTTGGCTGGGGTCCCCCTTTATATCCATCCCAGACCTGAAGGGCCTGGTTATTGAATTTGGGGGGACCCCTACGCATTTTTTTATCAATGACTTCAATGAATGACAGTTCTCTGTATTACGGATCCAACAATTCATTTGCCGGCAATAGCTGCGACTCGATTTTAAATAGTTTTTTTTTCCTGCAAAAATGACACTGCAGGAACAGTTCCCTATATTAGATATACTGAATCTCGAATCATTCGAAGCATTCGTTATAGCCGCTATTATCATTTCTTTCATATTATAACTAACAAATATGTAATTTCAACTAATATGAAAGAAATTATAATAGCGGATATAACGAATGCTTCGAATGATTCGAGATTCAGTATATCTAATATAGAGAACTGTCTCTGTACAATGTGTCATTTTTGCAGGAAAAAAAAAACTATTTAAAATCACTCGCAGCTATTGCCGGCAAATGAATTGTTGGATCCGTAATACAGAGAACTGTCATTCATTGAAGTCATTGATAAAAAAATGTATAGGGGTCCCCCCAAATTCAATAACCAGGCCCTTCAGGTCTGGGATGGATATTAAGGGGGACCCCAGCCAAAAAAAAAAAAAAAAAATGGCGTAGGGTCCCCCTCAAAATCCATACCAGACCCTTGAGGTCTGGGATGGATTTTAAGGGGAACCCTAGCCCAAAAAAATGGCGTGGGGTCCCCCATAAAATCCA
Organism: Lithobates sylvaticus; assembly: GCA_028564925.1. Taxonomy (NCBI): domain Eukaryota; kingdom Metazoa; phylum Chordata; class Amphibia; order Anura; family Ranidae; genus Lithobates; species Lithobates sylvaticus. The sequence continues at coordinate 240,746,532 of CM053031.1, read as the reverse complement.
TACCAGACCCTTATCCGAGCACGCAACCTGGCAGGCCGCAGGAAAGGAGGGGGGGGGACGAGAGCGGCCCCCCCTCCTGCCTGAACCGTACCAGGCCACATGCCCTCAACATTGGGAGGATGCTTTGGGGTCCCCCCCAAAGCACCTTGTCCCCATGTTGATGAGGACAAGGGCCTCATCCCCACAACCCTGGCCGGTGGTTGTGGGGGTCTGCGGGCGGGGGGCTTATCGGAATCTGGAAGCCCCCTTTAACAAGGGGACCCCCAGATCCCGGCCTCCCCCCTGTGTGAAATGGTAAGGGGTTTTGTACCCCTACCATTTCACCAAAAAAGCGTCAAAAATTGTAAAAATGACAGGAGACGGTCTTTGACAATTCCTTTATTAAAATCTTCTTTCTTCTTTCTTCTGGTCTTCCTTTCTTCATCTTCTCCTTCCTTCATCTTCTTCCATCTTCTTCTTCCTTCGATTCGCTTCTTCTTCCTCCGGTCTTCTCGTCCTTCTCGTCCGGCGTCGTCCTTCTCGTCCGGCATCGTCGTCTCTTCTCGCAGGCCGCTCCTCGCAATGGGAGGCTCCCGCTCTGTGAGGCTTCGCTCCGGGTGACAGGTCTTGTATAACGAAGGCACCCGGTGACCCCGCCCCCCCTCTGACGTCATGGGGAAAGCCATAGGGAATTCCACATGACGTCCCCGTGCGTCAGAGGGGGCGGGGTCACCAGGTGCCTTCGTTATAAAAGACCTGTCACCCGGAGCGGAGCCTCACAGAGCGGGAGCCTCCCATTGCGAGGAGCGGCCTGCGAGAAGAGACGACGATGCCGGACGAGAAGGACGACGCCGGACGAGAAGGACGAGAAGACCGGAGGAAGAAGAAGCGAATCGAAGGAAGAAGAAGATGGAAGAAGATGAAGGAAGGAGAAGATGAAGAAAGGAAGACCAGAAGAAAGAAGAAAGAAGATTTTAATAAAGGAATTGTCAAAGACTGTCTCCTGTCATTTTTACCATTTTTGCCACTTTTTTGGTGAAATGGTAGGGGTACTTTTGTACCCCCTTACCATTTCACACAGGGGGGGGGGCCGGGATCTGGGGGTCCCCTTGTTAAAGGGGGCTTCCAGATTCCGATAAGCCCCCCGCCCGCAGACCCCCACAACCACCGGCCAGGGTTGTGGGGATGAGGCCCTTGTCCTCATCAACATGGGGACAAGGTGCTTTGGGGGGGACCCCAAAGCACCCTCCCAATGTTGAGGGCATGTGGCCTGGTACGGTTCAGGCGGGAGGGGGGCCGCTCTCGTCCCCCCCTCCTTTCCTGCGGCCTGCCAGGTTGCGTGCTCGGATAAAGGGTCTGGTATGGATTTTGAGGGGGACCCCACTCCATTTTTTTTTTTTTTTTTTTTGGCCGGGGTTCCCCTTAAAATCCATCCCAGACCTGAAGGGTCTGGTATGGATATTTGGGGGGGACCCCACGCCATTTTTTTTATTTTTTTTTGGCTGGGGTCCCCCTTAATATCCATACCAGACCTGAAGGGCCTGGTTATTGAATTTGGGGGGACCCCTACGCTTTTTTTTTTCTGCAAAAATGACACTTTGTCATTCGAATTCATTCGTTATATCTGCTATAATAATTTCGTTCAAATTAGTTGAAATTCGATATTGGTAGTTGGATTTACTAACGATTCGTAACTATTCATAACGATTCGTAACGATTCGTAACTATTCATAACGATTCGTAACGATTCGTAACTTGAAATTGAAATTCGATATTTGTAGTTGGATTCGAATTGTTCTCTGTGTTATGAGAACCAACAATTCATTAGCCGCGTTAACGATTCGTAACGATTCGTAACGATTCGTAACTTTACTAACGATTCGTAAAAAAAAATTCGTATTCCGTACGGAATTCGTAAAAAAAAAAATTCGTACTACAGATTCGTAAATTCGTACGAATTTCGAAAAATTCGTACGAATTACGAATTCGTACGAAACGAATCGCACATGTCTAGTGGTGGCAGCATCATGCTGTGGGGATGTTTTTCAGCGGTAGCGGTAACTGGGAGACTAGTCAGGATTAAGGGGAAAAATGAATGCAGCAATGTACAGAGACAACCTTGATAACAACCTGCTCTGGACTGGGGCGAAGGTTCATCTTCCACCATGACAATGACCCTAAGCACACAGCCAAGATAACAAAAGAGTTTCTACAGGACATATCTGTGAATGTCCTTGAGTGGCCCAGCCAGAGCCTAGATTTGAACCCGATCGAACCTCTCTGGAGAGATCTGAAATGGCTGTGCACCGATGCTCCCCATCCAACCTGATGAAGCTTGAGAGGTCCTGCAAAGAAGAATGGGAGAAACTGCCCAAAATAGGTGTGCCAAGCTTGTAGCATCATACTCAAAAAGACTTGAGGCTGTAATTGGTGCCAAAGGTGCTTCAACAAAGTACTTATGTACATATGGTTTTTAAAAAAAAAATATTTTTAATAAATTTGCAAAGATTTCAAACAAACTTTTTTCACATTGTCATTATGCGGTATCGTTTGTAGAATTTTGAGGAAAACAATGAATTTAATCCATTTTGGAATAAGGCTGTAACATAAACAAAATGTGGAAAAAATTAAGTGCTGCGGCTGTAAATACTTTCCGGATGCACTGTATAGAACAAATAAATAAACTGTATGTTTAAAAAGTGCCACACTGTTTAAGATTAAACTTTCTGTTTTAATTCTAATTCAAGAAGCACGCTCAAACTTGGCCAATCACTGGAAGGAATCATAGCTGAATGATATGAAACGGTAATAATTTTTTTTTCCTCTATTATAACCAGCCTTTCTTTTTTCTACACATAAACACAAAAGCCTTTTGGTGGATTCACTGTAGTTCCAGCTAATCCAAAGCCTGTGCACTACCTGTTCTTTTATACAAAGTATTTTCTACAGTATACTTTTGAGCCTTTTGTCTCAAGGGTACGGTATGATAACTTCAAAGTATATTTTTACCAATTACCTCAAACAAAGGTAGCCTATTATAGGCCCACTATTGCAGACATATTTTGTATTTTGATAGCCATATAAAGACAATGCAGGTAATGATAGCCATAAGAATATTAGCCTATTTTGCTATTCCAAGTGCTTTTGTATTTTTTTTTTTTTTTTACTTTTTTACATTTACATGCAAACTAGATGGAAGTGAATAAACAACATTTTCACCTGCTCAACTTAGGCGTTCTTTTTCAAGGGAAAGCATTTCTGCTTTAAAAGGTTTCCATAAACCAAGCAGCAAAGTACTGTATATACCATATACAAGAAAAAGGCGCAGAGAACTAGAACAATAGATATCCCACAATGTAAAATAATGTGCTGTATAGGCATATATATTATATGCAGAGTAGAAATAACATAATAAAAAGTCCACAGGCTAGTAGTGATTTAAGAAGTCCACAGACCATATGGGGTGATGGTGAAGGGGGGAGTCCTGCACTCAAGGCAGCCGTCAGGGGGGAACTGTGTTCCAATGGCACTGAATAGACTCATGGAAGAGGTGCCTCTGGGTGCAGACAAAGGACAAGGTTTAATATAGATAAAATTCACAGGCAACTCACATTTTTGTGGTTTAAAAAAAGGCATTGGTCCCAACATAGGGGGTAACGTCAGTGAAATCCATCCGTTCCTGCTTTAGTGGGCGCTTCCAGCCTCGCTGTGAACACTGCTGAATGGTCGTTGGCCGGTGTTCTGCCGAGAAAGTTCCCCCTGGCGGACCAGGCGCAGTACGAAGCACAACGAAGTCTCCGAAAATAGCAGAAGCTGAACAGAGTGAGTCAGCTGTACACGGTACCTGTAACAGGGCCCCTCGCGGGCTTGCTTCGATCGCCGCACTTTGGGCACGGCCTCGCTGTGCTCGGCATATTTTTTTTTTATTCCAACTCTATGTCCACTTGGATGGTGGGGCTCGAACCTGGACATAGGTTAGAATGTAGTGCGCAGGCGCCGTGTAGAGCTGACTGACTGTGTTTGGCTTCGGCTATTTTCGGAGACTCTGTTGTGCGTCGTACTGCGCGAGCGCTGCACCTGCGCAGTACAGGGGGGTCCTTATCCACCGGGGGAACTTTCTCGGCAAGACACCGGCCGCAGTGGAGGTTTACTCGGAACGAGGCTTGGAGTGCAGGTGGTTTCGCGTGAGGAGGGATGACGTCACTGGGTTTCCTGAGTGTACAGGCTGCGAGTGAGGTGGCAGCCACACTCATTCTTCAAGCTACATGACAGGACTCAGAGCCTTACAATATAACAAGTGAATAGGGGAGTGGCCGAATGAATGCATGAATCGCCGCTGGTGGATTGCCACAGTGCGCCGACCAATCACTATGTACCCCTTACTTTGGCTATTCACTTAATGTATTGTGAGGCTCTAAGTCCTGTCATTCAGCTTGAAGAAGGAGCGCAGCTGCCACGTCACTCGCAGCCTGTACGCTCAGGAAACGCGTCACATTCCAGTGATGTCATCCCTCATCGCTGGAAACCACCTGCACTCCAAGCCTCGTTCCGAGTATACCACCATACCGGCCAACGACCATTCAGCGGTTATCACAGCGAGCCTGCAAGCGCCCACTAAAGCAGTAACGGATCGATTTCACTGATGTTACCCCCTATGTTGGGACCAATGCCTTTTCTAAACCACAAAAATGTGAGTTGCCTGTGAAATGTATCTATATCAAACTTTGTCCTGTGTCTGCACCCAGAGGCGCCTCTTCCATGTGTCTCTACTGTATATACCAGTGGAGGCTGGTGTTTGTCGCCCCCCTGCTTGCTGTCTGGCATTTACCCCATCTAGGTGGCAGGTAGCGGGCATCAGCATCGGGCAGTGGCACGTGTGTCCTTTCCTCCATTGCGGCGGCCGTGCGCCTCCTTCCCTCCTCTTAGGCATCCAATAGGATTGCCTGTCTTTTCAGACAATCGGGTGACAGGTCTCAAGACCCGCTTCCTGATTGGCTGGGAGAAGGATCAGGGTTACAATAGCGAATGTTCATTCGCTATCGCAACACACCTGGGTGGGCTATGTTCGCATTCTCTGCGCCCCGAGCCCACCCTATTTTGAAGCCTATTGGAGCCTCTGGCTCTAATCAGGTGCTTAAAAAAACACACCCCTCATAGGAATCCATGCATCCTGCATCCTGAAAGGGGCCGAAAGCATGGATAGGGGGGCGGTGCCCATGCGCCCTTAATGGACGGGGCGCCCATAATATATACAGACAATTCTGCAAACAGTCCAAAGTTTGAAAGTTTATATCAAAGGAATAACATTTTTTGTAGCTGTATGCCTTTGAGATAATAAACTTTCCAACTTTGGATTGTGTGCAGGGTCATCTTTATACAAACCTAATGGAACATGGCTGCTATGGGGCTTAAAACGGAGGTCCTGCAAAAAAGTTTTTTTTTAAAAGTCAGCAGCTAGAAATACTGCAGCTGCTGACTCTTAAAATAAGGATACTTACCTGTCCAGGGCGCCCGTGATCTCGGCACCCGAGGCCGAACCATCCATCGGTCCTCGGATGCTGCTGCCGCCGCCATCTTTGGTAAGGGAATCAGGAAATGAAGCCTTGCAGCTTCACTTCCCGGTTCCCTACTGCGCATGCGCGAGTCGCACTGCGCAATCCAAATGGTCCCTGCTGTTTTTGGGACCCGTGTGTGTCCCAGCAGACAGCGCGGGGGGACGGGAAGAGGCATAGACTCCCATGGGAGTCTATGCCCGGAAGTGGGTGTAAATACCTGTCTTAGGTATCTGCATCCCCCTCCCCCTGAAAGTTGCCAAATGTGACACCGGAGGGGGGGAGGGTTCCAAAACGTGGAGGTTCAATTTTTGTGTGAACCTCCGCTTTAAGGTGGAAAGGGCAATAGAGCTCTACTTACCTGCCCAGTTCTACCCACTAAATGGAAGTACTACAATTGACAGTTTGATCTTCTGCCTAATTGGGTCTGTATAGTTTTGGCATGCTTTCCCCCTACAGAGTCAATGACCTCACAGAAGGTAAATATCCACTGTCACCACCAGTGTAAGGGTGCATTTCTTCTTCACAGATCACCAATAAAATAAGGTATTTTTTCTAATTACTTACCACCAAAATAAGGAGACATTTCTTCTCCCACTGACCATAAATGAAAAGAGACATTTTTTCGCCCTCTAACCTTCAATTTAAGGGACCATTCTTCCCAATGTCTTCCAATATAAGGAGGTATATTTTGAATCCCACAGGCCACCAAGGTAAGGAAGCCCTTCTCCCACTCACCACCAATGTGTCACATACCTGATAGGAGACCAAGATGAAAGGAGCAGCATTCCTTGTATCTCTAGCCCAAGCACCCCTGAAGGTGAAACGGAGGGTGCAAAGGGACAGAAGGAAGACGAGTGCCGCAGGATGTAGCTTGCAGAACCCCAAACTGGAAATGTCAACCAGAGAGATCCAGTGGGACATACAAGCAGGAATGGTGGGAAGTCAGCAAAAGTTAAAGGGGAACCCCCTTCTTGCAGGACTATACATATAAGCAGGCCCCTGCATCATCACAGAAATGCCAACCAGAGAGATCCAGTGGGACATGCAAGCAGGAATGGTGGAAAGTCAGCAGAAGTTAAAGGGGAACTCTTGCTTGCAGGACTATGCATATGAGCAGGCCCCTGCATCATCACAGAAGACCAGTATCAAGCAGAATCAGAGGCAGAAGCAAAGTCACAGATCAAGCTGAGGTTAGGAACGGATAGAACAGAAGTACAGAGCAGGATCCTAATCAGGTTCAGAAAGAAGCCGGGTCAATAGCAGGTGCCACATGCAGAACACAAGTCAGGAAGCAAGGAACATGCTGAAAAACAGCCAGCACTGACATTGCATTAGTGAATTCCTTAATGCTGACTCTGGGCATGCATACATATATATGTGCACGCAATGTGATGCATGTGCACAACTGTGTGCATTCTTGTGCATGTGTGCCTGGCTTAAGTTCAATACAGTGCAAAAGTTTTAGGCAGGTGTGAAAAAAATGCTGTAAATTAAAAATGCTTTCAGAAATAGAAGTGTTAATTGTTTATTTTTATCAATTAACCAAATGGAAAGTAAATTAACAGAAGAGAAATCCAAATCAAATCAATATTCGCTGTGACAACCCTTTGTCTTGAAAACAGCATCAATTCTTCTAGGTCTTGCAATGCAGTTCTGGGGATCAATGCATATGGCAATATGAACTGACAGAGCGTGCCCTGCTTATCCCTTCTCCCAGCAACTGCCACTGCCCATAACTTTAAACGCCTAATGATGATGTCACAGGCAGTAATGAAGTTGATTATTGCTACAGAAACAAGATAAATAAATAAAAATATGCCAGGACATGCACTAGGGTGAGAGGGAGGCTTGGGGGTACAGTTGGGTCATTCCTGCAAATTACCTTTAAGAAAGAGCAACCTTATCGTACCTCATTCACATTTCCTTTAATGTTTGGACAGCTCATAGAAATAAAAACTAAATTAAGAGAAACAAAGGTCTGCACTTTATTTATATACTATATATATTTAGAGAAGACCATTTGACTAATAATATCTTCAGCTTGTATATGGCTCGGAAACTACTGCCAAAATAAAGACCAAAGTGGACCTATTCCTGCTTTTTCATCTGCAGTGTATTTCACATTGCAATAAGGCATATATTGTATTTGGCTATTATTTTTAAAAACCATGATCTTTTCACATTGTCTAAAGCCTCGTACACATGATCAGATTGTTGGCCAACAAAGCGTCAGACTTTTGTCCGAAGGGAGTGTGCCGTGAACTTGTCTTGCATACAAACGGTACACAATTGTCTGCCAAGAAACACGAACATAGGGACATACTACATGGAATTTCAGCTCTTGAGCGCCACCCTTTGGGCACCTTCTGCTAATGTCATATTTGGTGAGCATTGATTCCGAGCATGCATGTTTGTACTTTTGTGTGACAGATTTGTGTACACGCGATAGGAAAATCTGACAACAGGCCATTGTCTGACGGAAATTTACTAGCCTGCCACCCAACATTTGTTGGCGGAAAGTTGGACAACAATTGTCTGATGGAGCGTACTAATGGTCGGATTTTAGGCAGTCTGTCATCACACAATTCCCAGATCCGATCGTGTGTATGAGGCTTTAGTCTGGGAAGAAAATTGACAATATTTCAACAGTGCTTTCTTCTATGCCAAGTTGCACCCTGAGACCACAAAACAATTCCTTAGCTTGTGTTGGCTTCCAGGCAAGTATTTTCCCTAGTCTTGTCTTTTATGTTTTAAATAAATACAATTACCATTTTCTGATCTTGTCATGTGCATCAAATATTATCTGCACATTGGAGAGGATGTGAGCCCTTAAAATCCATGCCACTGGATCTTCTTTCACATATATTTTATTGGTTTTCAAGAAATTCTACAAGTGCACTTAACAGAAAGCAATCAGAGCATGCACATTATATGACAAGTCAAGTACATTGGGTAAAAGTAGGGAAGGAAAATATATACATTTAATTAACAAGAGAGAAAGAAAATGGGTGCCAACTGTGGTTAGACCTACATCTGGGCAGTGTATGATTGAGCGGGGGCACGGGGAATATCATCGGTAGCCACAATTAAAATGTAGACAGTGCGAAATGTGAAATGTATGGAGGGGAGCCTTGAAATATAGCTGTCCTTAGGGTAACTTATGTCAGCCTCCAATGACCCTATAGTCCAAAAAAAAATGAGCTAGAATGGAAGAGCTGGTCCAAATTAAGCCAAAGTTGGTAATCAAAGAAGTAGGAAAACAGGAGCTAACATAGGCTGCAAGAACCTTGGGCTATGAACCTATAGTTTAGGAAATGGATGTTGACCTGAGCACAGCTAAATAGTGAGGTTGTATGTTTTGAATCTAACATATGGAAGTTTTAGGCACAGAAACGTCAACACGACTTGTAAAATAAAATAGTATTTTTTATTTATTAACAATATCATAAAAATATTATCAATAACAAAAATCATATAAAAAAAAGGTTTTGTATATACACATTAGGTGTGGAATGTGGTGTAAACCCCAAAATATTATACTAAATAACTCTGTGTGTCCTAGATATCCACATACATCCAGAATCTAATGCCTCGCACACACAATTGGATTGTTGGCCAACAAAACCGTGGAATTTTGTCCGAAGGGTGTTGGCTCAAACTTGTCTTGCATACACACGGTTACACAAATGTTGGCCAACAATTACGAACGTAGTGATGTACTACGTGTTTTTTCAGCTCTTTAGCGCCACCCTTTGGGCTCCTTCTGCTAATTTCGTGTTCGTAGAAGTTTGATGAGTGTTGATTTGCGCTTTTCTTTTCATGTTTTTCATTTAGCGCTTTTCAGTTCGCGCTTTTCATTTCGTGCTTTTCAGTTTGTTTCTGAGCGGCCGTTCGTCAACCAGACATGTCGTGGAATCGGAGGAGATAACGTGTATTATTGGCCTTGGAGTTATTGCTTTGACATGATTTTTTTGGTTGAATAATGATTTTATTTGGTATATTTTCTATATTTTTGGATGCATAGAATGCGCTTTTTGGTTAAGTTCTATTGGCAGATAGCATGTCTAATTTTTTTAATTTTTTTTTTTTTTAATGCACAATAAAAAAAATTGTGGAGAATAATACTTGGCTTTGTGTTTTACTTCAAATAACAGTTTGGGAGTAGGCAGTTACATTTAAAAAAATACAATGTAAAATTGACAAGGGACACCAAAATAGTTGTATTTTTGATCTTATAAACTACAGGATAATGGTGTTGTGGTAACTTGCACAAAAAAAAAAAAAAAATAATAATAATATTATTCTTGATATCACTAGAAAAAAAAAGCCTTTGAAAATGTGTTTGCAATAACTCCATCAGTATCACCAGCAAAGCAGCTTCATTATTATCCCATTAAAGAAGAAGAGAATTGTGCGCTGCATTTGTAGATTTCATAATTTGCCACGTCACGAATGTTAATTCTCCATTACGAACGCTAGTTTACAAGACCGACCGCTTCTGGCTCGTCCTTGCTTTCGAGCATGCGTGTTTGTACATTGGCCTTTTGTCCGACGGACTTGTCTACACACGATTGGAAAATCCAACAACACACATTTGTTGGCAGAAAATTTGAAAACATGCTAGCCAACATTTGTTGGCGGGAAGTCCGACAACAATTGTCCGATGAAGCATACACACGGTCGGATTTTCCGCCAACAGCCTGACATCCAACATTTCCCGTCGGAAAGTCTGATCGTGTGTACGAGGCTTGAGAGTAGCGGGGATATCGCCTTGACCACACTTGTGTTGAAGTTTCTGTGCCTAAAAAGTCCATATTTTAGATTCCAAACATACAATGTATTGACTTTCGGGACGTGGCACTATCTTACACCAGATGTATCCACCCAGTGGATACTACATCATTTTAAAATATTGAGGTTGATTGACTGGGTGGCGACTAGCTCTGTAGCTGTTATATTAATTATCAGAAGGAATTGGGCTATGCCTATACCTCCCAGTCTTGTGGATCACAGCAGGCTGCAGTCACACAGTGAGAGAGATTACATGGTAAAAGGCTACACAGAGTTGCAGACCTGCTTTGCTGCTGATCTGTGGCAAATCTTGTTTGTGTAAAGATTTATTTCCGCACCTAATTTTGGCTGTTTTAAATTGGGAAAAGTACTTTCCACCCTCATTTGTCTCCCTCTTTAACCTCCTTGATGGGCCCAATTGGCCCTTAGGCAGGTTACACACATTGTTTGCCCCAGCTATATAGGTAGCTTTAGGGACGTGTAAACTCAACTATCACAATATGATGTTGCCACCTACAATTTAACTCTAGTACGCTGCAGCTCTAGTGAAGGGGGAGAAAGAAGAACAACGTGAATTACAAGTGTGACGATCGGACCCTGGAGAGTTGTAATGAATTTATTTACTGCTAATGTTTCAAGCCATGAAATGTTAACAGATGCAGAATTTATGAGTGCTAATCCTCCAAGTCTAGTCATTACTCTCCTGGTCTTTTTCAATTCCCCCAAAGCAAGCAGAAGAGTAAAAATAGTAAGTGTTAAGTGGATTTGTGTTCTAATTACAACATGGTTTGTTCGATATACACGTCATTTGCTTTTCAAATTGATTAGTTGGACCTAAAGAAGAGAACAAATTTGTTTCAGTTTTCTACTGTAAACTGCTTTGTTGTGTAACTGTCTTTTGACGATAACTATACTTTAAAGCAGCATTTCTCAAACTTTTTACCCCAGAGGAACACCTAAAATACTCCTTTGCTCCTTATTGTATGGCAGATACACCTAAATAGGAAATGGCACTATCATCCCTCAAATACAGTCAGGTCCATAAATATTGGGACATCGACACAATTCTAATAATTTTGGCTCTATACACCACCACACTGGATTTGAAATGAAACGAATAAGACGTGCTTTAACTGCAGACTTGCAGCTTTAATTTGAGGGTATTTACATCCAAATCCGATGAACGGTGTAGGAATTACAACAGTTTGCATATGGGCCTCCCACTTTTTAAGGGACCAAAAGTAATGGGACAGATTAACAAGCATCCATCAAACTTTCACTTTTTAAAACTTGGTTGCAAATCCTTTGCAGTCAATTACAGCCTGAAGTCTGGAACGCATACGTTCCAGACTTCAGGCTGTAATTGACTGCAAAGGATTTGCAACCAAGTATTAAAAAGTGAAAGTTTGATGGATGATTGTTGTTGGGGCATTTTCCCTTCAGTTTTGTCTTCAGCAAGTGAAATGCATGCTCAATTGGATTCAGGTCAGGTGATTGACTTGGCCATTGCATAACATTCCACTTCTTTCCCTTAAAAAACTCTTTGGTTGCTTTCGCAGTATGCTTTGGGTCATTGTCCCTCTGCACTGTGAAGCGTCGTCCAATGAGTTCTGAAGCATTTTGCTGAATATGAGCAGATAATATTGCCCGAAACACTTCAGAATTCATCCTGCTGATTTTGTCAGCAGTCACATCATCAATAAATACAAGAGAACCAGTTCCATTGGCAGCCATACATGCCCACGCCATGACATTACCACCACCATGCTTCACTGATGAGGTTGTATGCTTTGGATCATGAGCAGTTTCTTTCCTTCTCCATACTCTTCTCTTCCCATCACTATGGTACAATTTGATCCTGGTCTCATCTGTCCATAGGATGTTGTTCCAGAACTGTGAAGGCTTTTTTAGATGTTGTTTGGCAAACTCTAATTTGGCCTTCCTGTTTTTGAGGCTCACCAATGGTTTAGATCTTGTCGTGAACCCTCTGCATTCACTCTGGTGAAGTCTTCTCTTAATGGTTGACTTTGACACACATACACCTACCTCCTGGAGAGTGTTCTTGATCTGGCCAACTGTTGTGAAGGGTGTTTTCTTCACCAAGGAAAGAATTCTTAGGTCATCCACCACAATTGTTTTCCGTGGTCTACCGGGTCTTTTGGTGTTGCTGAGCTCACCGTTGCATTCTTTCTTTTTAAGGATGTTCCAAACAGTTGATTTGGCCACACCTAATGTTTTTGCTATCTCTCTGATGGGTTTGTTTTGTTTTTTCAGCCTGATGATGACTTGCTTCACTGATAGTGACAGCTCTTTGGATCTCATATTGAGAGTTGACAGCAACAGATTCCAAATGCAAATAACACACTTGAAATGCACTCTGGACATTGTATCTGCTCCTTGTAAATGGGATAATGAAGGAATAACACACACCTGGCCATGGAACAGCTGAGCAGCCTATTGTCCCCTTTACTTTTGGTCCCTTAAAAAGTGGGAGGCAAATATACAAACTGTTGTAACTCCTACACCGTTCACCTGATTTGGATGTAAATACCCTCAAATTAAAGCTGAAAGTCTGTAGTTAAAGCACATCTTGTTCGTTTCATTTAAAATTCATTGTGGGGTGTATAGAGCCAAAGAGATTAGACCTGACTGTATCTTAAAGAGCAATATATTGTAATGTTTATACAACATATTGAACTTTGATGGTATTGTATCCCATCAATGAAGATGTCAATAGATTCTTAAAAGCATATACCATTTGTTAAATACCATAAATACAAAGCAATGTTTCTCCATACTCTAAAAACAAATGGATCACATCCCTGTGTAAACTGCATCCATCCAAGAACCCCCAAAACAGTTAGACCCCTTTCACACTAAAGCCCTGTACACACGATCAGACTTTCTGACGGAAAATGTGCGATCGGAGCTTGTTTTCGTAAATTCCGACCTTGTGTAGGCTCCATCGCACTTTTTCCATCGGATTTTCTGACACACAAAGTTTGAGAGCTGGATCTAAAATTCTGATCGTGTCTACACAATTCCGATGCACAAAGTGCCACACATATTTGGAATGAAGCAGAAGAGCAGCACTGGCTATTGAACTTCATTTTTCTAGGCTCATCGTACGTGTTGTACGTCACCTCGTTCTTGACGTTCAGAATTTTCGATCAACTTTGTGTGACCGTGTGTATGCAAGACAAGTTTGAGCCAAAATCCGTTGGAAAAAAATCGCAATTTTGTTGTCGGAATGTACGATAGTGTGTACAGGGCATAAGGCAGTTTTAAGGTGTTTTAGCGCCTGAAAACTGCATTCCGTTCATTTGAATGTGTGCTTTCATACTGGGGCGGTAGAAAAAGTTCTGCAAGCAGCATCTTTGGAGCGTATTTTGGAGCCCCAAAAACGCCCCTGCCCATTGAAATGAATAGACAGTGCCTTAAAAGCGTTTTGAAAGTGCTGCAAAGCGGGTCTTTTTTGTTTGTCTTTAAGGTCATGTTGTCATGTGACCTTAAAACAAGCAACCCCCCTAGCGCATGAAAAGCGGTGCTAAAACGCTGCTAAAGCACCGCGAAAATGACCAGCGCTTTAGTGGTTGTTTTAGCAGCGCTTCAGTGTGAAAGGGGGTCTTATAGATACTTAAATGTATTATAATGTTTATATAGCAATAGCTTAGTCTTTGTTGTAGAGGCTTTGGTTCCTTGATGCATATACTGTAGATATTGATTCCTTTATTCAAAGGATACAGAAGAAATTTCTGTGTAAACACAATTAAAGGAGAAGATCAATATAAAGATGGAAACATGTACACCAACGTAGATATCCTCTAATTGTTCACTACTTTGATGTGTGTTATGCAGTGCCTGCCCCACAAACAAGTATAAGAACATTCTCTGATGTCATAATGCAAAGTAAAAGATCAAAAAAGCCCCTGGTCCAAAGCCCAAGGGGTGGGGAAACCACCAAAGGTATACCTCTGGATAGATGGCCTCAACCCAGCAAAGGTGGCTAACTGGTGAAAGACAATAAAACACTCATATCTCAAGAGCATTCCTACAAATAATCTTTTCATGAATTGCTTCCTCAGTCTCAGGGAGAAGTGCCTTCTAATCTGGTTGCCTCATTAAGGGAAATTTACAAAATAAACTATATTGTCAAAAGAATTGGGACACCTGCCTTTACACGCACATGAACTTTAATGGCATCCCAGTCTTTTGCCCCGTACACACGGTCGGAAATTCCGACGGAAAATGTCCGATCGGACCATGTTGTCGGAAAATCCGACCGTGTGTGGGCTCCATTGGACTTTTTCTGTCAGAATTTCCGCCGGAAAAAATTTGAGATCCTGCTCTCAGATTTTCCGACAACAAAATCCGATCAGACTTTTTCCGATTGTGTGTAGAGAATTCCGACGGACAAAGTGCCACGCATGCTCAGATCAAATTAGGAGACCAAACCTATTGGCTACTAGCCTCTACGTAGTTCAGTCGTACGCAACGAACGTCACCACGTTCAGAATGATCGGATTTTCCGACAACTTTGTCCGACCAGGTGTATGCAAAACCAGTGTCGGACAAAATCCATCGGAAAAAATCTGACAGATTTTGTGGTCGGAATTTCCGACCGTGTGCACGGGGCATTAGTCCTTAGGGTTCAATATTGAGTTGGCCCACCCTTTACAGCTATAACAGCTTCAACTCTTCTGGGAAGACTGTCCGCAAGGTTTAGGAGTGTGTCTATGGGAATGTTTGACCATTCTTCCAGAAGTGCATTGATGTTGGACGAGAAGGCCTGGCTCGCAGTCTCTGCTCTAATTCATCCTAAAGGTGTTCTATCAGGTTGAGGTTAGAACTCTGTGCAGGCCAGTCAAGTTCCTCCACCCCAAACTCACTCATCCATGTTTTTATGGACCTTGCTTTGGGCATTGGTCCAAATCATTTGGTGGTGGGGGGTTATGGAGCGGGTTTTTTTTTCAGGGGTTGGGCTTGGTCCCTTAGTTCCAGTGAAGGGAACTCTTAAGCAGTCAGCATACCAAGACATTTTGGACAATTTCATGCTCCCAATTTTGTGGTCACAGTTTGGGGGTGGGGGTGGCCCCTAGCTGTTTCAACATGGCTGTGCACCAGTTCACAAAGCAAGGTCCATAAATACATGGATGAGCGAGTTTGGGGTGGAGGAACTTGACTGGCCTTCACAGAGTCCTGACCTGAACCCACTACTACACCTTTGAGATGAATTAGAGTGGAGACTGGGAGCCAGACCTTCTTGTCCAACATCAGTGCCTGACTTCACAAATGTGCTTCTGGAAGGATGGTCAAACATTCCCATAGACACACTCCTAAACCTTGTAGACAGCCTTCCCAGAAGAGTTGAAGCTGTTATAACTGCAAAGAGTGGGCCAACCCAATATTGAACCCTACGGACTAAGACTGGGATGCCATTGAAGCTCATGTGTGTGTAAAGCACTGAGTACATCAACAAAATCTCCCAATATATAAACCAATATAATGCACCTTGGGACCCATACTATATGAATCTTGATCCTTATATATGTAGCAAGCATTTTTGTTGCCCCCTGGGGAAACAGACCTATATGTATATTGTATGTAGTTAATACGTAGATACAGTACTTAATATTAAAGATGGGCCAAACCGAATAACAAACCCCATTAAAATCTATGGGACCCGAACTGTACAAATCAAAAGTGCAAATTTTTCAGGCTTATATGCAAGTAATTGGGCATACAATGGTTATGGGGGTCTGGGTACTGCCATAGGGAACATGTATCAATGAAAAAAAGTTTGTAAAAAAATTAATTTTTAAATGAGCAGTGATTTATTTATGCTTAAAGTGAAAGCATAAAAATACCTTTCAATATAGGGCATGGGGGTCCCCTTAGTCTACCTGTAAAGTGGCACATCTGTACTGTGTATAGAAGCTGCTGCAGCAATAGTTGCATTTATAAAGCTAAAAAAATTTCCCTGCAAGCTTTCTTTATTTTTTAAGCAACGGCTTGCGGAGCCAGTCTGTATGACAAGGCCACAATGTAATGCACAGGGATAAAGATTAAAGATTTTTTGGATAACTTATGGTGTTTCTTCCTCAGACTTTGGATAGAAGTAACAGGTGCAGAAAAATTGTTATTTGGGTGTCGGTGGCACATTCACACCGTAACCCTATAGAGGTACTCTTGATGAAAGCAAGAATTGGCCTTGCTGTCAAAAATTGCAATGATATGCACATGTGAAACAGGTGTGGAAAAATTGGTCTTTCGGTATTAATTGTGCCCATGAAACCTACACAAAAAAAATTCCACATGAAATCAACACCCACAACGCTAGGCAGCCTAGAAGTCCTGCAGATATTCCACATCCCAAAAACACTTAATCAAGATTGGCCTCAGGACCTTCATAGCTGCTGGTAATCTAGGACTGATTAATTTTGATAAATGTCAGACGGTCCACGGAGTCTGTGGACAGATGCGTTCTATTATCAGTAACAAAACCTCCAGCAACACTGAATGCTCGATGCAGGGCAGCCCAGCAGCTCAATTGCATACTGGGCAAGTTCTGGCCAGCGGTCTATTCTTATGACCCAGTAAGCCAGTGGATCGTTGACTGGAAAGATCTTCATCTCTGTTTTCGCCCCTAGATAATCGTCAACCATGTGATGCAGAAGCTGATGATGGGATGTTGAAGCTGACAGCCCTGGGCAGTGAGGACTAAAACATTTGTGTAATCCATCACTTAGACGGCCACCTTCCCCACCGCTCCTCTCTTGACCAATAGAAGCCTCAAAACTACATTTTCCCACGACACTGTAACCTACCAGAGTCAGGAAAAGCGTTAGATAAACTCCTCTTTAAGGTGTCTTCAAGAGATTTCATCTTCTGCACTCTCTGTGGGGATGGGATGAGCTCTGAGACTTTCCCCTTGTAACAGTGGTCAAGGAGGGTTGCCAACCAATAGTAATCCTCTCCTTTGCGCCACGTATTCTTGTGTCTTTTCGCAGGCTTTGAAGCATGAGTGAGCCCATGCACCGCAAATTTGCAGGGCACGAAAAGCAGACTCCTCGGGGTCACTGATGATTATAGTATCTGAAACTGCCTCCTCCCAGCCATAAACTACTCCCAAGGGTTCTGGGGATGGAAAAGCATCTCTTACTTTTTGACGTATGTCTTCCTCTGCTTCAATGCCTCCAAAACTGCCAGTCCTCCTCCCTCTCCTCTTGTGTGTTCTGTGGCGTAGGAACAATGACGTCTGCCTAAAGTCGGCCTTGAGAGGAAAGGAAGTCCTCCTCTTGTCCCACGGCTCTGCCTCAAGTGCCCTGTCCATAATGCCACGCAGAGTCTGCTCCTGCAGAAAAACAACAGGGATTGTGTCACTGATGCATGCATTCTAATGGCTCACCATTCTTGTAGCCTCCTCAAATAGTGACAGTACAGTGCATGCATCCTTTATGAGCAGCCATTGGCGAGGGGAAGAAACCTGAGCGAGCCTGAGATTGTCATTGTGCCATACTTACACAGGTACTCATTGATGGCACTCTGCTGCACTCTGCTGCATGTGTAGCCGCTGCAGCATTGCCAAAGTTAAGTTCCACCTGGTGGGCATGTCACAATTTAGGTGGTTTACGGTCAGGTGGAACCGAGCACTGGCTGTGTATGACCATCTGAAATGGCTACAGCTTTAGCAGATCTTCCAACCCAGGGTACCTATTTAGGAAACGCTGCACCACCAAATCGAAGGCATGTGCCAAGCATGGCACGTGTCAACTTTTCCTGTCTAAGGGCAGACAGGAGGTTTGGGCCATTATTGCACACCACCATTCCTGACCTGCCCCTGCAGAGCTGCAAGAAAGCACTGCATGGCACCTTTTAGCCTGACTCATTGACTAGCCCCTTGAACACTTACTTGTGGTTCATAGGACAAATCAGTAGAGGGCATTGAGAAGGAGAAGGAGGTGGAGGGGGGTAGAGCTGACAAATCTTGCATCATCACCACTAACTATATGGGGATGTGGCTAGGGTGGCTGCTCTCTACTCTTCCATGATGGCTTCCTCGTTGAGGTTGTTCCTCATCCTCACCCTCCCGTTCCTCTTCTGCTCTACCCGGCACCCAAATCACGTCATCATCATCATCCCTTCCATCCTCATTACCACTGGAGACAACTTGGCAATATGCTGTGGCTAGGGGAACATGACTGCCAATTTGTGTACCAGTGTTCTCCCTCTCTCTAGGCTCATGTTCCTGCCTTCCTCAACCTCAGAACCAACATCTGAATAAAGTAATGGCTGTGCATCGTCAAGCTGCAAGTGGCTGACGCTGTGTTCAAATAACTCAGCTGGCTCCTCCGTGCCTGATGCTGTGGCTATGGCAGGTACAGCTGTGGACAAGGAGGCAGGTTTAGCCACTCTGGCAGCTGCAGTGGACTGCGCACTAGTCTCTGCTTGGGTGACGGAGGATGTGGAGTTTGAGGATGGTTTGGCAAGCCAGTCCACCACCTCCTCTGCATGCTGTGGCTGGATAGCACGGGCAACATTACTAAACAGAGGAAATGATGCCCGGCCTGAGGACTGACCACGTCCACCTTTGCCTGTGGACACATATGCTGCTGGCCCTCTCACAGTGCCATGGTAACGTCTGCCTCTCCTTGTCCTCCCAGACATGATGAGGGGGGTGCCTATTAACAAAATGTAATAAAGATGTAAAAATGTGTACGTGGATGCACTTTAATCAATGGAAAGTGGTGTTTGGTGCACTTTAACCTGAATACTCACTATACAGACACACTCCACTGATAAAACTATAATATACTGCAGTAAAACTGCACTGACGCACTGCAATATACTGTGTCAAACGTGCAGTAACGCACAGAAATATACTGCATTAAACGTGCACCAATGCAATGAAATATATGGCGTTAACTTGCAGTAACGCACTGAAGTATTCGTCGTTGAACTTGCAGTATCGCACTGAAATATATAACGTTAAACTTGCAGTAAAGCACCAAAATATATGGCGTTAAACTTGCAGTAACGCAGTGAAATATACTGCGGTAAACGTGCACTAATGCACAGAAATATACTGCGTTAAATGGTACGTATTGTACTGAAATATACGGCGTTAAATTTGCAGTAACGCACTAAAATACACGGTGGTAAACTTGCAGTAATGCACTGAAATATACTGCGTTAAACGTGCGCTAGCGCACAGAAATATACTGCGCTAAATGGAAATGGCACATAATGCACTGAAATATATTGAGTTAAACAGCACATAACACACTGAAAAATACAGCGTTAAACTTGCAGTAACGCACAGAAATATACTGTGTTAAACGGTCACTAAACTCAGGCCGCGTACACACGAGCGGACTTCACCTCGGGATTGTCCGCCGGACAATCCGCCTGTGTGTGGGCTCTTGTGTGAGACTTGTGTGGGACTTTTTCCGCGGGAGCCACCCTTGCAGCCCCTCCCAATACTTACCTAACCCTGCTCTCGATCCAGGGATGTGCACAAGAGCCATTGGTTCCCGCTACTGTCAATCAGAGCCAGTGGGGAGGGGGCGGGCCAAGACACTCAGAACAAAGCTTTGGAGTGAGCACGCACAAGTGTCCCCTTTGCAAGTGGCTTGCTATGGGGGCACACGGCAGGGGAAGAAGCCAGAAGCGCTGGCGGGGGACCTGAGAAGAGAAGGATCTGGGCTGCTCTATGCAAAAAACACTACATAGAGCAGGTAAGTATAACATGTTTGTTATTTTAAAAAAAAAATAAAACAAGACTTTATTATTACTTTTAACTCTGGGAATGTGTATTTAATGCATCTTTTGGATAGCTCATACAACCCGAACAATGGGGAAAATGTCACCTGCAGTTTATACCCATGTGATAATGTATCATAGATTCCTTCCACTATTCCTGTATTTGTGATACATTCACTTTCCTGAGAAATCAAGGTGCATTCTGCAAATTTAATTTATTTCCCTTCCGATCGGCTATGTACTCCAGCTGCTGTGTGGAGTATCTCTCTGCGGACTGAGGATCATGCATGTAATGGACCCGTCTCTTGTTAAACAGATCTCGTTTTATTGGTTTGTGTGGACGCTTTGTGAGGATTCTTTCAGCAGCTGTTTAGAGGCATCTGGAAACTCAGGAAGTGGATCAATAAGAATTGATTTTTCAGAGGACCTGGGGAGCACATTTAATAATCTCGTTTAGAGGTTGTGAAAAAACATATGAATCGGAGGCCCAAAGAGAGGTATATGGTAAGGAAAGGTAGAAAAAAACAACAACACCAGAGCCTAATTTAAGGTATTTTTGCTCAGAAACCAAGCTATAAACACACAAATGAGTACTGTGGCACTGGTCAAAAAAGACATTCAATCGGAAAAATTTGATCACAAAAGAATATACCGTATAATAATAATATATTATAAGACTATTGCATCAACTCTTTTTTTTTTTTTTTTTTTTAATCTTTTTATATTGCATCAACTCTTCATTCAAATCCGTTAAAGAGACCCTGTCGCCAGACCATTTTTTTCAACAATAATCTTTCCATAAGGTTTTATGGACAGTTACCCACTTGCATAGCTCCTAACTGTCCCTGATTTTGAGGGACTGTCCCTGATTTGGAACAAAGTCCCTCTGTTCCTCATTCCTCCTCATTTGTCCCTCATTTTGGTCTGATCTATATACCCGTATATAAAATGCACTATTTTTCATTCAAAAAGTGTTTCCCAGTGCTAAATCTTTCATCTAGTTACTAAATTGCTGCATTTGTACATTTCAAAAGCCAATATAAAGGAATAGTAGTGGTTAAAATAAAGCACTTGTGGGTTCAACTAATTTTTTATTTTTGTACAATTCTCCTTTAAGGGGGTGTGGCAGGGTGTGTGTCCTATGCCAACATAAATTTGCTAATAGGTGTCCCTCTCTCCCATCTCAAAAAGTTGGGAGGTATGCACTTGCCATCCAGAAGATTTCCCCCTCCTTCCCGACCAGGCCATTTTTTTTTTTTTTGGCACTGCGTTACTTTAACTGCAATAAACAAAAAAAAGACTGAAAATAATGAATATATTTTTTACTTTCTGCTATAAAACGTATCCAATAAAAAAAATGTTGAATCTAAATTTCTACATGGGATTTTTGGGAAAAACCCTAATAAGCATACAGTATATTAATTGGTTTGCGTGAAAGTTTTACCATCTACAAACTATGGCAGGGATTTGCAATTAGTGGACCTCCAGCTGTTTCAGAACTACAAGTCCTATGAGGCATAGCAATACTCTGACAGCACAAGCATGACACCCAGAGGCAGAGGCATGATGGGACTTGTAATTTGGCAACAGCTGGA
This sequence comes from Lithobates sylvaticus, assembly GCA_028564925.1. Lineage (NCBI taxonomy): Eukaryota > Metazoa > Chordata > Amphibia > Anura > Ranidae > Lithobates > Lithobates sylvaticus. Next base: position 240,724,850 of record CM053031.1, on the reverse strand, counting down.
GGTCAGCTAATTGCCTATTCCTGAACTATGGTATATATACTGGAATTTTTATTTATTTATTTATAACTAGTAATGGTAGTGATGACTGTGATATTATGGTGAACAATCTGACACTAACGCCGCGTACACACAACCGGACTTTCCGGCAGACTAGGTCCGACGTGATTAGTCCGTTGCACAATCCGATCGTGTGTGGGCTAATCCGGCGGACCTAGAAATAGAACATGTTTCATATCTATCCGACGGACTCAATTCCGACTGACTCAAATCGGGAAAACCGTTTGTCTGTATGCTGGTTCGACGGACCAAATACGACGCAAGGGAAGCTATTGGCTACTGGCTATTGAACTTCCTTTTTCATACCCGTTTACGTCATCACGTTCAAAACGAATGGACTTTCGAACGGACTTTAGGTCGTTCGTGTGTGGCCAAGTCTGTTCATTCGGAAAGTCCATCGGAACTCCGCCGAAAGTCTGTCGGGAAGACCGTCGAACCTAGTCTGCTGGAAAGTCCGGTTGTGTGTACGCGGCATAACTAATACTTTTGACACTTTCTGGGAACCAGTGACACTAATACAGTGATCAGTGCTAATACTATACACTGTACTAATGACACTGGTTGATCAAAGGGTTAAATCTGTGCCTAACAGTGCTTGGTGCATTCACTGTGCAGTTTTTACTAAGGGTTGTGCATCTTTTTTTCCCCTGCTTTGCAGAGAAACAAAGACCGGCACATCCCAACTGACAGGACAAAGTTCTGTATTGTTTACATTCACAGAGCTCTGTCCCATCATCCTCTTTGCCTATCAGTCCTGATAGTCAATCATTGGCCAGCACCAGCTGATCGGCTTGTGCTGTAAATAATCAGGCTGCACGCATGCACACCCCCTACCTGGAAGTGATGGATCATGTACTAGATACGTGATCCAGCACAGTTTAGCCGCTGTGCCTCCATACTTCTACATGAGGTGGTCAGTAAGCGGTTAATTTTCTGTGTATTAGGCATATTATTTACCGCTTAAACCTCTTTTCACTGTTCCTTTTAACAAGCCAGGATCAGCTCTCTGTAGTGGTGATTCAGTGCAGATCTCTCTCCCTCCTCTTTTAATAAATGTATGCAGCCCAAATATATAACAGGGATCCAATAGTGCTCTCCATTTAAAGCTTAGGGGTCATTTTATTGAAGAGTTATAAACACTACAATAAGTAAAAACAACTCTTCACATTAGATGAACAAGTGTGTATAAATGCATGGACAGAGTAGGATAAACTCGTGGCTCACGGCTGATAAGGCAATCTCCAGCTGACAGCTCAGGAGTCGGCAAAGCAGACTGCATCTGCTGAAGCCAAAGGAAACCCATGCTCTAGCACACACAATGAGGCTCAGCCCTATGCGTTACGTCAGGGGACCGACTTCATCAAAGCCCCAGCAGACTCAGATCTGTCACTCAAGTAAAATACTCAAGTATAGTATTCCTCTTCACTACTTCTCTGGCAGCTATATAGAATAATTAGACACTCCCAAATATAGAGAGAGTTGTGACGTACAAGGAGGGAGGGGGCTGTGTAGGGAATTTACACTTCTTTAGCAAGTTCCCGAGGCACATAACAAATCAATAAAAAAAAAATGATGGTGTGGAAAAACACTGCAGTAAGCGTAATAGTTGATACTTACTTATTTTTATGTGCTTTTTACATGAAATTTCTTAAATTGGTTACAGGGTCTCTTTAAAGAAGAAAATGCCATCACTTTAAAAGAAGCAAAATGTCAGCATGCATTTAAATTGGACACTAAAGCCGGCCCTGGAGAGTTTGAATCTCAGCCAGTTCAACAGGGACCAGTTGAAAAATGCAAACCATATATGGGCAAGCTGATTGTACCCAAGTGGATCAACTAAACCACTTGGGTATAACCAGCCTGTCAGATTTTTTATGCAATTATTGCAGCTATAGCTGATAACAATAATCACTGTGTGTTCTCTTGGCTGGGACAGCTCCCCCCCCCCCCCCCCCCCATCGGGAGATTACAATAGCTCTCCGGGAGGAATTCCCACATCAACACTGGCTGCATTGATGTAAGAATCGAGCAATGTTTTTTTCCTGCAAAACATGGTTGTAGAAAAGAAATGCACACTATCTATGGCTGGCTTTAGAAGTGTGGCACCCTTGGATCCATGAAATCCGGGAATCCTAATTATAAAGATAGTGACTTCTTTTCCCTAAAGCTGAATTTTAGTTTTAAAAAATGCTAATAGACTGGCATGTCTCTTTTTCCACTGTTTCTCAACATATTTTTAAATAGTGTATACTGCATACACAGTACAGTGTACACTTCAAGCTCAAAATGGGTCTGGATGCTTGGATGCATGCGCAAAAGCTACATTGTAAGTAATTGCCCAATGGCCAAAGAGAAGGGAATCAATAAGTACTTTATGTGTTATACAACCTTTGCAGTCTATTGCCTGTCTTGCCCATGTGGTTCACAGTAAGAGCCAGGATCAGAGAGCATAGAAGATTTATTGAGGAGGGGGACATCAAACATAGTGCCCCAAGACACTTCACTCTTAAACACAATAATTCTACAAAAGGGCTTAAAGTGATTGTAAAGCTTCGAGTTTTTTTTTTTTTTTTTTTTTTTTTTTATAACAAACATGTCATACTTACCTCCACTGTGCAGTTCATATGGCATGTTTGTAAATAACAAACATGTCATACTTACCTCTACTGAGCAGTTTGTATGACATTCCTTGACTTCTGGGGTCCCTTGGCGGCTCTCGTGGCTCCTCCCCTCATCATATAACCCGCTAGGAGGAGTGCTCTCCCAGGGGGTTACCTTGCGGGTGTGCTCCCGAGTCCATCATTCGGTGTCCATAGACGCCGAATGTAGGACTCGGCCCCGCCCCGTGGCGCCTGCGTCATTATAATTGATTGACGGCAGTGGGAGCTAATGGCTGTGCTGCTATCAATCTATCCAATCAAGAGCCGAGAACCCTGGACAGAGGAAGAGCACATCTCAGCCCTGAGAAATTTCAGGGCTCAGGTAAGTTAAACGGAGGGGCTGGGGGGCCGGTCACTAATGCATAGGATGCATTAAGGTGAAAAAACAGGAGGGTTTACAACCCCTGTAAGGTTTGGGTGATTGAATCCATCCCCAATACGTTTTAGTTCGCAGAGAGATTCCAGAGGCTTTGCAGGCATGAAACTTTCTGGATCTTCACACTTAATACTCTGGTTACCAAAAGGCTGAATGAGGAGCCATACGTTCACACCATTATTTAGTCTATGTATACACATTAATTTATTGGTAAAAGTTCACATCACTATTTAATTATGTCTATCTGATGACATTTAGGTAGAGGTTCTTTCCATGATAGAATTATGCTGAGAGTTATGCTGGCCATACACTATACAAAAAGTCAGCCGAAATTCAGTCATTAAGACAGTTTGTATGTTTTTGGGCCCCATCGAATTGTTTCCGAGCATGCGTAGGAATTTTGCACGTCAGAATTGGTACAGACGATTGGAATTTCCGTTCAAAACTTTTTCCGACCTAAAAATTAAGGACCTGCTCTCAATCTTTTGCTGGCTGAAATTCCGCCAGCAAAAGTCTGATGGAGCACACACACAGTCGCATTTTCTGACCAAAAGCTCTCAGCGAACTTTTACTGGCAGAATTTCCGATCGTGTGTACGCGGCATTAGTTTAAACAAAAAGAAAAAAATCAGCACAATGGACATTACCTACTATCAATATTATGTATCCCCTGTCATGCTTTTACCTGCTTTGGTTGAAATGTTCCTCCGTCGATCACCACCCACCCACACCACCATCATTTTCCGGCACGGCAGGGGTTATTAGAGCCAATTGACCTGTCATATTCACTCAACAAGTGTGCCAGCTCTGCCTGCATTTTCCACCCAACTCCTCCATTCATAGAAGCCGTATTATACCTTCTATGAATGAAATATGATCTATAAATAGAAGATGGGGGGATGAATGAAAGGTCTGCCTCCTCAATTCATAGATCGTTTTTAATTCATAGAAGAAAATTGAATACTTACCCTTCTGTAATTTTCCTTTCCTGGTGCCTATCCAATGCAGCATAGGCATGGGGGCGAAGCAACCAACCATGCCTATGCTGCCATGGAGGCACCAGGAAATTAGCTTCTTTGGAGGTCTATCCTCTTACTTCCTGGTGTGTTTCGAAGATAGGAAGTGATAGAAAATCTCCCCATTGGAATAAAGGCAGAAAAAAAAAAAAAACTACCCATTTTTTACGCTAATTGAAAAAAAAGTTATGACATGTTATATCTTCTTATATCTTTTTGAGAATATACTGCTAAATTCTCTGAACCTTTGTTCCCAGCTTTATCTACACCATGTAGCCAGGCAGAGGGCTCACATCAGATGTCTGTTAGATTTTATATTACTCTTCAATTGGATGCATTGCAAAAGGACTAATGAGCAAGTATGTTGGATTTGAGGCTGGAACTGGGAAAATCAGAGGTCTTATAAAGTCTCAGAGAGACATAATAACCCAGAGACTGATTCAACCATTTATCATCTACCCATAAATGAAACACCAGGCTTGTGTGCAATGATTCTTTGAATAACTGCTCAATTGTATAACAACTTTGCTAAAATGAAAAAAAAAAAGGAAACTAGACAGAGAATGTAAAGTTTAATGCATGTTACCGGAAGGGCAAATATAAGCCACCAAGTTCAATCATTTGGTCATAAAATTACCTTAAAGTAAACTTGTATTAAAAAGATTAACCTATCCTCAGTGTATTACTGTCACTCTTTGGTGCCTTGACTTTCCTTTTAATTGCCTGTCTTCTGCTCTGGTCCATGCTTCTAAGCCTTGTCCCTTCATCTCATGTGTGATAATTGACTGCTCAGGTACCAACTGCTATATCGTATGAAGGCAAGAGGAAAGTCACATGATCATCCGTACTTGGAAGTACTATAATGTTCACGGTGGCTGCATCAGGTACTGCAGCCATCTCAAATGTTCTTTGCTATACACTGGAGGACATATTTCTAACACCATTTTACTTCAGAGACATGCCATTTTGAGTTATCGTTTTAACATTCCATTTCCTTTAAAACATTTTGTTTCCTTTAAACACTTAAAGTGGAAGTAAACCCTCCTATCGTTTTCAGCCTAGGAAGCTGCCATCTTGGCCTCTGTTTAATCTACAACTGCCATGATACTGCACATGTGATCCATTATGAAACCAGACATTGGATGGTTTGACAGTTTGGTTGAGAACACAGGCAAATGTGACAGCTAGCATTTCCGGCATGCCGGGAATGTTACCCGTTTTTTTTAAACTGTTAAATTGATGGGTTTACTTCCGCTTTAATAAATCAAGGAATGGTGTTATAGGGCTATAGCAGTGATCAGATATTTTGAATAGTAAAAAAAAAAAAAGACCATTGTAGTATCAGGTAATAGTTCCCAGAAGCCACAGATGGAAAATAAAGATTATGGGGTTGATTTACTAAAGGTAATGTGCACTTTGCAAAGTGTAGTTGCCCTCTGCAAGTGCAGTTGCTCCAGAGCTTAGTAAATGAGCAGAAGACTTCCATCATCCAATCATGTGCAAGCAAAATGCTGTTTTTTTGTTTATTTTCCTTGCACGTGATTGGCTACTCTTTGCAAAGTGAAGCTTTACCTCATTTACTAAGCTCTGTTGCAAAGTGCACAGTCTATTTGCCTTTAGTAAATCAACCCCTATGTTTCACCACCATTGTATGGATGGCTACAGACACTTTAAGGGACACTCCCTATTGTTTGTTTCACTTATTATGTACAGTATGATATCATATAATGACTCTGATTTATGAAGCTTAAAACTGCACTTAAAGCATCCTAAAAAAATGCTTAAAGAAGGAGTCCTTTTAGAAGTCAGCAGCTACAAATACTGCAGCTGCTGACTTTTAAAATATGGACACTCACCTGTCCAGCGTGCCAGCGATGTCGGCACCCAAAGCCGTTCTGTCGATCGGCTCTCGGGTGCTGCCGCCACCATCTTCGGTATGGGAATCAGGAAGTGAAGCCTTGCGGCTTCACTTCCCGGTTCCCTACTGCGCATGTGTGAGCCGCGCTGCGCAATAAGGACGGTCCCTGCTGTCTGTGGGATCTGTGTGTTTCCCAGCAGACAGTGGGGGACCCGCAGGAAGTGGCGTAATAGCCGCAGAATATGCGGCTATCTATACCCGGAAGTGGGTGCAGATACCTGTATTATACAGGTATCTGCACCCCCCTTCCCCTGAAAGGTGCCAATTGTGGCACCGGAGGGGGGGGAGGGTTCCGATGAGCGGAAGTTCCACTTTAGGGTGGAGCTCCTCTTTAAAGTGTTACTAAACCCACAACAGTAAAATCAGTCTGTATATGCAGTAAAGCTTGTTATACTCACTGAGGAACCTAAGGGGTTAAAAGATAAGTAAAGATTTTTAAATTTTTTTGCACATTCATACTTACCTAGGTGGATGCAGCATGGGTCCGATGCTGCATCTGTCCCCCGGCGCCTCTACACTGAGAACCGACCGATCGAACACAACGATCGCTTGGTTTTCAGAGCTCCGTGAGCAGAGAGCTGTAGATTGTCTTTTACAGGTCTCTGCTCTTCTCCCTCCTCGCTCACTGGCGTGCTGGGCTGTTGAGGGGGCGGAGAGGCTGGCTCAGGCTCTCAACGGCTCACTGAGAGGGTGACCCGGGTGTCAGTCCAGGTACCTGGCGGATACAGACTCCGTGGTCAGGATGACGCGGTGCCAGGACTGACATTGGTGATGTCAGCAGAGAGCGGACTTCGGCCCACTCTCTGCTGAAAAGGGGTCACAGGAGTGCAAAACAATTTCCACTTCTGTGATCCATAGGAGAAGTGCAGCCCAACATACTTTGGCTATACTTCTTTAATCCTCCGCATTGTGTAAAAAGGCTGTTTGATCCTGTCTTCTCTGATCCTCCCCTTTTTTCACTGACTCCAGAACATATCCGGATAATACAGAGTTACTGGAGTCAGGCTGCACATGCTCAGTTTGGTGTGTATTGCTAGAGAGTTTTTTTTTTTTTCTTGGGAGAGTGCATGTTATCAGCACAGGGCCGATTAGCACTGTCCAGACAGAGGGTCAGGGGTCCTTGATCCTGATAGGACAGCTCAGTGCAGTATGAAAACTCCTCCTACAAGCTTTAACTAGACACTGATAGAAGTCACAAGACTGCTATTTACTGCTGATGAGAAAAGGTATTTAGCAGTTTGTATTTACTAAAATAATTGTATTTCCATGTTCTGTGTACTGTGGGAGACCAGATATAGTGAATGCAGGGTCCTGGGTTTAGTAACACTTTAAGGAGTGCAAAAGGGTTATTTAGTACACCTTAAAGTAGACCTTAACCCTAAAGTCCATGTTGTCATGCCTTGCCTCCTCCACCTTCTCTCTCCTACAAATGGACATTAATTTTAATAAAGTATTTTATTAGCGCTGCAAAGCAGCACTTCTGCATTTCTCGCCTAGGCAAGAATGTCTCTCTGTCCTTGCAGCGCTAATAAAATACTTTATAAAAATAAATGCACAGATGTGCTGCAGGGCTTGAGTCCAGAGAGAGCCATGGTGCACACCTGTGTATGCACTGGTTTCATCTGCATATGCGCAAGGCCTGCTACCGAGGATGTCCGAAACCGTTTCTGTCTTTGCACATATGTATAAAATCACCCGTGCATGTGCAGATGTGCTGACTTGCTTTGCCAGGACTTGAAGGCCAGGCAATGCCCATGGGCACATTTGCACATGCACCATAATGGTGGCACCTGAGAGACAGAATGAAGTTCCGCTTAAGCAGCATTACAGCTTGATGAATCAGGGCCAATTATATTTCTTGATGTATCTACTGAATTTATCTATCTACCTGCGACACACCTGTGCGTTTTTATCACAAAGACTGCTGCCGGGGGAGTCTAAAACCTTTCTTGTCTTTGCACGTATTTTTAGATATCTATCTATCTATCTATCTATCTATCTATCTATCTATCTATCTATCTATCTATCTATCACAAGGTCAGGATTTCCATCAATGGTGCATGTAGCAATTAGAAAGACCTCTTTTACACAGACTATGTTATTATTTGACTGCTTCCAGCCTGACTTGGAGTACTGTGGCAATGTGTAACAATACAAATTAACTTGGGGAAAAAAAACATTTAATATTAGATTAACATATCTTTTCTGACGATGGAAAAAACACATGGCTGAAACCATACTGGGAAAGTTTGTCTACTTCCCCCTGCCACCTATAGGCAGGCCTAAATGTAAATCCAGCCCAACATGTATCATTTAAAATGTGATTTATAGATAGATAGATAGATAGATAGATAGATAGATAGATAGATAGATGTCTTTTTATCAGTGGAAATGTGGGGAAACACAGTTCTGGCACCTCTAGTACTGAATGTATGTAATGGCAAAGGGTGCTGGAGGGTCTATACTGCTGGCTGTTGGGGAATCTATAGTAACTGGTGGGGATCTATTTTTGCATGGGAGGTATATTGTTGCTAGGGGGCGTCTTATGTTGCTAAGGAGTGAATTGTTGCTGAGAGGGATCTATTGTTGCTGAGGTGTAACAGGGGACTGTTGTAGCTGGGGGGGGGGGGTTATAATTTTGTATGAGGGATCTATTGTTGCTGGGGTTGAGTCTATTGTTGCTGGGAGGAGATCTATTGTTGCTGGATGGATCTGTTATTTCTGAGGGGATCTAGTGTGCCTGGAATGGGGGTCTATTGTCCCAGGGGCATCTATTGATGCTGGGGGAGAATTATTGTTGCAGGTGTGGGGTCTGTTGTTGCTAGGGGGATCTGTTATTGCTGGGGGTGGGATCTAGTGTGTCTGGGATGGGAGTTTATTGTTGCTGGGGGATTTATTGTTGCTTGGGTGGGATCTGTTGTTGCTGGGGTGGGGTCTATTGTTTCAGGGGGAAATTTATTGTTGCTGGGGGAAATTTATTGTTATTGATGGGGGATCTAGTGTGCCTGGGATGGGGGTCTATTGTTGCTGGGGGATCGATTGTTGCTTGGGCGGGGTCTATTGTTTCTGGGGGAAATTTATTGTTGCTGGGGTGGGGTCTATTGTTGCTGGGGGAAATTTATCGCTGCTGGGGTGGGGTCTATTGTTGCTGGCTGAGATTTATTGTTGCTGGGTGGATCTGTTATTGCTGGGGGATCTAGTGTGCCTGGGATGGGGGTCTATTGTTACTGGGTGGATCTGTTATTGCTGGGGGGATCTAATGTGCCTGGGATGGGGTATATTGTTGTTAGGGATCTATTGTTGCTGGGGTGTGGTCTGTTGTTGCTGAGTGGATCTGGTATTGTTAGGGGGATCTAGTGTGCCTGGGATGAAGGTGTATTGTTGCTGGGGGATCTATTGTTGCTGGCTGCAAGGGGTCTTTTTTTCTGCTTTTTTTTGGTTATTATTAACAAATTACATACAAATTACTCAACATCACAAAATATTACTTGGTTCTGTGTTCTCTAAAAGGAGGTGGTACCTGGAGGTTGGGTAGCTGGTGGAACCAAGGGATGATACTCAGTGGGTAAGGGGCGGAGACAAGAGGTGGCTTAAAAGGGGGGATCCTGCACCTATTCGCTGAGAAAAACGCCAAAGATAGATAGATAGATAGATAGATATGATATGGAGCTGCATCACTACTAATACATCACTAAATCTCATGTTTATTGCAAAAAGTTGTTACTTGTTGCTTAGCATGCTAAATGGTGTAACAGAGATTTTAAAGCCAAACTGTACTTAAAGAAAATGTGACCAGTACATTTGGGTTGCATGAAACTAAATTTTTCAGTCCCTGTACAGCGGTTAGTCCAAGTTTAACGTATTTGCCCAGCCAAAACTTTTTTTAGTTTTGCATAAAGAGTTAAAATCCCAATCAAGTGTTTATCTTGAGCTATCTTAGGGTAATTCCCCCTTCGCTTTGTCACAGTGGCAATGGTTTCACCAAAACAGAAGTCTGGAGAAATGTACAACAGGGACATAGAAATGAAAAAGTGACAAAAGTTCTAGCCCTCCCCAACTAGTAAAAAAAAAATGTTTATTGTTGTCTATGTTGCTGTGGGGGGATTTTTTTCTCACTTCCAGTCTAGTTAGACCAGCATTATAGTAATTGAGGGAAAAGTTCTATAAAAATAATATGATAACAGTAAAAAAAATGGAGGAATCTTCCCACTGTGGGACTATTCCAACTGTATCCAAAACTAAAATAAAAACAAAAAATTAAAATAAAAAAAATTAAAATAAATACATTTTGACTGGATAGATATGTTCAACTAGCTCATCAGGGAGACAGGGGAACAAGAAGGAAGCGCCACCTAAGTGCAATAAGTTAAGTAGGATTTTAATGACGCAACAATTAATGCACTTACAGGAAGGTGAATAAAGTCAAGCTCATCTATGTGTCAGTGGTCCGTAGGGAAGCCTCAGATCTAGATCCATTTTTCTATGCAGAGATGGGAAACTGCAGTTGTTGCTGCTCAGCCTGGAGCCTCTATCGATAGGCCTGTAGAAGGAGCAGTTGACTCCGAGCGCGTAGCCTGCCTATCCAACCCTTCTCACTCTGTGGAGTCCTCCCCCGGAAGTGATACCATGACCCGTGACCTCAGCCCCAGCTTCTTCCTGATGGCCACAGGATCTGCTCCAGGCTGAGCAGCAACAACAAGTGCAGTTTCCCATCTCTACATAGAAAAACGGATCCGGATCTGAGGCTTCCCTACGGACCACTAACACAGATGAGCTTGTTTTTATTCACCTTCCTGTAAGTGCATTAATTGTGTCATTAAAATCCTACTCCACTTATTGCACTTAGGTGGCGCTTCCTTCTTGTTCCCTTGTCTTCCTATAACAGAGCTGGCTTCTCTCTAAGGATAGCTGCCGCCCACCACCATTTCTTTTAGGACTTGCTATCTGTTCAGTCTATTATATGGACTAATGAACTGTGACTGTGTTCTTTACAGACATTGTCTGTTTCATGTATAGAGGTACACATATCTTTGCGCTCACAGTTTTCTTTTTTCATTGTATATTATAGCTCAGCAGGGAGAGTGCTTGTGGATTTTTGGCAGCTTTTTACTATAGGCATTCTAGTTATTTGACATCTGTTTTTGTTAGCCCCATTGTGGTTGTAGTATGCAGTGGGCAAAAATTAAAGGTGAGTAAAGTGGGATCAGTGTACTGTATAGGTATTTTTGGCCCAGCTTTTCTATAAAGCAAACCAAGCATACATATGACTTAAATATTTGTATAATTCCTCCTTCCAAAACACATGGTTTAGAACCCCTCATTAACTCATAATTTTAAAAGGGTACTTCTGTTATATGCAGGGTAGCCATTTTGTGAAACAAACCTGCTATAAATTAGGCATCTTACAAGTATATGTATTTTTCATATAAAAAGTAAATTTGGTGTTTAGTTCCAATCATTATGAACATCAAGGGAGACATGCACTATGATCTCCAGATGTTTTGTGTCCTTTGAATCATCCTCTTTTTCCACGTTATGTTAGTGCTGGTAGCCAATATGTGCTGGTTGCTGTGCCTTTTACATAAGACCAGCTTGTAGTTGTATGTCATGCTTTGGTCTCCATCTACAGATCTTTGATATCTTCTCTGGTACCTGTAATGAAAAAGCAAAGTGCAACGTGCTTCCTTCTTGTCCACTTAGTGTTTAGAACAGACCCTTTGTATAGTGGTTTGTAAGAGTAAAGACTTCTGTACTACCACCGTGAGTTTTCTCTTTAAAGTACCATCATCGTCATCCTTCATCTGTTTATGTTATCATCATAGTCATCCCTTCATCCCAGCACTTCTGTCTTCTCTGTTTACAAGGACGTTTAAAATTCCCTAAATTATCTCTTTTATTTTATATTCCGATAATGGGCTTCACAGTCTGTTTTCCTACTTGGGTCTTTAGTTTTTAACCCGTTCGATCTTTCACACATTTATCTCCCTCTTTCTACCAGCTTATCTAGTTCGGTCTTGAGACTACTCCCAGTGGAAGTCCTGGCCCACCGTCTCATAGAACTTGATGTTATGAGGTCTGTAGAACTCTCTTAACTGTTCTATATCCTCAGTGTTAATCTGTACATGAGTCCGACCCTTAGATTTGCCTAAACAGCGAGGTGCTCCCCCACCCCCAGGTTTCTTGAGGCAGGGGAAGCCCTTGGTCTTGTTGAAATAAAAGTGCTTGTCTGTGACCAGACGTTTGAGGCCAAGGAAGTCTTGTACTCTAGCCATTTCTCCTGCTGGATCTGTGATCAATCGCTCTCCACTTACAAAGTGCATTTGGGAAATTGGGAAATGGTTAAGCCAGGGCTGCAGATGCAGAGCATAAAGTCCAATCCGAATGGCATTCCATGAAGTGTCCACCTCCCAGGTTGTCCTGTTTTGGAAAGCCAGCTCACTGAAGCTAGGGATGTCTGGTTTCTTGGATAGAGTCTGTGTATAGTCTGAGATTGCACGGGTCACGGGGTTACGGACCACCACTATCAGTTTGACCCGAGGGGACATATGTGAGATTCTCCGGGGAGCCTCCCTTGTCACAAAATAGCTGGGTGTCTTCTCTACAGTGATCTGTCTGTCCAGGGATCGAGGCATCAAATTTCTGTATTTGGAAACAGAAAATATCAGTGACATTGAATATGATGCATTAAATATTAAAACATGAAATTCAAAGTAAGGAAAAACATTGCAAGAAAATGATTAGAGAGCTGCAAAGAATGCTATTAGTCCCTACAGGTCTTTTCATACTCTGTAAAAATGATGCTTGATAACCTATAATCAATGATCCTCTTCTAAGGTGTTATCCTATGTGCTTTATAGCAACTATCTATACAGTTTACAGTTTACAAAATGAATGCTCCAGGAAAAAAAGCCAGAAGCACCTTGTAAAGTGAGCTCACATCTAAAATACTACCAGAACTTTGTGCTCAGATGTGTAGGCCACCAAAAGAATCCCTAATAATACCCAAGTGCCTCAAATCTGAACGTTCAAGTAATAGAAAGAAATAATGAATTATATAGCCTAGAGCAGGGATCCTCAAACTACGGCCCTCCAGCTGTTGCGGAACTACACATCCCATGAGGCATTGTAAAACTCTAACATGCACAGACATGACTAGGCCTGATGGGAATTGTAGTTCCTGAACAACTGGAGGGCCATAGTTTGAAGACCCCTGGCCTAGAGTGTCAACGGTTTCAATGTGTAAACTCAGAAAACTCTGTCATTTGAGCCGGAACATTGGAAACTCCCCTGACTGATGATTAAGATGCCAGATAGGTAGATATTCTCAGATGTCTTGGGTGCCAGAAAATCTTGTACCGACATTGCTAAGAACCCAAGGGCAAAAAAGAGACAGGTAATGAGGAATCTGATTGATATAGACAAGATAGTGTTTTCTTTGATCCTCTATGTTCAGTAATTTTTAGGACTCAGGATTATCAGGACTTAAGCCCCATACACACGGTCGGACTTTTTCATGGATTCTGTCCGATCGGACAAGGTTGTTGAAAAATCAGACCGTGTGTATGCACCATCGGACAATGTTCGTCGGTTTGACCGACAGACAAAGTCTTATCTCCTGCTGGAAATCTTTGCCGTCAACACGGTCCGATCACACCAAATCTGATCGTGTGTACGGTTGTCCGACCGGACAAAGTGCCACGCATGCTCAGATCACATTACAAGACCAAAGCTATTGGCTACTAGCCTCTACGTAGCCCCGTCGTAGGCAACAAACGTCACCACGTTCAGAATGATCGGATTTTCCGACAACTTTGTCCGACCGTGTGTACGCAAAACCAACATCGGACAAAGTATGACGGACATGGTCCGACGGACCTGGTCCGCGGATTGTCCGACCGTGTGTATGGGGCTTAAGGTATTAGACAAGAAAAAAATTGTGTGCTCACATGGTCCAGATGTGGATTCAAGAGTACCCTGGGGTGAATACCTATTAGACCTGTGCTGGTCCACAAATGGGTAGACTTTGCATCTTAATATGTGTAAAAAAAAATAATATAAGATACTTTTATTTATAGTAGATCTTGTAGATTTTACATTAAAGGCGGTTGGGGTAGTTGGGCTGTGTTTATTATAAGGCACATGAAGGAGCATAGTAAAAAGAGGTGACTCAAAGCAAAACTGTTATGCCGCGTACACACGATCAGAATTTTCTTTGGAAAAAAGACGGAATTCCGACACATGGTCACACCAAATTCTGACCGTCAAGAACGCGGTGACGTACAACACTACGACGAGCCGAGAAAAAATAAAGTTTAATGCTTCAGAGCATGCGTTGAATTGTTTCTGAGCATGCATAGGAATTTTGCGTGTCGGAATTGCTACAGACGATTGAAATTTCCGTCTGAAAAATTGAGAAAAATTGAGAACATGCTCTCAAATTTTTGCTGCCGGGAATTCAGCAAGCAAAATTCCGATGGAGCATACACACGGTCGCATTTTCCGATGAAAAGCTCTCATCGGTCTTTTGTTGGCCGAAATTCCGATCGTGTGTACGCAGCATTACAGTTGGTGTTGAGTTTTCCTTTTATTTTTGCATTGCATAGCCACTTGTGGGAAGCTGTTTATATAGTTAACAAACAAACTGATTGGAGAAAGAGGTACCGTATCCACTGAGTTACAAGACTCTCTATAGCTCCAGTAACATGCAGCCCTGCCTTCTACTCTTGACTGGTGGACTGTGCAGATCACTGCATACAAAGCATATCATGTTACCTCCAATCGTGCAACTTGATTTTAAAGGCCATTACCCAAAATTGATTTTTCTAGCTTTGAGTGAAATGAGACCCTCTTTAATACCATGCTTGGGCTTTATAGCTCTCCAGGGTTCTAATAAGCTGACCCTTCCCACCCAGTTCATATATATGACATTTTTAGTTTTGTGTTTCAGGCGGTTTTCTCGTTTCAGCAGCTGAAGTGGATTACAGTAGAATAAAGGCCAACACAGGTAACTGTGCTCTACATTCACTGCTGATCAAAGTGACAGCAGAAATTTGACAAAAAAGCCCCACTTGACGTGTCACAGTGCGGGTGGGGGGGCAAAGCCAACCTTTTGGGGTCCTTTTATGGTTTACAAAGAATGGTCAGAAAAAGAAAATATCCAGTGAGTGGCAGTTGTGTGGAGGAAAATGCCTTGTTGATGTCAGAGGAGAATCGGCAGACTGGTTCCAGATGATGGAAAGGCAACAGTAACTCAAATAACCCCTCATTACAACCAAGGTATGCAAAATACCATCTCTGTATGCACAACACATCGAACCTTGAAGCATATGGGCTACAACACCAGAAGACCACACCGGGTGCCACTCCTATCACCTAGGAACAGGAAACTGAGGCTACAATTCATACAGGTTCACCAAGATTGGACAATAGAAGATTGGAAAAATGTTGCCTGGTCTGATGAGTCTTTATTTCAGCTGCGACTTTCAGATGGTGATGTCAGAATTTTGTGTAAGCTACATGAGATCATGGATCCATCCTGCCTTGTATCAACGGTTCAGGCTGGTGGTGGTGGTGTAATGGTGTGGGGGATATTTTCTTGGCACACTTTGGGCCCCTTAGTACAAATTGAGCATTGTTTAAATGCCACGGCCTTCCTGAGTATTGTTGCTTGCCATGTTCATTCCTTTTTGATGGCTGTGTACCCATCTTCTGAAGGCTACTTCCGGCAGGAAATGCACCATGTCACAAAGCTCAAATCATCTAACCACTAGTTTCTTGAACATTACAATGAGGTCTCTGTACTCCAATGGCCTCCACAGTCACCAGATCTCAATCCAATAGAGGACCTTTGGGATGTGTTGGAACAGGATATTTGCATCATGGATGTGCACAGGGGGGGCCCGTCCATTAAGGGTGCACGGATGCCCCCCCATCCATACGCCCCCATATCAAATTCCAAAACGGGGGGTGTTTTTTTGAAGCACTGATTGGAACCAGAGGCTCTAATAGGCTTCATAATAGGGTGGCTTGGGGCGCAGAGAATGCGCTCGGAGCCCACCCAGGTGTGCGAATGAATATTCCCTATTGTAACTCTGACCCTCCTCCCAGCCGATCAGGAAGTGGGACCTGTCACCTGATTGGCTGAAAGGAAAGGCGATTCTATTGGGCGCCTAGGGGGAGGGGAGGAGACACACGGCCAATGGAGGAAAGGACACAGGAGCCGCTGCCCGATGCCTGCTGCCCCATGCTTGCTGTCAGATGCCTGCTGCTCGTTGCCTAGATGGGGAAAGTGCCGAACTGACTGGCAGACAGCAAGCGGGGGCGATTGAGGTGCTGTCGACCAGCCGCTACTGGATGTGCAACAAATGTGTGATGCTATTATGTCAATATGGACCAAAATCTCTGAGGAATGTTCCTAACACCTTGTTGAATCTTTGCCACGAAGAATTAAGGCAGCTTTGGAGGCAAAAGGGGGTCCAACCTGGTACTGGCAAGGTGTACCTAATGAAGTGGCCAGTAAGTGTATAAATAGGCATTCTCTAGCTCTTGTCACCCCTGCACAAGGGCTTGGAACAACAATGACCTGCTAGTCTTAATTGGCTCTTAAAAAAAAAAAAGCAACTTTAATAAGAAAGGAAATTCTGCCCTATCCTCCCAGGAGAGATTTAATTGAAACAGATCAGTAAATAATAATGCCCTTTTCACACACTTTGTGGAGCCTGAAATTATTCCGAACAGGCATCATCCCCGTCATACATGTGTGCACCCCCCCACTGCTGAACCCTCAAGTCTCCGTTTTATTTAGGCAGACGGTTAAGTGCAGTTAATTTGTCTCGAAGTAATTAATCTGAGGTGAAATTCCAGCCTAGATAAAGCAAGCTACATTCATTAAAAAAGCTCATAATAAGCTACAGCTGCTGCAATTATTTCCTAATCAAAAGCTTGTCGGGATGTAGATTTATCCATGTACTGCGTATCCAGAAAGCGCGGCAGAAACGGCCTGGAAATTACAGCAGCCGTTCATGTGAAGAGATTAGCTAGACTGATTTTCGCTCTCTCTGCTTGAATGGTGTTATAAAAAAAAAAACAAGGTCTGTGGTGATCCTCCTACTGCACTGAAGTGTGGAATAGATGGATCCATTCCCTCTAGTTTTTCCCTGTTGACTGCAGCAGCTTATGTCACCTTTAGAGTTTCTTATGTACATCACTTCAATCTAAGAAAACTTCATCTAGCATGTAAAACCGACAAGAAAATTCTCATTAACTCTTTGTATCTAGCGAACCAATCCCAAGTGTGTTCACAGTTTGCCAAATGTTTAATCTAATGCGGCGTACACACGGTCGGAATTTCCGATGGAAACAGTCCGATGGGAGCCTTTCATTGGATTTTCCGACCGTGTGTATGGAACCGGTCTTTTTCTGTCGGAATTTCCGACGGACTTTGAATTGAGAACCTGTTCTCAAATTTTCCGACGGAAAACCTTTCTATCGGATTTTCCGATCGTGTGTAGGCAATTCCGACACGCAAAATTCCGACGCATGCTCGGAAACAATTCGACGCATGCTCGGACGCATTAAACTTCCCTTTTATAGTGCTGTCGAACGTGTGTTATGCCGCTGTGTTATTGACCGTCGGAATTTGGTGTGATCGTGTGTAGGCACACAGCTTGAGCGGAATTCCGTCGGAATTCCGTTGGAAAAACCGTCAGGGTTTTTTCTGACGAGAATTCCGATCGTGTGTACGCGGCATAAATGGCCAGATTTGGCCAGTTCGTCTGTCCACCCTAACCCCTGGCTGCTGCAGCCGGAAGCCATTCATTCTCACTACTGTTACTACATGATGACAGCTGCCTGCCGCCCTCCAGATTATTTAAATGGAAAGCAAGCCAACAGGCATTCGGAGCAAAGTCTTTGACCACATATGGTCATGGCTATATATGGTCAATCTATATCAAATATTGTTGCACTGTTCCCTATAAAAAATTCAAACACCACTATGTGTAAATAAATAATTACTGAATTTATCGGTGTGTATCACGCACCCCAATTTTGGTTCAGGGATGTTTCAGGTAAAAAAAAATGTATTGTGTGCCCATCTGCAGCCTGTTGTGTACCCACCTGCAGCCTGTTGTGTGCCCATCTGCAGCCTGTTGTGTGCCCATCTGCAGCCTGTTGTGTGCCCCCTGCAGCCTGTTGTGTGCCCACCTGCAGCCTGTTGTGTGCCCACCTGCAGCCTGTTGTGTGCCCACCTGAAGCCTGTTGTGTGCCCATCTGCAGCCTATTGTGTGCCCACCTGCAGCCTATTGTGTGCCCATCTGAAGCCTGTTGTGGGCCCATCTGAAGCCTGTTGTGTGCCCACCTGAAGCCTGTTGTGTGCTCACCTGAAGCCTGTTGTGTGCCCATCTGTTGCCTGTTGCGTGCCCATCTGCAGCCTGTTTTGTGCACACCTGCAGCCTGTTTTGTGCACACCTGCAGCCTGCTGTGTGCCCACCTGCAGCCAGTTGTGTGCCCACCTGCAGCCTGTTCTACGCCCATCTGCCCCCTCAATGCAGCTTACCATATCTCTGATGAAATCACAGAGCCATCATCTACTTCCTCGCTCTCAGTCGGCAGTCACATACACAGTCCCGCTTCCGCCATCGGCATTGGACCTTCTCCTGTAATAGACAGAACACTGGTCCAATGCCGGTGGCGGAGGCGGGACTGTGTGTCGGAGAGCCGAGTAGAGAGGTGATGAAGGCTCTGTGATTTCCGGCAGCACCTGTCCCCCTCCTTCCCCTCCAAGGTAAGCTGTCAGTGTATAACCCGCACCCGCGATTTTCCCCCTATTTTCAGGGGAAAAAAGTGCGTGTTATACGCCGATAAATACGGTAATAAATAAATATAATTCATCTCTGTTCATCATAAAAAATTGCGCATTTAAATCAGCAGAACAAAGTGCAAACACCGCTAAATGCAAACATGTGACTAGCTTCTCAATGCATACAGTTCATTAGTGTTGATCATGGGCTTCTTAGCGACTCCATGTGATCCACCATCACACATCAGCTTCTTACCAGAATCTAAGACTCCAGGTTATAGGAGGTCTGTCAAGTGCTTGGTAAAACAAGAGATGGATGGACTGGGTACTGGGAACCACAGGCCTCACCAGCAGGTAACATGATGCAATTACCAGAACGAATATAAATCACAAAGGACCTATATCATAAAACTGCAATCATCAGTATATTTTTTTTAAAGAAAGGTACCCACATTATATGATATAAACAGAGCAGTAATACAAAACAGACCACCAGAGAGTCTGGTGGCATGATAATGTCAGCTCTTAGCCCCGCCCGATGTATTTCATCATAAGGAGACGTTTCCAATCCCCTTGAAAAAACATTGCCTTATGACGAAATGCATCGGTTAGGGGATAAGAGCTGACATGACATCGCTGGACACCTTCTATGTATGGAATGCTTCCTTGAAATGTGATTTCCTGCTTGTATGATTATTTTCCCAGAAGTCTACACTAAGTTACAAGTCAGATTTTGAGTATCGTCTGCAATGAAAACTTTAATTTTTTGGTGGGAGACTTCCAAAGAGAAATCACATCCAAATGGATTCAGAGCCTACCACTTTCTCATTAGAACACTACAAGTGCAGCATCTGATTGATAATCATAAAGTCACTCCCATTCTCACAAGGACACAGACAAACAGCTATTTCTTCAGAATAACAAAAGGTAGGAATCTTGCAACAAAGTTTGATAAAATCCTTGCAATGTACATAGATTACCCAAAGGGGAATGTTTTTATCTCAACAAAAGTGGAGCTACTCTTTCAAATATTTTCTTTTTTCCAAGTGAAAATGCAGCTTCCTATCTTCATCTCCTCTGCTCTGTGCTGGCAGAGCTGAGTGTTAGCCACACCCCTCATCGCAAGTGTCCACGCTTGTATTGCAGGAGAGAAGGGTGGTGGTGGAGGGGCGGGGGGTGTCTGCCCAGGGCTGTTAGATTACAAAGTACCAGGGGTAGCAAGACCAAACTTTGGTGTCTATTAAATGGAGGTAATATTATAGACATGCATGTTGTTATAGCAAAGTCTATCTGACTGAATACTTTATTTAGGCTTTAAAGTGGTTCTTCAGTCATCTTTTGAAAAATTAAAAGCCAACAGTTACAAAAACTGTATCTGCTGTTTTTTAATAATAGGACACTTACCTGTCCAGGGATCCAGCTCTGTCCTCACCCGGCCGGTTTCTTCACTGTGCTTCGGTCCCCAGCGCTGGCATTCTAACTGTGGGAAGCTGGCTTCACAGCCGGCTGCTCACTGCGCATACAAAAGCAGTGCTGTGCTATCTGATGGTCCTGCAGCTGAGATCTGTGACATGTCCCAGAAGGAGGGGGACCGAACTTTCGCTCGGATCGCTGCAGAAATCTAACTGGGAGTGGGGGAGCGGGTACCTGTCAAAACCAGGAGAGCAGAACTTTCCCTTCTAGGTTAAGTTTCGCTTTAAGCAATGCATACATTTAGGAGAGTGGGAAGACTGCTGCGCTGAATGCTCTAGCATTCTCTAATAGTACAATACAGTTCCAAGGCACTGCCAGCCTGCTTTTCTTTTGTAATCACAAGCAAAACTGAAATTTGTTCAACTGTGGCATTTTGTGTAATACTAGTCCAATCCGCCAGTGCATTTGTCAAACTGCCAACAGAGCATACTGCAAATGTTTGTTTTTTTTTGTATTTGTCAGCAAAGTTAACACTTGTTGAAGTGTACCTCTCAGTAACTTTAAATGTTTAGATGGAGAAATATTTGACATTACAATTTATAGCAACAGTATACTTTGTTCTGTCCATCAGATGGATATATTCTGATTATCTGCATTTGTGTTGTTGTAAATGACATTTAAAGTGGAAGTAAAGTCAGATTTTCCACTTTCACCTACAGGTAAGCCTGTAATGAGGCTTACCTGTAGGTACAAAAAATATCTCCTAAACCTTTACGGTTTAGGAGATATTCCCCGTGCAATACGCCGCTGACTGCAGCGGCGCATGCGCACGGGGGATTCTCGTCTGAAAGGCCGGCAGAATACGAACCCTGCCGGGACGAAGTCTCCCGTGCGCATGCGCGGGAGTGACGACATCGCGGCTCCAGCCACTCACAGCGCTGGAGTCGCGATACCCGGAAGACACGCCGAGGCAACATGTCAGCGACCTCGGCGTGGACCAGGTGAGTTACCGACGCCTCGTTCTAAGGTAAGTATTTCATAATGAGCTAGTATGCGGTGCATACTAGCTCATTATGCCTTTTCCCTTACAGGTGTAAAAAAAAAAAAAAAATGTCAGCGGGTTTACTCCCGCTTTAATGTTGTTACCTTTTATAGGAATCATTTGCAGAGCTTAGGTGCCATCTAGCGTCCTTTTTTGGTATTGCTTCTGTGTGTATATTTTATTAATAAAGTTTATAACCTAGGAAGTACTTGGAAAGCAAAGTATTCTGGGTAAAGTCTCACAGGAAGAGACACATTCATCATGCTTTTCAGACTGCAAGAGGTCTTGTTTCAATCTCTTACCATCAATCCCTTATTGAACTTAAAAAGTAAGTTTTACTGTCTCATATTGTACTGTGTATATTTGTCTTTGAAATGTATGCTAAATTTATGGGATATTGTACTTATCAAGGTTTATTCTTGTTATTTGTAGTTTCACCTAGCTTGTTCCAATAAACTGCGATCGAAGAAATATGGTATCATGTTTATGGGATAAGAATGGTTTAGCTGAATGTCCTTGAGACAGAACAGTGAAATTTTTAAGCTGACCTCTGAAGGGAAGATAAGCTGACTTCGGAAGTCTGTACAGCCCGGGGCTACACAGTACCATACAGTCAGAAGCCTTAAAGAAGCAGGCCTGTGGGAGGCAAAGCAAGCAGCCACGCTACACAGAGACACGCTCTGTCAAGCAGTACCGACACTAGAACGGTCTCTATACAGCAAGACAGCTTCTTCCCCACAGCCATGTCTCACAGTAGAACATCTTCTTACAAAACACGATCACAAGCAAGCTCATCTAGGTCATCTGTCGCAAATGCAGCAGCTATCGCCCGTTCGAAAGCTGAAGCAGCAAGAGCCAGGGCCGCATTCGCAGACCAAGAGCTGCAGATGAAAAAAGAAAAGGCCCACCTTGAAGCAGAAAGGGTGAGACAGGAACAAGAGAGAGAGATGGAAAGAATACGCCTGGAAGACGAAAGAGCTCAGCAAGAGGCATCTCTGAAACTGCAGCAAGCTATCTTAGAAGCTAACATGGAGAAGCTGGCAGTGGAGCGAGATGCTGCCGCCGCCATTGCAGAAGCAGAAGCTCTAGAAGCAGCCGTCTACGATGAGCCAAGAGCAGGTAGCAGCATACCAGGCCTAGAGAAAGAACACCAAGATTCCTCGCAACGCACGTCGGATTATGTCTACCAGCACTGTGACCCAAGCAGCATCCCACAACAAGAAATTAAACATGATGTCAGGGAGCCACTCCAAGTCAAGCAGCAACAAGACGACCTTGGACCCCAGTGCCACAGGCAAGAAAAATCTGACAGTGTTCCAGACGTTCCAGTCCCAACCAAACCCTCTACTCCACAAGGTACTCAACCATCATACAAACATCAAACACCTGTCTTCACCCCAAAGGTGTATGCAACGAGCCGGTACGAACTGCCAACCGTATGCAAGTTTGAGCCCAGAGAACCTAAAGAAGAGACTTCTATCAGGTATGCCTTTACACCGCACCACAATACACCAGCAGCCTACCCCAATGCCAATCAGGCTACTGTAGACTTTGCCAAGTTCCTGGCCAAACGCGAGTTAGTTACCCAAGGACTTGCCAAATTTAGTGATCGCCCTCAACACTACAGGGCGTGGCGATCCTCTTTCCAGAGTGTTATCCAAGGTCTAGATCTATCTTGCAGACAACAGATAGAACTCCTTGTAAAGTGGCTTGGCAATGATTCTGCGGAACACGCCAAAAGGATCAGAGACATTAATATAAACCACCCTGAGATAGGCCTTACAAACATCTGGAACAGACTGGATAGATGTTATGGCTCACCAGAGGCTATAGAGAGTACACTGTTTAAAAGGATAGAAGACTTTCCAAAAATACCTAGCAGAGGTTATCAAAGACTCAGAGAATTCAGTGACCTATGTATGGAGTTACAAGTTGCTAAAGCAGAAGGTGACTTACCTGGCCTTTCTTATCTTGACTCTGCTAGAGGTATTAACTCCTTAGCTCAAAAACTTCCTTATGAGTTACACGAAAGATGGATTGCTCATGGCTGTAACTACAAACGGAAACACAATGTGCCCTTTCCACCATTTAGTGAGTTTGTGGACTTTGTAGACAGACAAGCAGGAACAAAAGATGACCCCAGCTTCATTTTTCCAGTGTCTTACATCACTTCTGCTGGCCCTAAGCAACTCAGAGCTCCAGTAGCAGTGCACAAAACTAACATTTCTTCCCACAGATTTGCAGAGTCTCAGCCAGAGGATCAAGACAATGACCCAACGAAGTTCTGCCCTCTACATAAGATGCCACATCCTCTTCTGAAATGCAGAGCCTTCAGGACAAAGACCATCCAGGAACGCAAAGCTTTCCTCAAAGATAACAACATCTGTTACAAGTGCTGCTCTTCGTCTACACACTTCGCCAAGGACTGTAAGGTCAGTGTCAAATGCACAGAGTGTGACAGCACAGAGCACCACACAGCTTTACACCCAAAGCCTACTCCAAGAACCTTCCCACCTGTCCATGGTGACAAGGAGCAAGGCAGGGAGACCAAAGACTCTAGTACAGATACCACAGCAATCACTTCACAGTGCACTGAAGTCTGCAAAGGAAGTACAGGTGGCAGATCCTGCTCTAAAATCTGTCTAGTGAAAGTTTACCCAAAGGGATGCAGAGACAAAGCAGTCAAGCTCTACGTCATTTTGGATGATCAGAGTAATAAGTCACTAGCCAGACCTGTGTTTTTCGACATTCTAAACCTTAAAGGCCCCAGCAGCCCCTACTCCCTTAGGACTTGTGCAGGCACAGTGGAAACGGCGGGGAGAAGAGCTGACGGCCTACAAATTGAATCTATGGATGGTAAGACATGCCTACCCTTACCGACCATAATAGAGTGCAACCAGATGCCAGACAACAGATCAGAGATCCCCACACCAGACGCAGCAGCTCACCAGACTCACTTGAAGCACATAGCACATCTCATACCAGAACTTGATGATCAGGCTCAGATAATCTTACTCCTAGGGAGAGATATCTTGCAAGTCCACAAAGTAAGGAAACTGATCAACGGTCCTAAAAGTGCGCCATATGCCCAAAAACTGGATCTTGGGTGGGTCATTATAGGTGATGTTTGCCTGGGAGGTGCACACAAACCGGCATCTGTTAATAATCTGCTCACTAGTACCCTCGAGAATGGTCGTCCTTCTCTTTTCCAACCCTGTCCAAATCGCATCCTCATAAAGGAGCTACCTCACAACAACCCTGTACCCCTTCCTTTCCTAAGTCTCTGTGACAGCAATACCTATGACAATGACCAAAGCGACTTAGGACACTCAGTGTTCAGGAGAACAAAGGAAGACAACCAGGTAGCAATGTCCATTGAGGATAGAATCTTCCTAGAGGTTATGGAAAGCAGTATGGAGAAAGACGTGTCTAATAACTGGGTAGCACCTCTTCCCTTTAGGCCACAAAGACAACGTTTGCCTAACAACAGGGAACTAGCATATAAACGCCTCACTTCCTTAAGACACAATCTGCAAAGGAAACCAGAGATGAGAGAACATTTCTTTTCCTTCATGGGCAAAATATTCCAAAATGGCCATGCTGAGGTAGCTCCAGACCTCAAAGACTCAGAAGAATGTTGGTACTTACCCATATTTGGGGTCTATCACCCTAAGAAGCCAGGGCAGATTAGAGTGGTGTTTGATTCCAGCGCCAAGCATGAAGGTGTCTCTCTAAATGATGTCCTTCTTTCTGGCCCTGACCTCAACAACAGACTATTGGGAGTACTTCTCCGCTTCCGCAAGGATTCAGTCGCATTCATGGCAGACATACAACAAATGTTCTATTGCTTTCTTGTTAAGGAAGAACACCGAAACTTTCTGAGGTTTCTCTGGTTCAGGGACAACAACCCCTCTGGAGACATCACAGAATATCGCATGAAGGTGCACATATTTGGCAACAGCCCTTCCCCTGCAGTTGCTATATATGGCCTCAGACACTCTGCTAGAGTGGGAGAGTCAGAGTATGGGTCAGACGTCAGACAATTTGTGGACAAGGATTTCTATGTAGACGATTGCTTGAAATCACTACCCACAAATGAAGCCGCAATCAGTCTCCTCAAAAGAACTCAGGCAATGCTTGCGTGTTCCAACTTAAGGCTCCACAAGATTGCTTCCAACAGTAGAGAAGTTTTAGAAGCCTTTCCTGTCCAAGACCATTCCAACGAGTTAAAGGACTTAGATCTAGGCACAGACTCACTCCCCATGCAACGCAGCCTTGGTTTGCTTTGGGACTTAAGATCTGACACCTTCACTTTCCAAGTAAACACAGAGGAAAAACCCTTTACCCGTAGAGGTGTCCTGTCTACCATAAACAGCCTATACGATCCTTTAGGCTTTGCAGCACCTGTCACCATCCAGGGTAAGGCACTACTCAGAGACTTAACCTGTGAGTCGCTAGATTGGGACCACCCTCTCCCCACCGACAGGAAGAACCTATGGCTAGAGTGGAAGGACTCACTAACAGCGCTATCTAATCTTAAAATTCCACGCCCATATGCTCCTCTGTCATCTGCAGATGTTCAGATGCAAAGACTTTGTGTGTTTGCGGATGCTTCTGTTAAAGCAATTGCTGCTGTAGCTTACCTGAAAACCATAGACACTAAAGGACAATGCCACATAGGGTTTGTAATGGGAAAAGCAAAACTTGCACCACTGCCTGAACACACCATACCTAGGCTGGAACTTTGTGCTGCAGTATTGGCTACAGAGCTAGCTGAACTAATAGCAACAGAGACAAACTTAGAAATCCAGGAAGCTGAGTTCTACACAGACAGTAAAGTAGTTCTGGGTTACATCCATAATGAAACTAGGCGTTTCTACGTCTATGTCAATAATAGAGTGTTGAGAATAAGGAGATCCACCCGCCCAGAGCAATGGCATTTTGTGCCTACAGACTATAATCCCGCAGACCTAGCGACCAGATCTGTAGCGGCCAGTTGCCTTGACAGTACTTCGTGGTTCACAGGTCCCACCTTTCTACGCAGTCCTGACTGTAACAATGATGATCTCAGCACATTTGACCTGATAGAGGCAGAAAAGGATCAGGAAATCCGCCCTCAGGTTTCTACTGCAGTCACAACAACATCTCTCAACCAGTTTAAAACCCACCGTTTCAGCAGGTTCTCTACCTGGAGGTCACTAGTTAGAGCTATCACTTGCTTAATCCACATAGCTCAGTCTTACAAAAAACAACCACCAACTCATGACGGTTGCAGGAGTTGGCACCACTGTAGGAAAGTCTACTCAGCAACTGACCTAGAACAGTCTAAAAACTGGTTAATATCTGTTGTACAGAGAGAAGTCTTTGCCAAAGAGATTGATTGTATTGTCAATCACAAACCTGTCCCTAAAGACAGTGTTTTAAAGAAACTTGATCCAATCCTTGATGAAAATGGCATGTTGAGAGTAGGAGGCCGTTTAAAAGAAGGCAAGTTAGAGTTCTTAGAGAAACATCCTTTAGTGATCCCTGGTCACCATCATATTGCCTATTTACTCATTCAACACTACCATGACCAAACTAAACACCAGGGCCGACTGTTTACTGAAGGAGCTCTAAGAGCTGCTGGACTTTGGATAGTTGGAGCCAAAAGATGTGTGAGTAAGTTCCTCTTCAAGTGTGTTATCTGTCGAAAGCTTCGAGGAATGTTACAGACACAAAAGATGGCCAATCTACCTTCTGACAGGCTTAGCATGGATCCGCCTTTCACTAATGTTGGACTTGATGTCTTTGGTCCCTGGTCTGTTGCCACCCGGTACACAAAAGGGGGACACTCAAACAGTAAACGCTGGGCAGTCATATTCGTTTGCATGTCCATACGAGCTGTTCACATTGAAGTGATTGAGTCAATGGACACTTCAAGTTTCATTAATTCTCTTAGACGTTTCATTGCAATCCGAGGCCCAGTGAAACTCATTCGCTCTGACAGAGGATCTAACTTTGTAGGAGCAGTAAAAGAACTGCAAATTCCTTCCAACTTGGACATCCCCAGTGTAAAAAGGTATTTGAGTAAGCAAGACTGCACGTGGATCTTCAATCCACCTCACTCTTCTCACATGGGAGGTGTGTGGGAGAGGATGATAGGCATAGCCCGCAGAATTCTTGACTCTATCTTCCTACAAGTAGGAACTGCAAGGCTTACTCACGAGTGTTTAGTGACATTTATGGCAGAGGTTACAGCCATCATTAACGCCAGACCCTTAACTTCAATTTCAAGTGACTCTGAAGATCCAATGGTTCTCACACCTACCATGTTGCTCACGCAAAAGACTGGTCCTGTAGGTACTCCAGCTGGAGAGTTTTGTGAGAAGGACCTTTACAAACGTCAATGGAGACAAGTTCAAACTCTTGCCAATACCTTCTGGAGTCGGTGGAGGGAGCAATACACATCTACTCTTCAACTAAGGAGGAAGTGGCACTCAGAAAAACCTAACCTTAAACTTGGTGATGTTGTGCTCATGAGAGATTGCCAGACACTAAGGAACATGTGGCCTTTAGGTCTAGTCACCAAAGTACTGCCAAGCAAAGATAATCTTGTCCGTAAGGTCGAGGTCAAGACCTTTCAACAGAATGAGGCCAAAGTGTTCTTGAGACCAGTGACTGAACTTGTTCTGTTACTTTCTACGGAGGACTCTGTTAGTGACGTCACTTGACGTCAGGCGGGGAGTGTTCTGTCCATCAGATGGATATATTCTGATTATCTGCATTTGTGTTGTTGTAAATGACATTTAATGTTGTTACCTTTTATAGGAATCATTTGCAGAGCTTAGGTGCCATCTAGCGTCCTTTTTTGGTATTGCTTCTGTGTGTATATTTTATTAATAAAGTTTATAACCTAGGAAGTACTTGGAAAGCAAAGTATTCTGGGTAAAGTCTCACAGGAAGAGACACATTCATCATGCTTTTCAGACTGCAAGAGGTCTTGTTTCAATCTCTTACCATCAATCCCTTATTGAACTTAAAAAGTAAGTTTTACTGTCTCATATTGTACTGTGTATATTTGTCTTTGAAATGTATGCTAAATTTATGGGATATTGTACTTATCAAGGTTTATTCTTGTTATTTGTAGTTTCACCTAGCTTGTTCCAATAAACTGCGATCGAAGAAATATGGTATCATGTTTATGGGATAAGAATGGTTTAGCTGAATGTCCTTGAGACAGAACATACTTACAAAGACTGTTCACTAAAAATCAGCTCTTAAAGTGATTGTAAACCTTCTTAAAAAAATAAACATGTCATACTTACCTGCTCAAGCCTCCTCTTCTTGGGTCTCCCGCCTCCTCTTCGGTAAGTGCCCCAAGAGGAAGCATAGCTATGGGGGTATGTGAGCTTGATCCTGAGTCGTGTTGCCTGCTCCATAGACACAGACCACGTCGCTCGGCCTGGCCCCCCACTTCCTCATCACAGGAGTTGATTGACAGTAGCAGGAAGCAATGGCTCCAACTGCTGCCTCTCTGCCCTGTGAGTGGAGAGAGCTGCTGCTTTTAAGCAATTCGCTGGATCAAGAACAGGCTCAGGTAAGTGTTTGGGGGGGGGGGGGCGCTAATGTTCAAGTGTTAGGGAACCCCAGCTAAACCCCACTTATTTGTGGTCGGAAAAATGCTCATTTCATTAATGATCAGTGGGAAGAATACCCTCTCCATCCCATACATTGGTGATCAGATTGCTACCCATACAGATAGTTAAAAAGATCATTAGTGTCATACAGGTGGCTCTGCCAAGTGGCGTTGGGCCAAGAACTATGTAGATTTATCAGGTTGCAGTTCTGTCAGCCAAGTTCAAGGAACCCCTAACAACGCCTACCCTGCCCGCCCCTAATTCCACCCCTAAAACACCCACATAAATTATATAATAAAAAGACACTGTTAAATGTTTTATGCAGAATTAAATTACAAAAATAAATATTAACAACAACTTTAACATTTATTGATCTGACTGTGATAAACAAATAAGGATAGCATATGACTTTATCACACCATTACTGCCTTGTTAAAGCAGAGTTCCACCCAAAAATGGAACTTCCACTTTAAGGGAAGTTGACCCCCTGACATTTGGCATGTCATTTTTTTGGGTGGGGGAGCGGAAACCCTCTTTTTAGAGAATCACAGCTCCCACTTTCTCCCGGGGCACCACAGCGCTGGAAGTAAATTCACCTCTCCCTCCTCCCTCTCGGCAATCATCTGGGACACGTCACAGGTGCCAGATGATTGCCCGGCCAGTCACAGCGTGCATCGCGGCTCGCGCATGCGCAGTGCGTGCCCGGCTATGAAGCCACAGCTGGACACCCACAGTGACAATTCCGGCGCCGCAGAGAGGAGGGGGAGACGCTAGGCTGTACCCTGGACAGGTAAGTGTCCGATTATTAAAAGTCAGCAGCACGGGGGGAGTAGTAAGGGGGGGGGGCAGTCATCAAGACCCATTTAGTAATAAAAATATGGTAGCTTGCTGACCATAATAAAAAAAATTACCATAGCTTTCTTTCCATTTTCTTTCTTTACCCTCCCATTTCCATCTTTTTTAATGTATATTTGATTTTATGGTACAGTGCTGTTTTTTTTACAAATGTTCAATTGTTGAAAGTGTTCAAATTTTATGCACATTATATGCAACAGCAGTATTTGCACTCTAAACCTTTTTTTATTTATATAAAGTGTTGGTGAACTTAAACTGTATCGCTATGCTGTGATTCCTGTAGGCTTTGCGTGCGTGCGTGTGGGGGGGGCTCCATGTCCATTTTGCTTGGGGCCCCAACATTCCTTCAAACGGCCCTGCCCCTACCCATACATGCGCTGTCTGCTCTCTCATTTCTATGAAAGTGAAAGAAAGGCCATCATCACAAGTCCTAATACTTCTTCACAGCCACCTGCCAAAAGTACATAGAAAATTTTCCTATTTTTCCAATAAACATATATTTTATTATGCCTTTCTCCTCCACTGCAGCTGAAACATTTGATTGGCCTAAATAATATCTAAACTCTCCAATGGGGGCAACTCTGTTGGTTGAAATCCACTGATAGAGATAAAATTGTATTTTCCTACTCTTACATAATCCTACCATTGGAAACATCAATGTAATGTAGATATAATAAAATGGAGCTGCGCTAAATTAGAAAATGTGTTAACCATAAATTAATACAACACAAAAAAATGCAAATAATGTGCATAAATCTTGGAATTACTCCAAACACCACAAAATAAAATTATAGATTATTCCCTAAATCATAACCACACATGTGAAATCTTGGTATGACTTGTGACAACACCACAAACGCATGCTCCTCCACCATATAAAATGCGTGCTTACCAGAGGCAAGCTAAAATGGGCTTGCGACTGTTAGCCCCGACAGGGCCTTGATCCAAACAAGGTTGGCGATGACGGCTCCCAAATGCTTGATATAACGAAGCAGGAAAAAGGGGACTCGATCATTCAATGGTCTCGATTACGGACCAGAAAGTAACCCAAAATAGAGAGAAGCTCACCATAGTGTAAATCGTAATAGGAACATTTATTAAAGTAAAAAATTACACTTACACATAGTAAGAGATAAACTTGCAAGGATTATAAAGCCGGACACCCGTCCACTAAGGTACACAGCGCGATGACGTCAGCACGCCACTCCTCCCGACACGCGTTTCGTCACACTCTGACATCATCCTGGGGCCCCATATGGAATAGCATATGGAACGGTAAAACCCCTATGATTTACTTTTTTGTCCAACGCTGTCCCATTGCAGAGATTTACCTTCACTTCTTGTTGTGTAGATACAACATGAAGTGAGAGGAAGTCTCTCCAATGAAAGAAATCCACCCTGAGAGAGTTGTCACCGGAAAAAAAATTCCCCTTCCCCTCTATTTATGTTCTGGTGATTAATTAAAGATTTGGGATTTTCCTTCACAAATTTGATCATGGTGGCCACAGGACAAATACAGATGATTCCTCTCCCTATCGAAAAACATGGACTGCTATAAAGACCTGACTGGGGTTTTTAGCTTTTGATACATTTTAACAATTTTAAATGTTATATGTTTAATATGTATTTAATAGGGTGCTATGAAACATGAAACTACTTCTACGGTCCTTATAATGAAGACAAGCGCAGTACAGTACTGTGCATGCTTAGGGAATAGGTAAAATGGAACAACAAACCTAGAAATAGAACACACTATATTGTTACTGTAAATTGGACAACATGAGGATTATAGTGATGTCCTGGTACCATCTCACAAACCAAAGATGGACTTTCAGGTTCAAGTATTACCATTAACTCTCTCACTGCAGGAATTAAATATTATATTTGGATGGCTTCGAAACCTCATAAATCTGCTTTGGGTCAGCTTTTCTTGTATGATTTATTAAATGGCCACTATCACAAAAAATTATTTTATAACTGCACTGGGAAAACCATATGATTAAAATATTCAGCATGTTATATTTTTTTATTTCACACACTTTTATTTTACAATTTTTTTTTCCTATAAATATGTAGACCGAGCGGTCCAGCAAAAGTGAGTGTGTCAAGAGTTGGGGCATTGCCTGGGGTGTTTACAATGATTATCTTTTATTCCAAGAGCTGAAAATGTAACTGAAGTGTTTTATTTTTTAATGCTGACATTTAGAATTTTTATGACTCAAGAGACTTTGTAGCTGGCCATGTATGATTCATAATTTTTTCCTTCAGCCAGCAAGCTAAACGAAAAAAAAATTGTTGTGGATGGGGGAATCATTCCAGCTGAGTTATTGTATGCTGACAGCGGGGACACTTCCCCGCGTTGCGGGCTATAGCCAGGGGCACTGATCGTTCAGCAAAAACCTGACAGGCTACTTGTACAGAAGTCGACCGATAGATCTAAATTCAGCCGATCCCCCCTGGAGTGAAGAGGGGTGATCCACCACCATTCTGATGTCATTATACCTTGCCTAAGTCTTTTGGAACCTGTGAGGACTCAGCTAAAGGACCTAATGAAAGGTGTCAATGTCAACAGAAAGACCCTCCCACTCTGCAGTCCATAAGAAAGAAAACTTAAGAGATAGGATTACCGTATATACTCGAGTATAAGACGACCAGAATATAAGCCGAGGCACCTAATTTTACCACAAAAAACTGGGAAAATGTATTGACTCGAGTATAAGCCTAGGGTGAGAAATGCGCAGCTACTGTAAGTGGAAAAGAGGGTCAACAATGCCCATTTGCAGCCTCACATTGCCCATTTGCAGCCATAGGTCCCCCAAACTTCAAACTTGGTAATTAAGGGTTCCTAAATGCCCCCTAGCTGCAGCCAAACTTTGGGGTCTCTGGACCCAAAGGGTCCCGAAATGACATTGCTGCAGATAGACAGAGTTGACCGAATTTGGGGCCCCGTATCTCGGGGTTACTTAGTGCTAGGAACCCCATCTTTGGATATGTTGTAGTGCTCCACTGGGTTTGCATACCAAATTCCTAGGGGCCACTTGGTTCCTAGCACCAAGTGGCCCCGAGATACGGGGCCCCTAAGTCGGGTCGGAAAATGTCATTCTCTGCTGCAGAAAAGTGCTTGACTCCAGTGGCATTTTCAGCACAAAAAAATATGCTGAAAAACTCGGCTTATACTTGAGTATATACGGTATATACATAAAGCTAATATCTGTTACATGTGAATCTAAAAAAACATTGAAATACTCTACATCCCATTTAACAAATGCATGCAATTTCAAAGAATAAAACAGGGTCTCCCCACCATTAAAATGTATCTAAACCCAAAAACAAAAATATTGCAAATTGAAGATTACTCATCCTTAGATCTTTTTCTTTTTTTTTATGGCTTTCTTTGCTTTATTTTCACCTGGTGACTCGGTGATCCTGCCAGTAACACACTTCTTGTCCCTGGACAGCTAGCTCACCCTTCCACTATATCTACGAAGGGAGCCCTGGTTGTCACCCAGGCTGGACTACAAACAGGTCTTCATTTGTTAATCTCCATTACATGAAGGATGGGGAGATTAGTGGTTTACAAAAGGAAGATAACGTTGTTTTTTTGCTTTCAGTTCAGCTCACAGGAATTCACAAGTATGGATGTCCTAATTTACATATATATTTACAAATCATTCATCAAAATATAAATTGAAAAAAAAATTAAACACATTGATAAGGTTATATACATAAAGCTAATATCTTTTGCATTAAAATCTAGAAAAATAATTGAAATACTGGCAGGTTTGCCAGGTTTTTTTCTGCACTTGCTAAAAATGCTCTAAAAAAAAGAAAACATATTCAGTCACCACCTCTATGTATGGCTAAGCTGCAGTATATGCAATTTTTGTTCTTGGGTTTAATTATCCCGTAACCCCTAGAATGCCCCCATCAAACTGTTAATGTTCTCTACGGCCAGATGGCATTCTCAACTTTCAGGATGAGCAGTTGTACAAGCATTTATAAAATGATAAATGTTGAGCTGATACCAAACAGTTTTTACATCAAAACATATACTTGCGTTTTTCTTTTTGGAGATAGAAGCCAGAAGGAGTTTTTTTTTATTTAAGGTGCATTTATCCTTTAAGTATTCCACTTAAAGCGGTTCTGCACTGCTTTTTTTTTTTATTTATTTTTTGGGGAATATGCCAAGGCCATATAGTTAAATTGGGGGACTCACCTGTTCCATCTTCCTTCTCGATCGCCGCCGGTTTTCCTCCGATAAAATTCTTTATCTTCTTCTTTTCTGCTGGGGGCCATCTTGCCTGTGGGCATGTGAAACCCCACAGGCACTTTAGATGGCCCAGCATGCACCGCCGTTACTGCGCCGAGCTCGCGCGTGCGCAGTAACGTCAAAGTGCAGCTCACGTTCTCCAAAATCTCGCGAGATGTCGGCACATCTGCCGAAATCTCGCGAGATTTCGGAAGATGTGGCCGAAATCTCGCGAGATTTCGGAAGATGTGGCCGAAATCTCGCGAGATTTCGGAAGATGCCCGCACAGACTCCTGGGATCAATGACACCAGATCCCAGGAGACAGTGCGGCGTGACGAGGATCCCCGCACAGACCCCGCACAGACCCGCCCACCCCGGAAGAGACAGAAGACAGGAAGTCATCGATTACAAGGTAAGTGAAAAAAAAAAACACATTTCATTTAGTACTCTTTGCCTGATTTGGAAGGCAAAGAGATTTACTAAATGAAATGTGTGCAGAACCGCTTTAATAATTTGCACTTGGTGTTAGAGAACCTTTCTATATCTATCTGAATCTGTGCAACAAGCTGCATGCTCTTTCTACTACAAGTTGCAATTTCCTTGATATGTCTCCGAAGATTTTAGAGTCACTGATAGACTTACAAGCAAATGCCAGAGACTGAATAATCTGTGAGCAAAGACAAGTCTCCTGTGGACCACCTCAATCTTTCTTTCACATTTAATTATTGATGAACTACAGCCTTCCCTGTCTATCTGAGTGGTGAGCCAACCAGACCTTGAGAGTCAGAGTGTGTTCTCCCTGCCAAAGTCACGTGGTACAGTGATGTAACGCATGAAGAGGAGGAGCCGGTGACATCACGCCGCAACCGGAATTGAGTGGATGTCATTTTGTTAGAGGTACATAGGTACACAGAGGCTGCATCCTTTGCAATGTATACAGGCAAATACATTTTTCATACTTTGTGTGAAGGGGACATTGCATCCTTATATTTAAAATAAATAAATAAATAAAGCTAAAATAACAGTAAGCACTATGAAAATTATTCTCTTTTTGGTCCTATATGGGAGAAAAAGCTAAGAAGAACCAGGATGGCAATGGATTAACATTGAAGAATCTTATGCACCAATAATGAGAGATCCATAGTAACCTGGAAGGATACACACAAAAGAGCATAATAACCCTATGAAAAAAAGGGTAAAAGCGTGTTTGACCTGAGCTACACTGCAAAAAGAAAGTTAAAGGAACACTTTTTAATCTGGGTATCTATTTTAATCTAGCATCAAGATCATTAAACTCCTGGGATATTGATCTGGTCAGTTAAATAGCAGAGGGAGTTGTTAATCAGTTTCTGCTGCTTTAGTGGCAAGGAAATTAACAACAGGTGCACCAGATGACCTCCAAAACAGGAATGGTTTTACAGGTGAAGGCCAATGACATTTTTTTCTCTAATCATCTTTTTTGACTGTTTTTCACTAGTTTTCCATTTGGCTAGGGTCAGAGAATAACTACTGGTAGCATGAGGTTATACCTGAACCTTATAGAAGTTGCACAGGCAGTCCAACTCCTCCAGGATGGCACATCAATACGTGCCATTGCCAGAAGGTTTGCTGTGTCTCCCAGCACAGTCTCAAGGAGATTCCAGGAGACAGGAAGTTAATCTAGGAGAGCTGAACAGGGCCGCAGAAGGTCTTTAACCCATCAGCAGGACCAACAGTGGTGGCTGGTGAAGTTTTAGGATGGGGGGCGCCAGACCCCGCCCTTCCTTTTTGACCCCTCCCACTTCTCATAAGCCCCACCCCTTATATATTCTACTCACTCTGTCCCCTGTATTCCACTTGCTTCCACCCATAGTGTCAGGAGTATACAGCTGTAGCATCACAGCACGGAGTATACAGCCCCAGCATCACAGCACAGAATATACAGCCCCAGCATCACAGCACAGAGTATACAGCTCCAGAATCACAGCACAGAGTATACAGCTCCAGCATCACAGCACAGAGTATATAGCCCCAGCATCACAGCACAGAGTATACAGCTCCAGCATCACAGCACAGAGTATACAGCTCCAGCATCACAGCACAGAGTATTTAGCCCCAGCATCACAGAACAGAGTATACAGCCCCAGCATCACAGGACAGATTATACAGCCCCAGCATCACAGGACAGATTATACAGCCCCAGCATCACAGGGCAGAGTATACAGCTCAGCCTCACTGATCAGGGTATATAGCTCAGCATTACAGATAGAGTATATAGTGCAGCCTCACAAATCAAGGTATATAGTGCAGCCTCACAGATCAGGGTATATAGTGCAGTCACAGATCAGGGTATATAGTGCAGTCACAGATCAGGGTATATAGTGCAGCCTCAGTCACAGATCAGGGTATATAGTGCAGTCACAGATCAGGGTATATAATGCGGTCACAAATCAGGGTATATAGTGCAGCCTCAGTCACAGATATATTACACCCTCCTGTAGATATTTCCCCCTGTACATATTAGCCCCTCCTGTACACATTACCCCCTCCCTGTACATATTACACCCCCTCCCTGTACATATTACACCCTCCTGTACATATCCACCTCCTGTACATACAGTGGTGTGAAAAAGTGTTTCCCCCCTTCCTCATTTCCTGTTCCTTTGCATGTTTGTCACACTTAAGTGTTTCGGAACATCAAACCAATTTAAACAATAGTCAAGGACAACACAAGTAAACACAAAATGCAATTTGTAAATGAAGGTGTTTATTATTAAAGGTGAAAAAAAATCCAAACCATCATGGCCCTGTGTGAAAAAGTGATTGCCCCCTAAACCTAATAACTGGTTGGGCCACCCTTAGCAGCAACAACTGCAACCAAGCGTTTGCGATAACGTGCAATGAGGCTTTTACAGCGTCCTGGAGGAATTTTGGCCCACTCATCTTTGCAGAATTGTCCTAATTCAGTTACATTAGAGGGTTTTTCGAGCATGAACGGCCTTTTTAAGGTCATACCACAACATCTCAATAGGATTCAGGTCAGGACTTTGGCTAGGCCACTCCAAAGTCTTCATTTTGTTTTTCTTCAGCCATTCGGTGGTGGACTTGCTGGTATGTTTAGGATCATTGTCCTGCTGCAGAACCCAAGTTCGTTTCAGCTTGAGTACACGAACAGATGGTCGGACATTCTCCTTCAGGATCTCTTGGTAGACAGCAGAATTCATAGTTCCTTTTATCACGGCAAGTCTTCCAGGTCCTGAAGCAGCAAAACAGCCCCAGACCATCACACTACCACCACCATATTTTACTGTTGGTATAATGTTCTTTTTCTGAAATGCAGTGTTCCTTCTACGCCAGATATACTTGGACACACACCTTCCAAAGAGTTCCACTTTTGTCTCATCGGTCCACAGAATGTTGTCCCAAAAGTCTTGGGGATCATCAAGATGTGTTGTGGAGAAATTGAGACGAGCTTTGATGTTCTTTTTGCTCAGCAGTGGTTTTCTCCTTGGAACTCTGCCATGCAGGCCATTTTTGCCCAGTCTTTTCCTGATGGTGGAGGCATGAACGCTGACCTTAACTGAGGCAAGTGAGGCCTGCAGTTCCATGGACGTTGTTGTGGGGTCTTTTGTGACCTCTTGGATGAGTCGTCGCTGCGCTCTTGGGGTAATTTTGGGCGGCCGGCCACTCCTGGGAAGGTTCACCACTGTTCCATGTCTTCGCCATTTGTGGATAATGGCTCTCACTGTGGTTCACTGGATTCCCAAAGCTTTGGAAATGGCTTTATAACCCTTTCCAGACTGATAGATCTCAATTACTTTCTTTCTCAATTGTTCCTGAATTTCTTTGGGTCTCGGCATGATGTGTAGCTTTTAAGGATCTTCTGGTGGACCTTACTGTGTCAAGCAGCTCCTATTTAAGTGATGCCTTGATTGTGAACAGGTGTGGCAATAATCAGGCCTGGGTGTGGCTAGAGAAATTGAACTCAGGTGTGGACAACCACAGTTATAGTATGTTTTAACAAGGGGGGCAATCACTTTTTCACACAGGGCCATGATGGTTTGGATTTTTTTTCACCTTTAATAATAAACACCTTCATTTACAAATTGCATTTTGTGTTTACTTGTGTTGTCCTTGACTATTGTTTAAATTGGTTTGATGTTCCGAAACACTTAAGTGTGACAAACATGCAAAGGAACAGGAAATGAGGAAGGGGGCAAACACTTTTTCACACCACTGTATTACACCCTCCTGTACATATTACTCCCCTGTACATTTTACCCCCTCCTGTACATATTAACCCCTCCTGTACATATTAATCCCTCCCTGTACATATTACACCCACCTGTACATATTACACTCCCTCCCTGTACATATTCCCCCCTCCCTGTACATATTACCCCTCCTGTACATATTAACCCCTCCTGTACATATGACCCCTCCTGTACATATCACCCCCTCCCTGTACATACGTATTACCACCTCCTGTACATATTACCCCCTCCTGTACATATTACACCCCCTCCCTGTACATATTACCCCCCTGAACATATTACACCCTCCTGTACATATTACCACCCCCTCCGGTACAAATTACCCCCCTGTACAGATTATCCCTGTGTACATATTACCCCCCTCTGTACATATTAGCCCCCATACATATTGCCCCCCTGTACATATCACCCCCTGTACATATTACCTCCTCCTGTACATATTTGTACACCCTCCCTGTACACAATACCCCCTCTTGCCCACATTTACTTCCCTTCCTTTTACACATCCCCCATGCATTGCATCCTCCATGTACACATTGGCCCCCATCCCCCTACACATTGCCTTCTTGCACTTGTTCACTGTCTCCAAAAATATGGCTGAAATGTTGCAGTAATTACTGCTCAGCCTGGCAGGGGTTAAAGCGGATGCTGTCTCACTGACTCACATTCTCTCCTCACATTCTTGAGATCCCTAATCTGCCAACCTGTCAGTTCCCCAGAGTACACAGCAAAGACTGCAGAGCTGAGAAAAGTCCCATAACAAATCACTGAAGCCAGAGTACTATGTGCCGATTGCAGGCTTCCCTGAGAGAGGTCTGATTCTTACCTGGGGGCAGTCACAGCGCGAGACGTCCACCTGAAGTACGCCTATGTGTAGGAGCTGGAGGACAGGGAGGAGATAGGCTAGGAGGAGGAAGAGCTGGTCCGTACCGCCATAGCGAGGGATGCCACTGCTCTCCACACAGCAGTAAGCCAGGAAACCAGAAGTGACGCGGCAGTGGCCGCAAAAAGCACCGCCCAGTCTTCCTCTGTCCCCGCCAGAGAAAGATGAACGATGTGAAAATGTCTGGAAAAGCCGCAGAGAATGTTATGCTGCCTGTACCCAGGGCCGGTGCTACCACTAGGCAAACTAGGCAGACGCCTAGGGTGCACTGCTGCCTAGGGTGCCTGGCCACTGGTGTTCCTACTCTCTTCTCTCTGCAGTAAGCAAATAAGTCTCAGCATCAGCAGGCAGCTGCCGCTTCGTTCGCACATAGTGTCAGAGGCGCAGCAGCGGTGGAGGCCTGTGTCTGTGTCCCGACTCCCGAATGATAGGAAGCAAACAAACATGCATTGATAGGCGCTGGTAGGCTGCATTGATGGGTGCTGGTAGGTTGCATTTGATGGGCACTGATGAGGCTGGATTTGATAGGCGCTGGTGAGGCTGGATTTTTGGAGGCGCTTCATTAAAAAGGTGGGGTATACATGGTCGGGGCAAAGGGGGTGGAGTCAGGGGTGGAGCCAGGGGGCGGCAAAATGAGGTCTCACCTAGGGTGTCAAAAATCCTTGCACCAGCCTTGCCTGTAACATTGTTCAGCATGATTGGTTTGGTGGTGGGTCAGTGATGGTCTGGGGAGGCATATCCATGGAGGGACGCATAGACCTCTACAGGCTAGACAATGACACCCTGACTGCCATTAGGTATCAGGATGAAATCCTTGGACCCATTGTCAAATCCTATGCTGGTGCAGTGGGTCCTGGGTTCCTCCTGGTGCACGACAATGCCTGGCCTCATGTGGTGAGAGTATGCATGTATGAATGGCCCCCACGCTCGTCTCACATAAACACAATAGAACACTTCTGGGACATTATGTTTCGGTCCATGCGCCAAGTTGCACCTCAGTCTGTTCAGGAGCTCAATGATGCCCTGGTGCAGATCTGTGGGGAAATACCCCAGGACACCATCCGTCATCTCATTAGGAGCAAGCCCCGACATTGTCAGGCATGCATACAAGTACGTGGGGGCCATACAAATTACTGAGTACCATTTTGAGTTGCTGCAATGAAATTTCAGCAAAATGGACTAGCCTGCTGCATCATTTTTCACTTAGATTTTCGGGGTGTCTTTGAATTCACCCCTCTGTAGGTTGATCGTTTTCTTTTCCATCAATGGATGTGGCATCCTTACGTTCCTAACACGTTTCCCAGTCCATATCAGTATAGATATCCAGCATATTTTTTTTCGCATTTGAGATCTGTGTTTTCAGTGTTCCTTAAATTTTTTTGAGCAGTGTATATTAGATCCATCTTGTGAAGTGAGAGCAGTATTATAGTGGTGGAGGGATAAGCGCGCTACAAATACAAGCAAGCCCACATTACCCACTGGTGGAGAAAATTTTATATATGCACAATTTTTTTATTCTTAATTTTCTTGCTGCTAAAATATAGCACATTAATGAGAATGGACACAGGACACTGAATAATATATTTTTTTAACGGAATTTTTTGAATGGGCTGTTTATAATTTTAAATTGTTTTGATTTGATATAAATTTATTATGAATTGCACATACTTTATCTATGGCACAGAAAGCACTTTACTGAGCATTTGAAAATTGTGGGCATTGTACACTAATTGCACTTTATTGATTTTTACACTTTGAGGATTATAGTATAAATAGTTTATAGCA
Organism: Lithobates sylvaticus; assembly: GCA_028564925.1. NCBI lineage: Eukaryota > Metazoa > Chordata > Amphibia > Anura > Ranidae > Lithobates > Lithobates sylvaticus. The sequence goes on along the minus strand of CM053031.1, from coordinate 240,683,928 downwards.
CAGGCACAGTTTTTTATTGTTACCGTATATACTCGAGTATAGGCCATCCCGAGTATAAGCCGAGGCCCCTAATTCACCACAAAAAAATGGGAAAAATGCATTGAACCGTGTATAAGCCGAGGGGCAAAAATGCAGCAGCTACTGTAAGTGGAAAAGAGGGTCAGCAATACCCATCTGCAGCTGCCTGTCCCCCTGTACAGACCCCCCCCCTGTGTCCCCATTGCAGCCTACCTGTGCCGATCTGCGGGTCCTCTGTCATCCGTCCTGTGCCATCCGTCCTGTGCCATCCGTCCTGTGCCATCTGTCATCAGTCTTCCGCCGATGCAGTCTCGCTCTGTCCCCCCACAGCGTGTACGGCGCCATTCTAAAATTCCAAAAGCCGCGCCTCCTCCTCCTCCTCGTCCATGATAGGAGAAATGCTGTTTTCCCAGCAGTCAGTGTGCAGTGTTCCGCCTATCACGGACATTCTCTCATCCTCGTCCATGAGATGAGAATGACAGGACATCCGTGATAGGCGGAACACTGTACTGCTGGGAAAATTAGTGTCCGCCTATCACGGACGGGCGGTAGGAGGCGGCGCGGCTTTTGAAAACTGCCGTCTGTCTGCATGACACGCTGTTCATGTAGGCAGACGGCGGTGACTCGAATATAAGCCGAGGGGGGGACTTTCAGCCCTAAAAAATGGGCTGAAAATCTCGGCTTATATTCGAGTATATACGGTATGTTGTAGTATATAAGGTAGGTGAGGTGTGAATTCTGTCTTTGTGCCAGCAGCAGTATTGTATGGTCATATACTCTCACTGGGCACACACTTGTTAGTGCTGGAGTATTTTATATAATTATGTAATTTATAGGGCATTTAAATGGTATTTAACTTTTTCTGTAAATGTCATTTTCCCATTATGTACATTGTATACATCATACAGATGTACAGACCTGCCACACAGGCATTATTAGGGCATCCCCAGGCATGTTAATTAAAAGTATTGGGCATTTTTATTTTTAGTGTTGAACTTGACTAAAATTGCTGCTACCCTCCAATTGGTATTTACAAAAAAATACACCGGAACATGTCCACCGGGGCTCTACCCAGCTTCCCATCCCCTTTGTTTGCTAATCCCTTACCTGTTACCTTTGAAAATGGCCAAACTAAATTTTAAAGACTTGGCTGCCATTGACTTAAATGTGGTTCGGATTAACCTTCAGCACAATTCGGCGATCCACCTGTGAACCAAAGCCAGGTATGTTCATCTCATCCCCAATTCACACTTCTCAGACTTCACTGACTGCATGATTGTTCTAGATTAGTTACTTAGTAGCCCTTGTAAAGTCAGGATCAAGCAGGTGACCTTGTGTATTTATAAAAAATAATTGCACAGCCACTAGATGCTACTAAGTATCATTGGAAATTTCTACCTAGCGCCACCTAGTTTTTAAATGCATTATTTTTCATTTAAAGTGACACTAAAGTTTGTATTTAAAAAAAATAAAAAATAACATCATACTTACCTCCACTGTGCGGCTCGTTTTGCACAGAGTGGCCCCGAACCTGCTCTTCTGGGGTCCCCTGGCAGCTCTCGCAGGTCCTCCACGCATTGGATAACCCCCTGGGAGAAGCGCTTGTGGGCGCGTTCCCGAGTCATTCATTCGGTGTCCATAAAAACCGAATGTATGACTCGGCCCCACCCCCCCCAGCGCCCGGGTCATTGGATTTGATTGACAGCAGCGGGAGTCAATGGCTGCGCTGCTTTCAATCCATCCAATCAGGACCAGAGACAACGGCTTTTGCTGGTGTGCTTGTCCCCGGGACGAGATAGAGGAGGTACAGGTAAGTAAAACGGGGGGGCTGTAGCATTACAGGAGTTTTTTCACCTCAATGCATTCTAAAAACCTCGAAAGTTTACAACCCCTTTAAATAAATGAACAACATTTGACCAGCACTGGAAATAGCCTAATAACAATTGTTTTTTTTTTTTTTTTTTTTACAATATTCACAGAGAACAAATGCACATGCACTTTCTCTGGGCAAATTGCGATGCTAATTTTTTAGTTTGAAAATATTTTTATTCGGTTATTTTTATATCAATTTTTTTCCAACATCATAAGTGAGAGCAAGATGACGCAAAGTGGTAACTAATGAATGGAATCAAAGAGAATAAACGCAGAGGGGCGCGGGATAGGGATGAAAAAGGGATGATTTTTTTAATGAATATACCCTAAATCTCGTTCCTTTTTTGGTTTTGTGTTGTATTGCTTGTCTCTGAATTACCCCTAATGACTGAAGCAGTCATATTCGTCGCGCTATTGCTTTGTTTTTCCTTTTCTTTATAGAATAGAACTGGCAGCTGCTGTGGCCAGGGAAGTTTGGAAAGGTGGCAGAGTTATGTATGGTAAAAGCACACTTCTTCAGGAAGGCTGAGAGCAGCACAAATTCCAGACAGAGCGCTGGCAGCATGTTTTCCCCCAGGTATGCTAATATGTCTTTTCCTTTAGCGGCCTAAGTCAGCTCCCTCTCCCGCTAAGCCTACCTTTCATGCACCCCGCTGCTAGCTGACACAGCTCCCGGCTGACCCATCACATACAGCGCTAAGGCCTGCTGCGCACCCAGCCATCATTCAAGAGGTATAAATCAAACAACAAACTTGTGACAGAGAGAAATCCCAGCCTTGGCAAGAAACTAATCACAGCCTTCCATAGATTTTCCCATTACACCTCTAATCAGAATTATTGATCTATCTACAGGACAGTCTATTAATTACAATCCACATAGATCGGTTTCTTTAGTTTTAATTTTGCTACTGATAAACCCATCTCTTGAGCTATTTAAATGTACTTTCACTTGCTAGTTCAAATATTGGAGGAGGGGTAGACGTTCAGGGCCACTGACGGCAACAAATGGAAAAGACCTTTAAGGCGAGTCACTCAAAGATTTTCATTTCTAATGAGTTGTGTTAAACAAACCTAGCTGACTAATTAAAGCTCACTTTTTTTTTTGGTTTGATAGACAGAGGAAGGGTTGGAAACTCCATCAGACCAGTGGCGGCTGGTGGGGGGCGCAAACAAGTGTGCCCATCAAATACTGCCAGTGTGCCCATTAAATGCTGCCAGTGTGCCCATCAAATGCTGCCAGTGTGCCCAACTTCCCATCATATGCTGCCAGTGTGTCCATCAAATGCTGCCAGTGTGCCTAACTGACCATCATATGCTGCCAGTGTGACCATCAAACGCTGCCAGTGTGTCCATCAAACACTGCCAGTGTGCCCATAAAACGCTGCCAGTGTGCCCATCAAATGCTGCCAGCCTGTCCATCAAACAGTGCCAGTGTGTCCATCAAACGCTGCCAGTGTGCCCATCAAATGCTGCCAGTGTGCCCAAACGCTTCCAGTGTGCCCATTAAATGCTGCCAGTTTGCCCCCCGCCCACTCACCATCTGCCCAGCACTTACCCTGTGTCTGTGGGGCAGCGGGTGACAACAACGAGCGGGGTCCTCTATGTGTCTCCTGCCTTCTGATAGGCGTCCAATAGCGGTGACAGGTAACAGACCCAAGCACCTGATTGGCGGAGCAGCGGTTCAGTGTTAGGAAAGTGAATAGTCATTCGCTTTCCTAACACAGCTGAGTGGACTGCGAGTTCACCTATTTTGCAGCCTTAGAGCCATACTTACCAGCTTCGCTCGGGCCGTGCATTCCACAAAGCTTCTGACGTCACTTCCGGTTTCCCTGTGGCACAGGGAAACCGGAAGTAACGTCTTAACTCAAAGAACAAAGCACTGAGACTACGGGCGGATGTTGCTTGGTGCTTTGGAATGCGCCACAAAGCAGGTAAAAATCCTGCAGATGAAGCGCCTCGTCTGCAATCTCGTGATTGCATTGACATGGCGCTTCCCATAGTGCACTGTATCTGGCGCCCAAACACAGTGCACTTAAAGGACACTTTTTTCTATTTTTTTTTCTTTAAAGGGCCGCTTTTTTTTTTTTACTGCCGTGCGCCCCCTATGGACAGGCCACCACTGCATCAGACTTTAGTTCTTGTGGGTCTCTTCATTGGGGACATTTTCCTCCACTTGTCACTGGTTTTAAGAAATATAGAGAATTCTCTCCCATGGAGATGAAATGACTATTTAATTAGAGCAAGAGATTGTCAGGTGAACCTCTATCATTCACAAATGCAGCGCACAATTCTCTTCTTCTTTAATGGGATAATAATGAATCTGCTTTGCTGGTGATACTGATGGAGTTATTGCAAACAAATTTTCAAAGGCTTTTTTTTTCTAGTGATATCAAGAATAATATTATTATGCTTTTTTTTTTTAATATTTGGGCAAGTTACCACAACACCATTATCCCGTAGTTTTTAAGCTCAAAGATACAACTAAGTTGGTGTTCCTTGTGAATTTTACATTTTTTTTTAAAATGTAACTGCCTACTCCCAAACTGTCATTTGAAGTAAAACACATAGCCAAGTATTATTCTCCACAATTTTTTTATTGTGCATTAAAAAAAGAAAACAAATAAAATTAGACATGCTGTCTGCCAATAGAACTTAACCAAAAAGTGCATTTTATGCATCCACAAATATAGAAAATATATCAAATCAAATCATTATTCAACCAAAAAAATTATGTCAAAGCAATAACTCCAAGGCCAATAATAAATAACACGTTATCTCCTCTGATTCCGCAACATGGCTGGTTGACGAACGGCCGTTAAGAAATGAACTGAAAAGCGCAAAATGAAAAAGTGTGAAATGAAAAATGCGAAATGAAAACCGCAAATCAACAGTCACCAAACTTCTACTAACACGAAATTCGCAGAAGGAGCCCAAAGGGTGGCGCTAGAGAGCTGAAAAAAAAGTGTAGTATGCCACTACATTCGTATTTGTTGGCCGACAATTCCTTGCAGTTTGTATGCAAGACAAGTTCGGGCCAACGCCTTTCAGACAAAAGTCCACGGTTTTGTTGGCCAACAATCCGGTCGTGTGTACGAGGCTTTAGAGACTGTTTGCATGTCAAGCAGACTCTCAGAGACTGCTGACATGTTACAAAAGTCTATCGTAGAAATAGAATGTCAGACTTGTTGCATTTCACAGCAGACTGTTAGATTGTTTGCATCAGTGGCGTAACTAGAACGCTCAGGGCCCCGATGCAAGAAACCATGGAGGGCCCCCCCCCCGACCTCCGGACAAAGCTCTTTTCTCCGAGCCCGATGGCAGAACACCAGGGCCCGGTCACAAGTGGGTGGCTGCATATAAAGGAACCTAAATATGGGGGTGGCAGCAGGGGCCATGGATAGAATCATGCTATGCATGAATCTATCCATTTGTCATAGAGGGAGTGGCTGGAGAGAGGGGGTGGCACCTGTGCGCCCTTTTGGACGCACCGCCTCTGATAAACACATGCACATTCACATACATGCACTCTCACATACATATATGCACGCACACACACACACAGACAGACATACATGCATCGTGCACACACACAGACATACATGCGTGCGCACACACACACACATGCATCATGAACACACACATGCATCATGAACACACACATGCATCATGAACACACACATGCATCATGCGCACACACATGCATCATGAACACACACATGCATCATGAACACACACATGCATCATGAACACACACATGCATCATGAACACACACATGCATCATGAACACACACATGCATCATGAACACACACATGCATCATGAACACACACATGCATCATGAACACACACATGCATCATGAACACACATGCATCATGAACACACACCTGCATCATGAACACACACATGCATCATGAACACACATGCATCATGCGCACACACATGCATCATGCGCACACACATGCATCATGAACACACACATGCATCATGAACACACATGCATCATGAACACACACATGCATCATGAACACACACATGCATCATGAACACACACATGCATCATGAACACATACATGCATCATGCATTGCACACACAGACACACACATACATCATGCACACACACACACACACACACACATGTATGATGCACACACATACAGATACAGTAGATAATCTTATATTAAAAAAAACACAAAAAAAAAACGAGTCCTCCTACCTTGTCTCTTCCTGCCGGGTACTGCACTGCAGGGGGAGACAAAGAGCACACACTGTGCTTTGACTTTCACTTTAGCCTAATGTGAGGAGCTCCCTGCACATTGCCGATTACAGTTTAGAATCGGCGATCGGGGAGCTCCTCTCAGCCGCCCCTCCTAGCGAAGTGTACAGGGGGCCCCCAGGGCCCCCTGCAGCAACGGGCCCAGTCGCCATGGCGATCGCAGCGACCCCTATAGTTCCGCCACTGGTTTGCATGTTAAAAAAGACATACAGTAAGTGACTCTTTGCATGTTACAACAGACTGTTTGTTGCATTTTTTGCAAAATTCTTAGAGACTACTCGCATGTTATAAAAGAAAGTCACAGACAGCTTGCATTGCAAAAGACAACAAGACAGCTCACAAATTAAGGAATACCATTGTTCTTTCATTGACATAAAGACGATTCTGTAGGCAGTCCAATCCACACTAATTTACCCAAGTCAATACCATAATTAAAGCGGTTCTACACCCATTTCATTTAGTAAATCTCTTTGCCTTCCAAATCAGGCAAAGAGTACTAAATGAAATGTTTTTTTTTTTTTTTTTTTTTTTACTTACCTTGTAATTGAAGACTTCCGGTCTTCTCCCTCTGCGGCGGCGGGCGGGGTCTTTGCGTCGATCGTCGTCACGCCGCACTGTCTCCTGGGATCTGGTGTCATTGATCCCAGGAGCCAGTGCGGGCATCTTCCGAAATCTCGCGAGATTTCGGCCACATCTTCCGAAATCTCCCGAGATTTCGGCCGCATCTGCCGAAATCTCGTGAGATCTCGGCAGATGAGCCGTTACTGCGCACGCGCGAGTAACGGCAGTGCATGGTGGGCCATCTAAAGTCCCTGTGGGTGTTTCACATGCCCACAGGCAAGATGGCCCCCAGCACTAAAGAAGAAGACGAGGAACTTCATCGGACGAAAACCGGCGGCGATCGAGATGGAAGATGGAACAGGTGAGTCCCCTAATAAAGGTAAGCACACTTTATATTACATCCTTAAAAAAAAAAATTTTTTTCAGAGTGCAGAACCGCTTTAATTAGCCTTTTCCAAAAACACAAATGTAAGTTAAACTGTAACTATACTATCATCTAATCCCCCAAATATATTCAGTATATACTGTGTTATTTATATATACAATGACAGTATAATATATATATATATATATATATATATATATACATATAAAAAGATTATAGCAATGTGATAGGTTGTGTAACCATAAAATGTCCATCCACAAATGGAAGCCTCCACAAGGGGATTAGAAGCAAAATCCAGCAGGAGCTACAGAGTATAAAAGAAAAGAGAGGCGCCTCTAAGTGTAGCAATATGGTTATATTTAATGAAGGTACAACATTTAGCAACTCACGTGGTTGATGATTAAAAGAGGCTCATCTAAGTATGCAGGCATCCGGGATAAATCTGTCCACATAGACCATCCCCTGCAATGCCGGCTCTCACCGCTGTTAGTCTGCAATCAAAGACTACCCTGCAGTAGAGCGATCTGAAAGCGAGGCTTGAATCGTTAGTGGAGCGAGACGTGGAAGGGATGACGTCGATGTCGGTGCGGAGGATGGGCTATATGGACAGCTTTTGCCCTGGACGCCTCCATACTTAGATGTGCCTATTTTGATCATCAACCATATTGCTTCACTTAAGGCGCATCACTTCTCTTTTATACTCAGTTCTGACATGACGCTACTTGTACATTAAGACATCGCTTGTTTATCAAGTCAAAATGTATAAAAAAAAATTAGCTTGTCTTGCAAAATACTCTCAATCCAATGTTTTAATGTATGTATGTATGTATATATATATATATATATATATATATATATATATATATATATATATATACACAGTGGCTATAAGAAGTCTACACACCCCTTTTAAAATGTCAGGTTTCTGTGATGTAAAAAAATAAATGATTTCATAACTTTTTCCACATTTAATGTGACCTATAAACTGTACAAATCAGTTAAAAAACAAACTGAAATCTTTTAGGTGGAGGGAAGTAAAAATACAAAAAATAAAATAATATGGTTGCATAAGTGTGCACACCCTTAACTGGTTGCTGCCGGTCTACCGTCAAATGATGGCAGGGTGGTGCGGCTCTCATTCTGGGATGATATCATATAACGGCGTCCCAGAACCGGCACTCTCGCGCGCCCGCAGAGATAGCGACCCCGATCTCTGTAAAGTCCACTGCTTTTTAACCATGTGATCGGCTGTGTCCAATCACAACAGGTCACATGTAAACAAGTAAGTGCTGGTAATCAGCGCTCCTCGCCTCACACTGACAGAGTGTGTGGCGAGGAGAGCCAATCAGCGGCATTTCCACGCAGGGCGACATGTAGGAAAATAATCAGGGCACTGATCATCAGTGCCGTGATTACAATAAAGTAAAACAGTGTCACCATACAGTGCCCACCAATGCCAGCAATCAGTGCCTACAAGTGCCACCAATCAGTGACCATTAGCAATGCCAGTCAGTCAATCAGTGTCATCTATCAGTGCTGCCCATCAATGCCCATCACTGCTGTCAATCAATGCCCATCAGTGTCGCCCATCAGTGACACCCATCAATGCCCATCAGTACCGCCCATCCATGGGCGTCTATCAGTTCTATCAGTCTATCAGTCTATCAGTGCTGCCCATCAGTGCCCACCAGTGCCGACAATTAGTGCCCATCAGTGCTGCCTATCAGTGCTCATCAGTGCAACATATCAGTGCCACCTATCAGTGCCCACCAGTGCCGACCTATTAGTGCCCATCAATGCTCATCAGTGCCACCTCATCAGTGCCCATAAGTGCCGCCTCATCAGTGCCCATAAGTGCAGCATATTAGTGCCTGCTCATCAGTGCCACCTCATCAGTGCCCATAAGTGGCACCTCATCAATTCCCACCAGTTCAGCCTATCAGTGCCCATCAGTGCCGCCTCATCAGTGCACATCAGGGAAGGCGAAAAACTACTTACCGGTAGTTACAAAATTTACCGACAGAAAAAAGTAAAAAACATTTTTATTTAAAAATTGTTGGTCTTTTTTTTTTTGTAAAAAATAAAAAACCCAGCAGTGATTAAATACCACCAAAAGAAAGCTTGATTTGTGTGAAGAAAATGATAAAAAATGTGTTTGGGTACAGTGTAGCATGACCGCGCAATTGTAATTCAAAGTGTGACAGCGCTGAAAGCTGAAAAATGGCCTGGGCAGGAAGGGGGTGTAATTGCCTGGTAGTCAAGTGGTTAAACTAATACTTTGTTGAAGCACATTTTGATTTTATTACAGCTCAGTCTTTTTGCGTAATGCCCCATACACACGATCAGACATTGATCAGACATTCCGACAACAAAATCCATGGGATTTTTTCCAACGGATGTTGGCTCAAACTTGTCTTGCATACACACGGTCACACAAAGTTGGTCTGAAATTACGAACGTCAAGAACAACAACACGTACGACAAGCCGAGAAAAATGAAGTTCAATAGCCAGTGCGGCTCTTCAGCTTGATTCCGAGCATAAGTGGAACTTTGAGTGTCGGAATTGTGTACACATGATCGGAAATTTCTGACAACGGATTTTGTTGTCGAAAATTTGAGATCCAGATCTCAAATTTTGTGTGACGGAAATTCCGATGGAAAATGTCCGATGGAGCCTACACACGGTCGGATTTACCGACAAAAATCTCCCATCGAACATTTTCCGTCGGAAAATCCGACCGTAGTCTATCAGCATGACACATCTTGATTTGGCAATATTTGCCCACTCTCCTTTGCAAAAACACTCCAAATCTGTCAGAATGCGAGGGCATCTCCTGTGCACAGCCCTCCTCACATCACCCCACAGATTTTCAATCAAATTAAGGTCTGGTTCAAAAACTAAAATTTTCTTCTGGTGAAGCCATTCCTTTGTTGATTTGGATGTATGCTTTGGGTCGTTGTCATGCTAATAGATGAAGTTCCTCGCCATGTTCAGCTTTCTAGCAGAAGCCTGAAGGTTTTGTGCCGATATTGACTGGTATTTGGAACTGTTCATAATTCCCTCTACCTTGACTAAGACCCCTGTTTCAGCTGAAGAAAAACAGCCCCAAAGCATGATGCTGCCACCCCCATGCTTCATGGTGGGTATGGTATTCTTTTGGTGATGTAAAGTGTTGTTTTTGGGCCAAACATATCTTTTGGAATTTTGGCCAAAAAGTTCAACCTTGGTTTCATCAGACCATAACACAGTTTCCCACATGATTTTGGGAGACTTCAGATGTGTTTTTGCAAAATTTAGCTGGTCTTGGATGGTTTTTCTTCCTAAGAAAAGGCTTCCATCTTGCCACTCTACCCCATAGCCCAGACATATGAAGAATATGGGAGATTGCTGTCACATGTACCGCACAGTCAGTACTTGTCAGATATTCCTACAGCTCCTTTAATGTTGCTGTAGGCCTCTTGGCAGCCTCCCTGACCAGTTTTCTTCTCATCTTTTCAACAATTTTGGAGGAACAACCAGTTCTTGGTAATGTCACTCTTGTGCCATATTTTCTCCACGTGATGAAAACTGTCTTCACTGTGTTCCATGGTATATCTAATGCCTTGGAAATTCTTTTGTACCTTTCTCCTGACTGATAACTTTTAAAAATTAGATCCCGCTGATGCCTTGGAAGCTCTCCGCGGACCATGGCTTTTGCTGTAGGATGCGACTAAAAAAATTTCAGGAAAGACCTACTAGAACAACTGAACTTTATTTGGGGTTAATCAAACGATGGCAGGTGTGTACTGACTCCTATTTAACATGAGTTTGAATGTGGTTGCTTTGGTTTCAGTTTGTTTTTCAACTGAGTTGTACAGTTTATAGGTAGAAAATGTTCTGTAATGAATTATCATTGTGTCATTTTTTTACATGCCAGAAACCTGAAATTTTAACAGGGGTGTGTAGGCTTTATATCTACTGTATATATATATATATATATATATATATATATATATATATATATATATATATATATATATATATACACATACACTATATATATATATATATATATATATATATATATATATATATACAGTATCTCACAGAAGTGGATACACCCCTAATTTTTGTAAATATCTTATTATATCTTTTCATGTGACAACACTGAAGAAATTACACTTTGCTACAATGTAAAGTAGTGAGTGTACAGCTTGTATAACAGTGGTGACTCTTGGACAACTCTTCTGATAATTCTTTTCATTCCTCTGTCAGAAATCTTGTGGGGTCGTGGCCTGTATATAGTGAAATGTTGTTCTTTCCACTTCCGCATTATGGCCCCAACAGTGCTCACTGGAACATTCACACGTTTAGGAATCCTTCTGTAACCAATGCCTTCAGTATGTTTTGCAACAATAAGATTGCAAAGGTCTTGAGAGAGCTCTTTGCTTTTACCCATCATGAGATGCTTCTTGTGTGACACCTTGGTAACGAGACACCTTTTTTAGGCCATCAGTTGAGACTGAACCAGCTTATAGTAGTTTGCACTGACTAGCTGGTGTCTTGGCTTTCCATGCCTTTTTGCACCTCCCTTTCTTCATAGGTTCCATACTTTTTCCACCATGTCATTTTATTTTATTACCATAACTTAATTTCTGAACTTATTTTTTTTTTTGTATGTATGGATTGCATTGGTTGTTATCAACATGTGGTGAACATTTCATGTCAATAAGACCTTTAGAAATATATTTACCTAGAAAAATGGTGACGTGTTCAATACTCATTTTACCCACTGTATATGTATATATGCAGTGGAACCTCGGTTTGCGAGTAACGAGGTTAACGAGCGTTTCGCGAAACGAGCACTGTATTTCTAAAAATCCTAACTCGGTTTGCGAGTGTTGTCTCGCAAAACGAGCAGGATTCAGGCCAAAACCGGTGTGCAGTACCGCTTTTGGCCCGAGGTGGGGGGCGCCGGAGCCGAACAGCACCAATCGTCGGCGTTCGGAAATGCACGGAAAGGCCCAAGGACAGTTCGGCTGACCTCGGCAAACCTCCGAAAGGCTCGTGAACGGAGTCATTCCAAGGTTTGCCGAGGTCAGCCGAAGTGTGCTCGGGCCTTTTTGGCTGTTTCCCGAGGCTCTCCGACGCCCCGCCTCTGGCCACATGCGGTATTGCATCCCATTAAAGTCAATGCGGAACGAATTATTTTCGTTTCCATTGACTTCAATGGGAAAACTCGTTTTGATATGCGAGTACTTTGGATTACGAGCATACTCCTGGTACGGATTATGCTTGTAATCCGAGGTTCCACTGTATCTATATATATCTATATATCTATATATATATATATATATACACACATACTGTATACAAAATGGAAGCAATATATAAGATTCTGAATATCATACCCTACAAAGCGATAAAACGGCAGAAATATTACAAATTTACTCATCTCTAGAGATGACAGCTATGTCTCAGGTTTTAATTTTCTATAGTCAAACCTTACATTGTAAGCTCCTTGAGGGCAAGGACTGATGGTAATGTACAATATGTGAAGCACTACAAAAATTCTCGACATTATATAAATATCTGTAATAAAATATAAAAATAAAAAAATCTGGCAGAAATGATTTGTGACTGGTTACCATGGTTTATTATATTTTATGTTATTGTTGCGCCTTGTGTGCTAAATCAAACCATAAGTATTCATCAAAAGCACACTGTAAACTACATGATGAACACTATACTGCAGTTATCCAAAAGATTATACAATCTGAATTGATAAGAATTTTATACAGCCCTAAATGCTACTAATATTATACAGTCCTAGATTGTTCTGATATTATACAACCCCAGAGACTGTCTGAACATGCAGCATAAATTCCCGGAATTTCACACATCATCAGTGACCAGCACATTATACAGTCCCTGCAGTGCACAGCAATGTGCAGCCTACTATTGTCAAGCATAATATACGCACTACAACTGTCCAGCTTATTATAAATGGCACTATGTGGAGCCCTGTAGGCATTAATCACGTAACACTATGAATGTTCTACCAAGTGCTATTGCAGGCAAGTTCAATATAAAATACAACTTTCTTTATATAAAGCCATTTTGTTAACATTAAAATACAAATAAAGTCTCCTCTATGACAGTTGAAACAAGTTCCAAATCCAGTTACTATGTGATGCACAACCCTCATAAAGTAAACTTCCTTTAACATTGATTGAGCCGAATTCTCCTTCATTTGTGTCTCACACGCTCTCCCTCCCAGACACTGCAGCTCACTGTGGGAGGGTTTCAGCAAAAGAGGCAGTGCTGTCCATCTAAAAAGCAGAGGGTGTGGCCAAGTACTGATTGACAAGCTACATGAGTCAGCAGTGACAATGCTGACAGCCACGCCCCCCCAAAACATTTTGTCTTCCCACTGTAGTGCAATGAGGCACAGCCTGCCTAGAAGTGGCAACACTGCTCTGAATTCAGGAACAGTGCAGCTCAGTTACCACACCATCGCAGGAATGTGCGCTAAGATGACTTTACTGGCAGGATCAACAGGTATTTGTGGGACTTTTCAGAGGGACTATGGTAGATGACTAGGGTTGCCACCTGTCGGGGATTCATCTGGACAGTTCGGGTTTGGAATTATGCGTCCTGGTTTCAGACTGCCTGAAACCCGGACACATTATTCAGACTGGACTCAGACAGGGCTGCTGGCTGCAGTTGTCTAAGCCGAGAGTGTCTGTTACACTCTCTCTCACACTTCTCAAAGCAAGCACTAACAATCCCCTCCCAACACACACACAGACGGGAGAGGAGAAAGGGCTTGATCTGCACCTCTTCCTCCCGCCACCCCTCTGTGTCTGCCCACACTCCATTCCTCTGCGCTGTGTCTCATAAAAGGAAAGTGGGGGTCGGAAATTTGAAGTCTAGCAGCCTCAGAAACATCTGGATGAGAGGTGCAGATTGCCAAGGGGTGAGTGAGCTCACCATCCATCTCTGTCTCTGACTGAAGTCTCCCCCTTCTCTCTCTTGCCTCTGAGTCAGTACACTAAGGTATATCAGGGTTCTCAGAGCACCCCTTACATCAGCGTTCCCCTTTACACCAAAGGGCACAGTGTTCCCCCTTACATCAGAGTCTGCTCCATGCTTCAGAGTTCTCAGTGTTCCCCCTTAAATCGGGGTTCCCAGAACATCCCTTATGTTAGAGTCCCCAGAGTTCTCCCTTACATCAGAGTCTGCAAAGTCCCCTCTTACAGTGACCATACCTTGTTACAGGCAAATCTCAGTTCTTTGTGTATTGCTGATAATTGGCGGGTGCCAGATGACATTGAGTGCCCAGCACCCGCTGATCGGCTTCTGCTCAAGGAGACCAATTAAGATAAAACTATTTAATTTTTAAATATATTAAAAATAATACTTTATAGTATACAATACATTTGTTGCAAAAGCATCCTGTGTTTCAAAATTTAGTTAAACCTCTGGGCATCACCTCTAAATCGTCCCTCTACTAATTTCACATACGTCACTAACTGGTTTAGAAAAATAGGTACTCTGTAGAGTATTTATAACATATACAGCACATGTTTACAATTTTTCTTTGAAGAGTCAAATGGAGTTATGCTTTTATCATCAACGCGTTTCGTCTGGAACACAGAGGAAATCTGGGGTATCATATACAATTGAAGGAGTATAGAATTAAATAAAGACAAACATATAATTGCACATATCCATAATAAACAGAACTTACAGTCATTCATTAATAATTTTTTGAACTTCCATCTTATTTCCACCAAATATATAGTGCATGCTGCAAACCCGTGGAACTAAGCTCCCTCCATCTAGTGGAGCACCATTGAGCAATATTTACTTCTTCGAAACACAGTGGACATCTTTTTCATAGACAACTGCCTACTGCTGCATATGCTGTACCCTACGGTATGGGGAGCATTTATAAAATTCAATAATTAGCATTCATACTTATTTTTCAGAAAGCTGTTTCAGTCTGTGCAAGTCATATAATTGAGTTCCAATGTCACCTGTCACATTTTCTGTACATGTGTTGGACCTTGTTCAACAATGCTGTTACATTAAGAAATTTACATTTTAAAGGGACAGTTATAATTACAAGCTAAACCAAATAATAGAGCTTTTACAGTGATTATGTTGCAATTCAGGGGATTCTTTTGTTGAGAAACTACTTTAGGATTTTTTTTGGTTTTGTTGAAGCAGCGCAGTTACTTTAAAGGGAACAGGAATGTGAAAGCTGTCACTGATTTTAAATGCTCTGGAACTTCAGTACAGGTTTTTTTTTCCAACTAATATATCATTGGGGGGGAAAGATTTACTAAAGCACTAAGCTTCTAACTTCGGCTTGTTCAATTAAGCTTCGACAATAAATCCTAGAAGCTGATTGGTTTCTTTGCAGAACTACACCAGATTTTGCACTCTCCAGTTTTAGTAAATCCCCCTGCCCCCAGCCCCCCCATTGTCTTGGACTAAGCAGGTAGCCATTGAAGTCTCACAAGCTGTCTTGACAGCTTGAAAAAGGGGTGCAACTGCCATTCTACTTTCAGGACGCATGCTCGGAAACGCGCCCCAATCCTTGCTCTGATGCTCATTCCATCGTATTGGCCGACTTCTGGGTAACAAGTGGAAGAACTTCATGTCGGGAGCCAGTGCCCTGGTTGAGGGACACTGATGACAGCTTCACAGGATGCCTCCATCTTGATATGACTTTTGTTCTACTCGCTATGTGAGTTGCCAATTATATTTCTACTTATTAAAGTGGTTTTACTCCTACACTTAGAGGCGCTTCTTTCTCTTGTATCTTTAGCCACTGCTGGAATCTGCTTCAGGTTCTTTACTAGGAAGCTGCCGTTTGAGGATGGACTAATAATACCACTATAAGACAGCCTATTTGAGACAGCCTATGTCTCCTACATTTGGACATTTACATAATTTTTATTGCTTGTTCTCCCACCCTTACCCATATCCAGGCTCCCCATATTTGTAAGGATACAGCCCATTGGATTTTCTCTAGTATAGCGCCACTATTTTCATTATGTTTGTACTGTGAACGTATATATGGATTGTTTGGTGGTGAAAGTCTGTCAGGTCCTTGGGGAGACTGACCGATACCCCTTAAAAGCTCCACATTCAAAAATGGGAATATTGTGTCTTTCCAAAACTTCCTGAATGTGGAATATATGTTCTCTTGTGTCTACAAAAAAACTTGTGATCAGGGGGAGTGTCAAAGCCTGAACCATGGTCTATAAACAATCATGGTTTCACATCTTGAGCACATGTCAAACCCCTGGTAATATACCTGATATAGCAAAAACAGTATCATAGATGAAGTGGAGGATTTTCCAAGGGGTATCGGTCGGTCTCCCCACAGACCTGACAGGCTATTACCACCAAAAAATTCATATATATGTTCACAGTACTCTATAATAGTATCCAAGGCCTTGATTAAGTGAGACTGCCTGCGAAACACGTTGGCCTGACTAAAGGATCCCAAGGCCAGAAAACCTATTACATTGGATGGCTGACTTATGTAGATGTTTTAAACCTTTAAATATTTGTGATATTCCTAATAAAATATTATAATTTTTTTATATAAACAGTTTGTTCATGTCTGTAATATACCGAGGAGGTACATATAAAGTCACACATATTCTCTATATGTTTATGTGTATCTTTTCAGGGATGGTACCGCCAAAGGGTTAAGATCTTGAAATACCCTACCCCTGCACACAAAACTATTTTTGGATATTGACACTCTGTTTCATAGCATACCCTATTTTGCACCCAATGCCCTGTGCATCTCTATGCAAGGCAGTCAGATCCTGGCGGTAGCAGTGGTCTGCAGGGTGCTGTACATAGCTTCCTGAAAACATCACAGCACCCTGCCTCAGTACTCCTCTCAAGAGCCCTCAACCCATCAGGTTGAACTGGATGGACTGGTGTCTTTATTCAACCTTACTATGTAACTATGTAACCCTGATGTAAGCACTGGGCTGGATCTTTGGAGGAAATATGCAAAGATTGAAATGCCTCAACTGCTTTCTGACTTCCTCACGTAGGAGTACAGCGGTATCTAGTACGTGATCCAGCACTTCCGGGTAGAGGGCATTATTCACAGCACAAGCCAATCAGTAGGTCCCGGCCAATGATTCACCCACTTATCAGCAAATAGAATGACAGAACAGAGCTCTGTGAATGTATACAATACAGAGCTCTGTCCTGTTAGCGGGATGTGTCAGTTTTTGTTTCCTTGGAAACTAGGGAATAAAAGCAGGCACATCCCTTAGTAAAAACAGCACACAGTAAATGCACCAAGCACTGTCAGGCACACATTTAACCCCTTGATCGCCCCTGATGTAACCCCTTCACAGCCAGTGTCATTAGTACAGTAACTGTATATTTTTAGCACTGCTCACTGCATTAATGCCACTGGTTCCCACAAAGTGTCAGTTAGTGTCAGATAGTGCCACAATATCGCAGTCCCGCTATGAGTCACTGGTCACTGCGATTACTAGTATAAAAAAAAAAAATTCTGTTATATATACCATAGTTTGTGGATGCTATAACTTTTGTGCAAACCATGCTTATTGGAATTTTTTGTAGCAGAATACATCTTGGCCTAAATTTATGAAGAAATTAGATGTTTTAACATTTTTATTGGATATGTTTTATAGCAGAAAGAGAAAAAAATATATATTTTTTCAAACTTTTTTCATTTATAGCGCAACAAAATCAAAACCCAGTGGTGATCAAATTCCACCAAAAGAAAGTTCTATTTGTCTATTTGTCTATTCTGTTTGTGTGAAAAAAATTACATGAATTTAATTTTGGTACAGTGTTGCATGACCGCGCAATTGTCAGTTAAAGTCACTTAGTCCCAAAAAGCAAAAAAATGGCCTGGTAATGAAGGGGTAAAATCTTCCGGAGGGCAAGTGGTTAATAGGTACAGTAGGTGCCAGTCTGGAGGAGTGGGTGTTCCTAGGCAGTCTGCGTTTTAGCTTTTCCAGTTTATTCACTACCACTTCCATATATTACATATTACAAAACTTTACAAGTGTATAGTGATAATAAAACTTTATGTGATGATGGCTTGTAAGCCAAAAATAATTGTGCCAATGTTCACAAGCTGAAAAGAATTATAGTCCAAATTGAAAGCAGTATATAATGTTATGGGGGTGCAGTTGAAATCCCTAAATATGCCCATCTTAGCCAATGTTCAGTATGATGCTAAGGAGGTTCTAGAACCTGTGTTACTGTGAGGACAACAGTTCCAACTTCTAGTCTCTATCAGTCCCGCAGATGAACCAAGAACGACCACCATCCTACTTGATGATGAGGAAGAAGGGGCAAAAGATTGGGACTTTAAATGAAGCACATAGCTACAAGAATGACAATAGTTGTTAAAGAACGTTTATTAATTCATGAAATTCTGTATATAACATCGTGAAAAACTTAATTCATAATGATAATAAATATCATAATATAATTTATATACACAATCCTATTTAGGTTCATGAGGATCTGTAGGTAACAGGGTAATAAACAAAAATTCATGGTAGTGATAAAAAATCTTGTTATAATTCATATATGTATAGCATATGCACATATGGGATGGTACAGTGCAATTACAAAATGGTTGAATATGTATAACCTCCAGATTAGCTCCTCCACATGCAATGGAATAGAACCCCAAAGTATGTTACATGTATATCCGAAAACCACATGATAATTAAATCAATATTGGCATAATTGGCGTATATACATAAAAGGTTAAACACTGCTTATAGTTAGCTCAACGCGTTTCGTGGCTGGGTAATTACCACTCTTCAGGAGCAACCGCGTGATCTGAAAAATAGTACAAAAATTTCAATAAGGACTATAACACATCAGGGGAAGCTGCAAGAAATCAACTAGGAACAAGCCCCATGAGGTTACTTAGAAACAGTATAGCTGTGTGCTTGAGGTGCATTGCAAAGAGCTGGGAGCCCACCGGGAACACTGTTCATGGGAACAGTGGGAATGTAATCCATGACCGCAACCCAACCTTGAGCACCACCAAGGGTGGACAAGCATCCAAGGTGTTTTGATCTTCTGGGGCACAGGGGTGTTGGCAAGAACCATCTCTCAGTGACTGTAAAAATTGATAAATAATAATATAACTACCATGGTGTACCACAGTAAAAATGGGAAGGTGCAATTATACTCATAGTGCCACAAGCGAGGCGGGATGCACATAAACAATGAAATGGATAGAGTAAGGAACTAGTGAATGAAGTGTTGGGGCAACCATAAAGCACAAACAAAAATTGTTGGCAAGTGAAAAACCAAAAATGATTACCTCATAGCATATGAAAACATACTCCAAGGGGTGCATAGTGCAGGAGAGAGCCAACCAAGGAAACTAGGACGCCCAATAATGGACTTATATGGGCGCAGCCACAGTACATCCAAATGTCACGCAACGTGCAGAGAGAGGGGGAGGCGTCACCACCTGGATGGCAAAGCCGCCCGGCATTGAACGCCCAAGAACCCCTCGTGTAGCACGTAGATGTAAAAAAGAACTGCCAATGTAGCGGCGCCACAAAGGGTGATGCTGCACGTGCAGTGGGCATGGCGTTGATGTGCAGCGCAATGGCACCCGCCCACCCCGCATCAGGAGAGACAGAGGAGGAGGGGCCAGGAGCGCTGGAGAGGAGGTTCCCGCCCGCTCTGTGCGATTCCATTGCACAGAATAGGTAAGTATAGACATGTTTGTTAATTTTTTATTTATTTTTTATTTACCTTTACAATCCCTTTAAGCAAATACTGTCAGAAGTTGGCTGGGAAATGCTTGTGATATTTGCATACCTCCCAACTTTTGAACTTCAGAATGAAAGACACTTGAAGGAGGAAGCGACCAAAAGCATGCTACGTGCACTGCGGCAAAAGTGGGTGTGATGCGGAGTGACAGTAGGACAGGCAGTAGGACACTGAGCATCAATGCAGGCTCACTGTGTTCATCAAATGCAGCTTTACTGTGCCCGTGAATATAGCCTCACTGTGCCCATGAATGCGACCTCACTGCCCATCAATGCGGTTTCACTGCCCATCAATGTAGCCTCACTGCCCATCAATGCGCCCTCCTGCCCATCAATGCGGTTTCACTGCCCATCAATGCTGCCTCACTGCCCATCAATGCAGCCTCACTGCCCATCAATGCGGCTTCACTGCCCATCAATGCGGCTTCACTGCCCATCAATGCGGTCTCACTGTGTTCATCAAATGCAGGTTTACCGTGCCCATAAATGCGTACTTACCATAGCCTTGATCACACACACAGCAGGCATCTCCCACTATGTGTCACGGAGCTGGGTCTGTGCGTGTTCGGCGGTGCTGTAACAAGGTCCCGCCTCCTACACTGGCTCGTGTGATAGGCGGAACACTGATTGAATCAGTGTTCCATCTAGACTATAACGCGAGCCAGTGTAGGACGCAGGACCTGTAACCTTGTTAAAGCGCCGCCGAACACACACAGACTCAGCTCCGTGACACACAGCGGGAGTTGCCCGCTGTGTGTGACACACAAGAGGAGGAGGGAAGAGGGAGGGAGGGGAGCACTGCAGCCACAGATCAAAGTGACATCCATGCTGCTGGAGAAGATACGGGAAGGAGGTGGGTGGAGCTAACTACTAGGAGCAGAGGAGGAACTTAAATCCTCCTCCGGCTCTGCTCTGAATGCTGGGGCCCCGCTCTCCTCCTCGTCATGACGTCATTGGTTGCTAGACGCCAGGCAGGCCGTGGCTAGCAACCAGTTTGGGCAGTGAGCCAGGTAGCGACCGGTGGTGAATTATAGTGGGTCTCGACCAGGAGTACAGTACAGTGACAGCGGCAATGCGGCGGAATTTATAGGGGGCATCAGATCGGCCCAGGGGGCAATTCCGGGACACTGTATTGTCCCGAAATGAAGGTGCCTGGGACACAGACCTCCCAAAGGCGGGACTTTCCCGGACAATCCGGGACGGTTGGGAGGTATGCATTTGCCTAACAATTTGTTTTTATAAATACACCGATTCCCCCAGCAATCGTTCCCTTTAAAACAAAGTGCACTTATCCTTTTTGCCCTTTTGCCCTAGGCTAACCAATCCTACCCTCCTCCTTCACAGATGTACACTCACTGAGATCTAACTGCCACAGCCTCTGGTGTTTATTTAGATCCTGTGAACCCCTGCAAGCCCTTTCTTTCCTGGCTGTACAAATGCATTAAAGCTGCATAGACTGGGGCTTGTCAAACTTTGTCTCCCAGCCCCCTAATCATTTCTAAATACTCAGTCAATTTCTTGAATTTAAAGTATATGTGAACCCTCCCCTTGTTAACCACAATACTAGACACTTAGACACCTTCCCGCCCAGGCCAATTTTCAGCTTTCAGCGCTGTCGCAATTTGGATGACAATTGCGGGGTCATGCTACACTGCACCCAAACAAATTTTTTATCATTTTGTTCCCACAAATAGAACTTTCTTTTGGTGGTATTTGATCACCTCTGCGATTTTTCATTTTTTGCGCAACAAATACAAAAAGACAGAAAATTTTGCAAAAAAAAAAGTTTTTCTTTGTCACTGTTAATTTTTTTGTAAATAAGTACGTTTTTCTTCTTCAATGATGGGCACTGATATGGCTGTACTGATGGGCACTGATAAGGCGGTACTGATGGGCACCGATGAGGTGGCACCAATGAGGTGGCACTGATGAGGTGGCACTGATGGGCACTGATGATGGGCACTGATAGGCGGCACTGATAGGTGGCACTGATGGGCACTGATAGGTGGCACTGGTATGTGGCACTGATAGGTACTCATAGGTGGCACTGATGGGCACTCATAGGCGGCACTGATGGGCACTCATAGGTGGCACTGATGGATACTTATGGGTGGCACTGATGCATAATTATAGGTGCCACTGATAGGTGGCATGGATGGGTACTGATAGGCACTGATAGGTGGGCACGGATAGGCACTGATAGGTGGCACTGATGGACACTGATGGGTGGCACTAATGACACTGATGGGTGGCATTGCTGGGCATCCCTGTTTTGTAAAGTAAATATGAGGTGCCAGTCAGTGCCTGTTTGTGGGCACTGATTGGCATATTTTGGGCATATTTTGGGCATGTGGATGGCCATGGGGGATGTACCTGGCCATCCACATGCTGGGGGCTTCCCTGGTGGTCCTGGGGGCTTCCCTGGTGTTCTAGTGTGGGCATCTGAGGGGGGGCTGCGCTGATAAACAATCAGTGCATACCCCCCTGTCAGGAGAGCTACCGGTCGGCTCTCCTCTACTCGCGTCTGTCAGACGCGAGTGAGGAAAAGCCGATCAACGGCTCTTCCTGTTTACATCGTGATCAGCCGTGATTGAACACGGCTGATCACATGGTAAAGAGCCTCCGCCGGAGGCTCTTTACCGAGATCGGTGTAGCGGTGTGTCAGACTGACACACCGCTCCACCGATCGCCGTGATGCACGCCCCCACGGGCACGCAGCGGCTGTTATCCTGAAGGACGTCATATGACGCCCAGTCAGGATAACAAAACCACTTCAAGGACATCAATCTGCTATTGACCGGGCGGGAAGTGATTAAACAACCCATTCAGTTTTAAAAAGTAATTAAAGGCAAAACATTTGTGTCTACATATAAAAATCACTATAAATAACTTTTTTTCCTTTTATTAAGTGATCACGTTCCATCTGTTCTAAGCTGAATATGGAGCTCATAGAGCTAGAAGAGAAGAAACAGTAGCACACTGGTCTTCCCAGTAAATGGCTGTGCAAATGTTGGAGGTGGGGTGGGGTGGCGTGTCAGCACAAGTCTGAATATTCGAGGAGAGCAGGCCAAGTTCCCAGCAAAGCCAGAAAACTGACTACGCTGTGCTCTCACTGCTGTGCTTAGGGCATCAGTAGCTTTTATCTGGTCCTGGTCTTAGGGGTCACTGGATGGAACCACAGATCATGGTGGGGTGCAATCATCTGACACATCAGGAAGTGTCAAATGCTAAAGATTCTGCTGGCAGAGAGAGAAGACTAGACAATTATAAATCGTTTTCTTTAGCAGTGTTTTTTATTTTTATTAATTTAAAAAATCTGCAATAAAGCCTCTTTAAGCCTGCTTTCTTTACAATGAAATGGCGGCTAATATGCAACACTTGAAGCGCTTATTTCTATCTTCTTCAAAGAACAATAGACTGCACATCAATGTTATATCAATGCCAAATATTCAATGCAGGTATGAATACATTTGCATACATATTTTACTTACTGTAACTATTATGTTTCATTTGTAAAAGCTCTTTAAAGAATATCTGTTGTCTTAAAGGATTGGGGCTGGTGAAGTGCTTACAACCTCAGAAGCTTCATGTCCTCTAACTAGGACCAGGAAGGTGCAATCTGTGTTAAGCTGGCCATACGTTAGTAGATTTTTAATGATGTCTTAGCAGACGGAACGTGTCAATCCATGCTCTATCCAGTAGACATGTGTACTGCTGAAAAATACATTAGTTTTCGTTTAATTAATTCTTACATTTTTTTCGTTTTTCGGGTCATTCGTTATGATCGAAATTAATAAATTTGTAACTTTGTAAATTCGAAAATCCGAAACTTTGAAGATCTGAAAATTCAAAAATCCAAAAATACGGAAATTAGGAAATGTGAAAAATCCAAAATTCGGAAATTCGAACATAAGAAAAAAAAATCCGAAAATTCAAAATAATAACTAAGTAACTAACTAACTAACTAATAATAAATAACTATTAAATTATAGGTATTGGAATTTCCTTTCAAATTTGGCTGTTAATCAACGTAACGAATATGAATTTATCCGAAGTTACGAATTATTCAAAATAACGAATGCCGCATCTAAACAAATGGAACGGAATCAATTATTATTAATAATAATAAAACATTTTTTATTATTATTATTATTATTATTTATTATTATTAATTTGTTACGTTCAATTTGTTTAGATACGGCATTCGTTATTTCGGATAATTCGTAACTTTGGATAAATTCGTATTCGTTACGTTCTCTACCAGCCAAATTTGAAAGAAAATTCCAATACCTATAATTTAATAGTTAGTAATAGTTAAGTTATTATTAGTTAGTTATTATTTATTATTTATTGAATTTTCGAATTTTCGTTCTTTTAAATTCTCGTTCTTATTTTCGGATTTGCGCATTTACGAAATTTCGTATTTTCTAATTCCGAATTTCCGAATTTTCTAATATTCAAATTTTATGAATTTACGAAATTACAAATAGTAAAAAATTAAGAATTTTCGGAAAAATTCGTTAAACAGGTTTTCGTTAATTCGGATATTTCTGAATTAACGAATTTGTCGAAATTCGGTAAAAAACTAAACAAATTGCACATGTCTACTGTCCAGGCCATTGCGATGTACATGCTGTCATCTTTCTGCTGGCTTATATGACAGGCTTTTGATCTTTGGATGTGATGTAAGTTTTCTACCATTATTTAATAAATTTACCAATACGGTTTTACACTATGTGGAGGCTCGTTTATGTTTATATCGTTCATCGGAATGCATAATGTGAGTGGCAGCACCGACTGGAGGCAGAGACGTGATACCCTCTGCTTAATATCTATAACCATTGTTTGGATTACACACCCTTTTTTCTAATGGCTATACAGTACCCTGACCCAGCTCTTTCTCAGCCTGTCTGCAGGGAAACATAGGCAGGAGGAGCGTCCAGTCATCTGCTGCTGGTCACATGTTCAACATAAAAAAAAAACAGCATTTGGAATACAGAGTAAAAATAAATGAATAATTAATTTATATCAATAAACTGTTTTAAATTGTCATACAAATATACTGTATTTTTTTAAATCAAATTGTTATTATTTTTTCGGCAATAACAGGGTGTGGGCACATTTCTGCCAGTCACGGGCTGTCATGGTGACATGGTGAGGAACACCTCCGTGTTACACCTCTGACTCGGGGCCCCTGATAGTGCAGACAGGTAGTACAGGAGTACAGAGTGGCACAAGTGCCTATTGGTCTTGCTGGCGGCAAGGCCGGATTGACGCTCAGGATCAAGCAGGGGAAGAGCGTCAGTTGACTGCAGCGGAGCAGGAATGCCGGGTGGACCACCAGTGAGAAGGAGACAGGAGCAGGCTGGTACTGGAGATAGTGGACAGACACCGGCTGCTAGCAGACAGGTGGTGGAATATAGGCAGAGTCTTGCAGCAGGCAGTAATAGGGACAAAAGCAAAGTCAGACGAACCGGGTCATACACAGGCAAACAGATCAGGTACAGATGCGTAGGCAGGAGAAATGTCAGGATGCAGGCCGTGTGGGTAATAGATCAGTGGAGCAGCAGTAAGAGGAATAGGCATAAGTGTGGTCAGAGGCAAGCCAGGATCAATGCAGGCAGAGTTCAGGAGAAGTCAAGACAAGCTGGGTCGGTAACAGTAGTCAGATTCAGAGTAACAGGTTGCAGAAATGCACGAGAATGCTGTAGGCAAGACGGCACTGAACCATAGCATAGCCTGCTTGGCACCAATGCGAGCACCAGATGCACGTGAATGTGCGCACGTGCACAACCCCATCCACAATTTCTATTAGCATGAACAGGAACACGAATTAGCCTGTGCCTATGCACAAGACACTGTCTAGAAAAGCCATCCTGTCTGCTGGAATGTCCTTCCTGACACAGGCTGTGTCATGCCCCTGCAGTCCGTGTCTTAGAACAAGAGGGAGGTGAAGCCTCCCTCAATCTACATGTAATATCCTACCCAATTGTGTTCAGCTGGTTAGTGGGTATGGAGGAGGAGGGAGGGAGTGGGCTGTCATTTACTACTGTGTATACACCCACTTGTGTAACTTGGGCTGCTCAGATGTGATAGGGAAGAAATGATCAGCATAGAAACTCACTGAAAATTGAGCATGTGCAGAGCTGCCAACACTGCTCTGCAAAATCCTTAGCTGAATTGGGGACATGAACAGAAAGTGGAGATAGAGAGCAGCTGGATCAACCAGGTTTTTTTCAGAATACAGAAAACACATCCCATAGTGACTGAATGAGTATGGACAGCATGTAATACATAATTTATTGATAGTTTTTTATGATGTGGGTTTAGTGACACGTTAAGGCCCTGCTGCTGTATTACACTTTAAGTATGTTTTGTCAGCAATTTCATTTGAAAGCTAGAACCTATCCTTGAATTCTGCTCGGTGGATACCATATTTCATTTGCATAGAACCATGAATTTTAATTTATAAACACATTTAGACTTGTAATTAATAGCACTGGAAAACACTTAATTTTCTCAAGCATTCCCCATTCACAATTAAGGATGTTCTTCCTTGTTCACTCAGGCATACTGCGATAATTTAGGAATCATAACACAAGAACTTTTTAAAAAGAACATCTTAATAAAAGAGTCTCTTTAGGGTCCCTTTCACATGGGCAGTCTAATCAGAAGTGCCTGTCAGGTTTTCAGGTGGATCTGAACAGAATCTCCATGTTAGTCTATGAGCAGGCAGATGTGAATGGACATATGCCTGCGTCTGTCTAGGCCTGGAAATGGAAAAGGTCTGCATTCTTTTCCATTTTTTCAGACATAAATGTGACAGATCAGAGGTAGCTGGATATAAATAGATGTGTGACTCACCTTTTCATAGAACAAACATACAGGAGGTCCATTGAAGGCTAAGTCCGCCTTTTTGCATGAAAAAGAATACATACACATATATGTATTTGGAGCAAAAATGTGCATTTTTTATGTAGCACCCTGAAGTTTAGGCAGGGAGCTCCTCACATATTTACTTGCCAGGAGTAGTTATCCTGGTTGATTGATAGAGATCCATTGATTTCTCCCTAAGTTTGACCTTGTTGCACTTTTCTCTTCTACCACTAGGTGGCCGGGTACTTGGTGGTACTAGAAGGGCAACCCAAGGTCAGGTTATGAGTATATGGGGTATCTCAGCCAATGGGCAGGGTTTTTTTTGAATCCCTTGGCCTGCTGGAAGAACCTATATATTTGGGTGGAGTCAGGTGATCTAAGTTCTATGGCACCTGGAGGGCTGTCTGGGTGGACGTGTGTCATACGCCCGGGGCTGCTAGGCCAGAGAATGGGTCTTTCCCCGGGGCATCTGGCTGCCAGGCTGTGTGAGGGCCTATCCAGAGGTAGGAGGGCTGCGCAGAGTTGGGATTACGGCTTGCAGTCCAACCAGAAGTGTCGGTTCTGCCAGCCGGAGAACCTGTCTTGGTCGGAGGTAGAAGGGGAGCTGTCGCCACTAAGGGTCCAACCACCTTTACCAGGGACCACAGTGAGAAACTGAAGCAAGTACCGGAGCAGTATTCTCCGGGTGCGGTGGATCGGGAAACTTCAGGTGGTGATCAAGGCAGGGACCCAACCAGCGGAGGTGACGCTTGCAGCGCAGCCTTGTGTGTCAAGTCAGGGACCGAGCCGGTCAGCAGGGGTGACCCCGCCCCCTCTGATGCCACGAGAAGCCATGGGGAAGTCCCCTTGGCGTAGGAGAGGGGCGGGGTCACCCTTTTACGTCACCGGTGGCCCCACCCTCAGCTATATAAGAACTGTCACAGAAAAGAAGCATCAGTCGGCGGGAGCCTCCCATGAAGGTTGAACGGTTGCAGCTTTTTTTTTTCTTTTTTGGTCCATCGGGCAGCGTGATAGAAGATGAATGGACATCGCTGGACATTTTTTTTTTTTTATTTTTTAATAAAGGTCTTGTCCCAAGCTGTCTCTTGTCTTTTTTTTTACAATTTTTGACACTTTATTTTGTGAAATAGTAGGGGTACAATGTACCCCATTACCAATTCACATAGGGGGTCCCCTTGTTAAAGGGGGCTTTCAGATTCCGATAAGCCCCCCGCCCGCATGCCCCCACAACCACCGGGCAAGGGTTGTGGGGATGAGGCCCTTGTCCCCATCAACATGGGGACAAGGTGCTTTGGGGTAAGACCCTCTCTCATCCTCCCCTCTTTTCCGGCGGCCTGCCAGGTTGCATGCTCAGATAAGGGTCTGGTATGGATTTTGGGGGGACCCCAATGCCATTTTTTTTCTAAATTTGGCGCAGGGTTCCCCTTAATTTCCATATCAGACCTGAAGGGCCTGGTATTGATTTTAGCGGGGACCACCACACAATTTTTTTCTTTATTTTTGGTTCTGGGTTCCCCTTAATATTCATACCAGACCCAAAGGGCCTAGTAATGGACTGGGGGGAACCCTTGCTCTTTTTTTTTCAATGAGTTTTATCTATATTACTGAGACCCAAAAATTTATTACAGCCGTGATCAGTTTTAAATGACAATTTTTAATTTAGAAATGTAATTTGCTTGGTAGTACTGTTCTAAACACGGGAAAAATGTGCCACTTTACAGACATACTATAGACACCCCCCAAGCACGATATTTAAAGGAATATTTCATTTTTATTGTCTCACTTTAAGCATTAAAAAAATCACTGCTCCCGAAAAAACATCATTTTTAAATTTTTTTTTTGCATTGATACATGTCCCCTGGGGCAGGACCCATGTCCCCAAACACTTTTTATGACAATAACTTGCATATAAACCTTTAAAATTAGCACTTTTCCATGTTTGTGTCCCATAGACTTTAACGGTGTTTGTGTGTTCTTCCAAATTTTTTGCCTGTTTGGTATGTTCTGGTGCGAACCCAAATGGGGGGGGGGGGGGGGTGTTTGGCTTATCCCTAGTTCCCACATCACAAGAAAAAAGTGCAGTGCCAACTTACTAATCAATAACTTAACAATAATGGTGGAACCCTCTAATGCAGGGGTCTTCAAACTATGGCCCTCCAGTTGTTCAAGAACTACAATTCCCATAATGCCTAGTTATGTCTGTGAATGTCAGCGTTTTACAATGCCTCGTGGGATGTGTAGTTCCGCAACAGCTGGAGGGCCATAGTTTGAGGATCCCTGCTCTAATGTAAGGAAATCTCAATAAACATCAATATTACCACAATACCGGTCTCTGTGATACATAACTTCACATATAATATATATCAAACTGAAAACAAGACATAACAAATGAAATTTAGCAGGGATGGTGGAAACCCCTCTACAGATATTTGCAATACAAACTATCTTCAAGTGCAACAACTTTTTAATTGGGAGGTTCACATCATTACAGCACTTTGGAAACTTAATTTTACTATTATAATGTGAATTATTGCACTTGAAGTTAATTTTCCTCCACCCCAAACTCGCTCATCCATGTCTTTATTGACCTTGCTTTGTGCACTGGTGTGCAGTCATGTTGGAACAGGAAGGGTCCATCCCCAAACTGTTCCCACAAAGTTGGGAGAATGAAATTGTCCAAAATGTCTTGGTATGCTGACGCCTTAAGTGTTCCCTTCACTGGAACTAAGGGACCAAGCCCAACCTCTGAAAAACAACACCACACCATAATTCCTCCTCCACCAAAGGATTTGGACCAGTTCACAAAGTAAGGTCCATAAAGACAAGGATGAGCAAGTTTGTGGTGGAGGAACCTGACTGGCCTGCACAGAGTCCTCAACCCGATAGAACCTCTTTGGGGTGAATTAGAGCTGAGAATGTGAGCCAGATCTTCTTGTCCAACATCAGCGCCTGACCTCACAAATGCCCTTCTGGAAGAATGGTCAAACATTCTCATAGACACACTCCTAAACCATGTGGACAGCTTTCCCAGAAGAGTTGAAGCTGTTATAGCTGCAAAGGATGGGCCAACTCAATATTGAACCCTACAGACTAAGACTGGGATGCCATTAAAGTTCATGTGCATCCCAATACTTTTGACAATATAATGTGTGTGTGTGTGTGTGTGTATATATATATATATAGTATATATATATATATATATATATATATATATATATATATATATATAATATATATTATATATATATATATATATATATATATATATGTGTATATATATATATATATATATATATATATATATGTGTATATATATATATATATATGTATATATATATATATAATATATATATACTATATATATATATATACACACAAGCATGTGTGTTTTACCTCTGGGCTGCACACCCTAATGCAATGGGCTGCACACGCCTATGTGGACGGCCATGTCTTCGTAGGTTTGCAGTTGGGCCATACTCTTTCCATTTTCTGATGATGGATTAAACAGTGCTCCATGAGATGTTCCAAGCTTGGGATATTGTTTTATAACCTAACCCTGCTTTAAACATCTCTACAACTTTATCCCTGACCTGTCTGGTGTGTTCCCTGGCCTTCATAATGCTGTTTGTTCACTACGGTTCTCTAACAAACCTCCGAAGGCTTCACAGAACAGCTGTATTTATACTGAGATTAAATTACACACAGGTGGACTCTATTTACTAATTAGGTGATTTGAAGGCAATTGGTTCCACTAGATTTGTATTAGGGGTATCAGAGTAAATGGGGCTGAATACAAATGCACGTCACACTTTTCATGAAATGTAATTGTAAAAAAATTTGAAAGCCATTTATCATTTTCCTACCACTTCACAATTATGTGCCACTTTGTGTTGGTCTATAACATAAAATCCCAATAAAATACATTTACGTTTTTGGTTGTAACATGATAAAATGTGGAAAATGTCAAGGGGTATGAATACTTTTTCAAGGCACTGTATGTGCCCGTGTCAGATTTCATGAATGGGGTATACAACCACTTTAAATAGATTTTTTTTTTTTACCAGACTTTAGTGTTAGTTTAATACTGGCAGAGGTAAGAGATCTGTATGAGCTCCTGACGGTCAGGTGACATACTAGTCTCATTATCATTAACCCAGCGTGTATTTTTTAATTTTAGCACCTTCACCCTTTCTTTTTATATAACTGAACTAGACTTGTGAATCCACATACTATATTTAGTCTGTGATTTTTTTTTTTTTAGTTAATCTAATAAGTGCAAGTGAGAAGAATCGTGTTCTCTCTACCACCCTTGGACAGGAATTCATGTGTTTCAGGAAAATGATTTCTGTGTAGTGCCAACATCGTCTGCGCCAGAATGTCAGAATGTCCCTATTACAAATCTCAGACATACTGCTTCTATGGGCTGGTTTGTATCCTCTAACTGCACACTATGGGAGGCTCAATCACTAAAGAAGGGCAGGAACATTGACATTTTACGTTTTTAAGTTTTTTTATTTATTTTTTTGAAAACTGACAGTTTTATTGGTTTTCTAAATTTTCCAACAGCAAATATAAAAAGACACACATTGCTGTAGAAAGCAAAGACCTGGCAAGTTGTCTACATACATTATTGCCAGCGATAAAACTCGATTAAGACATGCAAATCATATAGCCAAAGACAGTATATGGTAACATCTAGGGCTTAAACAACTAATCGATTAATCGACAACTAATCGATTATGAAATGAATCGATTACCATTTTCATAATCGATTAATCGGCCAGTAACATAATGGGGTTACAAAATTTTATAAAATGAGCCCTTTATAGTACAAAAAGAGCAAATAATCGCTACTGTAAATATTACTTTCACAGTAAAAAAATGAACCCCTTACAGCAGTGATTATCTGCTTTTTTTTTGTACTATAAAGGGCTAATTTTAGTTTTTTTAACCCCCATTATGTTACTAAACGTCTCAGGCCTGGTTCACACCTATATGTTTTTCTTGGTCCTTTTTGCAGAAACGCACTAAATTTCATTTACATGGTTTACTATGGGACACGTTCACATCTATGCTTTTTTCAGCCGCTGCTGTTTGAAAAGGGTCAGGGACTTTTTTTTAATGCAAAATAGTATTTTTTTGGTTCAATATACTTCAATGGAGAAGCTGCAGAAAAGCATGTAATGTGTTTTTGCAGCAATTTGTGTTTTTTCATCTGCCCAACAACTAATTGGCCAAAAAAAGTATATCTCTTCTGTCTGTTATTCTCAAAGTGGATTAAATATTTTGCTCCCTAACCATATAGTTGGTCATTTATATTTACCACTGCATAGAGATTTTTAAGAATAAATTGCCTTTTTTTTTTTTTTTTTTTTTTTTTTAAATTCTTTATTTATTTTTGTCGAAAGGTACTAGACATTACATATTCACACCATATTTCCACATCAACAATCACATATTTATTTACTAATGTTTACTTATCACCTATATTGGTTTGGCGAACTTCCATCTTTTTACCGACCTATTTCGTCTTTAAGTCCTTAATGTTTACCTCCCCGGTAATAAGTACCATTTTGCACATTAGTTATCTTATTCTCTATTCTTCCCTTTTTCTTTATTCCCCTGAAAAACCCTAACCCCAAAAACCCCTCCCTATAAAATAAAAAATTTCCATTTTTTCCATTTCCGTCCCCCTGTCCCTCAGCGAGATGTGATTATTCTAACTTTTTCCCCCTTTTTTTTTTTTTTTTTTTTCCTTTCCTATTTACCTTCTTTCTGCTTTCTCCCTTCTCATCTTCTCTCATTCTTCCCTCCCCCACTTCTTTACTCCTCCCTTCTCTCTTCCATCTTTTTTTTCCCTTCCTCTGACTGTACAAATCGGTCCCATATTGCCCATGTTTGCTCATATTGTTCTTTCCTATTTTGTGCCGAATAAACCAAATCTTCCATAGCTCCAATCTCTCTAACCTTATTTAACCATCTTGCTATGGATGGCGGTCTGGTATCCCTCCAATGCAGAGTAATACAGGCCTTAGCCGCGTTAACCAAATGACGAAGCACAGACCTTTTATATACCTTTGTTGGAATCTTTGAGAGATGGAGCAAAAAAAAGGCAGGATCTTCGGGCACCAAAATATCGGTAAGTTTTTGGGAGAGTTCGTGAACTTCCTCCCAATATGCCCTCACTTTCGGGCAGGCCCAAAAAATATGTAGCATGGTTCCTTCCTCTCTACTGCACCGCCAGCACCTATCTGAGATTTCCCTCGAGAATTTATTCATCTTCGTTGGGGTATAATACCATCGGGTCAATATTTTATAATTTAATTCCTGTGTCCTCGTATTAATTGACGAGTTCAGTGCCCAATATATGATATTTTGGCGCTGAGTTGTAGTAAAGGTTTTATTCAAATCTCTTTCCCATTTACTAATGGATGGTATCATAAACCCCTCCCTCGGTGTATTCAAAAGCGAATACATCTTCGAAATCACCCGGTGGAGTGGTTCTTTTTCATCACAGTATAATTCGAATTTGGTCAATTGGCGTTGATAGTTTTTTGGTTGCCCCAGCGTTCTCAAAAAATGGTTTACTTGTAACGCCTGCCACAAACTCAACTCATATTTTCCTCCTTTCTTCATCAATTCTATTATTGTTGGCCAACCCCCTCGGCAGATAAAGTGCGATACTTGAGAGAGTCCCTTCTCCTCCAATTTTTTAAATGCTCCCTTTTCCATTCCCGGTTGGAAGCTTGGATTACCCAATATGGGGTACAAAGGCGAATTATCTGAGGAGTACCTGGGGTCCCGACATATCTTAGCGCCGATTCGAAGTGTGGGGCCTATAATAGGATGTTGCTTAAGAGGGGATGGGAGCACTGCATAACACCAAGGTGCTCTGTATAAGGGTATTACACTCTGCCGTTGCTCCAGACCTACCCACTGTTTGAATTCTTCATGTCTACTCCAATCCACTACTCTCCCTAAGTGGGCCGCTTGATAATACCCCAATACATCGG
The DNA here is from genome assembly GCA_028564925.1 of Lithobates sylvaticus. Classification (NCBI taxonomy): domain Eukaryota; kingdom Metazoa; phylum Chordata; class Amphibia; order Anura; family Ranidae; genus Lithobates; species Lithobates sylvaticus. Next base: position 240,650,118 of record CM053031.1, on the reverse strand, counting down.
GAACCGCCACTCCCCCGTATCTCTTAGGCATCGTCATAAGCCCTCTACTAAGCCTCGGTTTTTTCTTTGACCATATAAATTTTGTAAATAAAGCTTGTATTTGTCGGAAAAAATCTCTTGGGATGGCAATAGGCAGCGCCTGAAATAAATATAGGAATTTTGGCAAGATGCACATTTTAATAGTATTACAGCGACCGAACCATGAATATAGTCCGTGCTGCCACTTGTCTAATAATGCCCTTACAGTTTTCAGTAGTGGTAAGAAATTAACTGTAAAAGTATTTCCTATATTAGATGGTATATGGGTGCCCAGATAACTCAATGTCTTAGATACCCATTTAAAATTAAAATTTGGCTGTATGGAGTTTCGTATTGACGGTGTCAATCTCACCCCCATCGCTTCCGATTTAGCATAATTAATTTTTAGGTTTGATAGCTCTCCATAGATCTCAAATTCCTTCATCAGGTTAGGAAGTGACACTTGTGGCTTCGAGATGGAAAACAACAGGTCGTCTGCATACGCAGAGACCTTATAGTTCTTTTCCTCCACCGTTACCCCTTGGATGTCTGGGTTTTGTCGAATCTTATTGAGTAGCGGCTCTAATGTTAGGGCGAACAATAAAGGTGACATCGGGCACCCCTGGCGCGTGCCATTTGTAATCCCAAAAGATTTTGATATTAATCCGTTCACCTTAACCGCTGCTTGAGGTTTGGTATATACTCCGGCTATCCATTTTATCATATGGTCTCCCATACCCATGTGTTTAAGCACCTCTAGCATAAATTTCCAATTTATTCTGTCGAATGCTTTTTCTGCATCCGTGCTTAAAAATACACATGGGGTATTTGTTTTATTTGCGTATTGGACCAAGTTAAGTACCTTAATAGTGTTATCCCTCGCCTCACGGGTCGGGATAAACCCTACTTGGTCCATGTTTACTAGCTGGGGGAGCAAGATTTGTAATCGGAGGGCCAGTACCTTAGTAAAAAGTTTTAGATCGACATTTAATAATGAGATGGGTCGATAACTACCGCACTCTGCCGGGTCTTTCCCCTCCTTTGGTATCACTGATATATGTGCCAATAATGTCTCCGGCCGGAATGCGGCGGTGTGTCCCACTGCATTAAAAACCTTTGTCATCTGGGTACCCAGAATTGCAAAGAATTCCTTATAATACTGTGTTGAAAATCCATCAGGTCCTGGGGCTTTCCCCGCTTTCACTGTTCTCAGCGCCATGTTTACCTCCTCACTTGAAATAGGTTTCTCTAAATTCTGCCGCATTTCCGATGTTAGTCGCGGCAACCTTGCGGAACTGAGGTATTCCTCCAACTTTGTCGAGGGTGCTAATGCCGGGTTCAAATTATATAGGGAAGAGTAATATTCACCAAACCTCTGGGCTATATCTCTTGGCAGTGAAATTATTTGTCCCTTCCCTCCTTTTATTTTAGGTATATATGTTGTTCTACTTCTTTCCTTCAATTTCCCGGCAAGTAGTTTACTGCATTTGTCTCCTAATTCATATGTTGATTTTTTGCCTACTTGTATCGCTGCCTTTGCCTTATACCGGAGGATATCCGTAACCTGTCGTCTCAAATGCGCCAATTCCCTCCCTACCGGCGGTGCCTGTGTCTTCTTATGCTGTTGTTCTAACGCCTGTATTTCTTCTAGCAACCCTTTTATCTGTTTTTCTCTCTCTTTCTTCAGTCTGGATCCATGTTTAATTAAGATCCCCCGTATCACTGCTTTATGCGCCTCCCATATCGTGCCAGGGTCACCCCCCGGAGTGTCATTTATCTGGAAATATGTTTTAATTTCCTTAGCTACATCTTCTCTGATTTCCTGATTTTGCAGCAGACTTTCATTTAATCGCCACCGCCACTCCGGGGAGGGAGCCGAGCACGACACGGCGAGGCGCATCATTACTGTGGCGTGGTCTGACCACGTTATACTTCCTATGGAAATCTCCCGTACTGAAGAAAGCAAATGGTGTGGGATCAGAAATAAATCTATGCGCGAATATACTTGGTGGGGGTTAGAAAAGAAAGTATAATCTCTTTCTCCTCCATGAAGGAGTCTCCATGCGTCTACTAGCCTCAGTTCCTGTAGCTTCTGTACAATATTCCTCCTAGTGCCCCTTGGAATTGATGAACTCCCAGAGGAGGTGTCCACCCCAGGGTCCAATGGGATATTCAAATCCCCCCCTAGGATTAACTTTCCCTCCGCAAACCCCTCCAGCGCTAATAAAACTTTCCGCAAAAAGACATCTTGACGTACGTTCGGCACATACACTGTGGCCAAAGTTACTTTTATATTTGCTAAGTGGCCCTTTAGGAAGAGATACCGACCATTTATATCTTCAATTTTACCCATAAGACTCCATGGCACCCGATTTGATATCAAGACCGATACACCTTTAGATCTTGCTTTCTGATTGGGGGCATGGTATGCACACGGAAAAAATCTATTCTGTAAAAAGGGGAGTCCCCCTACTTTGAAGTGGGTCTCCTGCACGAATGCCACATCCGTCTTAGACCTTCTCAATTCATTAAGCAGCATCCTTCTTTTTTCCGGGACATTTAGTCCCTTCGCATTTAGAGTAATCACTTTTATCTCTTCCATTCTCGCCGAGAGACAGTGGCACAAAAAAAAAAAAAAAAAAAAAAAAAAAAAAAAAAAAAAAAAAAAAAAAAAAAAAAAAAAAAAAAAAAAAAAAAAATCCTAAACCCCTTCCCTCCCTTGTTCCCTCCCCACCCTCTAAATCCCTTAGGAAAAAAAATTGAAAATCCCCACTTATGAACCACTATTCCTGGTTCTTGTGGGTTCAAACCTAAATGGGGGATTTACCTGAATCTAATGGGGAGCTCTGCTCCTCCCCCCACCCGTCTGTCCTCCTATTTTATTTCCTCTGCCTTCTTGCCTCGTTATGTTTTCCACTTACCCCCTCTCTTCCCACTCCCCCTTCTCCCCTCCTCTCCACCCTCCTCCCCCCTCCTCCCGCTCCCCGTCTCCACCCTAAACTACCCTCTGCTTACTGATATAAGACCTGTTTAAAGGATCTAACCCTCCACTCTTCCGAAGGGGATAACTATTACAGGGGTAGAAGGTCGAGGCGAGGGTGAGGGTTACCTCAATCTGTCCCTCAGGCCTAAGTGAGGAAGTGGGGAAGAACGATGAGCGGATGAGGGGACGGGGGGTGCGGGACAATAAGAACACTAAAAGGAGAGGGGAGAGGGGAAAAAGGGAAAAGAGAAAAGACAGAGAGACAAAGCAAAAAAGGGGGGGGACTTTCTTCCCCCTAACTTCCATATACATATGATTTCATATGGTTTCCTGACATCTTGTCCTCTTCCTGACATTCGTATGTTTTCGCCTCTACCTTCTCCCCTCCTCCCACTCTCCTCCCTCCCCCAGGCTCCACCCTCCAACCCCCTCCCTCCACATTCTTTACCCCCCCTCCTACATGGATCAATAGTAGGGATTAGGGGTTCTATTTCCTCCGCATCTCCATATAACTACCACCTCTGAAAATAAATACATACATAAATAAATTCACCAAGGAAAGCAATATATAAAAAAAAAAAAAAAAAAAAAAAAAAAAAAAACCCATAACTAAATAAATACATAAATAGTAAATGAATAACTAATTACCTAACAAAATTAATAAATACATAAACTGAATCTCCACATTCTGCTTTTTCATTTCCAGTACCTAATTCCATACTACTTATTATTCACAATTCATACTCCCCACAGGTTTACATATATCCTACATCATGGGGAGGGGAAGAAGAGGGAAAAAAAAAAAAAAAAAATTTTTACTCAGGAGGGGATATTACCTTTCTCAAAGTGCACAGAAAACCCCCTTTCTCTTCTTTTAGTGTCATTACTTATTCTAATGTGATTCAGTGTGTTTATATTCCCCAAAAAAAACCCAAAAAAAAAAATAAAAAAAAAAAAAAAAAGAAAAAACCCCAAACAAAACAAAAGAGACCCCTCTCCACAACAAAAAGAAAAACCAAGAAAGAAAGGGGGAAAAGGAAGGAGCTGTACATATATACTCCCCTCTCTTCCCCCTTATTTCCCCTATACCCCCCCTCCCTCCCCCCCCCATGTGAAACTCTGTTTTCCAATTACTTTGTGGTGTAATCCCAGAAAAAAAAATATAAAAAACAAAAAATAAAAAAGAGTGATATTGTATTATATTATGGAAAAATTTATTACCCTGTATCTTTCCCTGCCCTACCTAGTACTCCTCCGTGTACGATGTGTATTGTGCCTAGTGATGTCTCACTCACTTAGTGGGTATTACTTAGTGGACCCCAAAAAAAGGGAAAAAAAAAAAAAAAAAAAAAAAAGTGAGAAAGGTATTTAAAAGGGGACCTCCCCCCTATACCCCTCCTAATCATCCAATAAAAAAAAAAAAAAAAAAAAAAGTTTTTCTTTCCCCCTAATTTTTTCCCTAAAAAAAAAAAAAAAAAAAAAAGAAGGAATGAACAGTCAATAATAATAAATAAATAAATCCCTTGTGTCAGAGGTGGTCTCCAACTGTTCAATACACCGTATGTCTTCACTCTTAACCTCTCCCCTTAGTTTGACGGGGTGTACAGAGATAACGAGCCGGAAAAAAAAAAAAAAAAAAAGGGAGATGCTGGGCCAAGACGGGGAGACCTCTCTTTCTAAGTCTTTCCGTCCTGTGTCTTCTGCGGAGGCCTCACTGTTCTTCCCAACCCCGGATTAGGCTGTAACCAATTGGGTACCTCTATAGCTTCCACCCCCAAAAAGTCAAACAGGTCTGGAATGTCAGCGGGATGTTTCATCTTGAATACTTGTGGACCCTTTTTTATACTCAGGGAGATCGGGAACCCCCATCGGTATGTGCCTCCTGTCTCTTTAATTCTGTCTAGTAGCGGACGTAGAATTGCCCTACGTTGTAGGGTCGCCCTTGACAAATCCGGTAAAATCTTCACCGAGAACCCCTCATGTAAGATCTCTCCAACTTCCCATGCTTTGCGACTAATCAATTCTTTATGCACGTAACGATGGAAACAGCATATCACGTCTCTCGGTCTCTTTAAGTTTACTGATGGGGGGCCCAGAGCTCTATGTACCCTTTCAAATTCTAGGGCCTGTTGAGGGGGGAAGGGCGCCAGCTGTTGGCATATAGCGGTGATTGTAGATTGCAGTACCTCCTTCCCTATTGCCTCGGGGATCCCCCTAAACCTGAGGTTCTTGCGTCTACTACGGTCCTCTAATTCCTCCATACGGAGCTGAATTGGGGAAGCATAAAGAGATTGTATAGTCTGTACCTGTTCCAGATGGGCGACCCGTTTCTCCAGAGCGGTGAGGGTGTTTTTCTCCACTTCAAACTTCTCCGTAAGTTGCTGCACCTCCGTTTGGACCCCCTTCAGCTCCCTGCCATGTGCCTCCATATGCCTTGCGATTATCTCCTCTATGTCCGCTCGTGTCGGGAGTGCCAGTAATATTGCTCTCAGATCTGTCTCTCTGACTTCAGGGGCCACCTCTCCTTGTTGTTTATTTGCCTCCATTGTTAGTTTCTCCAACCTGCCCACACTAGAGGAGAACGCCTGGGGGTCTCTTACAACTTTGGGGCTTTCACTCACTCTGTTCTCTTTTATATTTCCGTTCCCCTCTATGTCAGCTTGTATCACCGCTGGTTTCTGTAGTGCTGGCAGATTCCCAGCTAGAGTTATAGCTGATCGGCTTTCCTCTACTCGGGTCTCCCCTACCTGGGTCTCGTCTGCTCGGCACTCCGTTCGGCTCTCTGCTGGTCGGTCCGCCCCTCTGCCACCGGCTACCCGGCTCTCCGTTCGGCTCACAGCTGGTCGGTCCGCGACCCTACCTCCGGTTGTACGGGTCTCCACTCCTACTCTCTCTGCTCGGGTCTCCCCTGTGCTGCTCCCCGCTCTGCTGTCGGACACAAGGATCTCTGCCGCACGACCCCGGGAAGTTGCTGCCCTGGTTCCCGGGAAGCACTGCCGAATCTCAGGCTGCACAGACCTCCGGCTCTCTCCACTGTCTCTCCTCCTCATCCCGCTCTACGGTAAGGGGAATGAGCCCATATATGTAACACAAGGCTTATAATTTGCAAAGAGAAATCGCAGACAAGATTGCTCCAATTATTAGATGGAATAGGGACCGGCACAGATGCTTTGGCAATAACTCACAATTTGTGATTTTGTGAATGACAGTCCTAGGATTGCCGTTGAAAGAGCCAGTCACACATGCATATCGCTACGCAGCCTGTATTTTTAGCAGTAAGGCAAGTTGTGATAGAAAAAGAAAAAATGGAAAAACACATATATCCAGCACAACCCAGCACCGGTTACATTCTTAGCAGGGGAGTAGTCCTCAATTTACGATTTAAAAGGGATCCCAGTGTATATGCGCACTCCAGCAATACTTAAAAAAAAAAAAAAAAAAAAAAGGCAACCCTGATCCAAAAAAAAAAAAAAAAAAGCCCAACAGAGTTGCACAGCGCGGCTCAGCTTATATTTTTCTGGCAGTAGAATAGGGAAAAGAAACCAGCACCGATGCCTAGCCTGGCCCCCAGTTTCCTCCAATATATACACAGCTTCCAGTATATTATCTTCTCACCTTCTCCTTGTAGGTTTGGGGGGGGCTTCAGGGGCAGAGGTTTTCAGAGGCATCCTAAAAGTCCCGTGAATTCTTTAGGGTTCCCTCCTCCTGCGGTTTTCGTCTCTTTCATTCAGCTGCTCCTGCTATTGGGGAAGCCGGTCTGTTGGTTTGAATCTCCCGCCGCTCTAGCGTGAGCGGCGAGCAGGAGACGGCGTGTGACGTCACCCTCGGCTTTGGGTTTAGCTATCTCAGCGAAGATAGCGCTGTAGTAGGTAGCACACGCTCGGGCTGGCTTCAGCAACCCCCGGGAATCCCGTACTGTGCACCGCTACAGAGCGACCATTGAGGGGTTTTTCTCTTTCTTAATATGAGAGAAAGAAGACAGGGAAAAGTCTCTCATTCAGCCATATGGGCGCGTGGGGTGGAGGAGCTTCCCTGAGCGTGTGTCTCTACTCCATCATCAGATTGATTGAGTAAGAATCAGAACTGCTGTGTCACAACAGAGTCTAAACGGCAAAAGTGCGTGTTGGCGATTGAAGGAGAAGGGAAATATAGATAGAGGGTTAGGGAAAATCAGGAAAGCAAGAGAGAGCGGAAATGGCCAGATAGAGAGTAGTGGGGGAGAAAAAATAGGAGAGGACAACCACCCGCCCTAGGACCTCTTTACCGCCCGGGGACACCAACCACATGCCACCTCCCCGAGATCGAGGTTCATCAGGATATCAGGTTATGGGGGCCTCCAACATATCCCACAGCTCCCACACTGTGTGTATCAAGGATATTATTATTTAGGGAAGCTGTCAGATATTCCATCTGTTTAACATCTCTGATCCTGGAGTGCAGTTCAAACAATGAGGGGGGTTCCCCCCTTTTCCATTTCAGGTCTACCAAACATCGCGCAGCCGTTAGCACCTGGGCCAAGAGCTTTTTAGACAGTTTAGAAAAAGAGGGGGTTGGGAGGCCCAGGAGGAAAGTTTTAGGGTTGAACGGCACTCAGGAACCAAAGATGGAGTGGAGTAATAAGTGCACTGTCTGCCAGTAAGGGGTGATCAGAGGGCAGGTCCAATAGGTATGATATAGCGCCCCCACATCTTTACAACAGCGGGGATTGGCAGAGGGGTATACGGAGTGGAGCAGGTCAGGGGTTTGGTACCAGTGGAATAAAATGTTGTATTGGTTTTCTTTGTAGAGCGCTCAGATAGAGCTCTTAAGCCCCATATACACGGTCGGATTTTCCGATGGATTCTGTCCTATCGGACAATGTTGTCGGAAATTCCGACCATGTGTAGGCACCATCGGACAGTTTCCATCGGATTGTCCGACGGACAAAGTCCTATCTCCTGCTGGATATATTTTTTGACAACAAAGTCCGATCACACCAAATCCGTTCGTGTGTAGCGAATTCCGACGGACAAAGTGCTACGCATGCTCAGATCACATTACAAGACCAAAGCTATTGGCTACTAGCCTCTACGTAGTCCCGTCGTACGCAACAAACGTCACCACGTTCAGAATGATCGGATTTTCCGACAACGTTGTCCGACCGTGTGTACGCAAAACCAACATCGGACAAAGTACGACGGACATGATCCGACGGACCTGGTCCTCGGATAATCCGAGTGTGTGTATGGGGCTTTAGAGACCTGCGACCATATAAGCTGCCGCGTCTTTAGGGGTAGATAGTATTTTTAATTGCCCAAGACTTGCAAGTAAAAGTGCAGAAAACTCTGAAATGCTTACTTGCAGTGTTTTTCCTCTCCATAAATGATTCACTTGCAATGTGCCTTTGAACATACTAGAACATTTGACTACTCCAGGAAGAGTCAATTCCCTCGCACTGCCCCTTCCCTCCTTGAAGGTCATATCCCTCTCTTCTGGGAGTGTCTAATCACTCTCTGTGCTGGCCCAGCTACCTTGCCCCGTCTTTCATCTCCCTATGGCCCCTTTCACATGGGACGGATCCGTAATGATCCGCCCCGTAAACATCCACTTGCTCAGCGGGGACCGTTCCGAAATCCACTGTGCAGGGACCGCCCTGTCACATCTCCGCTCTCTTCTATGGAGAGTCGGATTAACACAGACCGTCTGTCCGTGTTCATCCAATCCGCTCTGCAGACGGATAGAAAAATAGGGTTTTTCCTCCGCCTGCAGAATCGGACCATAGCGCAGACGGACGATATCGGGTGTCAGCTGATGCTCATCCACTGACACCCGCTATCCCATAGGGATGCATGTATGTCCGTATTTCATCCGAAAACGGATAGATGAAATACGGACATACGGTCCGCATGTATGAAAGGGGCCTATATCACTTTTATGTAGCAGCTAGGAGAGAAGCAAAAATAAATACTATATATCACGACGATGGGGCTGCTTGAGCTGTGGATAGGGCGGCTGTTAGAAATCATGGGGCCCCGTACAGCCTACCTGAAACCGATCCCCCTGTGTGCCTGCAGCTGCTGCTGGCATGAGAGAAGGGGAGCATGCAGCACTGCAGGGGAAGGGACATACAGGGGGGGCGGACAGCAGGGAGGTGGGGACAAAAATATTAGAACCGAGAATTGGTTCTCTCAATAAGGGAGTATCAGCCTGCCCTCCTGCTCAGCAGGTGCCTGGGCCCCCCCCCTTTTGAATTGATCAGACCTGGGCCCTGTATAGGAGGGCCAGCAGTACTGCCGTATCAGTGGGCCTGGATGTGGACATTGCACACAAGGGCTTCTGGATATCTACACAAGGGAGGTTTTAAAGATAAATAACGTATAAAGTACGTTATGTGCTTGGCGCCAAGCATATGCAAATATGCGCCCCCCACTGGATTTGTCTTTTGTCTGTGGGGCGCATATTTGCGTATCTGTCATTGTGCTGGTAGCGTGCTGCGGGGTGTGCTCCCAGCACTGAGACCAGGGTCTCACGAGCGCCCGGGCCCTATACTAACGATCAGGACCCGGAACACCCAATTTCCGGGTCACCTGATCGCTGTGATAGCCTCTGATTGCCTATCATAGTGATCAGTCAATGTGAAGCCCGCATTGTATCTCTCTCTCTCTCTCTCCATGCAGAGAGAAAAAAAACAACTGTGTGTAAAAAAAAACAGATAGATAGATCAAGGTTTGATCTAGGTCAGTGCCAGGGTTAGTTTTTGAGTCAAGGTCAGGGTCAAAGGTAAAGGTCATGTCAAATTTTTTTTTTTGGGGGCATGATTTTTTTAATTAGTGTCCGTGCGTTTATGTTAGGATCAAAAAAAAGCTAAATGTTTCTGGGCTGTACTACGGGTACAAACAACCATTAACATACACACATGTGGTATCGCTGCGATTGTCAGGAGCAGGAGAATTAATTTTGGGTTGTACTTTTGTGGGAGGTTATGGTAGTAGCAAGATAAACAGCTAAATTAAAAAATATATATTTTTTTTTACTATTTTGGGCCAGGTTTCGTTTGATAAAAAAAAAAAAAATCAGGAGATATCCACTACCATTTACCACCAAATGAAAGCTTAGTTTGTCCTGAAAAACACGCGGTATAATCCACCTGGATGCACAAATTAGTTGTGATGATATGTTCGGTTTACTAACACATGTCAAAGTTGCAAAACTGTGCTTAGGCAAAAACATTTGTTTTACCCTTAGAAACGAAGGGGTTAAAGTATATGTTACCCTAAATATTTATTTTTCTAGGTGTGTATTCACATATGTGTATTTTATAAATCATAGTTTCTCTCATTTTCATGTACTTCTTCCATATAAAGTACCTGGCTGGTCTTGCCAGTTATCTTTCTTCCTTGTTTTAAACTGACCATTCAATGCACAGGAGCTGATCTATTCCTTTGTTGTCAGTTTTCTCCCATTGACTATTCAGAGGTACAGGACACTGTACAGACACACCGGATGTGTGTATTTGGTAGTTTGTTTAGCGAACACACCCCCTGACCAATCACAGCCTGCCTCTGGCACACACCCCCTCCCAATCACAGCCTGCCTCTTACACATGCCCCCTGCTCAAGCACAACCGGCACCTTGTCTCAAGCAAAACAGACTGTGCAACACAGGCACACTATGTGTCTGCACAGTGTCCTCTAACCCAGTCCTCCACATATCAGAAAAGATGCAGGGTCACAAGACAGAACTTTTTAACCTTGTAAAAAAGGTAAGAAATGTGTTTTAAACTAAGCAAAAGCAGTTATAACACTGTCAGAAACCATGAAATCAGACCGAGACAGAAGTACCGTTAAATCACACTTATTTAATAATAAAAGTAAATAGAACAAACGTAGTCAAAACATATCCAGAGTTCAGGAAACGGAATGGATAGTCAGACAAGCCAAACGTCAGGGAGCCGGAGACGAGCGTAGTAAAACAGCAAGCAGGATCTGGAGCCAGAAGGGATGTCAGCCAAGCAAGTCTTTACACAGGAACACAGGAGAATGTCTCTGTGATGTTGACCAAGCGAAGGCAGAGATGCACTGTGCTGGACGGCTTAAGTAGGTAGGACAGACGAGCAGGATATCATCAACAGCTGAGTAACTGTGGAGCGATAGGAGCTGGCAATTAGCCGACAGCTGAGCGGCCAGCTCAGAGAAGGAAGGGCTGAGCCCAGCCCTGACAAATGCCTGTATAGTTATAACAGTATTAGGCTGAATTCACACTACAGCGTTTTGAATCGCGGGCAGATTTGCCGCAGATCTGCCACGACTTGACAGGTGTGAATGACAGAACACAGACTCGCATTCGAGATGCCATTAATTTGAATGACACCTCAAATCGCGGTGCGGGTCGGCCGCAATTGTCACATTATAAAACGTGCTGCAATTGCGGCAACCCACATCTCGGGACGCATGTCGGCCAAAAATACTTCAGAAGCAAATGAATGGCATCTCGAATGCAAATCCCGCGTTTTGTCATTCACACTTCGGCCCTGTCAAATCGTGGGCAGATTGTGGCAAATCTGCCCGTGATTCAAAACGCTGTAGTGTGAATGCAGCCTTAGGGTTCATTTACATTGGGTACAGTGGGACTGCCTTGGGTGGCTATTCCAGCTTAGTTCCACCGCATAACAGGGCAAAATGCCTTGTCTCCTGTGTCCCTGGCTCTCATCTCTAGATTGCAATGCGGTGGTGTGCAGACGGGGTGCGCTAAAAAAAAGTACTGCACGCAACACAGTGTGAGGCAATCCACTGCTTTGCACTGCACGGGGGAAAGTTGAACTTAATGAAATGTCTATGCCATGTTTGAATAAAGTTTGTTCAACCACTTCCCGCCCATAGGATGTCATATGACGTCTTTGGGTTGAAGTGGTGGTATCTGAATGATGCCTGCAGCTGTTTTCAGCCGACGATTCCCCACAATGTAAAAGCCACCCCCCCCCCCCCCGCCAACCTCCGGTGCCTCTCCTGGCTCTCCTGTACGATTTGGAGGCGGATTACCATAGAGCTATCCGGGGACCAGCCAGCTCTATGACCCTGGGAGGCCAGAAGTGACGTCATGGAGGCCGGAAGCGACTTCCGGGACTGGCAGATGCCAGTTTTTTTACCCAGAAAGCAGAGATCGTTTTTTTTTTTCGGCACTGGCAGATGCCAGTTTTTTTACCCGAAAAGCAGAGATCGTTTTTTTTTTTTGATCTCATGCTTTCCAGGGTAGAGGATATATCTGGGGTTTCATTGATGCCAGATGTCTCCATAAAGAGGACCTGTCATGCCTTATTCCTATTACAAGGGATGTTTACATTTCTTGTAATAGAAATAAAAGTGTCAAAAAAGGAGAAAGATTCCCCGTTTTGAGTAGAGCTCTACTGTTAAAGGTCAAAACGCGTCTGTGTTCTTCAGTATGATTTACGTACTTCTATCATGCTATGTTTTTCCTTTCTGTATTTATGGCTGTAATTTTATGTACATGTATTAGCTTCACCCACAGAGCTCATGTTTTAACATAAACTATGTATTTTGATGTTATTACTTATATTTTTTTATTTTTTTGCTGCAACTCAAAACTCCACAGGAATCTTTCTCCTTTTTTGATGCTACATTAGGGGCGTGCAGCGTTCTTTTCCTTGTCACCATATAGTTTTCCATTTTTTTTTTTAAAGTGCCCCTCCCTTTGTGCTCGCACGCAGAAACATATACGTAAGTTATATGTAAGTTGCGCTCGCAAATGTAAACAGCGTTCAAATCACACATGTTAGTTATGGCAAGAACAATATATCTAGCACAATACCTCCTCTGTAACTCCAAACAGGTAACCTGTAAAAAAAATGTAAGCATAGCCAATGGAAGCCTACCGCAGTTTGGCGGCATTCCACGAGCGTGCACAATTTTAACCTGTAGCCGACCGCCCACTGTCAATTGACGGTGGAGCGGTGCGGCTCTTGTGGCGGGCTGCCGTCATATGACGTCGCTTACATTTTGGCCACTAGGGGGCACCCGCGATTGCCCAGTAACTGAGCAGGACGTTGATCTGTGTATGTAAACACACAGATCCACGTCCTGTCACTGGAGAAGAGACCAATGGTGTGTCCCTTGTACATAGGGACACCGATTGGTCACCTCCCCCAGTCAGTCCCCTCCCCCCAAAGTTAGAATCACTAACATAGGGAAGATATTAACCCCTGCAGCGCCCCCAGTGTTAACCCCTTCCCTGCCAGTCACATTTATCCAGTAATCAATGCATTTTTTATAGCACGGATCGCTGTATAAGTATGAAAGGTCCCAAAAATGTGTCAAAAGTGTCCTGTCCGCCGCAATGTCGCAGTCATGATAAAAATCACAGATCGCCGCCATTTCTAGTAAAAAATAATAATAATAAAAATGCTATAAATCTATCCCCTATTTTGTACACGCTTATTGCGATTTTTTTTACCAAAAATATGTAGAAGAATACTATCGGCCTAAACTGAGGAAAAAAAATTGTTTAAAAAAAAAATGGATATTTATTATAATAAAAAGTAAAAAATATTATGTTTTTTCAAACTTGTCCCTCTTCTTCTGTTTATAGCGCAGGAAATAAAAACCGCAGAGGTGATCAAATACCACCAAAATAAAGCTCTATCTGTGGGGAAAAAATGATGTTATTTGGGTACAGCGTTGCATGACCGCGCATTTGTCATTCAAAATGCGACAGCGATGAAAGCTGAAAAATGGCTTGGTCAGGAAGGAGGTGTTCGTGTCTGGTAGGCAAGTGGTTAAACTGTGACATGTTAGGTATCCACAGTATTTACCTGCCGTAACATCACCTTTCACATTATACAAAAAAATTGGGGTAAATATTGTGCTTTGTTTTTTTTTCCAAAAAAAAATACATTTGAAAAATTGCTGCACAAATACAGTGTGACATAAATTGCAATGATCGCCATTTTATTCTCTATGGTCTTTGCTAAAATCTATATATTGAATGTTTGGGAGTTTTGGGTAATTATCTAGCAAAAAAAATGTGATTTTTACATGTAGGAGAGGAATGATAGAATTGGCCACCGGTATGAAAGTGGTTAAAAGAAACAGGTGAACAATGCAATGTACTGAGATCGTTGCATCGGCAACTGCAGTGGTCCCACCAGACCGCACCGCCACACTAGTCGTTGCATTGTAATGCAGTGGCTGGTGTGAATTAGCTCTTAGAAAGTGTCTATAACGTTGTATGTGGAAAGATTTTTTTTAAAAAGTGAATGATCTGATGACCTGAGTCTCTGAACTTCACGCAGATATAAAAATAATACAAATTAATGTGAATTTATTAGAAATAACAGCGATACTTCCTTTTTCTAAAAATGTTAGTGGCCTTGTACTTACTCTAATCCTCTGATTTTAATACATCTTAGTTACTGGCCTGAAACAAGTATGCAGCTGGTGAAGTCAAGGTAAAGTCCGAACTCCTGATCTGCATACTTTTTATGGCCAGCAACTCACAAATGACAGAAGTTATTAGATCAGCATGACGGCCAGGCAACTACAGTTTTCAGAAGAAGTCAGCGATGGCAGCCCCCATATTTTTGTCGGCAGGTTTCCTCTGATAAAGTTGTGCAGTAAGCAACAATGCCAAAGTCTAATAACCCAAATCAGCTTTTAAAATGTCAATGTGTTATCAGTTTATAGCAGATAAAATAATGGCAGATGATTTCTAATTGGTTGATTCTGGCCGTTTCACTTTTTACAATTCTCTTTGCCTCATTTAATAAGTACAGACATTCTTATTGGTATTCTTAAAGAACGCCAGCATTTAAATGCCTCTCCATCTATATACATAACTTTTTCTTGCAGTCCTCTAGCCGGCAGTGTTGCCAACCGTCAGTATTTTTACTGGCAGCCAGTAAAAAAAACAGGCAATTTTCTCCTGCCAGTAAGTGCCAGTAAAAGGAAAAAGTTGCCAGTAAAAAATATGGCTGTGAAGTTCGGCTCGGTCCAGAGCCGGCCGAGACCATCCGAGTCCCTGCTACAGTGTGTTCGGGCAGCTCAGGTGGAGGCTGTGCCCGAGTGTGTCGTGTGATGTCATGGTGCAAAGGAGCCAAGCAGAGCGGCCAGAGCCTCATGTCTGCAGGACAGGAGCGGGGCAGGTCGGGATCGGGACTGTCATTGCCGTTTAGACTGGAGTGGACTGAAGGGACCAAGAGTCAACTTTGTGTGTGTGTGTGCCTTCCAATTCTAATTCATTGCCCTCTTGAGTCCTATCAATGAGCTACTTACTTACTATATCGAAAATAAAGGAAGAAATGTTTTTTTGCCCTAATATCTACCTTAAATCACATTGCTAATTGCATATTGTACTTGTTTGTAGCCTAAATACTAAAATTTGCACTTAAAACTGTAATTTTGTAACTTTTGGAAATGCCAGTAAAAACTTGGCTGTGCCAGGAAATTTTGGGTGTCGTGTCAGTAAATGTCAATCTGGTAGGTTGGCAACACTGCTAGCCGGTCCAGGGACATCATGGCAGGTCCCTTTTATACTACACACAGTGGCAGGCATTCTACCAGGACTGAATGCCACTCGTCTAATGACATTAACTATGGTCAGTTCTGGGCTCAGAGGAAATGAGCAGAGTGATATAAGCATTGTACTGCTTAACCACTTCAGCCCCGGACCAATTGTCAGCTTAAGGACCAGAGGTCTTTTTTCAATTTCGCACTGCACTACTTTAACTGGTAATTGCGCGGTCATGCAATTTTGTAACCAAACAAAATTTGCGTCCTTTTCTTCCCACAAATAGAGCTTTCTTTTGATGGTATTTGATTGCCTCTGTGATTTTTATTTTTTGCGATATAAAACGGAAAAAGAGCGAAAATTTTGAAAAAAAAAAAAAAAAAAGAGATTTTCTACTTTTTGTTATAAGAAAAATCGAATAAACTCAATTTTAGTCAAACATTTGGGCCAAAATGTATTCAGCCACATGTCTTTAGTAAAAAAATGCCAATAAGCGTATATTTATTGGTTTGCGCAAAAGTTATAGCGTCTACAATCTAGAGTACATTTTCTGGAATTTACACCGCTTTTAATTTATGACTGCCTATTTCATTTCTTGAGGTGCTAAAATGGCAGGGAAGTACAACCCCCCCCCAAATGACCCCATTTTGGAAAGTAGACACCCCAAGCTATTTGCTGAGAGGCATGTTGAGCCCATTGAATATTTTTTTTTTAGTCCCAAGTGATTGAATAAAGACAAAAATAAAAAATACATTTTTTTTTTCAAAAAGTTGTCACTAAATGATATATTGCTCACACATGCCATAGTTATATGTGGAATTGCACCCCAAAATACATTTTGCTGCTTCTCCTGAGTATGGGGATACAACATGTGTGGGACTTTTTGGGAGCCTAGCCGCGTACGGGGCCCCGAAACCCAAGCACCGCCTTCAGGATTTCTAAGGGTGCAAATTTTTGATTTCACTCCTCACTACCTATCACAGTTTCGAAGGCCATAAAATGCCAAAATAGCACAAAACCCCCCCAAATGACCCCATTTTGGAAAGTAGACACCCCAAGCTATTTGTTGAGAGGCATGGTGAGTATTTTACAGCTCTCATTTGTTTTTGAAAATGAAGAAAGTAAAGAAAAAAAAATTTTTTTTTCTTTTTTTCAATTTTCAAAATTTTGTGACAAAAAGCGAGATCTGCAAAATACTCACCATACCTCTCAGCAAATAGCTTGGGGTGTCTACTTTCCAAAATGGGGTCATTTTGGGGGGTTTTATGCCATCTGGGCATTCCATGGCCTCCGAAACTGTGATTGGCAGTGAGAAGTGAAATAAAAAAATTACACCCTTAGAAAGCCTGAAGGTGGTGCTTGGTTTTTGGGGTTCCGTACGCAGCTAGGCTCCCAAAAAGTCCCACACATGTGGTATCCCCGTACTCAGGAGAAGCAACAGAATGTATTTTGGGGTGTATTTCCACATATGCCCATGACATGTTTGAGCAATATATCATTAAGTGACAACTTTTTGTAAAAAAAATATATATATTTTCTTTTTTTCATTATTCAATCTCTTGGGACAAAAAAAAAAATATATTTAATGGGCTCAACATTGCTCTCAGCAAATAGCTTGGGGTTCTACTTTCCAAAATGGGGTCATTTGGGGGGGGGGGGTTTGAACTGTCCTGGCATTTTATGCACAACATTTAGAAGCTTATGTCACACGTCACCCACTCTTCTAACCACTTGAAGACAAAGCCCTTTCTGACACTTTTTGTTTACATGAAAACATATTTTTTTTTTGCCAGAAAATTACGTTGAACCCCCAAACACTATATATATTGTTAAAGCAAAGGCCTTACAGATTAAATGGTGGGTGTTGCATTTTTTTTTCCACACAGTATTTGCGCAGCGATTTTTCAAACGCATTTTTTGTGGAAAAAATACACTTTTTTTTATTTTAATGCACTAAAAACACACTATATTGCTCAAATTTTGATGAAATAAAAAACATGATCTTAGGCCGAGTACATGGATACCAAACACGACATGCTTTAAAATTGCGCACAAACACGCAGTGGGCGACAAACTACATACATTTTTAAAAGCCTTTAAAAGCCTTTACATGATACCACATTAGATTCACGGAGGAGGTCTACTGCTAAAATTACTGCCCTCGATCTGACCTTCGCGGTGATACCTCACATGCATGGTGCAATTGCTGTTTACATATGACGCCAGACCAACGCTTGTGTACGCCTTTGCGCAAGAGAAGGGGGGGCAGGGGTGCTTTTTTTTATTTATTTATTTAGCTTTTTTATTTTATTTTTAAACTGTTCCTTTCCATTTTTTTTCTTTGTTATCATTTTTATTGTTATCTCAGGGAATGTAAATATCCCCTATGATAGCAATAGGCAGTGACAGGTACTCTTTTTTTGAAAAAAATGGGGTCTATTAACCCTAGATCTTTCCTCTGCCCTCAAAGCATCTGACCACACCAAGATTGGTGTGATAAAATGCTTTCCTAATTTCCCAATGGCGCGGTTTATATCCGGGAGGGGGACATTCCCTCCCACTGCTTGTAAAAGCAGTCTAGAGGCTAATTACCCGCTAGAATTGCTTTTACATGAAAGCCGATCACTGGCTGAAAAGAATGATACCAAGATGATACCTAAACCTGCAGGCATCATTCTGGTATAACCATTCAAAGTCCAGCAACATACTGGACATATATTGTAATCTTTTTTTTTCATGCAGCCTCTTGGCTGAACGAAAAAAGAGATTGATTGGTGGGTAATGCCCACCATTAGAATACCTCCCTTCATCCACCCACTTCTAATGATGGGCATACATGCACCATTTATATATGCCGATGCATGGGGCATCCTCCCGCAAAAGTTATGCCGTGTACACACGGTCGGAATTTCGAACGTATGTACGTGGCATTAGGAGCCAATCGCTCCTCCCCCCCTGCTGCCCCCATGCTTCGGCACATATGCTCTTTTTTTTAACTGTGGTGGTGAAATCACCTCCTACAGCGTTGGAGTCGCGGCTTTATGTATCGTGGGAGCAAACGCTGTTGCTGTCAAGATAAATAAATCTGTGCTGCAACTGAATGGCGCACCTGAAAACAAAAAAATGCTTAACACTAAAACACAGTAAAAAAAGAGCGAGAATAGAGAGAGAGAGAGAACAATAAAACGACAACTATTTTATTTTTTTTTTTATTTTTTTGAGATTCACAGGTAAAAAAGCTCCTGACTGTTAGCGACTGAATCAAAACGCTACCACAAAAAAAAATGTTATCGATCGCAGGGATCAGGCCTGACTCTGCGAACGCTGCAGTTATGTGTGCTTAGTGTTTTGTAAGTGACAGTGATCGATCGATACTGCACTGGGTGGGCTGGGCTGGGCGGAGGGGGAAAACGCCGGTGCTAGCAGGTATCTGGGCTGATCCCGCTAACAATGCGTTTTTTTGGAACCCTAAACTGCTGGGACGCTAGTATAGATCTGATCAGATCAGATATTGATCTGTTCAGATACTGTGCCACTAAGGGAGGTGTATGCTTTGCGCGTGGGTGTTTGCGGTACTGGCACTAACCTGGGGCGACGCAGACCTTATTTGACCCTAAAACCTAATTGATATCACCCGCCGGGCGATCAGGGGGTTTAAACCGTTATTGGGTAATAAATGGCGGGTGCCCTGACAGTATAAAAAACAAGCTAACTAACCAGCGTCACCCGTAACAGTAATACGGTGATCACCTGGCGGTTAACCTAAAAAAAAAAACTGGCTACCTAGCGGCACCAGTGACACTAATGCAGCGATCAGAAAAACGATTGCTTAGTGACACTGGCAAAAGGGGTGAAAGGGTTAACTAGGGGCAATCAGGGGGTTAAACCTTTATTAGGTAATATATAGGGGTACCTGACGCTATATAAAAACCTGACGGGAAACCTAAATAACGAAATAACTAACTGGCTAACCAGCGTCACCAGTGACACTTATACGGTGATCACTGGTGAAAGGGTTAACTCTACCGGCAATCAGGGGGTTAAAACCTTTATTTAGGTTGTAATATGGGGTACCTGACCTATAAACCTATTTATGAACCTATATAAACATGGCGGTTAACCTAAAAAAAAACTAGCTACCTAGCGGCACCAGTGACACTAATGCAGCGATCAGTAAAAACGATCGCTTAGTGACACTGGCAAAAGGGGGTGAAGGGGTTAACTAGGGGCAATCAGGGGTTAAACCTTTATTGGGGGGGGGGTAGGGGGCTACCTTAGACCTAAAGGGGCCTAAAACTAACTGCCCTGACAGTTATTACAGTCACACTGACACTAAATGCAGTGATCAGTAAATAAATGATCACTGCAATTAGTGACACTGTCACTGGGGGGGCAGGGGGTGATCTGGGGGGTGATCAGGGGTGACAGGGGGGTGGAATATGTGCCTATGTGTACTGGTGTCAATGTACTGTTGTGCACTAACCTTTACATGTTCACAGCTCGGCGTCCCCGGTCAGATAGACCGACGCACCGAGCGTGACATCACTTCCGCCTTCCTGTCTATACAATAGACAGGAAGGGAAGCTTTTCATTCGCCAGGAGCGATCGCGAGGGGGTGGCCAGAAACCACTGGCCGTCCCCTCGTCCCAGATCGCTCCTGAAGCGATGCCGACCGTCCCCGCTGGCGGAGGGGGTTCCGATCGACACCCCACCCGCCGGAAGAATGTCACGTGCCATTCTGCTGACGTATATCTACATGGGGCGGTCGGCAAGTGGTTAAAGACGAATGCAGACGCCGGACCATGGGGGAAGCCGTTGTTCTGCCGAGAACTGTCCGCCCATCGGATAGTGTCTACCCCGTACTGCGCAGGCGCAGCGCTTGCGCAGTACGGAGGACAAGGAGATGCCGAAAGTCTCCAAAGATGAACGGCGCCAGCTCACTGAGTCCAGGTTCAAGCCCTCCCATCCAAGTGGACATAGACGATGTAAAACAGCACTTAGTAACAGGGCCCCTCACGGGCTCGCTTCGCCTGCCACGCTTCGGGCACGGCCTCGCTTCGCTCAGCAATTTTTTATTCTAACTCTATGTCCACTGGATGGTGGGGCTTGAACCTGGACTCAGTGTGCAGGCGCCATTCATCTTCAGAGACTTTCTCCTTGTCCTCCGTACTGAGCAAGCACAGTACAGGGCGGACACTTTCCGACGGGGGACAGTATTCGACACGACACCGTGGCAAAAAGTGGGTGTGGTTACATTATGATGGCCGCAGGGAGGGGACTGTCAGGCATCCCCTGGGTGCCTCTACCGCTACCCTCTTTAGTGGCAGAGGCAGTACCTGGGGATGTAAACATACTGCGTCCACAATGCTTTGTTTCACAGCTGCAGTATCAATTATACCCTCTGTTAAACGTGACCTATTCAAGTGAATGGCGCTGCTCGGCAAGCTCCATACAACTTTGTGCAATGCACATGGTTGCCACATGCTAGTGCAGGGTTGAAGTGGTTAAAGCGGGTGGTGAGGAGGTGATACAACATCTTATCATTTTTCAAATGCTCTCTGAAGAGCAATCTGAATATTGATTAACCAAAAGTGACCAAAGACCAAAATGTGAACAAACCCTTTATTTATCTATTTTTTTTATGTCTTTACAGTTTTTTAGAATTTTGTTTTATTTATTTATTTATTTTTTAAATTTTTAACAGCCCTACTGTTGAGTTTTGGTTAAACATCTCACTCACGAGACAGAGAAAAGGACTGAGGACAGAGATTCCTCAGTCCCTTTCTCTGCAGCCTCAGCTGCACTGGAAAGTGAATGAATAAAAACCTCTCTGTACAGAGACTCTTGTCCATTCAGAAACTGAAACATAGTAAACACAGTTTTGGAGCAATCGGCAGTGGCGGCTGGTGCTCAAATTTTTTTTTAGGGGGGGCGCAAACAAACTGAAAAGAAACCCCATCAATTGCAGCCTCCCAGTACCATCAAATGCAGCCTCTGTGCCCATCAATTGCTGCCACTGTGCCCATCAAACGCAGCCACTGTGCCATCAAATGCCGTCACTGTGCCCAAACACCCCAACTGTGCCCATCAAACGCAGCCACTGTGCCATCAAATGCCGTCACTGTGCCCAAACACCCCAACTGTGCCCATCAAACGCAGCCACTGTGCCAACAAATGACGCCACTGTGCCCATCAAACACCCCCTCTGTGCCCATCAAACGCAGACACTATGCCCATCAAATGCTGCCACTGTGCCATCAAATGCCGCCACTGTGCCCATCAAACACAGCCACTGTGCCCATCAAATGCTCCCACTGTGCCCATCAAATGCTCCCACTGTGCCATCAAATGCTGCCACTGTGCCCCCCAGCCCGCCGTCTGCCTGTCACTTACCCTGTCTCGGTGGGGCAGCGGGTGACGGCGGCAAGCGACGAGCAGCAAGCGGTTTCCTCCGTGTCCTTGATGTCTTCTCCTGTCCACTCCTCCTGTCCTCTCCTATGATTGGTGCCTGATAGGTTTCCAATCACAGTGACTGTTGTTTCAGCCAATCAGGTGACAGGTAACAAACCCAAGCACCTGATTGGTGGAGAGGCGGTTCAGTGTTAGTTTTTCTAATACCGCTGAGTGAACTGCGAGTGCCCGCTCACTGTTTACCTATTTTGATGCCTATGGCTCTAATCAGGTGCTTCAAAAAAATACCCCGCCACTGTAATTCAGGCGAAACGGGGCTGGGCGCCTGAATAGGAGGTGGCAGCGGTGGCCATAGAAAGATTCATTCAATGCATGAATCTATCTATTGGTGATAGAGGGGTGGCTGCAGAGAGGGGGCAGCGCCTGTGTGCCCTTATGAATGCACCGCCACTGGCAATCGGTAACAATTCAGGAAAGGAAGGAGCCAATAAATATGACATATTTACTGACCCCTCCACTCTTCATCCTGAACTCAATTCTCCTGTGCTCTGTAGCACCACAGCAGCTGCGGGTTGCAGGAGGGAGAGGAGGAGAGCCGTAGATGCTGCGTTGGGGGGCACACAGGGGGATTGGAGTGGCGGGTGGAGTGGCGGGTGAGGCACACAGGTGGGTGGAAATTAGAGTGGTGGGGGGGATACTGAGTGCAGACACTGTATATTCCCCTGCCATGCAGCCCACACGGGGGAGAGAAAGAGCGCCAGCTGGCAGCTGCACTACAAGGGGATCAGATCCAGGGGGATTAGTGGAGCCCAGTGCCAGAACTCCTTCTGGCACTGGGCCCTGAGATTTAGCCTGGATCTGAGGGATGCCGGGATTTAAATGAAATCTTGGGACAAGGTCATTGCATAAAGCAATGTGCTGTCAGTAGGGTGGCAAAGTGGCAAAGATTTATAAGTGAGGGGGCAAGATTATCAAAGAGAGATGTCAGTGGAGGGTAAATAAAATATTTTTTTTATGGGAAGGCTGGGGAGAGGGGCAGCAACTGGATGATTACCAGCTAATTGGATGCAATCCACCTTCTCATGAGGCAGCCCTCAGCTATCCTTCACCTGGCTCGCTCTCACTCATAACCCCAAACTAATCAGTGTGCCTCTGGAGAGCAGAGTGGAGAGAGTGGAGTGTGACACTGATGACCACACAGCCATCGTCCTTTTTTCCCCACAAATGGAGCATCCTTTTGGTGGTATTTGATCACCTCTGCGGTTTTTATTTTTTGCGCTATAAACAAAAAAAGAGCAACAATTTTGGAAAAAAATAAATAAAAATAATAATTTTTTTGTTTTTTCTATAATAAATATCCCCCCCCCCCCCCAAAAAAAAAAAAGAATTTCTTCATCAGATTAGGCCTATATGTATTCTTCTACATATTTTTGGTAAAGAAAAAAATCGCAATAAGCGTATATTGATAGATTTGTGCAAAAGTTATAGCATCTACAAAATAGGGGATAGATTTATGGCATTTTTTTTTTTTTACTAGCAATGGCGGCGATCTGCGATTTCCTTTAGGACTGCGACATTGTGGCAGACAGATCGGACATTTTGACACATTTTTGGGACCATTGACATTTATACAGCGATCAGTGCTATAAAAATGCACTGATTACTATGTAAATATCACCGGTAGGGAAGGGGTTAACACAAGGGGTCGATCAAGGGGTTAAATGTGTTCCCTCGTTTGTGTTTCTTACTGTGGGGGGATGGGACTGACTAGAGGAGGAGACATATCGCTGTTCTTACTTAGGAGCAGACGCTCGGTCTCTCCTCTCATGACAGAACAGGGATTTGTGTGTTTACACAAACAAATTCCCATTCTGGCTCTCGTGCTCGCGATTGCACGTGGCTGGCGGGCATCGCGACCTCTCGCATCAGGTCCCCCGCCATGCAGCGGGCGCACGCGTGCCTGCTTTAGCTGTTTAAAGGGCCGATGTACAGCTACAGTGATTTGCGGGAGAGCTGTTCAAAGGGCCAATGTACAGCTACAGCGATTTGCGGGAGAGAGCCGACCTGTCGCCGTATAATGACGGCGGCTGGTCGGGTAGCGGTTAATGTGACCTATAAACTGTACAACTCAGTTGAAAAGCTAACTGAAATCTTTTAGGTGGAGGAAAGTAAAAATTAAAAACTAAAATAATATGGTTGCATAAGTGTACACACCCTTAAACTAATACTTTGTTGAAGCACCTTTTTATTTTATTTCAACACTCAGTCTTTTTGGGTATGAGTCTATCAGCATGACACATCTTGACTTGGCAATATTTGACCACTCTTCTTAAAAAATCTGTAAGTTTGCGAGGGCATCTCCTGTGCACAGCCCTCCTTAGATCACCCCACAGATTTTCAATGTGATTCAGGTCTGGACTCTGGCTGGGCCATTCCAAAACTTTAATCTTCTTCAGGTGAAGCTATTCCTTTGTTGATTTGGATGTATGCTTTGGGTCGTTGTCATGCTAATAGATGAAGTTCCTCTTCATGTTCAGCTTTCTAGAAGAAGCCTGAAGGTTTTGTGCCAATATTGACTGGTATTTGGAACTGTTCATAACTCCCTCTACCTGGACTAAGGCCCTGTTCCAGCTGAAAAAAAACAGCCCCAAAGCATGATGCTGCCACCACCATGCTTCACTGTGGGTATGGTATTCTTTTGGTGATGTACAATGTTGTTTTTGCGCCAAACATATCTTTTGGAATTATGGCCAAAAAGTTCAAACTTGGTTTCATCAGACCATAACACATTTTCCCACATGCTTTTGGGAGACTTCAGATGTGTTTTTGCAAAATTTAGCCAGGCTTGGATGTTTTTCTTCGTAAGAAAGGGCTTCTGTTATGCCAGTCTACCCCATAGCCCAGACATGAAGAATACGAGAGATTGTTGTCACATCTACTACACTTGCCTGATATTCCTACACCTTGCTGTAGGCCTCTTGGCAGCCTCCCTGACTAGTTTTCTTCTCGTCTTTTCATCAAGTTTGGAGGGACGTCACTGTGTTCCATGGTATATCTAATGCCTTGGAAATTCTTTTGTAATGTCACCATTTTTTTTTTTTGTGGCGGCGATCAGCGATTTTTATTGTGACTGCGACATTATGGCGGACACACATCGGACATTTTTGACACATTTGATGACTGTCTTCACTGTGAAGGGGTTAACCACTCGGGAGGAGTCAGTGTGACGTGTTGTGTTCATTTTACTGTAGGGGGGCGTGGCTGTACGTGTGACGTCATTGATCGCGTTCCCGATGACATGGAACCGCCGATCACTGACAATTAGGAAGCGCGGGGAGAGGTTTTGTTTACAC
This sequence comes from Lithobates sylvaticus, assembly GCA_028564925.1. Taxonomy (NCBI): domain Eukaryota; kingdom Metazoa; phylum Chordata; class Amphibia; order Anura; family Ranidae; genus Lithobates; species Lithobates sylvaticus. The sequence continues at coordinate 240,624,855 of CM053031.1, read as the reverse complement.
AAACCTCTCCCCGTTCTTCAGCTCCTTGACTGATACCTTTTAACAACGAGATCCCTCTGATGCTTTGGAAGCTCTCTGCGAACCATGGCTTTTGCTGTAGGATGCGACTAAGAAAATGTCAGGAAAGACCTACTAGAACAGCTGAACTTTATTTGGGGTTAATCAGAGGCACTTTAAATGATGGCAGGTGTGTACTGACTCCTATTTAACATGAGTTTGAATGTGGTTGCTTTAGTTTCAGTTTGTTTTTCAACTGAGTTGTACAGTTTATAGGTGGAAAAAGTTCTGAAATTATTTATCTTTGTCTCCTTTTTTTACATCACAGAAACCTGACATTTTTAACAGGGGTGTGAAGACTTTTTATATCCACTGTAAATCCCCTTACTTCCCCATTCTGATGCTCGGTTTGAACTTCAGCAATTTGTCTTCACCACGTCTAGATGTCTAAATGCATTGAGTTACTGCCATGTGATTGGCCGATTAGCAATTTGTGTTACCAAGCAATTGAACAGGTGTACCTAATAAAGTGGTCGGTGAGTGTAAATGTATTGTATAATAATGTGCATGGGTGTGTACTGTATGTGCACAAACACATAGCACTTAGCTAAAGTGTAAAAATCCAATGCATATTTCCATACATTCATGCAAAGTGTAAATTAATTGCTAACTGATGTCAACCTGTGAAAGCTGGAATTATGACTTCAGCTATACAGCACATAATTCTAATTGTGAAAGGTGATTCTAGGACACAGAAATTGTTATTGTTCACATTGAATAGACACGGTCATTAATAATTGTATAGAATGTGATGATTTAGGAAAAGGAAGGAATTATGGGCTTGGGTTCACACAGTACAAAGTACATAAATGTTTCATATTTTATTCTGTTCAAGACATGGGTCTATTCTCAATTTATAGAAAACAGAGATCTCCAGTGATCCTGGACTTTGCTGCTGGGACACACCATGGTGATAGTATTTGGGGTGAAGCCACTGCAGGTATATCCTCCTGCACATCCCCATTATTGCAATTCATCATTTATTATCTACTGATTGGTGCTGTTTATGTGGCATTGCAAGGCTTCTAGGTAACCACTTGCAGTCATATTAAATGATTTGTGTTTCTAATGGGAGTTGTAAAACGTGCCAGGTTAACATTTCAGTAGCTCTTAAAATCTTTAAAGAACAAAATGACAAGAGGAATTCGAAAAGAGATACTGGATGCCCCAATAAACTCTACATATACCATGTAGTCATAGGTGTGTGCAGGGGGTGTGCCGGGTGTGCCTGGGAACATCCTAATCACCCCGTGCAGTGCAGATTCCCTCTGCTGATATTTCACCAAGGCTCATATTAAAAAATAAAAATAAAAATAATTAAATATAAATATTATTTTTTATTGCATTGATTACCAAGTTGTCTGTTCCTCAATTCAATGTCTACTTGTGCGCCCCCCTCCCCCCCCTGCTCCCACTTATGCTTAAGGGCCTGGGCATACACTCTTTAACAGTCTGTTATTTTTTACCTTTACTGGAACTTGGCTATGCCCCTTTTCTTTGCTACTGCGTGGGAGCGCGGGGGCCTCAACCACTCGCTTCTATTATGTGATGGAATGATAACTTGATATGTTAAGGTTTCCTCCTTTTATATGTATTCCTTTTGCTTAATAAAAAGACATTAAACAAAAAATAAATAAAATTGGAAAAAATTATACAAAACTAAAATAATAAAAATGAATAAACGACTGACACCGTCCACTGCCCTATTGACACCAACCTCTGCCCTACTGACATGCCTACTGCTCTTCTGACACCATCCACTACCCTACTACATTTTAAAATGTTTACATTTATTTAACAGGTGTATGTGTATATATATATATATATATATATATATATATATATATATATATATATATATATATTTATGCACGCATGTGTGTTTGAATTTTGGGGTGTACACCCTAATGCAATAGGCTGCCCAACCTAAGCGTGTAGTCCTCATTTTGTTAGGACAAATTTGGGACAGTGAGATATATATGAGTAGATCATGGGCAATGGTAAACTCTCTATATACTAATGTTCTCCCTGTGTGTGCCCAGGTCCCCCCCTAGTTCTACAGGTTTCTTCCATAGCCAGGTATGAAGGTTTTATATATATATATACACGCATGTGTGTTTGAATTTTTGTGTGTACTCCCTAATGCAATAGGCTGTGCAACCTAAGCATACCTAAGCATGTAGTCCTCATTTTGTTAGGACAAATTTGGGACAGTGAGATATCTATGGGTAGATCATAGGGAATGGTAAACTCTCTATATACTAATGTTCTCCCTGTGTGTGCCCAGGTTCCCTCCATGTTCTACAGGTTTCTTACATAGCCAGGTAGGAAGGTTAACCAGCTTTTACCTAAATCTAGGACATGTGTGTGCCTTTAAACAGCACTAGGCTTATTAGATTGAAGCTTTGATGCTGAAAATGATATATTCTATAAAGCACTCTGCAACGTTTTGTTTTGGTAAAAAAAAAAAATAGTATTTTTTGGGTGACTGGGGTAAGGTCGTTGGACCAGCCCTTCTCAACTGATTTACACCAGAGGAACACTGGAAATAATTTTCAAGTCTCCAGGAATCATTGCTAAAATTGATTATTGGGGGGTGAGTGGGAATAGCATTCCTTACATTGGTGATCAGTGGAAAGAATGCCCCACCCCCTTAATGTTGTTGTCTAAATGCACCTCTAATGCCCCGTACACACGGTCGGAAAATCCAACCACAAAATCCGTCAGAGTTTTTCCGACGGATTTTGTCCGACACTGGTGTTGCATACACACGGTCGGACAAAGTTGTCGGAAAATCCGATCATTCTGAACGTGGTGACGTTTGTTGCCTACGACGGGACTACGTAGAGGCTAGTAGCCAATAGCTTTGGTCTTGTAATGTGATCTGAGCATGCGTGGCACTTTGTCCGTCGGAATTCGCTACACACGATCGGAAAAAGACTTTGTTGTCGGAAAATTTGAGAGCAGGAGATAAAACTTTGTCCGTTGGAAAATCCGATGGAAAAAGTCCGATGGAGCCTACACACGGTCGGAATTTCCGACAACATTGTCCGATAGGACATTTTCCGTCGGAAAATCCGACCATGTGTACGGGGCATTACAGACAGCTCAAAAAGCATTGGAGCCATGCAGCTGACTCTGCCAAGTAACATGGTACCCAGAACTATGCAGGCACCACCAGATGTAAAGTCAATAAACCACAGCTGAAGGAAGTCCTAGCAAGCAACCTCTGGAGGAACCTTGGTTGAGAATAGCTGCATTAGACTGTAAACTCCTTTGGGGCAGGGATTTATTAATATGGTTCTGTGTAGCATCTAAAAGACTAAGGACTATGTTGGTGCTATATTAAAAATAAAATGTGTTTGTACCCATACAGGGGCCATTTATACAAAAATATTTTCTTGATTATGGCAACCTGTGTTCTCAAACCAATTTGCCAATGAATGCATGCTACACATTTCTCTTTTGACAGTATTTTCTTCCACAGTACAAACTCATCTCTGGGTCAGAAACTGTCCAGCCTGCTAAAAATTCTCTGACCACATCTAAAGATTTTCACTACTCTGCAAGACTTCTTATATAACATATTAGACCTATGCTGGCCAACTATGGAACAAGAAATCGAATCTTTTCCATATCACTTTTAAGGCTTTTTATATAATATATTATAACAAACTCATCCCTTTGTTTCCCCCTGGGTCAGAAACTGTCCAAACTGCTAAGAATGTTCTGACCATTTCTGAAGATATTTATTACTCATTGAGGCTTCTTATATAGTAGACCTATGCTGGCCAATTAAAGAACATAACAATCGGATCTTTTCCATATCACTCTCTAGGACTTTTTCTATAATATAGTATACCTTTATACTGGCCAGTTATATAATAATTATATATTTTCCATATCACTCTTTAAGTCTTATTATATAATACATTAGACCTATTTACTTGCGAATGATAAAACATAATAATTTGATATTCCCCATATAACTCTGTAAGGTTTCCTATATAACATATTAGACCTATATACTGCCCAATTATAGAGCCTCATAATTAGATATTTTCCATATGACTCTGTAAGGCTTCCTATATAACATATTAGACTTATATACTGCCCAATTATAGAGCCTAATAATTAGATATTTTCCATATCACTCTGTTAGGCTTCCTATATAACATATTAGACCTATATACTGCCAAATTATACAACATAAAACCAGATATTCTTTATATAGGATGTAACACTATGTACTATAGGTGTACTTATAGTTAGCAGTAACCCATATCACCCAATCAATCAGCTTAGAGCAAAGAGAAAGATGAAAACTAACATTTGATTGGCTGGTGTGGCTTCCAACACTTTGCCCTTTGCCTAAAGATCTTGGTCCTTTCGCTAGAAATCTATTTGGTTGCAACATTTTGGGCTAGCCCTTGCCCATCCCATAATAAAAACTGGGCTTCTGATGCCAATTTGTGACTCCTCCAGTCTTGATGTGCTAAAATGATCTGTTATCTCTTGTGCCATCAGTGCCCATTCCCCCTTCCTTTCCAAATGGCAATTTCTACAATATTTACGGGTGAATGTACATTGGATTTTAGAGTTTAATGAACAAAGTAGCAGTTCCAGCACTAAATATTTACACATTTAAAGATATGTAACATTTATCATATAGACACAGCCTGAAATGATACAATAGACAAGCTGGGATGCTTTTAGTAGCTGATCAGTGATTGTAAAGTGTTTTTCCTGGCTACTATCTGTAAATTACAATGAATGGATGGTTTATGAAATAATAGGGAGCCTGGTAGTGCCCTTACCTGTACCAGTCCAGTCCCTTCTCGTAGTTCCTATCGAAGAAGTGGGGTTCAGTGCCCATGGCTCTCACCTCTGGGTGCACCCTAATAAATTCCAGCACTGCCCTGGTGCCACCTTTTTTAACCCCTACGATGATGGCCTGGGGGAGCCTCTTGTGCCCGTAGCGGAGGGCAGTGGTGCTGTTGGCAGGGGGGTGAGTGTGGTGCTGGCTGGGTTTTGGAGGGGTGCCCGTTATTTGGGAGGGTTCAGTATGATTCCTGCCAGTCCATTCAGTGTACGGCAGATCGGTGCTGGGGGAGGTGGCAGTAGCTCCGGAGGGTTGGCAGAGGGGCATCTTCTGCAGGAGTTTCTTGCCCCCCAGGATCGGAGGGTAAGGTGGGCAGCTGAGTTGCTGGTAGCCTCGGCTGTGCATGCTGGAGTGTCCCCGGAGGAGCAGGTTGTAGCAGAGGAGGGTGCAGGACAGGCAGAGGGTACATAGGAAGAGGTATCTCCTGGCCCTTCGGGGGCTCACTCTGGGTGCCATGACTCCATGCACAGGGGCCACATCGTGGCCCCTCCGGGCTCCTGCATGTGTGACTGTCCCGGTAAAGCTGCAGGCAGAGCCCGGCACTGATGACTGGCACACCCCCTCCGTCTGAGATCAGCTGCTGGAGGAGGGAGGGAGGGCTCACCGGATCCCCCCACCCTGCTCCGACTACGGGGCACACACACCGAGCTTGGTACAGTGCCCTGACACTGCCTGCCACAGCACACAGCGCACCCAGATGTCTACCCTGCCTTGTATATCACAGAGCGCACCCCAGATATATACCCTACCTGGTATATCACATACAGAGCACCCCAGATATGCCCCCTGCCTGGTATATCACATACAGAGCACCCATATATATATATATATATATATATATATATATAGCCTGCCTGGTATATCACACACAGAGCACCCCAGATATGTCCCCTGCCTGGTATATCACATACAGAGCACCCCAGATATATACCCTGCCTGGTATATCACATACAGAGAACCCCAGATATGTCCCCTGCCTGCTATATCACATACAGAGCACCCCAGATATATACCTTGCCTGGTATATCACATACAGAGAACCCCAGATATGTCCCCTGCCTGCTATATCACATACAGAGCACCCCAGATATATACCTTGCCTGGTATATCACATACAGAGCACCCCAGATATACAGTATAGCCTGCCTGGTATATCACATACAGAGCACCCCAGATATGTCCCCTGCCTGGTATATCACATACATAGCACCCAAGATAAGTATCCTGCCTGGTATATCACATACAGAGCACCCCAGATATATACCTGCCTGCTATATCACATACAGAGCACCAAATGTGTCCTCTGCCTGGTTTATCACATAGAGAGAACCCCAGATGTCTACCCAGTCTGGTATATCTTATAAAGAGCACCCAAGATATATACCATGCTGGTATGTCACCTACAGAGCAACCCAGATTTATACCTTGCCTCTATATCACATAGAGAGGACCCCAGATATGTCCTTTGCCTGGTATTTCATATAGAATGCACCCCAGATATATACATTGTCTGCTATATCACATAAAGAGCACCCCAGATATATACCCTGCCTGCTATATCACATACAGATCACCCCAGATATGTCCTCTGCCTGGTTTATCACATAGAGAGCGCCCCAGATATGCCTGGTATATCAAGAGCACCCCAGATATATACCCTGCCTGGTATATCACATAGAGAGCACCCCGGATATATATCCTATCTGGTATATCACATACAGAGCACCCAAATATATACCCTGCCTGCTATATCGCATACAGACCTACCTGGCATATCACATATCACACAAGGCCGATCCAGAGCTGTGCAGCTTGTCATATCACAGAGGGGGCCCCCAGATCAGTGCCATGCTTTTCATATGACAGAGGGGACCCACAGATCTGTGCCCTGCTTGTCATTTTACAGAGAGGACCCCAGATCCGTGCCCTGCTTGTCATATTACAGACGGGACCCCCAGATCTGTGCCCTGCTTTTCATACCAAAGAGAGGACCCCAGATCTGTGCCCTGCTTGTCATATCACCGAGGGAACCCCAGATCTGTCTCCTGCCTGCGCGTGGGGGGGGGGGGGGGGGCGTTCAGATCTGCCATCTTCCTGGCATATTACATGAAGCCAATCCAGATCTGTGCCCTGCTTGTCATATGACAGAGGGGACCCCCAGATCTGTGCCCTGCTTGTCATATCACAGAAGAGACTCCAGATCCGTGCCCTACTTTTCATATAACAGAGGGGACCCCCACTTCTGTGCCCTGCTTGTCATATAAACAGAGGGGCCCCAGATCTGTGCCCTGCTTGTCATATCACAGAGGGGCCCCAGATCCGTGCCCTACTTTTCATATAACAGAGGGGACCCCAGATCTGTGCCCTGCTTGTCATATCACATAAGGCCCCCAGATCTGCGCCCTGCTTGTCATATCACAGAGGGACCCCAGATCTGTGCCCTGCTTGTCATATCACAGAGGAACCCCAGATCTGTGCCTTACTTTTCATATAGCAGAGGGGACCCCCCGATCTGTGCCCTGCTTCTCATATTATAGAGGGCCCCCAGATCTGTCACCTGGATGGCATATCACAGAGGGGAACCCAGATCCTATTCTGACTTGTATGCCACCGAGCAGACACACTATATGACACCCGCTTGTCATATCACATAGTGGACACCTGATCTGTCACCTGTCTAGCATATCTCAAATGAGACACAATATCTGTCATCTACCTACCTGCCATATCACACAAGATTGGTACCCTGCTTGGCATATCACAGAGGGAAAACCAGATCTGTCACCTGCCTTGTATGTTACATGGGGGGGGTGGGGGGGGGGGGGGGGTGAAGATCTGTCGCCTGTGCCTGGCATATCACAGAGGTTGGGGGGTGGTGAAGATCTGTCACCTGCCTGGCATATCACAGAGTGCTGACCCTATCCTGTGCTGCCTGGCATGTCACAGAGTGGACACAGGGTCATGGGCATGCCACATCACACACAGATGACCCCAGGTCCTTCGCCTGCCTGGCACATGACACAGGTCTGGCCTCTGCTAAGTACAGTACTTCACACATAATGTCCCTAGATCTATCTCATGTTGGCACATCACACTCACTTCACCCCAATCTGTTCCTTGTCTGGCACATCACACACAGCTGACCCCAGATTTGTGTCTCCAGAGCATTCAGCACTGTAATCCTAGAGACCTTACTGACTGTGCCTGATGGTTATTTATTACCTGGAAACCTGCCACTCCTAATCACCCTGAAAATCAGATGACTTGTCTACTTATGTAAGAGACTTTCCAAGTGTTCATCCTCTGTGTGCCATTCAATACCACAGTAACAAGATGGGTACATGCCTCTGTTATAGAGCCCTAAAAGAACATTTGGGATAAATAACTCCCTGCTTGTTCTCCATCTTCCTCCCTGCCTGTCTCCCTCCTCTTCCTTCTTCTGCCTCCTTCTACAGTATCTCTCTCTTTACTTTGCCATCTCCCTTTTATCTATTTTCTGTCTCCACATCTCTCTCTTTTCTTTATTAAATTCCTCTATTTGTTCCCCCCCCCCTCAACTCTCTCTCTTCTTTACACAATTTCTTCTCTACAATCTCTTTACTCCAATTATCATCCATACAGCATCGCTGTGCTCCTGCCTCTCTCTTCTTCACTCTTCTAGTATTATTTTTCTTACTATTTCTCTCTCTCACACACACCCTCTCTGTCTCCCCCTCTATCAACTCTCTCCCACCTCTCTCTCTCTCAACCCTCTCTCTCTCTTTCAACCCTCTCTCATTTCACTCACCTATCTTTAATTATTTTTCTTCATATTGCTTTCCCCCTCTCTCTCTATTACACTCCCTCTCTTTCTTTCCCCCCTCTCTCTCTCTATCAACTCTCTCCCCACCTCTCTCTCTCTCCCCCCTCTATCAACTCTTTCTCTCTCTCTCTGTTAACCCTCTCTCTTTATCACACCCAACCATCTCTCTCTCTCTCTCTCTTTCTCTCTCTCTCTCTCTCTCTCTCTCTCAACCTCCTCTCTCTCTCTATCTCTCTCTCTCTCTCTCTCTCTCTCTCTCTCTCTCTCTCTCCTCTCTCTATCTCTCTCTCTCTCTCTCTCTCTAACCCCAATGTCTTCTTTATTTTTCTTGCTATTGCTCCACATTCTCTTTCTGTCTCCCTATCTCTGTTACCTGCACCCACCCTTTTCACAAATTTTGCCCACTTTATTATTTTTTCTTTTGTTGCTCCCCCTCCCCTTGCTCCTCTCTCTCCCCCTCTCTTTCTCTCCCCTATTTCTCTATGTCAACTCTCTCTCTTAACCCTCTCTCTCCCCTCTCTCTCTAACCATCTCTCTCTATACCCCCCTCTCTCAACCCCCTATCTCTGTCTCTCAACCCCCCTCTCTCTCAACCCCCCTCCTCTCTCTCTCTCTCAACCCTCTCTCTTTTCACTCACCTATCTTTAATTATTTTTCTTCTTATTGCTTTCATTCTCTCTCTAGCCCTTTCTCTCTACTCTCTCTATACCCCTCTCTTTCTTCACTCACTTTGACCTCATATGTCTATTGCTTTCTATTGCTTTTCCCATTGCTCTCTCGTTTCCTCTCTCACTTGCTCTGTCTTCTTTATTTTTCTTATTATTGCACCATTCTCCCTCTTTTTAAATTTTTCTTCCTGTTACATCCCCCCACATCCTTCTTTTTCTTTCTCTCTATCGCTCTTTACTCAGTCTATCCACTTTATTTTTCTTCCAATTGCTCCACACTTTTTCTGTCTGTCTTTATCCCCCCCCCCCCTTTTTTTTACTTACTTTGACCTCTTTATTCATGTTCTTCCGATTGTATTCCTCTCTCTTTCTCATTCACTCTGCCCTTTTGTTCTTCCCATAGCTCCACACCCTCTCTCACTTTATTACCCTGTCTCTTCCCTCCCCTCTCTTCTCACTTATTTTGCACGCTTTATTCATTTTCCTTCCTATTGCATTCTCTCTCTCTCCCCCCCCCCCCACTTTATCCTTCCCATTCCACTCGTAGTTACTTTCTTTCCTCCTTCATTATGTTTTTCTCTTTCCCTCTCTCCCTCTCTGGCTCTCCCCCTTCTCTCTTTACCCCTGTCCTATCTTCCTCTCTCACTTCTCCCTGTCGCCCTCTCTCTCTTTCTATCTCCCTGTCCCTCCCTCGCCCCTCCCTCTCTTTCTATCTCCCTGTCCCTCTCTCCCTATCTTTTTTTGTTTCTTTCTTCCTTTCTTTCTCCTTTTCCCTCCCTCTCTTTCTATCTCCCTGTCCCTCCCTCCCTCCTTCCCTCTCTTTCTATCTCACTGTCCCTCCCTCCTGCTCTTTCTATCTCCTGCTCCCTCCCTCCCTCTCTCTCTTTCTATCTCCCTGTCACTCTCTCCCTTTCTTTCTTTCTTTCTTTTTTCTTTCTTTCTTTCTTTCTCCTTCACCTCCCCTCTTTCCATCTCCCTGTCCCTCCCTCCCTCCCTTCCTCCCTCTCTTTCTATCTCACTGTCCCCCTCCCTCCCTCTCTTTCTATCTCCCTTCTCCCTCCCTCTCTGTCTCTCTCTATCTCCCTGTCCCCTTCCCTCTCTCTCTATCTCCCTCCCTCTCTTTCTATCTCCCTGTCCCTCCCTCCCTCTCTCTCTTTCTTTTCTCCTTCTCCCTCCCTCTCTTTCTATCTCTCTGTCCCTCCCTCCCTCTCTTTCTATCTCCCTGCACTCCTCTCCCTCCCTCCTCTCTTTCTTTCTCCCTTCCTCTCCCCTCTCTCCTCCCTCCCTCCCTCTCTTTCTATCTTCCTCTCCCTCTTTCTATCTCCCTCTCCCTCCCTCTCTTTCTATCTCCCTCCCTCTCTTTCTATCTACTTCCCTCTCTTTCTATCTCCCTCTCCCTCCCTCTCTCTCTCTTTCTATCTCCCTCTCCCTCCTTCTCTTTCTATTTCCTTGTCCCTCCCTCTCTCTCTTTCTATCTCACTCTCCCTCCCTCTCTTTCTATCTCCCTTCCCTCTCTTTCTATCTCCCTCTCCCTCCCTCCCCCTCTTTCTATCTTCCTATCCCTCCCTCCTTCTGTCTTTCTGGTCTTATTTCTCTGATTAAACAAGAGGTAGTAGCAGCACTGGGATTGGAAAACTAGCATTCTAAGAGACACATTTATTATAAATAAATACATAAAAAAAAATAAAAAATAAGGTTGATCCCAGTTATGGGACTTCATTTGCTGGCATTCACCCAGCTATTCTCAAGAGTTATAAAATGTTGCCTGCACTGTGGGGCAAATGGCAGCATATGCAAATGAGGATATTAGGCTAACGTCCTCTTGTGTGGAGTGCGGATGTGCCATGAATGTGGACTGAGCAGGATCAAGCATGGTGGGTCTCCATAGGGAATAATTCATAAAATATATAAAACTATGCCTACTTTTTTTTTTAGGTATGCTGCTTTGATTCAATCCAAGCGTCCCCCCTCCTTCACCATTCCTGCTGTAGCCATATGTCTGTAATGGGATGCAGCACATACAGGTAAACCTGTGTTAGATAAACTGGCAGCAGGTGTTACTGCTGCACAGAATGACAAATCCTTTGGCAGGTAAAACATTTTACATACAGTAAACCGTATGTTTTTGAATGCCAAATTGAACCCCCCCCCCAAAATGTATGAGCATTAAGTATCAGCAACCCCCCCCCCACCCAAAATAAAAAAAATCATGCTGAAATCTCCTTCCTAGCATAAATCTTTGCCCCCCCCCAGCTTAAATCCTTTCATTTCCTATATTCCCCTAGCACAAATCCACCCCCCCAAAAAAAATCCCCCCCTCCTCGTACAAATCCTCTACCCCTCAAATTTCCCCTCTGAGCACAAATCCTCTACCCCACTCCAAATCCCCCCTTCAGCATAAATTCTCCCCAATCCCCCATCTTAGTACCAATAAATCCCCCCAAGCACAAATCCCCTCCCCCTCACTGGCGCATATATGTGCCCATGCACGCACAGGTGCGCCCACAGATCCTGGCATCCAGCGGCCTATTTAAACTCACGGTCTGCCTAACCTCAGTTCTGGATTGTCTTTAACTCTAGTTCTTGAAAGTCTGAATCCTTATTCCTGACCCGGCTACATCTGACACCTCATCTACACTTACCGGCCACTTTATTAAGCACACCTTGTTAGTAGCAGTTTGGACCCCCTTTTGCCTTCAGAACTGCCTTAATTCTTCGTGGCATAGATTCAACAAGGTGTTGGAAACATTCTTCAGAGATTTTGGTCCATAGTGACATGATAGCATCACGCAATTGCTGTAGATTTGTCAGCTGCACATCCATGATGGGAATCTCCCGTTCCACCACATCCCAAAGGTGCTCTATTGGATTGAGATCTGGTGACTGTGGAGGCCATTTGAGTACAGAGACCTCATTGTCATGTTCAAGAATCGAGTGGTGAGATGATTTGATCTTTGTGACATGGTGCATTATCCTGCTGGAAGGAGCCATCAGAAGATGGGTACACTGTAGTCATAAAGGGATGGACATGATCAGCAACAATACTCAGGAAGGCAGTGGCGTTTAAAAAATGCTTAATTGGTGCTAAGGGGCCCAAAGTGTGCCGAGAAAATATCCCCCACACCATTACATCACCACCACCAGCCTGAGCCATTGATACAAGGCAGAGGACGGGAAGAGAGGACAGAAGAAATTAAGTAGCTGTCCCACCAGACAGGTAAGTGCAGACGGCGGGCTGGCGGGGGCACACTGGCAGCATTTGATATGGCACAGTGGCTGTGTTTGATGGGGCACAGTGGGAGCAATTGATGGGCACAGTGGCAGCAATTAAAGGACACAGTGGCAGCGTTTGATGGCACAGTGGTGGCAATTGAAGGGCACAGTGGCTGCATTTGATGGGCACAGTGGCTGCATTTGATGGCACAGTGGTTTCAATTGATGGGCACAATGGGCTGCATTTTATGGGGCACAGTGACTGCATTTGATGGCACAGTGGCTAAGTTTGATGGCACAGTGGTGGCAATTGATGGGCACAGTGGCTGCGTTTTATGGCATAGTGGCTGCGTTTGATGGGCACAGTGGCTGCAATTGATGGGCAGAATGGCTGAATATTATGGGGCACAGTGGCTGGATTTTATGGGGCACAGTGGCGGCAATTGTCTGAGCCAGACTGCAGAAATGTCCCTATTACAAATCTCAGACATACTGCGTCTCTGGGCCGGGTATGGTTTGTATCCTCAAACTGCACCTATGGGATGCTCACTCACTATAGAAGTGACAGGGAAACATTTGACATTTTTTATCGTTTTTCGTTTTTTTTTTTTTAAAAATGACAGGTTTTTATTGAGTTTTCTATATTTTCCAACAGCAAATATAAAAAGTCACACTTTGCTGTAGAATGCAAAGACCTGGCACAAGTTGTCTACCTACATTTATGCCAACGATAAAAACTCGAATAAGACCTGCAAATCATATAGCCAACAGACAGTATATGGTACCATCTAGGGGTGAAAACAATTACACGATTATGAAATTAAACGATTACCAATTTATCATAATCGATTAATCGGCCAGGAACAAAATGGGGTTTAAAAAAAAAAAAATAAAATGAGCCCTTTATAGTAACAAAAAAAGCAAATAATCGCTACTTGTAAATTTACTTTCACAGTTTTCCAGTAAAAAAAATCACCCCATTACACTCGTGATTATTGCTTTTTTTTTGTCCTATTAAGGGGTAATTTTAGTTTTTTTAAACCCCATAATGTAACTAAATGTCCAGGCCTGGTTCACACCTATTTGGTTTTTTCTGTGGTGCTTGTATGCAGAGAAAACGCACTAAATTTCATTTACATTGGTTTACTATTGGAAATAACTTTCACATCTCTGCTTTTTTCCAGGCGCTGCTGTTTGGAATGGGTCAGAGACTTTTATTTTAATGCAACACAGTATATATTTTGGTTCAATATACTTCAAATGGAGCTGCTGCAGACAAAGCAAGCAATGCATATTTGCAGCAATTTTGTGTTTTTTCCCATCTGCCCAACAACTAATTGGCCCAAAAAAAGTATTCTCGTCTTCGTATTCTCGTATCTCAACAGTGGATGAAATAATGTGCTCCCTAACCATAGATGGTCATTTATATTTACAACTGCATAGAGCTTTTTAAGAATCACCTTGCCTTTTTTTGTAAGCTTTAAAAATTAACCTAAATTATACACCACACTTTTTTTTTTTTAAGGTTAATTAACCAGATTATTAATGATTATTCGAAACAATAATCGGCAAAAACTAAAACGATTATGGAAAAATAATCGATAGTTGCCGCCCTAGTAAACACCATATTGATTGAGTATGAATCATAACTGCTGAGTCACAACAGATTCTAAAACGGCAAAAGTGCGTGTATGGCGATTTGAAGGTGGAAGGAGATAATAGGGAGAGGGTTGGGCGAGAATTCAAGGAGAAAGCAAGAGAGCGGGAAATGGCCAGATCGTTGGTAGTGGGGGAGAAACAATCGGATGAGGGCAACCACCCGCGCTCCTAGGACCTCTTTGACCGCCCCGGGACAAAACCAACCACATGCCCCCTCCCCGAGATTCAAGGTTCATCAGGGATAACAGCTTATGGGGGCCGTCAAACTATATGCCCACAGCTCCCACACTGTGTGTATCAAAGGGTAATTATTTAGGGACGCTGTCAGCTATTCCATCCGTTTAACAATCTCTGAATCTCTGGAGTGCCGTTCAAACACTGAGGAGGGTTCCTCCTTTTCCATGTCAGGGTCTGCCCAAACATCGCGCAAGAGCTTTTTAGGACAGTTTAGAAAAAGAGGGGGGTGGGAGGCCCGGAAGGAAAGTTGAAAGTTTTAGGGTTGAACGGCACTCAGGAACCAAAGATGGAGTGGGGTAATGAGTGCCACTATCTGCCAGTAAGGGGTGATCAGAGGCAGGTCCAATAGGTATGATAAAGCGTCCCCAACATCTTTACAACGAGCGGGGGGATTGCAGAGGGGTATATAACGGAGTGGAGCAGGTCAGGGGTTTGGTACCAGTGGAATAAAATGTTGTATTGGTTTTCTTTGTAGAGCGTTCACATAGAGCTCTTAGAGGCCTGCGACCATATAAGCTGCCGCGTCTTCAGGGGTAGATAGTATTTTTAATTGCCCAAGACTTGCAAGTAAAAGTGCAGAAAACTCTGAAATGCTTACTTGCAGTGTTTTTCCTCTCCAATAAATGATTCATCATGCAATGTTGCTTTTTGAACATACTAGAACATTTGACTACTCCAGGAAGAGTCAATTCCCTCGCACTGCCCCTTCCCTCCTTGAAGGTCATATCCCTCTCTTCTGGGAGTGTCTAATCACTCTCTGTGCTGGCCCAGCTACCTGGCCCTCGTCTTTCAATCTCCTATGGCCCCTTTCACATTGGGACGGCTCCGTAATGATACGGCCCCATAACCATCCCCTTCCTTCAGCGGGGACCGTTTCTCGAATCCACTGTGCAGGGAACCGCCCTGTTCACATCTCAGCTCACTTCTATGGAGCGTCGGATTAACCACAGACCGTCTGTCGGATGTTCATCCCGATCCGCTCTGCAGACGGATAGAACAATAGGGTTTTCCTCTGTCTGCAGAATCTGAAACCAAATCAGGAGACAGGTACGAAATTAGGGTGTCAGCTGATGCTCATCCACTGACCACCGCTAACACATAGTATCATGTATGAGTTGTTGTTCGTGGGTTTATGTGGGGGGTGTTTGTAATTTCCGTATATCATTCCGAAACACGGATGGATGCAAATACGGACATACGAGTTCCCCCTGTATGAAAGGGAATATATCACTTTTAAGTAGCAGCTAGGAGAGAAGCACAAATAAATATCTATATATCACGACGCTGGGGTGCTTGCGCTGAGGATAGGGCGGCTGTTCAGCAATCATGGGCCCCTTACAGCCCTACCTGAACCCGATCCCCCTAGTGCGCTGCAGCTGCTGCTGGCTATGCGAGAAGGGGAGCAAGCCGCACTTGCAGGGGAAGGGAATATATCAGGGGGGCGGACAGCAGGGAGGTGGGGACAAAACTATTAAGAACCGAGAAATGGTTCTCTCCAATAAGGGCGTATCATCCTGCCCTCCTGCTCAGCAGGTGCCTGGGCCCCCCCTTTTGAATTGGAACAGGCCCTGGGCCCTGTATCGGCTGGGCCAGCAGTACTGCCGTAACAGAGGGCCTGGATGGTGAACATTGCCACACAAGGGCTTCTGGAAATCTACACAAGGAAGCTTTTCAAGCTAACTAACGTATAAAGAACGTTATGATGCGTGGCGCCAAGCATATGTACACATATGCGCCCCCCACTGGATTTGTCTTAAGTCTGTGTGGGCGCAGAATTAGCGTATCTGTCATTGTAGTGGTCGGTGCTGCGGGAGTGCTCACCAGCACTGAGACGCAGGTCCCACGGCGCGCCGGGCCCTATACTCACGATCCAGACCCGAACACCCCCCCCCCCCCCCCCCCCCCCCCCACCCCCCCCCCCCCCCCCCCCCCCCCCCCACCCCCCCCCCCACCAATTTCCGGGTCACCTGATCGCGGTGATTGCCTTTTCAATTATAGCCTATCATAGATGATCAGTCAAAGTGAAGCCCAGCATTGTATCTCTCTCTCACTCTCTCCATGCAGAGAGGAGAAAAAAACAACTGTTTGTAAAAAAAAACAGAATAGTTAAGATTCAAGGTTTGATCTAGGTCAGTGCCAGGGTAAGTTTTTTGCGTCAAGGTCAGGGTCAAAGGTAAAAGGGTCATGTCCATTTTTTTTTTTTGGGGCATGATTTTTTTTATTAGTGTCCGTGCGTTGATGTTCGGATCAAAAAAAAAGCTTAAATTGTATTTCTATCTGGCTGTACTACGGGTACAAACATCCATAAACATACACACATGTGGTATCGCTGCGATTGTCATGAGCAGGAGATATTAGTTTTGGGTTGTACTTTTGTGTGGAGAGTTATTGGTAGTAGCAAGATAAACAGCTAAATTAAAAAATATTATATAGTTTTTTTACTATTTTGGGCCCTGTTTCGTATGCTAGAATAAAAAATAAATCAGGAATCTCCACTACCCCTTTAACCACCAAATAAAAGCCAAGTTTTGTCCTGAAAAACTCGCGGTATAATCCACCTGGATGCCCAAATTTGTTGTGATGATATGTTCGGTGTAACTAATCACATGTCACAGTTGCAAACCTGTGTATTGAACAGGCAACAACATATGTTTTACCCCCTTAGAAACGAAGGTGGTTAAAAGTATATGTTACCCTACATATGATTATTTTTCTAGGTGTGTAATTCACATATGAGTACTTATTTTTTAAATCATAGATTCACTCATTTAATGTACTTCTTCCATATATAAGTACTGGATGCTGGTCTTGCCAGTTATCTTTCGTCCTTGTTTTAAAACTGACCATTCAATGCACAGGAGCTGATCTATTCCTTTGATGTTCAGTTTTCCTCTCGATTGACTATTCAGAGGTACAGGACACTGTACAGACACAACCGGATGAGTGTATTTTGGTACGTATGTTTAGCGACCACACCCCCCCCCCCTGACCAATCCCAGCCTGCCTCTGGCACCCACGCCCCTCCCAATCACAGCCTGCCTCTTACACATGCCCCCTGCTCATCTCACAACCGGCAACCTTGTCACAAGCAAAACAGACTGTGCAACACAGGCCCCAACTATGTGTCTGCACATTGTCCCCCTATCCCAGTCCTCCCAAATATCAGAAAAGATTTCAGGGTCACAAGACAGAACTTTTTAACACTGTGTAAAAAAGGTAAGAAAATTGTGTTTTAAACTAAGGCAAAGCAGTTATCACCACTGTTCAGAAAACATGAAATCAGCCCAGACAACCAGGAAGTACCGTTAAATCACACTTCTTTAATATATAAAAAGATAACATAGAAACAAACGTAGTCCAACCATTATCCAGTAGTTCAGGAACCGGAATGGATAGTCAGACAAAGCCATACGTCAGGGAGCCGGCGAACGAGGCGTAAGAAAAACAGCAAGCAGGATCTGAGTCCAGAAGGGCTTGTCAGGCCAAGCAAACGTCTATACAACAGGAACACCGGAGAATGACTCTGTGATGTTTGACCATCGCGAAGGCCAGAGAAGCACTGTGCTGGCCGTCTTAAGTTATGGTAGGACAGACGAGCTGGCTATCATTCAACACTGAGAAACTGTGGGAACTCTAGGAGCTGGCAATTAGCTGACTGCTGAGCGCCAGCTCAGAGAAGGAAGGGCTGAGCCCAGCCCCTGACAAATGCCTGTATAGTTATACCATATTCGGCTGAATTCCACACTACAGCGATATGAAGCGCGGGCAGATTTTGCGGCAGAACTGCCACGGAATTGACAGGTGTGCATGACCCGAACACAGACTCAGCATTCGAGATGCTCATTAATTATGAATGGGGAACACCTCAAATCGCGTGCGGGGTTCGGCCGCAGCTTGTCGCATTATAAAACGTGCTGCAAATGCGTCAACCACATCTCGGAACGTCAAGTCGGCCACAAATACATCAGAAGCAAATGAATGGCATCTCGAATGCAAATCGCCGCTTTTTTCCAATCACCACTTCGGCCCTGTCAAATCGTGGCAGATTGTGGAAAATCTGCCGAGATTCAACTCGCTGTAAGAGTGTTGAATGCAGGCCTTAAGTGGTTCATTAACATTGGGTTCAGTGGGACTGCCTTGGGTGGCTCTTTCCAGCTTAGTTCCACCGCATAACAGGGCAAAACTGCTTGTCTCCTGTGTCCCTGGCTCTCATCTCTACGATTTGCAAATGCGGGTGGTGTGCAGACGAGGTGCGCTCAAACAAAAGTACTGCACGCAGCACACAGTTGTGAGGCAATCCACTGCTTTGCAACTGCTCGGGGGGCAGTTGACCTTAAAGCATGTCTATGCCATGTTGGAATTAAAGTTTGTTCAACCACTTCCCCCCAATAGGATGTTCTTAATGACGTCTTTGGGTTGAAGTGGTGGTCTCTGACTGATTGCCTGCAGCTTGTTTAAAGCCGACACGATTCCCCACAATGTAAAAGCCAACACTATTAAGTTTGCCACTGGATTTGCATTTACAGGCAGCGGGAGGGGACATCCCTCCACCCCCCCCCCCCCCCCACCCTCGGTGCCTCTTTCCAGGGCTCTCCTGTAACGCTTTGGCGGCGGATTTACCAGATAGCTGTCGCGGACCAGCCTGCTCTATGACCCTGGGAGGCCGGAAAGTGGAACTCATGGAAGGCTGGAAAGCGATTTCCGGCCCAGGCAGATCCCCGTTTTTTTACCCGGAAAGGCAAAGATCAATTTTTTTTTTTGATTCATGCTTTCCAGGGTAGAGGGAGATATCTGGGGTTACCTTGATGCCCAGATGTTTCCAAAAATAGGACCTGTCATGCATTATTCCAATTACAAGGGATGTTCACATATTCTTGTTCATTGGCATAACAGGTGTCCCAAACAGGGGAAGGAGAAAGATTCCCCAATTTGAAGTAGAGCCTCTAGCTGTTAAAGGTCAAAACGCGTCTGTGATCTCCAGTATGAGTTTATGTACTTCTATCCATGCTATGTTTTTCCGATCTGTAATTATGGCTGTTATTTTTATGTACATGTATTAGCTTCACCAACATAGATCAATTAGTTTTTAACACAACACCTATGTATTATTTTCGATGTTCTTTACTTATATTTTTTATTTTTTTTTGCTGCAACTCCCCACACTACACCAGGATTCTTTCTCCTTTTTTGCTGCTACATTAGGGAGGTGCAAGCCTTCTTTTCCTTGTTCAACTCCTATAGTATGCCCATGTTTTTTATTTAACGTGCCCCTCCCTATGGTGCTCGCACGCCGAAAGAAACATATAAGTAAAGTTATATGTAAATGATGCTGCTTCGCAAATGTCAACAGCGTTTCAAAATCTCACTTGTTAGTTATGGCCAGAAACAATATATCTAGCACAATACCTACCTCTGTAAACTCCAAACAGGTAAACCTGTAAAAAAAAATGTAAGCATATAGACCAATGGAGGCCAACCGCAGTTTGGCGGCATTCCACCGATTCTGCGTGCAACAATTATTAACCTTGTAGCCGACCGCCCACTGTCAATTGACGGTGGACACAAGGTGGCGGGGGTGCGGTCTTGCGAAGGGCTGCCGTCAAATGACGTCGCTTACATTTTGGCCACTAGGGGGCACCCGCGAATGCCCAGTCACTGAGTCAGGAACGTTGATGCTGTGTATGTATGACACACAGCATCCACATCCTGTCACTGGCGAAGCATGTCCAATGGTTGTGTCCCTTGTACATAGAGACACCGATTGGTCCCCTCCCCCAGTCAGTCCTCTCACCCCCACAGTTAGAATCACTCACCTAGGGAAGATATTAACCCCTGCAGAGCGCCCCCTAGTGTTACCCCCTTCCCTGACGGTCAACATTTATATAGCCGTAATCAATGCATTTTTATAGCACGGATCCCTGTAAATCAGTATGAAAGGTCCCAAAAAGTGTCCACACCAGTGTCCCATATGTCCGCCGCAATGTCGCAGTCATGATAAACATCACATAATTCAGCCGCCAGTTATAGTAAACATATAATAATAAAAATGCTATAAAATCTATCCCCTATATTGTTCCACGCTAATAGCGCTTTTTTTTTTACCGAAAAAAAAATATGTAGATGAATACGTATCGCGCCTAAACTGAGGAAAAAAAAATTGTTTAAAAAAAAAAATGGATAGTTCTTCTTATAAAAAGTAAAAAATTATTATGTTTTTCAAACTTTTTCCCTATTCTTCTGTTTCTAGAGCAGGAAATAAAAAACGCAGAGGTGATTCAAAATACCACCAAAATAAAGCACTATCTGTGTGGAATAACTGATAACCTGTATATTGGGTACTGCGTATGAATGCGACCGCGCCATTGCCATTCTAAATGCGACAGCGATGAACGCTGCCAACATGGCTTGGTAACGGCAGGAGGTGTTCGTGATGTCTGGTAGGCAAGTGGTTAAACTGTGACATGTTAGGTATCCACAGTTATAGTACCTGCCGGTAACATCACACCTTCACATGATACAAAAAAATTGGGGTTAAGGTAATTCATGGTGCTTTGTTTTTTTTTTCCAAAAAAACTTACATTTGAAAATATTGCTGCACAAATTACCAGAGTGGACATAAATTGGGCAATGATCGCCCGTTTTATTTTCTATGGTCTTTGCTAACAGCTCTGTATCTGAATGGTATGGGAGTTTGGGTAATTATTTAGCAAAAAAATGTAGATTTTTACCAAGTAGGAGGAGGAATGATAGAATTGGCCACCTGTATGAAAATGGTTAAAAGAACCAGTGAACACAATTGCAATGTAACTGAGATCGTTGCATCGGAAACTGCAGTGGTCCCACCAGGACCGCACCCCGCCAACCCTAGTCGTTGCATTGTAATGCAGTGGCTGGTGTGAATTCGCTCTTAGAAAGTGTCCTATAAAGATGTATTGTGGAAAGCTTTTTTTTAAAAAGTGAATGATCTGATGACCTGAGTCTCTGAACTTTCACGCAGCAGATATAAAATAAATACAAATTAATGTGAATTTATTAGCAATAACAGCGATACTTCCATTTTCCTAAAAAATGTTAGTGGCCTTCTAGCTTACTCTAATCCTCTGATGTTTAAGTAGTGGGACATCTTAGTTACTGGCCTGAAAACAAGTATGCAGCTGGTGAAGTCCAGGTAAAGTAAGAAACTCATGAATCAGGCTTGACTTATTATGGCCAGCAATCTCACAAATCGA
Organism: Lithobates sylvaticus; assembly: GCA_028564925.1. Lineage (NCBI taxonomy): Eukaryota > Metazoa > Chordata > Amphibia > Anura > Ranidae > Lithobates > Lithobates sylvaticus. The sequence goes on along the minus strand of CM053031.1, from coordinate 240,603,108 downwards.
CAGAAGTTATTAGTTCCGCATGGACGGCCAGGCAACTACAGTTTTCGGAAGAAGTCAGCGATGGCAGCACCCATAATTTTGTCGGCCGGTGTTCCTCTGCATAAAGTCGTGCAGTAAGCCACAATGCCAAAGTCTAAATAAACCCAAATCATCTTTATAAAATGTCCAATGTGTTTATCATTTTTATAGCAGATAAAATACTGGCAGATGATTTTCTAAATGGTAAGATTCTGCCGTTTCAGGATTACAATTACCATCTCTTTGCTACTTCATTTAAAAATTACAAAGGGACCATTCTTATTGGTAATCTTACAGAACGCCAGCATTTAATATATGCCTCTCCATCTATATACATACCTTTTTATTGCAGTCCCTCCTAGCCGGCAGTGATGCCAACCGTCAGTCTTTTTTACTGGCAGCCGTAACAAAAAACTAGGCAATTTTCTCCTGCCAGTAAGTGTCCAGTTCAAGTACAAAGTTGCCAGTAAGAAAATATGGCAGTGAAGTTCGGTCGGTCCAGAGCTGCCCCGAGCCATGAGAAGTTCCTGCTACAGTGTTTTCGGGCAGCTCAGGTGGCGGCTGATGCCCGATGTGGTGTCGAGTGCTGGCATGGTGCCAAAGAGCCACGCAGAGCTGACAGAGCTCATGACTGCAGGACAGGACGGGACAGTTCGGGATCGGGACTGTCATTGCCGTTTTAGACTGGAGTGGACGGAAGGACCACGAGTAAACTTTGTGTGGTAGTGTGTTGTGTGCCTTCCCAATCTAATTCATTGCCCTCTTGAGTCCTATCAATGAGCAACTTCCTTTTAACCACTTCAGCCCCGGACCATTTGTCAGCCAAAGGACCAGAGGTCTTTTTTCAATTTCGCACTGCACTACTTTAACTGGTAATTGCGCGGTCATGCAATTTTGTAACCAAACGAAATTTGCGTCCTTTTCTTCCCACAAATAGAGCTTTCTTTTGATGGTATTTGATTGCCTCTGTGATTTTTTATTTTTTGCGATATAAACGGAAAAAGAGCGAAAATTTTGAAAAAAAAAGAGATTTTCTACTTTTTGTTATAAAAAAAATCTAATAAACTCAATTTTAGTCAAACATTTGGGCCAAAATGTATTCAGCCACATGTCTTTAGTAAAAAAAATGCCAATAAGCGTATATTTATTGGTTTGCGCAAAAGTTATAGCGTCTACAAACTAGAGTACATTTTCTGGAATTTACACCGCTTTTAATTTATGACTGCCTATTTCATTTCTTGAGGTGCTAAAATGGCAGAGAAGTACAAAACCCCCCCAAATGACCCCATTTTGGAAAGTAGACACCCCAAGCTATTTGCTGAGAGGCATGTTGAGCCCATTGAATATTTTTTTTTTTTTTAGTCCCAAGTGATTGAATAAAGACAAAAATAAAAAATAATTTTTTTTTTTTTCAAAAAGTTGTCACTAAATGATATATTGCTCACACATGCCATAGTTATATGTGGAATTGCACCCCAAAATACATTTTGCTGCTTCTCCTGAGTATGGGGATACCACATGTGTGGGACTTTTTGGGAGCCTAGCCGCGTACGGGGCCCCGAAACCCAAGCACCGCCTTCAGGATTTCTAAGGGTGCAAATTTTTGATTTCACTCCTCACTACCTATCACAGTTTCGAAGGCCATAAAATGCCAAAATAGCACAAAACCCCCCCAAATGACCCCATTTTGGAAAGTAGACACCCCAAGCTATTTGTTGAGAGGCATGGTGAGTATTTTACAGCTCTCATTTGTTTTTGAAAATGAAGAAAGTAAAGAAAAAAAAAATTTTTTTTTCTTTTTTCAATTTTCAAAACTTTGTGACAAAAAGCGACATCTGCAAAATACTCACAATACCTCTCAGCAAATAGCTTGGGGTGTCTACTTTCCAAAATGGGGTCATTTTGGGGGGTTTATGCCATCTGGGCATTCCATGGCCTCCGAAACTGTGATTGGCAGTGAGAAGTGAAATAAAAAAATTACACCCTTAGAAAGCCTGAAGGCGGTGCTTGGTTTTTGGGGTTCCGTACGCAGCTAGGCTCCCAAAAAGTCCCACACATGTGGTATCCCCGTACTCAGGAGAAGCAACAGAATGTATTTTGGGGTGTATTTCCACATATGCCCATGACATGTTTGAGCAATATATCATTTAGTGACAACTTTTTGTAAAAAAAATATATATATTTTTTTTTTTTTTTTCATTATTCAATCTCTTGGGACAAAAAAAAAAAAAATATTTAATGGGCTCAACATTGCTCTCAGCAAATAGCTTGGGGTGTCTACTTTCCAAAATGGGGTCATTTGGGGGGGGTTTGAACTGTCCTGGCATTTTATGCACAACATTTAGAAGCCTATGTCACACGTCACCCACTCTTCTAACCACTTGTAGACAAAGCCCTTTCTGACACTTTTTGTTTACATGAAAACATATTTTTTTTTTGCAAGAAAATTACGTTGAACCCCCAAACACTATATATATTGTTAAAGCAAAGGCCCTACAGATTAAAATGGTGGGTGTTGCATTTTTTTTTTCCACACAGTATTTGCGCAGCGATTTTTCAAACGCATTTTTTGTGGAAAAAATACACTTTTTTTTTTATTTTAATGCACTAAAACACACTATATTGCTCAAATTTTTGATGAAATAAAAAATATGATCTTAGGCCGAGTACATGGATACCAAACACGACATGCTTTAAAATTGCGCACAAACACGCAGTGGCGACAAACTACATACATTTTTAAAAGCCTTTAAAAGCCTTTACATGATACCACATTAGATTCACGGAGGAGGTCTACTGCTAAAATTACTGCCCTCGATCTGACCTTCGCGGTGATACCTCACATGCATGGTGCAATTGCTGTTTACATATGACGCCAGACCAACGCTTGTGTACGCCTTTGCGCAAGAGAAGGGGGGGCAGGGGTGCTTTTTTTTTTTTTTTTTTTTTTTTTTTATTTTTTTTTAGCTTTTTTATTTTATTTTTAAACTGTTCCTTCCATTTTTTTTCTTTGTTATGATTTTTATTGTTATCTCAGGGAATGTAAATATCCCCTATGATAGCAATAGGCAGTGACAGGTACTCTTTTTTTGAAAAAATTGGGGTCTATTAGACCCTAGATCTTTCCTCTGCCCTCAAAGCATCTGACCACACCAAGATTGGTGTGATAAAATGCTTTCCCAATTTCCCAATGGCGCGGTTTATATCCGGGAGGGGGGACATTCCCTCCCACTGCTTGTAAAAGCAGTCTAGAGGCTAATTACCCGCTAGAATTGCTTTTACATGAAAGCCGATCACTGGCTGAAAAGAATGATACCAAGATGATACCTAAACCTGCAGGCATCATTCTGGTATAACCATTCAAAGTCCAGCAACATACTGGACATATATTGTAATCTTTTTTTTTTTCATGCAGCCTCTTGGCTGAACGAAAAAAAGAGATTGATTGGTGGGTATGCCCACCATTAGAATACCTCCCTTCATCCACCCACTTCTAATGATGGGCATACATGCACCATTTATATATGCCGATGCATGGGGGCATCCTCCCGCAAAAGTTATGCCGTGTACACACGGTCGGAATTTCGACCGTATGTACGTGGCATTAGGAGCCAATCGCTCCTCCCCCCCCCCCCCCTGCCCCCCATGCTTCGGCATATATGCTCTTTTTTTTAACTGTGGTGGTGAAATCACCTCCTACAGCGTTGGAGTCGCGGCTTTATGTATCGTGGGAGCAAACGCTGTTGCTGTCAAGATAAATAAATCCGCGTTGCAACTGAATGGCGCACCTGAAAACAAAAAAATGCTTAACACTAAAACACAGTAAACAAAATTACATACCTGAAAAGCAAGCATGATAAAACATCATAAAACATAATAAAACATTGCAGAATAGAATGGAGTAAAAAAAGAGCAACAATAGAGAGAGAATAGAGTGAGAGACAGAACAATAAAACGACAACTATTTTTTTTTTTTATTTTTTTTTGAGATTCACAGGTAAAAAAGCTCCTGACTGAAGCGACTGAATCAAAACGCTACCACAAAAAAAATGTTAGCGATCGCAGGGATCAGGCCTGACTCTGCGAACGCTGCAGTTATGTGTGCTTAGTGTTTTGTAAGTGACAGTGATCGATCGATACTGCACTTGGGTGGGCTGGGGGCTGGGCGGAGGGGGAAAACGCAGGTGCTAGCAGGTATCTGGGCTGATCCCGCTAACAATGCGTTTTTTTTTTGGAACCCTAAACTGCTGGGACGCTAGTATAGATCTGATCAGATCAGATATTGATCTGTTCAGATACTGTGCCACTAAGGGAGGTGTATGCTTTGCGCGTGGGTGTTTGCGGTACTGGCACTAACCTGGGGCGACGCAGACCTTATTTGACCCTAAAACCTAATTGATATCACCCGCCGGGCGATCAGGGGGTTAAACCGTTATTGGGTAATAAATGGCGGGTGCCCTGACAGTATAAAAAACAAGCTAACTAACCAGCGTCACCCGTAACAGTAATACAAAAAAAAACTGGTTACCTAGCGACACTAATGCAGCGATCAGAAAAACGATCGCTTAGTGACACTGGCAAAAGGGGGTGAAAGGGTTAACTAGGGGCAATCAGGGGGTTAAACCTTTATTAGGTAATATATGGGGGTACCTGACGCTATATAAAAACCTGACGGGGAACCTAAATAACGAAATAACTAACTGGCTAACCAGCGTCACCAGTGACAGTTATACAGTGATCACTGGTGAAAGGGTTAACTCTAGGGGCAATCAGGGGGTTAAAACCTTTATTTAGGTTGTAATATGGGGGTACCTGACCTATAAACCTATTTATGAACCTATATAAACATGGCGGTTACCTAAAAAAAAAAAATGGTTACCTAGCGACACTAATGCAGCGATCAGAAAAACGATCGCTTAGTGACACTGGCAAAAGGGGGTGAAAGGGTTAACTAGGGGCAATCAGGGGGTTAAACCTTTATTAGGTAATATATATGGGGGTACCTGACGCTATATAAAAACCTGACGGGGAACCTAAATAACGAAATAACTAACTGGCTAACCAGCGTCACCAGTGACAGTTATACAGTGATCACTGGTGAAAGGGTTAACTCTAGGGGCAATCAGGGGGTTAAAACCTTTATTTAGGTTGTAATATGGGGGTACCTGACCTATAAACCTATTTATGAACCTATATAAAACATGGCGGTTACCTAAAAAAAAAAAATGGTTACCTAGCGACAGCAGTGACACTAATACAGCGATCAGAAAAACGATCGCTTAGTGACACTGGCAAAAGGGGTGAAAGGGTTAAACTGGGGGGCAATCAAGGGGTTAAACCTTTATTAGGGGGGGTAGGGGGGCTACCTTGGACCTAAAACTAACTGCCCTGACAGTTATTACAGTCACACTGACACTAAATGCAGTGATCAGTAAAAAAATGATCACTGCAATTAGTGACACTGTGACTGGGGGGGGAGGGGGTGATCTGGGGGGTGATCAGGGGGTGACAGGGGGGTGGAATATGTGCCTAACTGTACTGGTGTCAGTGTACTGTTGTGCACTAACCTTTACATGTTCGCCGCTCGGCGTCTCCGGTCACATAGACCGGCGCACCGAGCGTGACATCACTTCCGCCTTCCTGTCTATACAATAGACAGGAAGGGGAAGCTTTTCATTCGCCAGGAGCGATCGCGAGGGGGTGGCCAGAAACCACTGGCCGTCCCCTCGTCCCGGATCGCTCCTGAAGCGATGCCGACCGTCCCCGCCGGCGGAGGGGGGTCCGATCGGACCCCCCAACCGCCTGAAGAATGGCACGTACAGGTACGTGGTTCTGCCTGTACGTGCCATTCTGCCGACGTATATCTACATGGGGCGGTCGGCAAGTGGTTAAAGTCCTTCCAAAGATGGGAACGGCGCCAGCTCATTGTGTCCAGGTTCTAGCCCTCCTCCCCCCCCCCATCCAAGTGGACCTAGGACGATGTAAAACAGCACTTATTAACAGGGCACCTCACGGGCATCGCTCTCGCCTGCCATCGCATTCGGGTACGGCCTCTGCTACGCTCAGCAATTTTTTATCTAATCCTAAGTCCACTTTGATGGTGGGGCTTGCACCTGACACAGTGTGGCAGGCGCCATTCATCTGCAGAGACTTTCTTCTCCTTGTCCTCGTACAGACAGCACGCACAGTTACAGGGCGGACACTTTTCCGACGGGGGACGTATACGACACGACACCGTGGCAAACAAGTGGGTGTGGTTACATGATGATGGCCGCAGGGAGGGGTCTGTCAGGCATCCCCTGGGTCCTCTAACCGCACTCTCTTTAGTGCAGAGGC